>JAODXP020000026.1:18605769-18620769 GCA_027497455.2 Sardinella longiceps | reverse complement strand
ACACACACACACACACACACACACACACACACACACACACACACACACACACACACACATAAACACTCACATGCGTATCATCCACATACAGACCATGTACTGTATGCATTTCTGTGTGCGCATACACATGTACATGTGTCAGTTTGTCAGTAACTATTGGGAGTTATAGAAATGCAGAATCCATTTCCATTATGCTTTTCTTTCTTTCACACACACACACACACACACACACACACACACACACACACACACACACACACACACACACACACACACACACACACAAGCACACACATACATACATCCTTTCACACACACACACACACACACACACACACACAAAACACAAACACGCAAGCACACACATACATACATCCTTTCACACACACACACACACACACACACACACACACACACACACACACACACACACATACACAAACAGCGCCTCTGTTGCTCTCTGGCATTCACTAACAAATTCAGACATGCTAACTGTGCCCTCTCTCCTTTTTAATGGAAGACCTCTGATTGACACGATGCACACCCTGGCAAACAAAAGCGTCGCCCCTCCCCAACCCCAAACACCCCCCCCATGCCCCCATCCCCCCATCCCTCCAAACCCACCCCTTTATTCATGAATGACCAGAGGGCCACAGATCAGAGGCATCAAACACTCTCGTCGTCGCTACTCTCACGGGTGGCACCGTGCCAGCCATGCAGCAGTGCCAGGCAGCACACAGCCGCCTAATGGAAACCTGGCATGCAGAGGACCACAGAGAGACGGAGAGAAAGAGAGAGGGAGAGAGAGTGAAAGAGGGAGGGAGAGAGAGAAGTGTAATGATAGGAGGCGTTGAGAGGGAGGAAAAAGAGAGAGTTTGAGGGAGGTGGAAATGATGGAGAGAATGAGGGAGGGAATGAGGGAGGGAGGCAGGGAGGTAGAGAGAAAAAGGGGAAAGAGAACATGCGCGGAGGGAGAGATGAGAGGAGTGGAGAGGAGAGGAGATGAGATGGCGTAGAGATTAGATGAGAAATCCCTTCTACTTTCAGCTCATTAATTGTTTAAGATATCCTTGCTCTCCTTTGTGAGTTTAACACACTTCTAATTAGCTGACAATTCGCGGAAAAAAAGAAAGTTTTTTTTTGTGGTGGTGGGGGGGTTGAATTGTTATTTATATCTGTTCAGATACATGTTCCTTTTTGTATTTGATCTTTTTTTAAACTCACTGTGGTATATGCCTCTCTTTTTCTTTTTCTCTTCCTTTCTCTTCCCCCCATCTTTTTTTCCTCCTCCCCCCTCGTTCTCTCTCTCTCTTTTCTTCGACCACGGCACAAAGCTCCCTTAATGCAACAGTAATTGTTCTGCTTGTAGGACGTGATCACCAGAGCTGAAGTTGTTAGATGTTACAAAGAATGGAGATTTGTGTGTGTGTGTGTGTGTGTGTGTGTGTGTGTGTGTGTGTGTGTGTGTGTGTGGAGGAGGGAGAACTGCCATGCTGGTAATTAAAGATGCAAAACAGAGTGATACAGTAGTGGGAACGAAAAGAGAGGAAGAGAAAGCAGAGTAGAGAGAGAGAAACAAAAAGAGAGACAGAATGATTAAGGATATCACTGTCCTCCGGCAAAGTCTGTGCGGAGGTGAAACGGGACCCGTGTTGGCGTTGTCGCCGCCATCGTCGTCGCTGTCGACTGATCAGCATGGAACTCTGGGACGTGAGCCGCACTCCGCGTGGAGAGAACTCCTGTTTCGGGTTCTGTGCTCCACCCACACGTGAGACCACACGGAGCGACGCCACTGAAATCACATCAGGGAGGACAGTGGTCTCTCTCTCTCTCTCTCTCTCTCTCTCTCTCTCTCTCTCTCTCTCTCTCTCTCTCTCTCTTTCGTTTTCTTTCTGCCTCCCCTCTTTATTACCTCCGCCAAGGAGATAATGTTTTCGCTGGCGTGTGTGTGTGTGTGTCTGTGTGTCTGTCTGTGTACAACATAACTCGAAAAGTACTGCACGGATTTGGATGAAAGTTTCGGACAACGTGTGTATTGGGACGAGTAAGAACTGATTCGATTTTGGTGGTGATCGGTGATCCAGAACACCATCTGTGACCACATTGCCTTGGTGGAGGTCTGCGCTCTCTTAGCGTTATTCTAGTTTTCATATCTTTTTACCTGTCTTTTTTCTTTCTTTCTTTCTTTCTTTCTTTCTTTCTTTCTTTCTTTCTTGCACTCTTTCCCACACACACACACACACACACACACACACACACACACACACACACACACACACACACTCTCTCTCTCTCTCTCTCTCTCTCTCTCTCTGTCTGCGTGTGTTGGGCCAGCAGAATGAGATCTGGTTGTGGATCTAATAAGAGTGCAATTAAAGCGAGGGTTCTTTGGGGCGACAGCAGACTCTAGTGATTACCCAGGAGTCAGTGCGGTATATTTAGTATCTATTCCTGTTCCGCCGCCCGAGCTCCCGCTGTGCCCGAGGCCTGAGGGGCACTTAAGCGGGCACCGCTCCCATGCCCACCACCACCCACCCACCCCTCCTCCTCCCTTTCCTTACATTCTCTCTCTCTCTCTCTCTCTCTCTCTCTCTCTCTCTCTCTCTCTCTCTCTCTCTCTCTCTCTCTCTCTCTCTCTCTCTCTCTCTCTCTCTCTCTCTCTCTCTCTCTCTCTCTCTCTCTCTCTCTCTCTCTCTCTCTCTCTCTCTCATTCTATCTGCCTGGGCTTCTACACTCTCTCTCTCTCTCTCTCTCTCTCTCTCTCTCTCTCTCTCTCTCTCTCTCTCTCTCTCTCTCCCCGCCTGGGCTGGTGCCACGTCTGCTAACTAAGTTCCCATGTATATCAGAAATGCTTTATAGTTCCCTTCTCCCTGCTCCACTTCTTTATGGCTGCTATATTGCCTTGGTTGGACTTTTACAAAGTGGAAATATGGAAGTGTCTCTAGAGCCGTGTGAAGCTTTTATATATGTGTCTCCGGGGAGTGGGATGGTATGTTTTAACAGTCCAACAACTCAACGCATGGCACCGGCCCATTACTATGCAAGAATACAATAAAGTGTTGAATACAAAGGGCTTATCCAAAAAAAAAAAAAAAACACAATACAGGTGCTACACAAAAGAACTACCTCTGAAACAGTATAGATGTCCTAAATGAGAGAAAGAGATATATGACATACACATTCTCAAAAT
Organism: Sardinella longiceps; assembly: GCA_027497455.2. Classification (NCBI taxonomy): domain Eukaryota; kingdom Metazoa; phylum Chordata; class Actinopteri; order Clupeiformes; family Clupeidae; genus Sardinella; species Sardinella longiceps. The sequence goes on along the minus strand of JAODXP020000026.1, from coordinate 18,617,579 downwards.
GATTCACACACCAACACAATGCACACACACACACACACACACACACACACACACACACACACACACACACACATAGAAGATGTTTAGACCAACAGGTCTTATGAATGTTCATTTATGGAATGATCAGTGTCTCATTTACTCTTATACTCAATGCTGCAGTGTTCCCTCCTCTTCCTCATCTTCTTCTCCTTCCTACTCCTCCTCCTCTTCCTCTTCCTCATCTTCTTCTCCTTTCTACTCCTCCTCATCTCCTCTTCCTCTCCCTCTGCCTCCTCACCCTCTTCTTCCTCTGTCTCTTCTCCTTCCTTCTTTTCTTATCTTTCCTCCTCCTCTTCCTCCTCTGCTTCTTCTCCCTCCTCCTCCTCCACTCCCTTCTCCTCCTCTTTCTACTTCTTCTCCTTTTCCTCATCTTCTTCCTGTCCCCCTTCTTTCTTCTCCACCTATTCCCCCTCTTTTTCTTCCTCCTCCTCCTCTTCCTCCTCCTGTTCTATGCCCCACAGATCGGGGCCAACCTGAAGGGGGCCACGCGGGCCCTCAGACTGTACGACTACAACCGGGACGGGCAGATCCAGCGGCACGAGCTCCGCCGACTCCTCGACAACTACTTCCCCATGAGCGACACCGAGTTCAAGAGGTCAGTACCGCAGAGAGGGAGAGAGAGGGGGAGAGAGAGTAAGAGAGAGAGAGAGAGAGAGAGAGAGAGAGAGAGAGAGAGAGAGAGAGAGAGAGAGAGAGAGGCAGAGAGTGAGAGTGGCCGGAGAAACAGTTAGAGGTTAATAAGGAATAAAAACATAAGACACCTACAGGTATGAGAGAGAGAGAGAGAGAGAGAGAGAGAGAGAGAGAGAGAGAGAGAGAGAGAGAGAGAGAGAGAGAGGATGACCAAAAGACAAGGATACCATATCTGAAATGTGCTTGATTCTAATTTGGTTCACTTATGTGAGGTGAGGTCAAGAACTGTTCTGATATCATTAGGAGACACCTAAAAAATAATAGACAGAGAGAGAGAGAGAGAGAGAGAGAGAGAGAAAGGGTGAGAGAGAGAGGCCTTTTGAGATTAGAATCATAATACCAGGCCATCACACTTGACTGGTCAGGTGTCGTCAGGAATCTAGAGGTTCAGATTAGCAATTAATTCTCATGAAGTCGTAGATGAGTGTCATCATGGAATGGGTGCAGCAGTCGGGGGGTGGTGAGTGTGTGTGTGTGTGTGTGTGTGTGTGTGTGTGTGTGTGTGTGTGTGTGTGTGATGTGTGTGTGGGGGGGGGGGAACCATTCTGGTTCTGACACTTCTTGATTGGACTCTTGGGGGCCATCAGTGACAGGTTCATTTCATATGACTGTAATTGCTTTTGCCTTTAATTTGGGGCCTCTTTCTTTCCTATTTTAGCACACCTGAAGTATAGAGTGTGACACACACACACACACATAAAAATTGTCCATTAAGAGACATTATTACTGACCACACACACACACACACACACACACACACACACACACACACACACACACACATTGACACACAAAGATATACCTCAATGTCCTCAAGGTTACTTGTCTTGGACTTGAGTAGAGTGCCTGCTGTTTACATAGAGACTAATAGTAATATTAAGTAATGATACAATTCCACCTAACTACGCTTATTACAATATAATATCTTGGCCACAGAACAGTATTGAACAGTATGCTTCATATGCTTTATAACCTTGACACATCATACTATCCACACGTGGTAAGCTGCTGGAAGGTGGTCGACCTTTTATTTTGAAAAGTTATCACCGTTACGTCTTTCACATTGATGAAAGTTTAGGTATGAATGTTGAGGTCATGAAACAGTCATGACTGCTTTTTTTGACCAATTTATGACAGTTCCTATGAATGTGTTATTATATTCTCATATATAATTCTCATTCACACCATATAATTTACAAGTAATTTCTATCAGCTTCGGAGGTTAAACAGGATTTGACCGTTTGTGATTAAACACATGCACAACATACCAGACTGCTGAATGACAGGGCATTGGAGACAGGGGAAACAGACAGACAGACAGACAGACAGACAGACAGACAGAGAGAGAATGACAGAGAGAGACAGACAGACAGACCCTGTTGAAAGGCAGAGATTTGCCTGATAAAGTGCTGTCAGCCGAATGACGAGTTTTTAAATGTGGCAACCAGCGATCAGAACGGACCAGAAGATGTCACATTGAGATTTCCCCTGATGTGGAACGTAATTGCTCTGAATATCACACGCACACACTGGTGCGAACACACACACACACCAACACACACACACAATTACACACACACACTTTCTCACCCTCTATCACGCTTTCACACATGCACACACACACACACATACACACACACACACACACACACACACACACACACACACACTGGCCCACAGACACACACACTCTCTTTATTTCTCTCTCCAACCACCCCCTCCCTATTCACACACACACACACACACACACACACACACACACACACACACACACACACACACACACACACACACACACACACACACACACACACACACACACACACACACACACACATTCCCTCTAACTCTGTCCGTCACTCCCTACAGAGTCTGGTCCTACTACAACCCTAACAACTTTGCCATGATGCCCTACAAAGACTTCCTGATGAAGCTGGGAGTCAACTGTGAAATGTATGCCAAATTTGTCGCACAGCCTGGAAACCTAGGTATGCCATGCATTTGTGTGTGTGTGTGTGTGTGTGTGTGTGTGTGTGTGTGTGTGTGTGTGTGTGTGTGTGTGAGTGAATGATGGGGAGGTTGGAGAGAGAAATAAGAGTGAGTGAGTGTGTGTGTGTCAAATTCGTCCCACAGCCTGGAAACCTAGGTATGCTATGCATTCATATGTGTGTGTCTATGTGTACTGTGTGTGTGTGTGCGTGTGTGTGTGTGTGTGTGCATGCATGTGTATGTGTGTTTGTTTTTAAGCATAACATCCAGAGCGGTGGGATTTTATTATCTCTGCAAAGGAGGTTATGTTTGTCTGCCTCTGTCTGTCCGTCTCTGTCCAAAAAATAACTCGAAAAGTACGGCATGGATTTTGAACACAATCCGGAATTTATATTGTGTCTGTGCCCACATTGCCTTGGCGGAGGCCTGCACTCTCTCCGAGTGCTTTTCTAGTTGTACAGTTGACTACAGTATAGTGTGGTGTGTGTGTGTGTGTGTGTGTGTGTGTGTGTGTGTGTGTGTGTGTGTGTGTGTGTGTGTGTGTGTGTGAAGCAGCTCAGACTTTGCTTTGTGTTGTCTGTAGTGGTGAAGGCACAGGCTTCAGAAGAGGACTGGCACAGACAGCGGAGAGAGACACCGTACCCCGTGACCTCAGACCAAGCTCTTAATGTCACAGCATTGACCCCCGATCAGACTGTTGAAGTGTTCCTGAGTAAGGTCAGTCAGAGAGGGTAAAAGCCCAGCGAGAGTTCTAAATGAAGAGCTTGGTACTAAAACGCTAAAAAAATTCAAAAGTCCTGCTTTTTAATTGCGTATTTCAGAAATTATTGACCAAACTTCAATTATGCTGATTTTATTTTGTGAGAATAAATCAAGTAAAAGTATCCCAAAAAAGGTATACTCATGCATCTGAAAAATAAAATGTAAAAAAAAATTAGTAAGAAATTAGTTGGTGCAATATATCTTCTCTCTCTTAAGTGATTAGTGCATTTGCACATGGTCCCTACTATTATCTATTATTTATTAACTATTAACTATTATCGTGTTGGCTCCCATTGAAACGTATTACTATGTTGCTCTATCATGGTTGGCCTATTCCATGATCTTTGGGTCATTTTTGTGCTGTGCTGTGTCATCTGCATTGTCAAAAAACTTGCAGCAGGGAAGCAGAGAATGCAGCCTGACAGACAACACGTGAAAAGGAGGCAGCAAAAATAGTCCTTGACCAGAATACTCTCAGTGCACAAAAGAAAAGTGGGTGGATAGGGATGTGTAGCTGGGTTGTTTGGGGGAGTGTGTGTGTGTGTGTGTGTGTGTGTGTGTGTGTGTGTGTGTGTGTGTGTGTGTGTGTGTGTGTGTGGGGGGGGGGGGGAGTGAATGTGTGTGTGTGTGTGTGTGTGTGTGTGTGTGTGTGTGTGTGTGTGTGTGTGTGTGTGTGTGTGTGTGTGTGTGTGTGTGCGTGTGCGCGTGCGTATGTGTGTGTGTGTGTGTGTGTGTGTGTGAGTGAGTGAGTGTGTGGTGGTGGTGGTGGGTACCATGGTACCATCTGGAGGGCCCTAGCATGCCCGCTCCTGGTAAAGGAGGACAAAGATGGGGGGATACTGGCACTAAGTGGGGAGATAGCATGCGAGCGGGCAGAGGGAACCGTTTTAATTAAAATGTTTGCCCAGAAAATAATCTCCTGAGTGGCCTCGTTAATTATGACTAATTTCTGGGAAGGTAGGAGCATACGCACGCAGGAAGGAGATGAGGATAGAAGGAGAAAAAAAAAAAAAAAAAACATAACAAAATACAAAACAAAAGAGAAGGGTAAGGGAAAAAAAATAATTAAATAAACAAAAAAAAGAAAAACACCCAATTTCAAACTGTACATGAGGGACGTCTCCATGACAACCAGCATGTCATAGGAGCCCCTCCGCCAGTCCCGCGGATCCCTGTTCCTCCGCCATCCCCCTCCACACACACACACACACACACACCCTCCACCACACCCCGAAGCGGAAGCGAAGCCGTGCCAGGGTAGCTTTGTTCTGGGGTGAGGCGGTTTGTTGGGCCACCCGCAGTTCTGACTTTGTTGGTAATTGGGTCATTGCCTTTGCTGCGGCACGGTGACTCTAGGGCCCCGATGCTATGGCTCCCTGCTGGGGCCCCCTGACACGTGTACACACACACACACACACACACACACACACACACACACACTGACTCACTCACAAACACACATGCTTACTGTACACACAGAAATAAACACATAAAAACAACACTTGCAATTCTGTCTCATCTGAAATTAAAAGCTGATCAAATGGCACTGATGTCTCTCAATGTCTGTGTGTGTGTGTGTGTGTGTGTGTGTGTGTGTGTGTGTGTGTGTGTGTGTGTGTGTTTGTGTGTGTGAGTGTGTGTGTGTGTGTGTGTGTGTGTGTGTGTGTGTGTGTGTGTGTGTGTGTGTGTGTGTGTGTTCTGTGTGTGTTTTCTGTGTAAAAGATGAAGCAGAGCTACAGTGAAGTGTGGCGGATGCTTCAGGCCTTTGATGTCACCTGCTCTGGGGTACTGGTGCTGGAGGACCTGCACTCCGTCATCAACAACTTCCTGTTTCCCATGAGCCCTTGCGCTTTTCACAGCCTCCTGCAGCGGTACCCTACAGTAGCACCCCTTTATATAAGGCTCCAAGTTAATGCACTCTATATTTAATGTGCATGGAGCTGACACATTCAATTGAATTTGGAATTCACTGTTTCTCTGTGTAATAGTATGTTACTCTGTGTGTGTGTGTGTGTGTGTGTGTGTGTGTGTGTGTGTGTGTGTGTGTGTGTGTGCACTGTATGCATGCTTGCTTGTCTGTACAGACTTGGTGTGCGGTTCTCCAAAACCGTGAATTGGAAAATCTTTATGTCAAAAGTCAGACACGCTGTTCACACAGAAAATAAGCCGAAACATGACAAGTAAGATACAAAGATACAAAGTTTTTTTTTTTAATATTTCATAATTTCACCCTTCATGATAACCTTGTTGATAACAGTCAGTCATCGATTTTGCTTAGTTACTAAATTACCTTTAGTTGGACTTGAGACTTAACTAATTCTTCTGTTTGATTGTCAGACACCCCACTGCTCACAGGCCCTCTACTGCGCCAAGCAGGACAAACAGTCAGGGAGACATGAGAAGAGACTCCTCAGGCCAGGCAAGTACAGTGCAGTAGTAGGCATTCAGTCCCAGCAAACTATCACTGGGCACCACAGTACCCTACCACACCTGTGTAAACAAACACCTGCCTATCTAATGGACATTTCAATGATGAACCAGTTACACATGCTGCTTTTTTTCAGTGTGGTTTTGTAAAATGCAATGAAGTTAATGTTGCCCAGCATTGCTGGGATGATGCACTTATTCCATAGGCAAAGCTAGTGCCCTCTATCACATACAGTACACACATACATTTGGATCTGGATTTGTTGTAGGGTTGCTTCTGCAAACTTTATTTACTGTATTAGTAGTTCAAATAGCCATAAGGCTGCAGATTGCTGCAAATTAGACTAAAATTTCCAAGAAAGAAACCAAAAGGCAAAAGTTGGAGCACTGGTAACATCGCTGTCAGATAACTCCAGATTCCCAAACCTGCAATTCTGAGCCAGTGAACTGTAGCTCAGGTGTCCCATTTCCCTAAAGCATAGTTGCTAACCCGTTAGCTACTTACAGTAGTTGGCAATGGGAAATTGCATTGCAACCAACAAAGTTGCAACTATGGATAGAACTGTGTCTGCAAAATCTCAGTTAACTGTAACTTTTTCTTTTTTTTCCTAATCTAATACAATGTCTGTTGAATTTTGGACACAGCGAAAAATACACAGAAGCATAAAATAGCAAAGTGTAAAATAGTCAAATATGAAAAGTTTATCTTTAACTTTAAGAAGAGCCAGACTAGCGTGGTGGGTAGAGTAATGAAAGCTGGGGCATCCAGTTGTTTCGCTCCGCGGCACTCTGTCAGTTTGGAAAAGAAAGAGCAACCATCAGCTCTTCATCTGTGTTCCCCTATCTCTTTCCCTCTCTCCTCTTCTCTCCCTGCCTTCCCTCTATCCCTCTCTCTCCCTCTCTCTCTGCCTCCCTCTATCTCTCTCTCTCCCCTCCCTGTTTTCCCGTAGCAAACCCCTGTGCTCCAAGAATGTGGCAACTTTCTGGCAAACTGCTCTAATATTTATTTTTTCGCGTGCATTGATCTCCTCACGATACCCACACAATCACACACAATCATCCGTTTCCCAACTTAACAAGAGCGTGAATCACGTCTGAAGCCCGTCCCAGAAAGAAAGAGAGAGAGAGAGAGAGAGAAAGAGAGAGAGAAAAAATGAATATGTGCACATATCTGGCAGAGTCTTTGGCTTTTATCGCCAGAGTGTTACAAAAAGAAAAAGGAAAAGAGAGAGCGAGAGAGAGAGAGAGTGAAAGAGAAAGAGTGAGAGATGAAGACAAAAAAATGTACCCCACCCCGTCTTAATAATCCATTCTGCAAGCAGGAGATCAAACAGGGGGATTCGCACCGCAGCAGTGCGCGTGTGTGTGTGTGTGTGTGTGTGTGTGTGGATGTGTGTGCGATGTGTGTGTGTGTGTGTGTGTGTGTGTGTGTGTGTGTGTGTGTGTGTGTGTGTGTGTGTGTGTGTGTGTGTGTGTGTGTGTGTGTGTGTGTGTGTGTGTGTGTGTGTGTGCATGGATGTGTGTGCGAGTGTGTGTGTGTGTCGGCAGTGGGTAATGAGGCTCAGCTGTAGGTCTGGAGCCAGACGAAGCCTCCAGAAGCTTCCGTATACGCACAGCGCCCCCGGGGAGAGAGATAGACAGGGAGTGAGTGAGGTAGATAGAGGAGGAATAAAAAAAAGAGAGAGAGAGAAAGAAAGAGTGAGTAAGACGCTCACGCCGGAAGAGGACGTGGTCTGGTTCCTGATGTGTGTGTGTGTGTGGGGATAGATGAACAGTCTGACCGAGGCCCGTGTACTTGGGCCCTTGTGTGTGTGTGTGTGTGTGTGTGTGTGTGTGTGTGTGTGTGTGTGTGTGTGTGTGTGTGTGTTTAAACGTGTGGATCTCTGTCTGGATCTCCTCTGTAGCGGGGTTGTCTCTGAGTCTGTAACCAAACTGGACCCCCTCACCTTGATATACCCACATGCTTGGGAATGAGAGATGCTCAACAGCAGAATTGTAAAGAGGAGTTGTGCAGCGCTGGACATTTCTTTGCCGTTTTTCTCGCCAAGTCTGTGCTTGTATTTTCCTCTACAGATCTCCCTACGCAGGTCTTTGTTTCCCAAAAGCAAAAACCATAACTGGTTGGTAGTGCCGAATTGCACTGCAACTAACAAAGTTCTCGGCTAGAGTCTAAACAGATACCAATCGACCAGTAAAGTGATATATAATCACTACAATGAATCTTAGCATACTAAATTACGATTAGTTTATCTAAAATAGTTGCATGTGTAATCATGTGTTGTGTTGAACGACAACATTGAATTATAATGATGTGGGGTGTGTGTGTGTGTGTGTGTGTGTGTGTGTGTGTGTGTGTGTGTGTGTGTGTGTGTGTGTGTGTGTGTGTGTGTGTGTGATGGGAACATGTGCTTTCAGGTTCAGCAAAAGGAAGAAGGTAAAGCTGTGAGAACTGCTTGGACTGAGAAGGCAGCATTGTCAGCAGACACATGGACTACAGTAAGCTAAGCTAGGCTAACCCATTCTAAACTAAAGCAGTGAACTCTAGATGCAACTCATCCCTGCCTCCCTATGGAAGCCACAGCACAGAGACTGTTTCTCAAAGTCATGAATGCTTCCTAGGTAGAATGCTAGCCTTGGAAGTCGTACACTTCGATCAATGCATCTTTGAAAAATCTATGAACAAAGGCCTCTGTCCTCGCTAGAATCTAGAATCTAATGTCTGCTTGACATTGGAACAGTACTTGGCGACAGACAATGACGTGGAATGCTCAAAAAAGCAGCCTTCCAAGCATGCTTCCTCGACTTTGAGAAACACTCGAGTCTCTGTGCATACAGGAAGTGCACTTGTTGAAGTTGGCATTCTATTCGGGCTACAGGTAGAGGAGCAGCTGAGGGACAAACTGAGCGAATCGCTGGCAGATGTGAATCTGGCACTGGACCTGCTGGATCGGCGCGGCCGAGGGACTGTCCACCAGAGGGAGCTAAGGAAGGTCATCTGGAATCACGGCCTGCCTCTGTCTGACCACCACTTCAACAGGTGAGAACAGACACACCCCTTTATCTCTCCTATTCAGAATGATATTCTTGTCTCTGATTGGCTGAGGGGGTGGGCATTAACTTTGTATAACCGACTACCTGAGATGTTTATGTGTGGGAAAGTTTCACCACTGTTCCATATCAATGCTTTTTAGAGTGGTAACTATAACAACAGTAAGCAGCCTTTTAGATCTACTTTCACACGTAAATAGAACCCCCAACCGAACAGGTTAACTTCTTTTAAATAGGAGTCGCATGTTTCTTTTATGTTTTCAACACTTGCTTAAGTATATGGGAGATAAATACAAATGGGAGATAAGCGGGATAACGGCCTTCGAGGTGACCGAGTCGATGGAAATAATGTCTCGGCGGAGTTCTAAACCTCCACTTCGCCTTTATTCCCATCGCAGCGGTTACCTCGTCGGCTGTTATCCCTTACTTGTCTCACCCTCTTTACTTTGCCCTGGAAATACATAACCTCTCATCTTGCAGCCGCAAACGCTTTTAAAACCTGTAACTTTTAAGTATCTTTGCTTTGAACTTTGATTTTCTTTTTTTTTTTTTCAAACTCTGCCCACACTCTGCCAGACTACTTCTGCTTGTGCTTCAAAGTGCATGATTGCACCGCTGTGTAAACATTTCAAAGAGTAAAAAGAAAAATAGTAAGATGGTGAGGTGATGTTGTAATTAAGTGAAAGTGGACAGAACAAGGGGAATTTGTTAGTTCGGCGGCTCTTCAAAAGGAGAGAGATAATTGGAGTGCCAGTACACTACCTGCAGCATAAACGTATGGCTTTGTTTTGTGTGTGTGTGTGTGTGTGTGTGTGTGTGTGTGTGTGTGTATGTGTGTTTCTGTGTATGTTTGTGAGTGTGTGTGTGTGTGTGTGTGTGTGTGTGTGTGTGTGTGTGTGTGTGTGTGTGTGTGTGTGTGTGTGTGTTCACAGACTATGTGAACCTTACACAGTGTCCGGAAGAGTCCGCTACAAGCACTTTCTGCAACACCTTGGGGTGTTGGACAGAGATAGAGGGAGAGACAGCAGTCTGAGGACACAGAGTGCCAAAGACAGGTATGACAGAGAGAGAGAGAGAGAGAGAGAGAGAGAGAGAGAGAGAGAGAGAGAGAGAGAGAGAGAGAGAGAGAGAGAGAGAGAGAGAGAGAGAGGAGAGGGGGAGAAAGAGAGAAAATCTTAAGAGTGACAGAGGGGGATAAAGAGAGAAAATGAACGAGTGAGAGAGAGAGAGAAAGAGTGAGAGAGAGAAAGAGAGAGGGGGAGACAGAGAGAGAGAGAGAGAGAGAGAGAGTGAGAGAGTGTGAGAGAGAGAGAGAACTTATCAGTAGCAGCCATGTTCATGTTCCTGCCCTGGACCCACTGGTGCATTGGTTCTGTTCTGGTTCTGTGCTGGCAGGAGGGAGTCCTTCTCAGGTTCTTCAGGCTCCTCTTTAACAGAAGCTGATGATCTCCTATGGAGGCTGAAGGAGCGTCTCGGCCTCCTAGGCCTCAGTCTTGCCTACTGCCTCTGTCCCACGGCCGCCAGATCCGACGACACCTTCACCTCCTCGGAATTCAGGAAGGTGAGTCTCGAGCGGTCCGCACACGGACTCCGACACAGTGCTGAGCAGTGCACTCCCCTTCCAACGTTCTATTCCATTATTGTCAACGCAACCCCGCACACCAGCGCCGAACTCTTTCACCGTCAATTGTGAATTCCGATTGAAGTCTATTTTGTCAGAGCCGTCCATTGACATCCGTTGTTGATTCCACAGGCTACTGTACTAGGTTAGTTGCAAAATAGTCGAATACGAAAGCACTTCGCAATGCTGTCGGAGCCGGTGTGCGGACGTGGAATTTTTGATTATCGATGTAAAGGCTCGATGTGGAGCCCTCGGTGTATAGTACATAGATACGGTGCAGCGAGAGAAACGATAATGGAAAAAGCAGCAGCAGTGCAGGATGGGGGAACCTTGAGGGCATCTACTGTAGGCCTGAACATCAGCTGAGTGAGTGAAGCTCTGCCTGCCTGTCTGCCTGCCTGCTGCACTGGGCGAGGGGGAAGCTTTCATGTCTGGGCTTTAAAGACCCAGCTCACTAACTGTTTGGGGTAGCGTGTAGGTCACTCCACATGTATACATACACACACACACACACACACACACACACACATACAGTACAGACACACGCACACACACACACACACACACACACATACAGAACAGACACACACACACATACAGTACAGACACACACATGCACACACACACGCGCACACACACACACATACAGTACAGACATACACACATGCATGCTCACACACACACGTAAACATATACATACACAGCAGTAGCAGCAGTGGTGGCGGAGGTGCTGAGGGAACGAGGGATGTAAGAGATGTGTGTGTGTGTGTGTGTGTGTGTGTGTGTGTGTGTGTGTGTGTGTGTGTGTGTGTGTACAGAGATTTACATGAAAATTGCTCCTTTGATGCAGCGCTGTAGCGATAAACACGCACGGATGTCATAAACCCGGAGCTTTTGTCCCGCACACGTGCAACAATCACAGTTCAAAGTAATGGCTCATATTTGTGTGTAATCTGTGTGTGTGTGTGTGTGTACTCTTTGCATGTGTGTGTGAATCTATGGGATCTCTTTTACTCTCTCTCTCTCTCTCTCTGTCTCTCTCTCTCTCCTTCGTGTGTGTGTGTGTGTGTGTGTGTGTGTGTGTGTCCAGATATTACAGGACTGCAATGTGTGTGTGGATGAGAGGCAGCTGCAGTCCCTGACCAGAGTGTTGGGCTTCAGGGACGGGAGAATCTCCTGCTCTGAACTCCTTAGGAAATACACAGGTGAGGAAGGCCAGCCAAATGCCCCT
>JAODXP020000026.1:18583269-18600769 GCA_027497455.2 Sardinella longiceps | reverse complement strand
AACATCATTGCACTGTTGGAAAATGCCAACTGCACTGTCAGTCATCTGCAAAATGTTGATGGTTCTCATCCATGTGTGTGCATGTGTGTGTGTCTGTGTGTCGTGTGTGTGTGTTTGGGCGTGGTGTGTGTGCGCGCATGTGTGTGTGTGCGTGATGTGTATTTGTGTTTGTGTGTGTGTTTGTGTATCTATGTGTGTGTGTGTGTGTTTGTGTATTTGTGTGTGTATGTGTGTGTGTGTGTGTGTGTTCAGGGAGGTGGTCAGGCGTAATCAGAGGGAGCTGAGCTCGTCTCTGAGTCGTGTGGAGATGAGGAGAGATGGGAGAGTGAGACTGGAGGATCTGCAGCGCGTGCTACAGGAACATGGCTGCCATGTGAGCAGAGAGCAGCTCATACAGCACCTGCACAGGTACACACACACACACAGACACACACACACACACACACACACACACACACACACACACACACACACACACACACACACACACACACACACACGCACCACTGCAACTCACTCATCACCTACACAGGTACATGTGTTTTCTTTCTTTCTTTCTTTCTTTCTTTCTTTCTCTCTCTCTCTCTCTCTCTCTCTCTCTCTCTCTCTCTCTCTCTGTCTCACACACACACACACACACACACACACACACACACACACTCACTCATCCCACAACTCACACAGCACCTACACCTCCTCCTTTCTCTACATGAGAGAGGATTCGAGGAATGAGTTGACCTATCCTTTTTCCTTCTTTCTATTCCTTTCTTTCTTTCTTTCTTTCTTTCTTTCTCTCTTTCTCTCACTTTCTTTTTTATACAGACACACATACGTAAAACACACACACACACACACACACACACACACACACACACACACACACACTCATTCATTGACTACTGGTGTGTTTCTGTGACAGTCTGAAAGTAAGGGTGGTTGCTGGGGGTCTGTCATGGCCGAACTTCCTGCGGGCATTTGAGCTGAAGCCAACTCAGAGGTCGGAGGTCAATTCTCCCACCCCCAGTCTGACCCCCAGTCCCACCCCTACTGAGAACCTGGAGACCTTGAGCCCGGAGAGAGCCATTCAGAGACTGGGCGAACTGGTTACTGCCTCAGTACATACGCTTCACAAGGTAAGCTTTTTACACACACATGCACACACACACAGACACAGACACACAGACACACACACACACACACACACACACACACACACACACACCATACACGCACTACACACACACACACACACACACACACACACAGAACAGAGGTCAGCAACTCTTAAATCAGGAGGCATACACCCTAGGCCCTAGTCAGTTGACTGACAAGTGAACTGGCTAGAAGGCTCTTAAAGTGTTAGGAGTAAAGTTTTTACAAACACCCTCAGCTCACTAGCCAGGCTTACACACGCACATACTGTACACACATGTAGTGTACTAAGGGTCTGCTATAGTGGGTAGAGTACCTATAGAAATTAATCAAGTCAAGTCAAGTGGTTTTTATTTTCATTTTAACTAATACACTCTGCACTTAGACAAATTAAGACAAAATAGAGTTTAATTTTAACTATACACACTGTATTCAGTGAGACAAAATACAGTTTGACGATTGACCAAGTGCAGCTACTGTACATACAACCAGGGGTGTAGTGGGCGTTGCACGCGGGGGTACAGAGTACCCCCACTTCTCTAAGCAGATCATTTATGTAGGCTATTTGTAACAATTTTATATTGGGCATTCCATTTTTAACATGATATTGCATACCCCCACTTAAAAAATCCCCACAACACCTCTGCATACAACTGTGTAAAAAGACTTCAAGACAAGGCTACATATTTAGGGTATGCATGGGGTAAACATAAAGCAAGTTGACTACTTAAGGTAGTGCAATATAGGACAGACAAGGGACAGGACAGATGACACAAGACAGGACAAGTCAGTTAATGTCCCATAACCCCTTGCACACAGTTATGTTTGGGTCCAGGTGTCCGTTTCCCAAAACATAATTGCTAAGCAGTTAGCAACTTAGTTAGTTGGCAATGGGAAATTGCATTGCAACCAACATAGTTGGTAACTTAGTTAGCATCTATGCTTTTGGGAAACTGACCCCAGAACTAGAACAAGCTTCATGTGTGATATGTGGTTTTAGGTGTTCTCCTCATTTGATCGTAATGGTTCCGGGACACTGTCCTCGCTGGAGTTCCGGCGGGTTCTGGAGCACTTCTGCGCCAGGCTTTCGGACCGCCAGTACCGCTATCTGCTCAACCAGCTGGTGCTGGACTGGGAGAACAACACAGTGTGCTGGAGAACCTTCCTGCACCAGTTCAACCTCAACAAGGTTCATGTCCTGACTACTGTACATAGCATTAACACTTTTCTGTACTACTCTATGTAAGCAATTGATTTTTATTTTAACAAAATGTGTTTATTTTTTCATCTAAAATGTTTTATTTACAAACAATGCCAAAATACTGTAGAAAAGGAATGAGTATACATAGACTTGACACTTGAGTTTTATCTGTGGATATCTGTGTGTGTCTGTGTGTGTGTGTGTGTGTGTGTGTGTGTGTGTGTGTGTGTGTGTGTGTGTGTGTGTGTGTGTGTATTTGTGTGGTTTTGTGGAATTGTTCATGTGTGTGTGTAACAGACAGAAAGGAGGACCAGCACCCCTGGTCAGTGGAGCTCTCTAGCAGACTGTGAGATTTTGAGCAGCGTGCGCGAAACCGTCTCGGAACACCTCTTCTCCATCGCCATGGAGATGGTGGACTTGGACCTCACCAACTGTGGGACGATCAGCAAAGCCGATTTCAGAGACGTCGCCGACCATTACCTCCACTTCCTCTCACCTGAACAGGTAAGCGCTCAACACAGTTCTATGTTCTAAAGGGTTCCCACGGGTCAGGGAATTTCTGGAATATCAGGGAACTTCAATAAAGGCTGTTCCAGACAGGGAAAATCAGGGAATTTGACCATATTGCTTGCAAAGTCAGGGAATATCAGGGAATTTTGTTATTATGTGTATCACCACACATCCTTCTGTCTTGTTTCTCAATATTTTTCACTTCAACTGGAATGATTTTCCTCTCTGATCGGCTGATTCATGGCTTTTAAGGGAGAACATTGGGACTAGTTTGGCCGTTTTCTGCTTGATGCCCAATCATTTCTTTCACGGGAGGTCATGGAAATTCTGCTGTTTGGTCAGGGAAGGTCATTGAAAAATCTGGGAATTTTTTAGTCTGAACTGCAGTGGGAACCCTGGTTTTATCTTCTATGGTCAGAGTTCTCTGTTCTGTGCTGTCTCATACAGTGCACAGTTATCAATGACATCCATGTTATCCACACACATACAGTACCTAACACAACACACACAAATCCATACATTTTGTTGTCTCAGTAATATCATAGGTTGGTTGTATTGGTAAATAAAGAGTTCTGCAAAATTTAGCAAGATATCTTATGATGTATGATTGTCACATGGTGAGAGATGTATTGTGCTATAGAGAGTATGTGTGCAGAAAGAGGCAAAAACAAATGCAAAAAATGCAAGAAATGCAAAAAAAGAAAGAAAGAATCCCGAAGTAGAAGTGACTGACTGTTGATCCGTGCTTTTGCTTATGTCTTAATGTAATACCTAGCCTCAGCAATTAGCCGTCTCTTCACAGGGGGCTAATCCGGTTAGCCTGCATGCCTGACGTACAGTAGCCTACAGTACTCTACTCTACTCTTCTACTCTCTGCCACATACAGGGGGGATTGGAGAAGTGATCTATTGAGTGTAGTCTGTGCAAGCACACACACTCACAGCACACACACACACACACACACACACACACACACACACACACACACACACACACACACACACAAAAACAAACACACATACTCATTCACATATCTACATGTGTATTTTACACACACACACACACACACACACACACACACACACACACACACACACACACACACACACACACACACACACACACACACACACACGTATGCACAGTAAGAAATCCACTTTTTAAGCTTGCCTGAATATCCCTCACTGTATTCATGGCGCGCACCCTCATAAGCCTTTGGCTGTGTAAACATAAGCAGCAGCGCGTGGCTCTGTATGCTTTTAACTCTCAATGCAGTTCATCAAATCCAGTGGCTATTGAGCTCAGACCACTGCTGATTACCATTTGAAGTTTTACCTGAAATATATTGGTGAATAGAATTAGTGAATATCTGCTTTCTAAAATATGCTGTTCAAAAATACTCTCTAACTGCACGGCTCAGTGTAGTTTGTTAGTGATTTTTTTTTCTATTAGTGAGAAATGAGGTTGACAAATGCATAATATTAATTTACAAACGCACTCGGAGAATGCAGACCTCCGCCAAGGCAATATGGTCCAGATTACTTGGGCAAAGACACACCCCTGCTAAAAAAACAAAAAAACCCCCAAAACATTAATGCAAATCTGTTGATCACTTTGACGCGGAGTTGCTAACAGACAGACATAAAAATGGACAAAAAAATAAATAAAAACAAAACAAAACAAAAAAAACTCGTTGGCGGAGGTAATAATAATCTATACAGATAGTGTACTTAATTTGTGACCTCTATGCTAAATTTAGCCATGTTATTTCAGTTGGATTGTCTGTGGGATCATCTCCCCGTGACCGAGCGGGGCAATCTGGACTACCGGACATTTCTAAAGTGCTTCAGTTCGAAGGACCACAGCCTTTATTCCATCCCTACACATAGCTCAGTTCCAGAGCTTTACATGAGTCCTGTGGAGGAGAGGACCTCACCTGGCCGGCGACAAAGACCTCAGTCCGGACCCAGCGACTCTCGGAAATCCAAGGTACGGAGATGGAGACAGAATTAGGGCGCCTCATTCACCGATATCCTCTTAAAGGAATAGTCCACCTCTTTATGAAAATTGATTATTCAACTCCTTACACTGAGTTACATGTGTGGGTAAAGGCATTTTGGTCTCATTGCTTGTGTTTTCCTAGTATGGCATTACCAATTTCCCCTATTTTTTAGCTTTAGCTTAGCATAGGCGCTGGAATGCAAAGTTGCCAGATAGCAATTCTTTGGCAACTTTACTTTCCAGTGTCTATGCTAAGCTAAAGGTAAAATTGGGGTTGCCAGACTAGGACAACGCATGCACTGAGACCAAAACGCTCTTATCCACATATGTAACTCCAGGTAAAGGAGTGAATAACCAATTTTCATAAAGAATTTTCTTGAATTTGTGAATTGGTGAATACAAGTGTTCTTAAAAACTGCGCAAGTGGGATTTAAGAACAAATGTCTTCATAAGAGTGGTTGGTGAATGAGGCCCAAATGTTTTCATGCTGAGGTCCTCCTTGATCTATAGAAGCTGGTTGAAATTCTTGTCTCTTTGCTTTTGTGCCTTTCATCAAACTTTGATGTCTTTGTTCTACTTCAGGTGAGGCTTGCTGGCAATGTTATTTTTTAATGACATGTTCGTTGATATATAATTTGCTCCTCCTGTCCGTGTTATGCATGTTAACATGTCTGTTATTATTATCTTATAAAAACTAAATGATTAATGATTTAGTAAGGCCTCTATTATGGCCCAGAGATCAATGCCTGTCCGATGGTCACTGTCTATTATTTTCACTATCTTTATGTGTGAAGTGAAATGTTATAGGTATGTGGCTGTGAGTGTGTGTGTGTGTGTGTGTGTGTGTGTGTGTGTGTGTGTGTGTGTGTGTGTGTGTGTGTGTGTATTAGCCATGCAGTGTAACTGGGCCTAGGTAGTGGCTCTGCTCCAGACACCTGCCACAACTGCAAGCCTCCACTGCTGTATGTCCCCTACAGATTAGTTCCTGTCTCCTGTGAGCTCCAAGCCCCTAAAGGATATACCAATCTCTGTGTGTGTGTGTGTGTGTGTGGGTGTGTGTGTGCTGTGTGTGTGTGTGTGTGTGTGTGTGTGTGTGCGATGTCGTCTGTGTGTGTGTGTGTGTGTGTGTGTGTGTGTGTGTGTGTGTGTGTGTGTGTGTGTGCATGCATGTGTGTACAGTCTGACCAGGCCCTGAGGCAGCGTCCACGCTCCAGCCCGCTGCTGAACTGCGAGGCGTCCGAGAGGCGTATCCAGGGCCGAGTGCGCTGCTGCTGGAAGGAGATCCAGCGGAGGTGCCGTCTAGAGGACCCCGACCAGAGCGGCCACATCAGCCAACACACCTTCATGGGTACCAGAGAGAGAGAGGGAGAGAGAGTGGGAGAAGCCTTTTTTGACTGAGCTCTGAAAGGGTGTTCAGTGTTCACACCAAGAACGATAACTAGAACTAGAACAACATATAATAAATATTCCTCAAATTATTATGAATGACAGCGTCCACACCACAATTTAAAATATCTTTATAGCTACAGTTATAATTCGAGGTGTGAATGGACCTTAAAGTGTAGGTTGGGTGTAATTCAAGCTCAACCCTGTCACACAAGCCTCCTGAGTGCACTAGATACTGAGTGAAACGAAAGAATTTGGAACAACATAGACCGAATGCAGTCTATGAACAAGCGGTCAATGGCCTCTTAAGTGGTAAATGACTACAGATCAAAGATCCGCAATGAGACTGGCTGCAACGTTCTAAAAACCTGTGACATTCTAAAACTCCGAAACAGCAATTTGACATGTTAAATCTTTTGCGACAGCAAAACTGCTTACAACTCCTCTTTAAAACCGTCTCATCTCGTCATGGATCTTCAGTCTGAATTGCCCTTTAATGTTGGTTTTGAATGTTGTATGATCCATCAGTGACTCAGTGTAAAGTGCTCGTTTGCGTTTGCATTCTGCCTATGTTGTTTCAAATTCTCTTTCATTCCACTCGCTATCTAGTGCAGTCAGTGGACTCATACAACAGAGCTATGCTTGAATGACACCGAACCATTGCTTAAAGGGACCCGTCTGTACTCATTTCAAAACAGATGGGACTCTGTTTTTCTTGTTTTTCTTTTTGACTTGTTTTTCCATTGGCAGAGATCCTGAAGGAGCTGCACATCGGCCTGGGGGATCAGGAGTTCCGGCAGCTGGCCATGAAGTACGACATTCACAACACCGGGATGCTGTCCTACCCAGAGTTCCTGCGCCACTTCATGCTTTTCCTGCATCCGCAAACCAAACAGGCCCTAGAGCAGCCAAAGCTCAATGAACAGGTGCTTAACTCTTCACTTATTCACTAGCCTGGCCTTGCCTTCCTACGTACTTCCACTCAATTCTCATCTCCCTCCACGACTCCGTCTGGGATTCCAGCCATTGGCTTTGTTCGCAGCGTCTAATTCGAGACCACGGCAGTCAGCAACCAGGAGGCGGGAGTTGTGAGAGATTGTCGGGTTTCTGTTGTTGTAGCGTAGCTTACTTCACGACCGAACTACCACATAGTGTTAGTGATTGGGTGAAATCAGATTCATTCGCTTCAAACTTCTACAGTTCGCGTCTCCAGCTTGCAATCGTTCATCTATAGCTGAAATCCCAGACCCTTGTGCGAAGTGAAACGTAGACCATGGGGATGGTTATGGTCAGGCTAGTTATTCATAGAAACTTCCTTTTATTTTATTACAATGCCATGATTGCATTTCGGAAAACGTCCTTGATTACTTCACTACAATTCCAGGGTTATATATGGTTACACTCCCCTGCACAATATTTTCCACTTTGAAACCAATTTATGCGTGTTTTGGACATAATTCATGAGTTTATGATCAATCATGTTTACCTTGAAGAGGGGGAAAGTTTTGGAAAGGTGTGGAAAACCACTTTTACCACATTTACGGCTTACTGTAAAAGACAGCATATAAAATGGCCGCTATCTTGCTGACAAGACGGCTTTAGAGAGACACACCATGGGCAGGGAAGAGAGGGAAGAGGAGAGAGTGGAGGGGGGTGGGGTGGGGTTGGGTGGGGAGGGGGGGAATGAGGGCGGGTGCCAGATTGGGTAAAAACTCAGCAGGGACCTCCCACCCTCGGGCTCCGTTCTGACACTTCCTTGATGACAGAATTGGGAGATTTAGTCTTTTCTGGCGCCGAGGACGGCCGGCAACGAACAAAGAGCGAGGGGGTGGGCTGGTTCCGTGAGACTCCCCACGGAGCGGCTGAACAGAGCTTCCACTCACCCCCCCCCACCCCCATTCCCACCATACCCCTACCCCCACCCCCAAAAGCCACATTAAGAGTGGGTGGGTGAGGACAAATCTGGCAACCCTCAATAATCGACCTTCCAAAAAACAAAAAAAAAAAGAAAGAAAGACAGACAGAAAGAAAGAAAAAGAAAGAAATTGCGGTGAGATACAAGATTGCAGTTTGGCCGTCATCCGGCACCAGGGCCCCATGAGCAGACTTCCTCAAAGCGCGCTCCGCTCCGGCCGCCGGTACTGTGGAGCCTGCTGCTGCTGCTGCTCCAAAACATCATGGAAAATGATGACGCTCTTTCCCCCTTAGGAGCGTTAAGACAACACAAATGTGAGAAAGAAACACAGACAGAGAGAGAGAGCAAAAGAGATAGAGAGAGACGTTTGCCTTCCAAAAAGAAAGGGGAGAAAAATTGAAATAGTTATTTTCACTTTTCCCTCTTCGCTCGCTGTGCTGGTGTCTGTTCAGACCTATTTGAGAGAGAGAGAGAGTGTGTGAGAGAGTGTGTGTGTGTGTGTGTGTGTGTGTGTGTGCAGAGATGCCGCTCGTACTCCTTGTCACCGCCACAGTCTCATTAGCTTGCCGCTTCAGAGTAGCTTGTCGTCGCTTGAAAGGTTTGCAGCCTCTCAGGAGGTAATGGGACCTGCTGTGCAGCCTGAGCACTGCAGGGACTCATTTAACAGCCGTTTTTTTTTTTTTTTTTACAAAAAAAAAACCGTTTATCTGTACAAACTGCAAAGGTGTCGCTTAACGCCTGTCCCAGGTATACATTAACATGAACTGACGTCTGCATATTTGCAAACGAAAATGCTGTGGAGCTTTGGGTGCGAGTACAGGCACAATATGTGTTTGTTTAATGTGTCTGACTGCAAATTTACAGTTTGGACGTTTATTGGAGTGTACCTGCTTGCATTAACATACAGGCAGAAATTACACTGCACAGTACTGCAGAGCTGGGCAGACGAAGACCTGGGGGCCACATGCGGCTATTTAATCTGGCCCGTGGAGCCTTCCCAAAATAGAAAAATTTCCCATTTAGCCAAGGTGAATTAGATTATTGGCCTGATTTGTCAAATTTGTTATATACAAAGTTGTATACAAATCCCCCCCTTTTAACCCTGCATGTTAACATGTCCTCTGAAGAAAGTGGGGCCACTGGTTTGAGACTTGCCAATTCATCAGCATCAACCGCAGATTGACTTTTTATTGGAATGTACTTACCTGCAATAACATGGTCCAAATTACACTACACAGCACAGTGTAATAAACAGTACATACTACATACTACACAGTTAATAGCATGCAAGGCCAACACCTCACACAAGCCAATCCAGGCTATTCTTGTCTTGGTTCCACACTGGCGGAAGGATCTTTCAAGTACTACTAGAGCAACAGACACTCTCAAGCAGTCTTTGAAGACCCAGCTCTTCTGAGAGTACCTCTTGCCCTAGAACTTACGTAGAACCTACCTGGAATGTACTGACTATGCACTTACTACATAGCACTCTTGCACTTTCAACTTCCTGTTTGTAAATGGAGCTCTTAGCAAGGTTTGAACTTGTGTTTAGTGGCGTTGTAGGCCTACAGTATATTGAATGGTAATCCTAATCCTTAGATAAAAGCGTCTGCTGAATGCCTAAATGTAAATGAATGTGTACTAACCGTACTAATTCTACATAAGTAATCTCTTCTATGTTATGATGGTATAAATTACAGTTTTGTTCTCTTAAGGCCAATTCAGACTGAAGATCCGCGACAAGCCGAGACGAGACGGTTTTAAAGAGGAGTTGTGGCGGTGTGAATCAATTGTTCCGTGCTGTTGCAAGCAGTTGCAAGCCATTGCAAAAGATTCGACATATCAAATCACAGTTTCTCAGAGTTTTAGAACTTTGCTGCTTTTTACAACGTTGCTGCTTGTCTTGTCTAAGATCTTTGGTCTGTAGCTACCTTTAATTTTCCAACGAAACATTCTGAACCCTACAAAGGAAAAAGAAAGTAAGTCAGACTGTGTTTGTGTTAACATGAGAGGCATTTGTGTTGTGGGTGCTGTCCAGGCTTTGGCCTTACTGAGTGACCAGTGCACTGACGTCCTACTGAGGATGAGGGAGTCGGTCCAGCAGTCCTGGAAGTCCATGAGGCAGACGTTAGCAGCACAGGACCACGGTCGCACAGGGACAGTGACTGTTAACGACTTCAGGAGGGTGAGAGGATGGCACAGCAATACACATACTGAAGTCTCTCATACACACACACACACACACACACACACACACACACAATCTACATACAGACAAACACACACACACACACACACAAACACATTATACTCTCATCTATGTGCACGCACGCAAGCGCACATACACACACACACACACACACACACACACACACACACACACACACACACACACACACACACACACAAGGACACAATCAGACACACTTCAGACCCACATTCTGCTTTCTTTCCATCTTCCCAACCCCACAAAGTAACTAAAGACACATGCAGACCTGTGCTGCACAGATTTGGTTTGGTTTTGGATTGGTTTGGTTTGGGGGGATGTAGTTTTGTAATTAAAGGTTTTGTCTCTGGTGTTGTTGTGTGTTGTGTGTTGTGGTGCTTTAGGTGCTGCGACTGCACAGTGTAAATCTCTCGGAGGACGAGTTCTTCCATCTCGCATCCTGCTTTGATAAAGAGGCTGGTGGGAGGATATCTTACAACGATTTTCTCCGCACCTTCCTGGGATGAGCGCCAATCTCGTCTCCAGGTGCTAACGAAGCGGATGTGCAGCACGCTTAATGCAGACACAAACACACACACAACACACACACACACACACATACACAACACATACATACAGTACACACACACACACACACACACACACACACACACACACACACACACACACACACACACACACTCACACACACAGAGCTCTGTGCTAGATGGGGCCCCACACTGTGATATCCAGTCCCTCTAATGCTATTTAACCACTGGTAGCCAGGGGCAATATCCAAAACCCTCTTAAAACAACAACATACAAAAGAAAAACAGACATGTTCATTATCAACAGCCCTATTCCATATTTTACAGATTAAGTAAAAACACTATGACAGGCCCTCTGAATGGCTATTTCTTTGCCGTTTTATTTTTATTTATTTATTATTTTCTTTTTTTTTTTCAAAAGGCTCCTTTAGATTCGGAATTTGCTACAGTGTATTAGCAACTGATGCATCGGTCTCGATTCCCTCCTTAATACCCTGGAAGCTTGCTGCGGCGGCGGCGGCACCGTCAGATGTTAAACAGTCCTTAAATGCCATAAACTCAGCCTTTGTTCTGTTGGGGAAGCTCTGAAAGAGGGATGACAGAGAGAGAGAGAGAGAGAAGAGATAGACGGACGTTTGTCATTTGCCAGAGCGCTCCAGTTTTGTCGTTTTTTTTTTTTTTTAAGTTATTTAATTTATTTATTTATACGAATTTACGAGCAAAAAGATAGACGCACGAAATCTGGGGAGAGAGACTGACAGTAGAGGACATTTACAGCAATAAGGAGAGGAGAGAGGAGAGGAGAAAAGGAAAAAGTGAGAAGAGGTAAAGATGGATGAGGAGGGGAAAAAAAGATGGGAGCGATGTGGTGTGATAAGGAAAGGAGGATGAAAGCTGAGGAGAGAAGAGAATAGAAGGGAAAGAAGAAATAGGTATGGAGAGAGAGAGAGAGAGAGAGAGAGAGATGAAGAGAAACTTTGTTTTAATGGAACAGTAAAGGCAGCCTAGAAAGAAATTACACCCCATCCCCCAGGATTACTTGTGTAATTATTTGAACGAAGGATTTCATTAGAATGTGTAGAGGTGTGGAAAAGCGAGAGAGCAGAGAGAAAGAGTGTGTCGGGTTCTCGGCGGCAGCAAATTAAGTTTTTGTCTGTGTTTAGATAATTGATATGAAATCCAGATTCCTTTGATAAGAACAAAGGAGTGAAGCCGAGATAAAGTTTCCCCTTTCTCCACCTCTTGAGCAGCACTGAGAAATCCAATATCTGGGGAGAAATGGCCAATTCACAAGAGAGGACAAAGGAAAATGTACCAGTGTGCATGTGTGTACACATTAGTGTGTACCTTATCATACATGTGAGTGTATTCTATATTGTGTGTGTGTGTGTGTGTGTATGTGTGTGCGCGTGTGTACCAGTGTGCATGTGTGTACACATTAGTGTGTAGCTTATCAAACATGTGAGTGTATTCTATATTTTGTGTGTGTGTGTGTGTGTGTGTGTGCCACTGCCAGTGTGCATGTGTGTACACATTAGTGTGTAGTTTATCAAGCATGTAAGTGTATTCTATATTGAGTGTGTGTGTGTGTGTCTGTACAGTATGTGTGTGTGTGTGTGTAGCTTATCAAGCATGTAAGTGTATTCTATATTGTGTGTGTGTGGGGAGGGATGTGTGTGTGTGTGTGTGTGTGTGTACCAGTGTGCATGTGTGTGTACACATGAGAGTGTGTAGCTTGTCAAGCATGTAAGTGTATGTGCGTGTGTCTGTATGTGTGTGTGTGTGAGTGAGAGAGAGAGAGTGTAGCTTGTCAAGCATATAAATGTATTCTAGAGAGTGTGTGTGTGTGTGTGTGTGTGTGTGTACATGTGAGTAAAAAAAGAAAGGAAATGGGAGAGATTGCTAGGACAGAGGACACACGATCCAGGCTTACGGATAAGGTTTAATTTAATTTGTGTAAATGATATCTCTGAGAACTGAATGCATTGAATCTTAAGAAAGTTACAATTCTTTGTAGGTCTTTGCCATCTCCCATTGAGGCCTACAGTACCACAGCAACTTGTTTCGTCTTCGCCGCAGACAGAGCCTTTAGATCAAAACATCTCACATCGTTCACTGGAAATTAATGAAAACATTTCAATCGTCGGCCTCCGACGTCGATGGCACGAAAAACACAAAAGATTGTCACACAAATAGCGAAAACTAAGTGGATCATAAAAAAAAAAAATGAATAAAATAAAATAAAAGAAAGTATTTAAATTCAGAACAGCATGCCCCTAGGATCTGACCAGGAAAACACAACAACAAGCCTGCCGACAGTAAGAGCTCAAAGAAAAGTAGGAAAAGACAGAACACAGACGCAGAGAAATACAGAAAAGACATGAAAGAAAGCAAAGGAGGGAAAAAAGTCTACATTTGACCGAAGGCAAACAGTCGTACAAATAAAGACACGTTGAAAAAAAAAGAAGAAAACGTTGAAAAAATGTTTTTTAAAGATGAAAAGGACAGCCAAGACTCCCAGCTGTCAGTCTGCCATCATCAGTTCATCTTTTTTTTTTCTTTTTTGCAGTTTTTCTTCTCATCTCCCTTCTTCTTACTTTCTTTCGCTCCCCGTCCCTCTTTCTCTATCGCTCTCTTTCATAACACTTTTGTATCCTTAGGCTCTTTCCCCCCTGGCTTAGGTAGAAAAGCCTTCGATCTTTCTCTGAGGATGCACACAAACACTCATGCATATATCTACACACACACACACTTACATGTCAAAAGGAGTTTTCCTTACTCTATCTTGCAAACATCCTCACAGACTTGTGCGTATCCAAGTAGTGCACACACACACACACACACACACACACACACACAGCAGACTGATGAAACTGTCAGGAGAGCAATGTTAAATTTCAACATCAGTCAGTGACGGCAGTCTGTCCACGTCTCTTTTTTCGTGTTCTAGCTCCAGAGTTTGTACAACACACACACACACACACACACACACACACACACACACATCCGGCACACTCCATCCATCCGTATCAGTGGCACCCCAACGCAATCTCTGCCCACCCCTGCTAGACCCACCTGTGTCTCTCACAGGTGCTTTATGTGCATATGGCTAAAAGTGGAGCCAGAGATGCAGATGTTTCTTAAGTTGTATTTTTTTAGGAGCTCTCGCTCATTGAAAAGTGTAGAGTTTAGGAAGGGGGAGTTTCTTCCGGGTATTTGGCCACTGTTTGGCCACCATAATGTGAGGCCAGTTTACACCTTTGCCGTTGAGAATGCAATCAAAATGGTGGTTAGTTATCGTCTCATTTTCATAACACAGAGCAAATTAACATCTGAAAATGGGGTCGTTGTCACAAGCTCTTTCCCCTCTACACTACTGATGGAAAGAAATTATGTCTGTGGCGACTTGGGGCCAGTAAGAAAGACCGTTACGTCGAGTATTTCGTACAGGATTCCAAAAGGAGAGCAGGTAGCGTGGCCTCACAAAATGTCGGCGATTCTACCGGATTCTACTTGCCATGCTAGGTTAATTGATGTCAGATTCCTAAGCTCTATTATAATGCACTTATTCAGACTGGAATTATTCAGGTTTGCTCCCATTGTGACGTGATATGTTGTTCTATCTTGGTCATATCAGTAGTCAATGATCAGCCTCATGGGCTGCTGTATGACTACTTTGCATTGCTATAACCTTTTACATGTGCACCACAGGCATGTGTCATCCATTGGCCTTCCTTTTCTCAAACAGGAAAGGCTATGCCAATATTAACAGAAATGATCCTAAACGTTCCCAAAAAAAATCCTAAAACTGGATCCTAAAAGCAACCAAAATGCTTGCGGCCTAAAAAGTTACATTTTCTAAAGTTGCTATGATAACAAAAGATGCTAAGAACAGCACTGGGGAACTACAGATTGTTATGTGCAGTGGTTCTGATCAAAACAAATTGTATATGGAGGTAGTGAAATACCCATGTGGTATTACACAAGTTAGAGAAGCAAGCATTCCTTCGTCTTAACTTAAGTAGCCTCGGATGATGTTGTGAATTGCACCTGCCGCATCAGGTTGCAGAAGACTGGGATGTGTACAACCAGCTATAAAATGCTAAAATGAGAACAATCAAGCGGGCAGCTGAAATGACTTTTGGCACACTATCGCCAGAGAGGGTTGAAGCGGAGCAAGATTCTAGAATGGAACACTCTAGAATCAGAGAGGGTTCAAGCCGAGCTCAGTATTCCATGACCTTTTCTATCGCTGCTGTGGGCAAGGGCAACGACAGCGGGCGTAAACTACACATTACCCTCCCCTCACCAGTTCAAACCGCTCAACACTCCACATCGCACCACCCTCCTGCCCGTGGTTGGCATAATTAAGAGACACACACGGGTAAATGATAGCTGCAAGGAACGTTAAATAAATTATGGCATCGGCTGAGGAGGTGGTAACGGTACGGAGGAGATGGTGGAAGTGGTGGTGGTGTTTGGGGGAGGGAGGAGAGGGGTTCCACAGATCAAAGTGTGATGCGTTCTTGTTATGCAAAAGGAGCACACCGGGTGTCGGGGAGCCTTTGATACTCTGGCTGAGGTTCCGTTGGATCCTTGTGGGTTCCGAGAGATGCGTTCTCAAGGGTGCTTGCCTGGAGCAATCACCGCAGACATCAGAGAGTCGAGTTCATGACCTCTAAACGGATGAGCGTTTGTTCATGTACACACACACGCGCGCACTCTCTCTCTCTCACACACACACACACACACACATTTACAAGTGCCCTGTTGCACTGACGTTTCAAACCAAACAACCACTTAAAAGACAAAAATCTATATATAAATATATTCACAAGAAGTACAGACAAAAGAACATTTAAGTATTTGAAGTCATTATTGTTTCAGTATTTTCTTTTTTTTTTGTGTTTGTTTTTCAGTCACATTGACAATTACTGTACATTACATAGAGGTCCCTGTGAAAAAAACTACCCAGCTCATACAATTCTACCATCATCATCAGATCCCGAGTTAAAGTTCGGGAGTCCAGTCAAGCACTTGCAGGAAAACAAAAGGATAGTCTGGTTCTTACACACACTGTTCTCCTATGCTGGCCTGGAGGCCTACAGTATCCACGTCCTCCGATCCCATTCGCCTGAGATAAGGAACCAATCAAAAAACTTTTACCCCAACACAATGAGGATGGCCAACACAATTGCAAAATTGTGATGCTATATATACAATTCGTCGTCATTAGTCTGATTGATTGTAGAGATAACCAATGCCTTTTGATCTAGATGTTTTAATCCCGCCTCACAGAAGCTGGAGATTAGAGATGCCTGGATCAGCTATTATATATTTTTTTAAAATAATTTCAATCTGCAACCACCACAGACCCCTTAGTTTTTAGGTCTATGGGTGATGCAAGGCCACATGACCATATTTTTAATCAAAATATTATTTTTCGTCACGTCATCTTGCGGAGTCCACGGATGAGAGATGGCCGACTGTGAATCTTTACGGGAGATGACATGAAATTGGCCAGACGGTGATGCATAGTAAATCAGTATGGGTGACAACCAGGCTAGGACAGGGATGGAACAGAACCCTAAGATGCCCGAGATCAAAAAGCAGAAAGAGGTGAGGAGAGAAGAGAAAGTTTCATTCATGAATGTGGGAGATTCTGTGTTGGTTCACATTCAGTTTCTGCCCCTGATCACACACATACATTAGAGAGAGAGAGAGACAGAGAGAGAGATGCATAAAAACAAGACTTCTTCACCCCTGAATTTCCATGCAGTTCATAGTCCATAAAAGACAAAGCAAATATGAGAGAGATAGAGTGGTCGTGTGTGTGTGTGTGTGTGTGTGTGTGTGTGTGAGATAAAGAAAGATGTATAGATGAGACATGAGCTTGCATTCCCTGAGTTCTGGCAGACCAGAGAACCCAGAACCACACACACACACACACACAAACACTGATACTTGTATACACACACACACACACACACACACACACACACACGTTCATTCATAAAACACAGATTGTCGGGCCAGTAGAAGTGCAATGCGAAGTCCAGAAATCAGTACAGCTCAGAGAGGAGGATCTAAACGGCTGTTCTCCTTGGTGGACAAGAGTCGGTCCACTGCAGTCTTCGGTCCACTACAGTGGAGAGGGGTTCAGGACGGACATCCACAACACAAAATAATCAGGGGTCATGAAAGCATGGGCCGACGGGACAGAGAGCCTGGCAACAGCGTCCAGCATCCGTCTGGGACATTATGTACAAGCCCTCACCCACCCACCCACCTATCCACCTGCTCTTAGGGCTCTGATTGGTGAGAAGTGGGTGAGGTGGGTGGGATATAAGGGGGCTGAGGGTCCAATCATGTGCTCCTGGGGTTGGGCAGGTCGAAGACGATTGGTGGGTTCATGGGTTGGAAGTTGACGGTGCAGGCGGAGGCGTTGATGTAGTTGGTGGTGCCGTCTGTCATCATGCCGTATCCTGATACACACACACACACACACACACACAAACATATACAAATGAGTTAAAAACACATAGGTTTCACAACAAGTAGTTAAAAAATGTTAAGGTGCT
>JAODXP020000026.1:18540769-18543269 GCA_027497455.2 Sardinella longiceps | reverse complement strand
AGAAAGAGAGAGAGAGAGAGAGACAGACAGAGAGAGAGAGAGAGAGAGAGAGAGAGAGAGAGAGAGAGAGAGAGAGAGAGAGAGAGAGAGAGAGAATAAAATAGAAAGGCCCTGAAAGACAATCTGGACTATGTCCTGATTGAACTACTGGCTGAGGTGGGGAACTAGTTTAAACTGGAGAGAAAAAGAACAAAAACAGCCATGTCACCATCACTGACTTAGACAGCTGAAGGACCAAAAAAAAAAAAGAAATATTTTATTTTATTTTTGTTACAAAAAAAAGTGAAGAGAAAGGGAAGTTAAAAAGCGAGTGAGAGTGAAAGAGAGTGAGAGTGAGAGTGAGAGAGTCTCTGTTGGTGCCTACCTCCACTATGGCACGGGAGGCGGGGGGTCATGCATTATTCACACAGACGAGAGGGGAAGACGCAAGCAGACAGCCCTCTAAACAAAGTGGACCAGAGCAACTGAACTGCCTGACCCACCAGAGCAAGGAGAGAGAGAGAGAGGGAGAGAGAGAGAGAGAGAGAGAGAGAGAGAGAGAGAGAGAGAGAGAGAGAGAGAGAGAGAGAGAGAGAGGAGGGGACAGAGAGATTGGGGGAGAGAGAGAAAGTATGAGAGAGAGACAGAGAGCAAGATAGGAAAAGGACAGAGAGATGTGGAGAGAGAGAGAGAGAGAGAGAGAGGGGGGGCAAGAGATAGGGAGAGAGAGAGAAAGTATGAGAGAGAGTGAGATAGGAAGGGACAGAGAGAGAGATGAGAGAGAGAGAGAGAGAGAGAGAGAGAGAGAGAGAGAGAGAGAGAGAGAGAGAGAGAGAGAGAGAGAGAGAGAGAGAGAGAGAGAGAGAGAGAGAGAGAGAGGGGGGGCGAGGAAGATAAAGTGAGGGGGAAGGAGGGAAAGAGAGAGGGGTTGGGGGCAAAAGAGAATATTTGTGAGAGAGAAATTAGCAGAGCAAACAAAAAAGAGAGTGCAAGGAGATTGAGAAAAAAAGAAAAGAGAAGGAAAAGAAAGAAAGAACAAAAAAGAATACAAAAAGAGGAAAAAAGGACAGAGGGAAATTAAAAGAAAGGAAAAGAAACAAATAAGATAAAATAAAAAAACAGACTGAACTCCAGCACAGAAACTCTCTCTCTCACACACACACACAAACACACACACACACACACACACACAGTCTCTTGCTGGACTTGTGACCCCCACTCTCCCACTCGTCCCCTGCTGCTCGGGGAGATCCATATTTAACGAGGACGCCGCTCAGAACATCTAGTGCCCGCTTCATGCTCCAGTCCACACACACACTCACCGGAGATGGATACAATGGGCAGACGCGAGCACACACACACACACACACACACACACACACACACACACACACACACACACACACACACAATTTCTCTCTTTCTCCCCATCTCCCTCACACACATCTATAAAAGCAACCACACACACACACACACACACACACACACAAAATTGTCAGGGTAGTCTCCTGACTCACTGGAGTCCTACAGAGCCAACCAACCCTTCCTAGCCTGACAGATGCCAGGTCCTAGAATATATTGAGCGCTCATGGGCAGGGCGCCTGTATGCCAGTATGCCCTGCAGTGACTTATATTAGCAGACCTGGCTATGACACAGCTTAAGGACCATCTGCCTTTCACACAAGGGGCAAATGTAAAAAAAAAAGAAAAAAAAGAAAGAAAAAGAAAAATACTCAGCCCTTTGCTTTTTAAAAGCACAGACTAAAAGCTCCATTCACACACACTTGTACCTGATGACTTATGAAGTGCGTCTGTGATAGAACGAGCCAGCGCTGCCATCTGTGTGTGTGTGTGTGTGTGTGTGTGTGTGTGTGTGTGTGTGTGTGTGTGTGTGTGTGTGTGTGTGTGTGTGTGTGTGTGTGTGTGTGTGTGTGTTAACTATGCTGCTTTATCAAGGACCAGAAGAGTGGTGTTCAACAGCCCTCCATTTTCTGTGCTTGACTGGGGCATGTGTGAATGTTAGAGCAGTTGGCCTCGGGCATGGTGAGCCCCTAGATGGAACAGGCACATCCAAGGCTAGGGCTACACTGGATGTGTTAAAGGAAAGGAATAGTCCACCTTTTTTATTAAAAAAATATATATATTGAAAATGTATGTGTTTTGGTCTCAGTGCATGCATTTTTCTAGTCTGACAACCCCAATTTTACCTTTTTCTTTTTCTTTAGCTTAGCATAGGTGCTGAAATGTACATAAAGTAGCCAGATAGCAGCTCTTTAGTAACATTACAATCCAGTGCCTATGCTAAGCTAAAGCTAAAATTGCCAGACTAGGGCAAACGATGATCTGTTTGTCTGATGCATTGCTACTTTAAATATAAGAAATTACAATGCAATTTTAAACATATACAATTTGCGTTTTTTTTTTTTTTTTTTAATGGTACTGGTGTTCTGTATGCATATCAGTTTTAGTAATAACTGATGGAGGAAAATAGTTTGAACAGTTTGAAAGGGGACACTCATAC
>JAODXP020000026.1:18520769-18535769 GCA_027497455.2 Sardinella longiceps | reverse complement strand
ACAGGCAATAAAAGAGGCAGACAGACAGACAGACAGACAGACAGACAGACAGACAGACAGACAAGCCCTAGCCTGATTTGATCATCCGCTTTCACGTTATTTCACTTCGCCTCTGAAACAAATCCATTGGCAATAGTTTCCCCTCTAGAGGGCGCTAAGTGCTATGCAAAGCTTTGAAACGTTTTGCTACAATTCGTATAAAACATATAAAAAACGTTTTGTTATCTTGGCTAGAGGTTGGTGATGTCCGGGCGGAATACCGTGGCTTCCATTTCTCACTCTGTTCACTGAATCTGGCCCGCACAGATTAGTGTCGGAGGAAACAAAACTGCATTAAGCTCTTCCTGACTATCTGGTGGAACGAAATGAAATGAAAAGAGCAGAGCCAGTAGGAGGCGTTCACCTGGCGAGACAAGCCCAAGGAGAAACATAAAAAAAGAGAAGGACACAAAGAGAAAATCAAGGACAGATAGAAAGAGAAAAAGAGAGATAGAGACAGATAGAGAGTGGGGACTAAAAAAAAGTAGCAGATAAAAGAGGGAAACAAGAGTTGTCTGGGTAAACATTGTAAAAAATACTTTTTAAAGCATCATACATATGAAAAAAACAGAGATCTCCAAACTGAAAACCTCCACAACAACAACAACAAAAAGACGGAGGAAGAGGATGCAGCGAATCAGAAGCAAGCGTGAGCAGAGATGAGGATGAATGCCGATGACAATGGAGAAGGGAAAGCCATAGACAAAAGCCCAGTGGGACTGGAGAACAGGCCGACCCACTGGAGTGCTGGCGCAGAGGAGGAAGAAGAGGAAGACGAAGAAGAGGAAGAAGAAGAAGAAGAAGCCTCAGCCGCCTGCACCGCAGTAGAAGCAACGGCAAAAGGCAGAGCCGCGGCGAGGCGCTGCACAGTGCGGTGCGGTGCGGCGCGGCGGGTCTCCAGGGGGAGAGAGGGGACTTTTGAATAAGAGTGGCCCACTTTAGAGCTGCTCCTGCTGGGTCATTCAGCCCTCATGCGCCTGCCTGCCTGCCTGCTCGACTGGTTCTCTCAGCAGCAGCGTATATATACCTGCTTCTCTGTGCCATGTATCTACAGCGTGTGTGTGTGTGTGTGTGTGTGTGTGTGTGTGTGTGTGTGTGTGTGTGTGTGTGTGATTGTTCACACACAACATGGAGGAACATGAGTCATAAAGACATGTGAGGAAAAACTCAAGGGAATACACAGAGATGAAGTAAGAGAAATAGAGAATGAGGGGAGAGAGAGAGAGAGAGAGAGAGAGAGAGAGAGAGAGAGAGAGAATACACAAAGATAAAGAAAAGGAGAGAGAGGGAGAATACACAGAGATAAAGAAAAGGGGAGAGAGGGAGAATACACACAGATGAAGTTAGAGAGAGAAAGGAAGAGAGAGAATACATAGAGAAGAAATAAAATAGAGAGAGAGATGCCTTAGGATGAGATTCAAGACAGAACAATGGAGGGAAAGAGAAGAAAAAAATGAAAATGCAACAAAGGAAATAACAGGAAAAGTTGAGGACAGGAAGCAAAAAAAGAAAAGAAAAGAAATGAAAGTCAGACAAGGAGAGAGAAGATGAAATAAAACTTAAAATAAGATTTCACCACAAGAAATGGAAAAAAAGCTGAAAAACAAATAAACTTAAATGTTAGAAAGAAAGAAAGAAAGAAAGACAGAAAGAAAGAGAAAGAAAAGAGAGAAAGAATAGAGTGAAAAAAAAGATCAAACCGTAAAGGGGACAACACTGAAAGTGAAGAAGACGGACAGACAAGATTGCAAAGAGAAGTAGAGAAAAGCCCGAGCACTCTGGCGCTCGAGCGTTAACTCAATCTCACATGTGGACGTGGGGCGGCTGGAAGCGGCCCTGGTTGATGTTGTAGAAGGTGAAGGCCTGGGTGGGGTTGGCACTGTACTCGTCCACCTCCACGACCCTGGCACCCCCACCTCCACCCCCACCCCTCTGCTGCTGCTGCTGCTGCTGCTGCCTACGAGCCGCCATGATCTCCGACAATGTGAACGCCATGCTGACGCCCGACGCCGGGGCAACGGATTGGGCGCTGGAGGGCGTGTCCGCTACCTTGCGGAGCAAGGCGGAACACGGGTGCCGTTGGCTGCTGGCCTGAGATTGGTGCTGGTCGGTGGGGGTGACGGGCTCGCCGTCGACTGGAGAGTTCCAGACCCACGGAGGCCCCTTGTCTTCAGTGTCTTGCCCGCCTCGTTGGCACCCGGTTGGGACGCGCTGATTGCATCCTGCCCCGGCCCTGGCTCCTCCAAAAAACTCACTGGACACCTGTGGGAAGGGGGAGAGGGGAAGTGCAATATTTGTACAAGGGCTGGAGCTGTCAGCTGACACAGTGAGTGTAGGCTTCAGTGTGTTTCAGCATTGAGACTTATCATTCAAGGCATTCTCTAAGCTTTGATTACGAGAATTATTCACAATTTTTATATCTGTGCAAATCAAATCACCAAAAATTTACTGCTTGCAAAAAACAATACTAGGCTACAATTTAACAACACTACAATTCAACAACACTACGATTCAACATTGTCACTGCCATAAATTCTATTCGCTACAATGTCCTCATAAACTAAAAATTAAAAGCCGCATGCGCTATGCACTGCTTATTTTTTATGAATTACATCCTACACAAAGAATCCAAGAAGCATAAATTAAAATGAGCAGGTTGAATCCAATGGAGATTTTTTTGTACATTGAAAAAAAAAAAGAAAAATACAGATTTAGTACGTTTATTGAAAATAGTCTTTCACCTTTCTTCTCATATAAAACTCCAGTCTTCTCACCTCCTCAGTCACTATAATTGCACAAGAGCACACAGCTGCTGTACTGTCTCACAGTAACATGGATTACATTACATCATATCTAGCACAATCTTCAAATTAAAATATATATATATTGTTATGCAGTTGAATAAAATGATCATAAGTTTGTACGGGAACATGCTTCACACACATTACATTTAATCACATTACTTTGATATAACTTGTCATGCAGCACTCTGTCAACCCTAATATCTAAAAATGATTGAATATGAAGTTATCAGTGTCATTAGTTGAGGGATTTGAGAAATCAGACATTTGAGGCCTTTGCTGAACGTAGGTATAAATTTCACTTAGGCTTTAAATGCAATAAATAAAACAAAATTGGTTGTCTTTTAAACCCTTGCCTGGTTTTATAAGATGTTTATATAATGTCATCTCATCAATCAATCAATCAATAGATGGCACCATGATGACATTAAATATAACATCAAAGCATTGCCCATTGTAATCTCCTAGAAATCCATAATTTGTAGGGAAATATTAATTGCGCACCATAATGACACAGAATGCTCAAGGTTTTTGAAAATCTCTTTTTGTACCTTTGCATAGCCATGACAACTTGCTGCCACCTTTCACTTGTAAACTGCTACGACGGGACCTACTGCTTTATAGAATGATCTGCGTTCCGACCAAAACTCGACTCTCTCTCTCTCTCTCTCTCTCGTTTTCATGATGCCGTATTATGCATTCTTAGTATAAAAAAAAACTTACGTATACAGGGCTATTTCAATTGACTTCATAAATCTCCTGAGTCGTTGTTTTGATTCATAATTTACAATGGTTGAATAGCCTAGTATCCGGCATTGTGTCTTCTGAAATATAAAATGTGTGAGACGCAGCCCTACGCTCTCAATCAGGGATGCATCTCAGTAAGCTCTCTTCGCTGCAGTCGTGGGGAAAAAAAGACAACCAACCAACCTGTACTGGCAGTGCCTCTCAGACGTCAGACGGGGATGTGGGACAACGGAGACTCTCCGGTGATGTCTATCCACTACGAAAATAAGCTGGAATCAAGAGAGGTCAGAGACAGCCACTCGCGAATCGCGCTAGTTGGTTTGAACGGGCGCCGCGTGGTGCTCCGGTTTGTGTTTCGCTGTGCACTCGTTGAGACACTCCCCCTTCTTGTCTTGGCCCTCTCGCGCTCTGGATCTTTCCGCCTCCTCAGCGCAGCGCAGCGCAGCGTAAACGTAGCGCAAACAGAGAAAATGGAACGATCAGAAGCTGTCCAAGGGGGCTAGGGGGTAGTGATTATTTGAGGGAGATGGCGTTCTTTGATGTGAGGAGCACTGTCATTGTCGAAGAAATAATCTTCGCATTGCAAACATTCCCCAGGCCCAGTTTAAGCTTATCACACTAATCGCATCTGTTTAACCCATCTTTTATGTCATATTATTTGGTTATAATTATTGTCAGAAAAGGAGACTATTTTATACCTGTAACATTAAACATTTTCTTAGGCTAATAGCCTAAGAAAATGATACACCACATATAATCTAATAAAATACAATTATATGAGAATTAAGTAGCCTACTTTCTTCTCTGCAGTGAGTAGGCCTAATAATCATGATTATTTGAATTAGGCCTACCGGTAGTTAGTTAGTTATTAATGTGCCCTACAGTCCCACACTGAAACTTGGCATTTTGTTTTAAAACTACAGCTGCAATCTTTGTGAAATGTCAAGTTATGTAGGCTACATGTTCTCATTTCACGGCTCTTAACGATGAAAAATACTTCACTTAGGTGTGAACCTGCGGCATCACTTTGTCGGAAATCCTGCATAGTGAAGTTATCCCTTAGCCTACTTAAGTCACCTCACAAGAAGCTGCACTCTTTGTAAATAACGACACTTCATTTTGTCTGTTGTCCATGAAATGTGAAGTCGAATAATTCACCATATTAGGCCTATAGAGTTTACTGTTAAAGGCATTTCTTATTGATTAAAGAGAGGAAAAGAAAAGGAAAGAAAAGAATAGCAAGAAAAAAGGCTACCTGAAAGAGATTCAACAGTTATGCTGATCTAGGGTAGCCTATTCTAGAAAAGCCTGAGGCTATCCTTGGGCATTTTAAAGACTTATGTCGGCCGGTGGCATGGGGAAGTAGCCTACCTCGCATCCCACAGAACTGTAAAGAAACACCGCACGGATTTTAGAAATAGCCTAGCCTATATGCCACTTGAGTTTGTAGGCCTAGCACTGGAGTGATTTACATTGTAGATCTGACACAGCAAGAAGGATTTCACTTTGAGGATAGCTATGCCTACGTGCCTACCTGTAAAAAGAATGAAGTCTTTAAGGGAAAATCGCTCACAATCTTGCGCGTGGCCACTTTGGGAAAGGGTCAAGTGATGCTTGTTCCCATGTGGTAACTTATACTATTTTCTTGTAGCTTAGGCTTACTTGTGGGGGCTTTTTGTAGCATATTGCGAATTAAACACTCGTGAAAAAGGTCATCTGTCCTATGAGTTTTGACTTAGGCAAAGCCTATTGAAAAACGAAACACATGTGCCTACTGTAAGCCTTCATTGCTTTTTCAAAAGGTGACGGGTGTACCCTTGTGGAGAGTCAGAGAAATTCAGTGAATGAAAGCTGACCATCACCATGCACCAACGCTAGGTGGCAGTGTAACTACATACATAACACTATCGGTAGGCTTTATAACACCTTGCATTTACACACATAACAATGACAATGACGCACGTGTGTTTCAGTAGGCTAATATTTGTGAGTGGAGGACTGTCGAAGATTGGCATTATCTTAACAAACTGATTGTGACTAATTATGTTTTATTTATTCCTGTTGGAGTTGTGATGAACCTTTCAACTTTGCTAGGTTATATATCTTCCCAGCACTACTTTAGTTAGACTACTTCTGGTCTACACAAATATGGATCTTCATTTATTTACCCCAGAATGTTCTCAGTTGAAAGTGTGACTGACCCCCGCCTGAACATAAATGAATAAATCATACAAGACTGAATGCACAAACACACAGAGACCAAGTTCAACAGCTCCAGTTTTCATATGATTTATTATTAAAGTGAGACCTTAACAATAGTTTCTGTTTGCTGTTTTGACACTCTGCCACTTGTTTTTTTTCTTTCTTTCTTTTTTTGTTTGAGAAATGGGGAGAATGGGGCTAACACACACACACACACACACACACACACACACACACACACACACACACACACACACACACACACACACACACACACACACACACACACACACACACACACACACACACACACACACACACACACACACACACACACACACACACACACACACATATAGATATGACCATTAGACATTTAGCCTTTTTTTCACTACATGGACATCATAACATACATTGGAGTGGAGCACATTAGTATACAGTAATTTATACAGTGGGCATCGCTTTCTTTCTTTCTGTCTCTTTCTCTCCTTTTTGCTCCTTTTCTCTCCTTCTCTTTCTCCTTTACACTTCTGAATGAGAAAATGATGAAAACTGAGTGTAAAATTAAAAAAAAAAAAAAAAAATCTCATTCTTTGACAGTTTGCTTCCCCTCTAACATGGTAAATATTAATTTAATATAAAAAAAGAAAAG
Organism: Sardinella longiceps; assembly: GCA_027497455.2. Taxonomy (NCBI): domain Eukaryota; kingdom Metazoa; phylum Chordata; class Actinopteri; order Clupeiformes; family Clupeidae; genus Sardinella; species Sardinella longiceps. Next base: position 18,529,328 of record JAODXP020000026.1, on the reverse strand, counting down.
AAAAAGAAACAGAACGCTATCATTTTTACATCATTTACATATCAGTAATGATAAAGCTTTAAAAAAAAAAAAAAAAAAAAAAAAGTTGACCAGCAGCAACCTTTATTTGTTCCTCTCTCAGCCTGAAGGGCAGCAACAGTGTAGGAACACTGGATCTCTCCATCTATCTCCGCGTCTCTTTTTTTAGTACTGTATGCAAGCTTCATTTCTGTATACTGTGTGTGAACCTTTGTATTTGTTTTATTGTATATCTCTGTGTATATGAGCACGGCTGATTTTGTATCTGTGAGAATACAGTGTGTGTGTCTGTGTGTGTGTCTGTGTGTGTGTGTGTGTGTGTGTGTGTGTGTGTGTGTGTGTGTGTGTGTGTGTGCGCGTGTGTGTGCGTGTGTGTGTTTGTCTGAGTGTGGGGATATTGAATTTGGGCATCTTTTTCCAACAACAAATCTCATACATTCTTGAAACATTGTCAAGGTACAAAGAGATATGGACAGTCATTCTTTCCCCAAATAGAATAATAATCAAAACTGCTCAAAGCGCAAAGAAACTAAACAAACACAACACACCAACAAAATCAAAACAACCATCAATACAAATGAAACCAACAAACAGACAGACAGACAGACAGACAGGCGAACAAACAGACCACCACAATCCAGCAACGGTCCAGAAAGCTACGAAAACTACTGTGTGTGTCTTAGGGCAACATACATACGCAACGGTTGCTATGGTTGCAAGCTCACGCGTACACATACAGGCACAGGCAGCGCAGGCTTCTCCATGAACTGCCATGTCGTCACACCTGTCGTTGCATCAGGTAAGTTTTCACTACACACATTACAATGCAAGTACGCATCATGGTGCCCTTGGGTTCCTTGGGTTTGCGTTCCTTTCGTTGACTACGAATCGGCCCTTAGCATAACCATGTGAGGGAGCTAAGGACAGGGGAGAAGGTGAGACGTAGCCTATGAGATATATTTGAGACATGTATGAGGCAAGGTGAGACGTATGAGATACATACGAGACATGTATGAGGCACCTGTTTGCTGTTAAGTCTGCTACTCTTTGGGTTTGGGATGATGGCTCCTTTTACTCTCTCTCTCTCTCTCTCTCTCTCGCGCGCGCTCTTTTCGGCTGAGTACTGGATGGAGTGTAGTTTACACAGTCTCCACTGAGACTCTAGTGGAGGCAGAGCTAGCTGCAGGAATGCTTGCAATAATATTAAGTGCTTATTTGAACAAAAAAATAAAGAAAGGCGGAAAAAAAGACAAAAAAAAAAAAGAGACAGCCTTTCCATGATATTTCACCACCATTCCACCGAATCACTTTTCAGTGTGTTTCTCTCTCTCTCTCTCTCTCTCTCTCTCTCTCTCTCTCTCTCTCTCTCTCTCTCTCCCTCTCTCTTGTCTTGTCCAAGAACACCTCAGGAGAGACGGACAGACCACTGGAGGATGCCTTGTCTTTATTGTATGCAGGGATTGGGGAGTTGTTTCAAGCTTAGCTCATGGATGTGTGTGTGTCATCTGTATTTTTAAGGGACTGCTCACACTCCTTGGTGCGGCCAAGGCATACTTCTCTCCCTCCCAGGGGGATAGTGTTATCTGCCTCCTAAATGAACCGATGAAAGCACACACGCACGGACATGTAGACACACACACGTAAGCACACACACACACACACACACACACACACACACACACACACACACACACACACACACACACACACACACTCACACATATACATACGTACATAAGCACACACACACACACACATACACACACACACACACACACACACACTCATATACTGTACATACACACACACACACACACACACACATATGCATACACACACACCATAAACACACATGCATACATACACATACACACGCACACACACACATACGCGCTTGCACACACACACACACACACACACACACACACACACACACACACACACACACACACACACACACACACACACAACCATACGCACACACACAAACATCATACACATACACACCCAAACTCACAAACTAATACACATACACACACACACACACACAAACACGCAACCATACACACACACACAACCATAGACACACACACATTGTTCTGCAGTGCCACAACCTCTGTGTTTTTAATCACACAAAGCCTGGGGAGAGTTCAAGCAGCCGGGAGAAAGGAGAGGAGTTTTTCATGCGCTCAACAAAATATGTGGGGAAGTGAAGAATGTTAAAAGGGATATTGAGACAACATTAAATAACGCTCTCCAGAGGAAATTGCAAACTATGTAGAAAATCTCTCTCTCTCTCTCTCTCTCTCTCTCTCTCTCTCCCTCTCTCTCTCTCTCTCTCTCTCTCTCTCTCTCTCTCTCTCTCCCTCTCTCTGTCTGAGTGCCTTCTTCTCAAACATAGCTTGAGTTTGTACATTTTTTTTTTTTTTTTTTACTTTTTCTTTCTTCACAACTGGATTATCGCAGATCTATCATGACAGCAAAAAAGAACTACAACACCTACCTTGGCCTCTCACTACATATAGTATATTCTTTTCTATTTGAAATCTCTCTCTCTTTCACTCTCACTCTCTCTCTCTCTCTTTGGGTGATATACATCAACTAATGCAACACTTCAAAAGTCATCAACAAACCACTTCTAAACTAACCCACCGTTGCCACTCATACATGTGCATATACACTAGGTCTCAATCTCGCTCTTCCACACTCACACACACACACTCACACACACACGCATGCATGCACTCACAGACACACACACACACACACACACACACACACACACACACACACACACACACACACACACACACACACACACACACACACACACACATATAGTTTGAGTCAATCATGCACACAAAAAATATCCCATTAAATACATTCTAAAGGATAAGGGTACTGTGTGTAGTATTACTTGTTGTTATTATTACTAGTTCACTATTACTTTTACTGTATAACCCTCTCTATCCATCCTGTCCTCCATAGCCCAGATTCCTTCTGCCTTTTTACGCCATCATACAGACAATGATGATCAGTCGTAAAGGTGGCGGTGGTGTGTGTGTGTGTGTGTGTGTGTGTGTGTGCACGTGCGTGTATGTCTGTGTGTGTGTGTGTGTGTGTGTGTGCATGTGTGTGTCTGTGCGAGCGCGTGTGTGCATGTGTGTGTGTGTGTGTGTGTGTGTGTGTGTGTGTGTGTGTGTGTGTGTGTGTGTGTGTGTGTGTGTGTGTGTGTGTGTGTGTGCATATGGGGGGTGTGGGCGGGCGTACCAAAAAACACAGTCTGGAGTGGAGACTCTAGTTGTAGGATGTAATACTGTGGACATGATGGCTATCTTTGTGCCCAGCACAAAGCAACATCAGGCATACATTTCACACAAAAGCATGGTTGCTAACCATTTAGCAACTTCATTAGTTGGTAATGGGAAACTGCATTGCAACTGACATAGTTGCCAACTGAGTTAGAAACTATGCTTTTGGGAAACAGACGCCAGGCTTGGGTTAGTCTTGTTCCTGTGGGACTACATGGGCTCTCCTCAAACAGAACCTTTGTCTCACTTTCAATGTTATTACACGGCCACAAGGACTCCTTTCAGTCATAAATCCAAGTCAACAACCAACTTCTGCTCTCTTGAGAATGAAATTCTGCTCTCAAGAAGAATAATGTCAAAGAATGCACAGAGCATCTACCCTCATAAACTCCACTTGAATTGCAAAAATTCTTGGGCAAAAGTATAAGCATTTTTTTTTTAACCAAAAAAATAAACAAACACAAGAACAACAACAAGAACGACAAAAAAATCCATCACAAACAAATAAGAAACTCTCGTAGGGAATACAATGCAATGCCCACTGCAATGCCCACCTGTCGTTCAGTGCCAATCCTTAGCTTCTTGTCCACACACAAAATGAAAATACTGGGCTGAATATACGTCTCGTTTTGGGGGCTAATTATGTAGTACATGTATGCCGGTTAAATGGAAGAAGCTTGCACTCTGTGCCATCATATGAGAAACTTTAAAGGGGAAGTTTGGTTTTTAACATGTTTAGCCCCTTTTCTGGAGTGTCACTAAACATGTTAAAAACCAAACTTCCCCTTTAACCAACAAGTCTTTTTTTCTCTCTGGCAGCTAACAAGGCTAGCTTTGCTGTACAGAAAAAAGGGAAACAGAAAAAAATCAACACTGGTGCAGCTCCAGTGGTGATATAATTGTCCCTTCAATTAACGATTATTTAGACAAAAAATAAAAAATAAAAAATAATAAACAATTTTCACTCAGTATTGAGTGACTACAAGCTGAGGAAAAAAGGGAATATTTTTATTCCATTTGTTACCACTCTGCCTCCCTTCCTTTCTTCTGTCTTTTTCTATCTGTTTTGATTTTCATTTCCTTAACGTGTTCTTACTCCTTTTTTGTTTTCTTTTTATCAAAGGAATCCAATACTGAGTACCATGAGACTATGGGAAGATTTTTTGTTCTTTTTTTTTCTCTTTTAAACCAAGAAAAACCATATGAAACATTTCTATACAACACAAACATAAGGAAAACTTAGAATTTCTTTCTACAGTTTACAATATAAAATTCAAGTGCAATTGAAGTTCCAAATATTAGTTACATAACATACATTTCTATCGTAACCTCTGTTACTTGCAGGTAGTTTTTTTTCTTTTCTTTTCTGTTTTTAATAATCTTGTTATATATTTAAAAATCTACTATATAGACTTTCACTTTCTTTGTCTTTCATAATATGAGCAGAGCACAAGCTGAATTAGTTACGGCGCTCAAAAGAGGTTCACTTTACTCATCTTAAAATGGCTGAAAAGCTTGTGAGTACACCACACATCTACTGTGTCTCTTGTGTACATCCAGGGCCCTCAGGAGAAAACTAAAGAAAAATAGCTGGCAAGATATATTGTAATGTGAATATGAATGCACTAGCATACCTTAGATATGCAGCTATAAATTTTACACATATTCACACAGACTCACATACATACACATAGCCACACACACACAAATATATTCACAAACACACACACACACACACACACACACACACACACACACACACACACACACACACACACACACACACACACACACACAAATATACGTTTATACCAAACATCCATGATGTGGGCTTTTGCTAGTTCTAGCGTATATAAATATTTCAATAAATGGTAAACAAATAAATCAAAACAAACAAAACAAACAAACAAACAAAAAACAAAGAATACATTTATCAAAAAGATAGAGTTTAAAGTCAAAACAAGGACTTTAAAATGCCTAGGGGGATGTCAGTCTTCTTCCTTTTCTTTATGGTGGGGAATTCTGGAGGCTGCAGCTAGCGAGCAAAAACAATAGGGGGCAGTAAAGAGTATGAGAGGGGCACATTGGGGGACTGATGTGCGGGGCGGGTTCAAGAGGCTCGAGCGATCTGGGGACCTATTTGTACGGTCGGAGGAACCTTGAGACCTTGGAGCGGAGAAACTTGATGAAAGAACGAGGGAACATTTCTTTGGATTCCTGAACGGTGTACTTGAAGTAGTTGTGGGGGTGAGCCAACACGTCAAACAGAGCCTTGATTAGCTTTTTGTCCTGTGGGAGGAAACGAACACCAGACAAGGATAATTATGCTTGGACGCTAGTAAGCAAATTTTCATGAGCATCCCAAAGCACTCACAAACACGTTAGGACTATGTAGTCATTCTGACGGAGGTGGAACAAGCTTGGCCTCAACTAATCACATTGATGAGGTTCACTATTAAAGCTTGAGAGGTCGTTGAGGAGCGTAATAGAGACCGGTGGAGGGACTAGAGAGTTGTATGATTTTTATTTTTTTGCCTAAGACTCGGAATTACATAGACTTGCCGAATACAGCTTTAAGATAAAATAAGATAGTACTTTATTCATCCTGTAGGAGATTGAAGAAATCAAGTTGTTATTGAAAGGGAATGCAAGCAATGCATTGTATAATGTAGCATAATGTAATGCAATAATCACCTCAACAATCACTTGCTCAAGCTGTGCAAATTCATCGACATCATCGTGATATAGTAGGCTACTCATCACTATTCATTATTACAGTATTATGCTTTTTGCACAAGTCAGAGACTCACTTTCAGTATCTCCTGGTGATTCTCTGAGGCGTAGAGACGGCCATCTCGGACAATATCCTCAATCAGTTGCTGGTAGTCCTCTAAAAACACAACAAGGTTCAACAGGAGGTTATACTAAATACTCTTATGGCATTAAACGTGACATTCTCCCCCAGAAAAGCAAAAAAAGTCCAAAAAAAGCACTCAGCTCCATGCATTTTAGGCTTCACTAAGCACTTTTTTGGACTTGAAGCACCTGGGAGAATACAGCCCTAATAAACACTACTGTATGTGTGTTAATTAAGCGTTTCTGCTATGCTGCAGATGCAGACCCACGCTTTAACACGATCTACTTTGTTTCCCTTCTGATGCTGACCCATTGTTGCAGCTCCCAATTAAAGATTGAAAAGGCAAATCAGCTGTGTGGCGTCATTCCTTCAACTCACAACGCAGAGGGTACGACCGGTTACACTTGGTTACACACAGGGCACTCAACAACAAAAACAAAAACAACAACAAAAACAAGAGAGTTCATCTAACCATCGTAGGTCACGTAGGGCACTTGGAAGCCTTTGCCGCTGTTGCCTTCGTTGGACTTGAACTGGATCCACAGTTTGCGGGAGCGCGAGGTGAAGGCGATGGGCCTCTCGTACGTCTGACACGTCTCGTAGGTGGTGATGGAGGTGGGATGGGCTAGCAGGGGAAAGAAGATGGGGGGGGGGGGGGGGTGAGGGGGTTGGTTTACTATGCACACTGGAGAGATGATTTCTAAACTTTTGTCATTTTGGATGATAGTATCAAAGTTCGTCTGCTTCAAAACTCTAAAGTCTAGGCCTATTAGAACCTCCATGAAAGACTTTTCACTCAGGATTATCCTGAATAAGAATATTTAATGAAGAGGCTTGTGTGTGTAGATGAAATGGGTTGAAGGGACACCAGGGAACTCTTCACAACTTTAAGGTTTGAGGTATCCTTTATTAAAGGGCATTTGTTTTGGCACCGTCTCCAAATAAATCTGGATGACATATAGTCATATGAAGGGTAGATAAATGCGAATTCACCAGTTTTACAACAAAAATTGCATGGTGTCCCTTTAATTAAATTAACAGACTGTTTAAGGTCGTCATCATACCAGTCTTCCTCATCACAAGCACGTCTCCACACTCGTCCTCGATAGGGAGGAAGATCTCGGGAACGACGATGAGGATGCGTCTCTTGTTGGGCGGGTTAATGGTCCAGATGCAGTCCACGTTAGACGGGTAGTCGCCGGGGTAGTTGGGAGACTCGATGTAGCCCATCAGCTCCCCCAGCTCCCCGCCACACATCTGATCTGAAGACGCACAGAGGGAGAGGAAGATGAAGATGAAGGTTGCACACAAACATCTGCACAAACTATATGGGCTAAAGGAGAGGTATATTGTAACATCATAGAAAGTTGGAACGTTTGTCAGGGAGCAGAATTTTGACATGTTTGTGCAAGCCGGAGAACATCACTTGCTCGTTGTAGCTTCCGGAGTTCAGAGGCTGTGGACAGATTCTTGTGATTTTTTTTTTACCAGAGATATGCCTTTGCCCAAGGAAGATCCCATTAAATTTTGGTGATGATCCAGTGCTCTTGTTTTGAAAGTTGATCATAGAGAGATTTTATATTTTTACCTCCGCCAAAGAGGTCATGTGTTCGCCTGCGTCTGTCTGTCTGTCTGTGTGTCTGTCTGCACACAACATAACTCGAAAAGTACTGCACGGATTTGAATGAAATTTCCGGACAACGTGTATATTGGGACATGTAAGAACTGATTCAATTTTGGTGGCGATCTGCGATCCACAGCATGATCTGGAATTAATATTGTGTCTGTGACCACATTGCCTTGGTGGAAGTCTGTGCTCTCTGAGTGCTTTTCTAGTTTTCCAGTTTGTTTTCCTTATTTTTAAAAATATCTGCACTCGATTGTCAGTACATACAGTACGATCAGAGAGGATTCAAGCGGAGCGAGAGGTGTCAACGCTGGTTCAGTTCCTGGTTCTATTTTTGCAAGTATGCAGACTTAAAGAATCTTTCTTATTGTGATGTAATGCATTTATGCAGACAGGAAGTATTCCAGTTTGCTCCCATTGAAATGTATTATGATGCCTTATCTTGCTCAGTATTCCATGATCTTTGGTACAATCTCTGTCCTGTGGTCTTTCTTACTTTTGCAATGAGACACGTTGGTGGCGCCATCAAAGTCTGTGGTGGTGTTTCCAGGACAGTTGATACAGTAGTTCTGACCAGACTCAGACTGGTACGTCCCCACTGGGCAGCGGATGCAGCGGTGGGTGGTGGAGTTGTAGTGGTGACCTGGGGCACAGTGAACTAATACACACACACACACACACACACACACACACACACACACAGGGAGAGAGAAGCAGGTTTGAAAGCATGTTATGCCACTGTGGTG
>JAODXP020000026.1:18475769-18485769 GCA_027497455.2 Sardinella longiceps | reverse complement strand
CGCCCATCGACCCAGCCCACCAAGCGAGGACCCCCTTTCCGCAGGCTGCCCCGAGGAGTGCCCGTTTATTTGGACTTGTTGCTGGAGGTCAGCACGTCGCCATGACGGCGGGCCGGCCGTCTGTCTCTCGCCGCCACATCACATGTGTCCGGCACATGCTGGTTTATTTGAAAACGGGAATTCCTTAAATTCCCACCTCCTGATTGGAAAGAAATAGATGACCGTGGCCTTCAAATGCCTCCTTGTGCTGAGCTCTCTCTCTTTCTCTCTCATCCTCCCTCTCTCTCTCTCCCTCTCTCTTCCTTTCCCTCTCTCTCTTTCGCTACCTCTCTCACTCCCTTCCTTTCTCTCTTTCTCTCTCTCACTCCCTTCCTTTCTCTCCCTCCCTCTTTCTCTCTCTCACTTTCTCTCTCACTCTCTCTCTCCCTCTCACTCATCCTCCCCCCCTCTCTCTCTCCCTCTCTCTTTCGCTACCTCTCTCACGCCCTTCCTTTCTCTTCTCTCTCTCTCTCTCACGCCCTTCCTTCCTTTCTCTCTCTCTCTCTCTCTCTCTCTCACTTTGTCTCTCTCTCCCTCTCACTCATCCTCCCTCTCTCTCTCTTCCTTTCCCTCTCTCTCTCTCTCGCAACCTCTCTCACTCCCTTCCGTTCCCTCTCTCTCTTTCGCTACCTCTCTCACTTTCTCTCTCTCTCCCTCTCTTTTTCTCTGTAACTCTCTCTCTCACTTTCTCTCTCTCTCTCACTCTCTCTTTCTCTCTCTCTCTCCCTCCCTTCCTACCTTTCTTCCACCCCCCCCTTTCACTCTGCTCTCAGATGAGTGTGCTGTGCATCTCACTTTCTCTCTTTCTCTTTCTCACTTTCTCTCTCTCTCTCACTCTCTCTCTCTCTCTCTCTCTCTCTCTCTCTCTCTCTCTCTCTCTCTCTCTCTCTCTCCCTCCTTTCCTACCTCTCTTCCATCTTTTTTCCCCTCTCGCTCTACTCTGGGATGAGTGTGCTGTGCGTTTGGGTCTTAATTTGTCAGTAGCACTCACTCACATCCCTGTGCTGCTGGCTGCAAATACAACCAGAGACTGAGAGTGTCAAATCTCACACCGCCCTGCCGCACCAACATGGACCTGCATAAGTCTGTCTCACACACTCACATACACACATACACGCACACACAGACACACACATACATGCACACACACACACACACACACACACACACACACACACCTATATTATGTTGGTTTAATATTGGATCCCTATATAACACTAAATTATATAACACTAGTTATAAGCTAACTTTCAGTAAATGTCAACTACGTCTCCATATTTCTTTAAAGTGTACTGTGTGTGTGTACTGGTGCCTTGTTTTTAAACAGTCATCTCTAACCTAATTTCCATAATGCTCTGGTTGTTTGTAAGTTGTGGGTATATGACAGCATGCTGAGTGGTGGCAGAGGGAACATTTGTAACACTAATGAAAAAAAAAAAAACTAAAAAAAAATCTAAGAGTTCAGAGCAGAATGAAAGTGAGAGTATGATGCGTCCCAAATACACAACCTCAAGGTTGACAAAAACAGAACAGATTCAGGCCTTTAGAAATAATGAGCACCGAGAGACAGGCTATTTGGGACACCACCATACTAACAATAACAGGAACAAAGAGATGCTACAGTACGTGGAGAAGAGGGGAGGGAGGACACTCTAAAGCGCATGTCCATTAGCAGTTTACACAACTTATTATGCTTGATGAGAGAAATGTCAGGAGAACTTTCAGGGCTTTTTCTTTGGCAGCTACACAAGAGAAACATTTCATTTTCTCTGGCGTGAAAAAGCAAAAGCAAAAAAAAAAAAAAAAAAAAAACAGGACAGAAAACGATTGGAATGTTGCAAAGGATTGTGGGATCGCGTTTCATACCTCCCCAAACCCTTCCAAACTCCACCTCCTGAGATTCTACAGAGATCCAACAACATTAATCACTTACTGAACATACAGTAGACCTTTTGAGGTGAGACCTGCTGTTTGATAAAACATATATGTGAAAAAATCTACCTATCACACTCTTCCCCCTTTTCCCCACTTTCAATCTTTCCCTGCATTCCAGACTTCACTGCTGGAGTACTTTGAGGAAAAAAAAGAAATAAACAGCAATAAAATGAAATAAAATATAAATATATAAATATAAAATAAACAAAACAAGTGCTCCCCAATGATCAATTCTGCTCAAAGGCTTGTAAGAGTGAATTACAGTGTCAGGGGAAGACACTAGAGATTCGCTGCTGAAGCTTAAGTCCTCTGGCATTAAAAACAAAAATAAGACAAACAATGAGGTTGTCGAATAGAAAGTTAACTGAATGGGTGCCCATGTTTCTACTCATATAAACACACACACACACACACACACACACACACACACACACACACACAGACACACAGAGAGAGAGAGAGAGAGAGAGAGAGAGAGAGAGAGAGAGAGAGAGAGAGAGAGAGAGAGAGACCATAGCAGTGAATCTAACCTATTTTTATTTATTTTATTTTTTTTGTGCTATCATGTCAACTAGTGAGATGCCAGCAATCCCATTCATGTGTAGAATAATATGGTCACCAGTCGATATTACATCTCAGTCACTTGCTAGGTTAATTTTGACCTATTTAATCCAAATCCTATTCAATATACTGTGAGCACCTCAAGAAGCCAGTTGAGTTTTATCTTGTCCAGCAGTTTGAGCTGGTCCAGTTGATTTTGCCAAAATGCAAACATTTGACAAAATTGAGTTGAGTAAATTGAAAAGTTTTACTTTAAGATGTATGACTTACTATTTTAATAAATTGGCTTAGTCTGTAAAACATGGCAAAACTTTTGCAGACATTCGACAAATCTGAGCTGAGTAAATTGAAAATTTTAACTTTAAGATGTACGACTTCCTATTTTATTAAATTGGCTTAATCAGTTAAACATGGCAAAACTTTTTTTTTGCCTTCTAGTTTCCCACAAGCTCTTGCCAGGAAGTGCCCAATCTTCCTCTTTGCCTCTCGAACCCTTCAAGTCACAAGACACAGACAGCCTACTAGCATCTCTGTGTTAGCTAGTCATGCAGAACTATACCACACATGCAAACCAGGGACAGTAGACCCATAAGAGGAAGATGGAGCACCACTGCTACAGCCAGATGGACTGTAAATAACGTTCTGTGAGCCGGTCATTATGGTAGAATTAGTTCTAGCCCTTCCTATATAATTCCCCTCAATTTTCATCTCCTTCCAGTACTCCATCTGGGATTCCGACCATTGCTCTCTTTCGCATCGGATGCATCCTGTTCCATCCAATCAGCAAACTTTAAGAATGCAGCATGAGAATACGATGCGCTTTCAGTCAACGGCGGATCTGATCTTTTTTAATTTTTAACATCTCCAGCAAGCAATCGATTCTCAATAGCGAAGATCCAAGACTCTTGTACGAAGAGATGCGTTGACCAAGGGGCTGGTTATGATGCTGTGATCACTTTGATGCAGCATCACTTTATCGGGAGATATTCCACAATACTGACCGCCTCGCAGAACCTTATGAAGCTTATTACACGGCTACCTATAGAAGATGTCAATAACATGGCAATGGCAATTTTTCATGATAATTATAATGATTAAAATAGGGTAACAGTTTCCGTGAAAAAGAAGTAGCTTGCGATCAGCTGATTGGTTATGGCACCGTTCTGTCTGACTTTCCTTAACAGCGGGTGGTCTGTTATACTTAGCAATGGTTTGTTGTCAAGAAATGTCAGACCGTAGAACGTTGGGAAGTTCCATTGAAGTGCATGGGGCATTCTACAGCATAGCTAAGAGCCGTGTAATAAAACAAGATAACATCCAGGTGACTGCAAGGCTTGGAGATACAAAATCCCATCCCTGAAAACAAAATCCCATCCCCATACTCTGTAGTCCTACTAGCATCTCTATCGCGAATGCTATCAGACAACCATGTGTACAGTAGGACCTTGAAGTTTGGTAGGAAACCTTGTAGAAGGACTGGGTATAGTCTGAGCAGAGACACTGAATTATGGTTTCATCAACTGTCTCTGGTTTGAGTATCACTAAGGGACTCTCGATTAGTGCAATTGGACGTGATGGTGGGGGAGGGTTTGCAGTACAAGGGTGGAAGTTTGGGGATGGTTGATGTCCATTTGAAAGTTTACTGGCCACTGTCCACCAATGAGAGAAACCACAAGGAGACAAGACATCTCCCCGTGGAGGTACAGCTATGACGAGCCAAGGAAATTATGGGATGGTTCTGCCAACTCCTCAATAGGTCCTCCAGCTGTCAATGTCAATGGGAGGTCTGCATATGTTACCGTGGTGAAGTGATGAAGACCTTTTAAACGTTTTTGCATGAGAAGAGGAGAAGCACAGAATCCTACCCTTAAGACCTTTGGCTCTGCTAGCACAGAGCAGGAAAGTACTTGGTTAGTTCTAATGACCTAAAAAGGGCTACGGAACTCTCCTGGAGATCAGAAGGAAGGTGTTGCAGATGGTGGCAGATATCTAGGATCACCAAGGTAACCTTTTGAGTTTTCATTCTTTGCCAGTTAAAACAAAACACTGACACTGTGACCTTTAAAGGTGAACAAATACTCAAGAAACAAAAATTAAACAAAACCATTAAAACAAAAAAAAAAATAATAATGAACTGAAATGAAAACACCATAAAAGAAGAGAAAGAAAGAGAAAGGGGGATAGGAAAAAGGTGGGGGGTTGGGAACAAGCACAAGCGCCATGGCAACACATAGAAAGAGGAAGAAAAGAGTTACCCATAAGTAGCCGCCGTTTCACCCGCTTGTCCACATCAGCTAGTGACGTGGCATTGAACTCAGAGCTCTCAATTGCAGCCTCATCTTTCTCTAAAACACAAGTGACAGGGGACAAACAGGGAGCAGTTGGTTAATGAGAAGCTAATGTCCACCGCGCCTGCCAAAGACAGCCCGGTCCTCTTGGCATTGGAGCAAACCAAAATAAAAAAATAAATAAAAAATAAACAAAAACAAACAAAGCCAGGAAGCAAGAAGCCGTGAAGAAGCGCCAATATCCCCTTGTTAGAGTGCTAAGCCCACCGGTGAATCAAAAGAAAAAGAAATCCAATAAAAATTAAAATAATAATTGGAAAAAAACAAAAAAATTAAAATCTCCCAAAATTTTTGAAAACAAAAAATTGAGAGGAACAATTCATTGAGAGTATCATTACATATTTCTTGACTGGAGGGGAGGGAGGGGAGGATTTGTTTTGTAAGGGGTGACTTTGGAGGTAGTGAAGGAAAGGATGGGGTGGGATGGGTGGGTGGAGGGGTTTTTAGGGAGGGGAGGGGGTGGAGGTAGGGTTAAAGGGGGTGGGGATACTGGGGAAAGGGGGCACTGACGTTGCTGATGTCACCGTTGTAGTTTCTGTCTTCCATATCAAACGGCCAGTCTTTTCACACAGAAACTCCCCGGCTAAAGAACAGAGAAGCCCAAGGACTAGAGGTAGAGCATAGCATGATACATAGAGCAGAAGAGATGGATGGATGTTTGGATGGATAGATAAGATAGATAGATAGATGGATGGATGGATTGATTGATTGATGGATGAATGGATGAATATATGGATGGATGGATGGATGAACATTACATGGCTGAGACAAACTGCATGAGGAAGAGACAAGAGAAGTATAATGAAGGCCGGAGAGATGGAAGTATGCAATCATGAACACACTAGAAAACAGGAGAGGGAGCTTCGAGGAGTGATAATGACACACTGAAAAGAAGCCGTGAACCAGGAACAATCGCCTCCCATGGTGGCAAGAGACATGGGAGAAATGGAATGCTATGCTGAGTGGAGGATGATAGATAGACGAGGAGCGGAGAAGAAAAGATAGATGGACGAGTACAGAGCATAGAGGAGGATAGGAGATAGTGAGAGAGAGAGAGAGAGAGAGAGAGGATAGAGAGAGAGATAGATAGATAGATAGATAGATAGATAGATAGATAGATAGATAGATAGAAAGCATGCAGACAGCTGAATGTCAGTCTAGGGGACAGTGCTGGTTGCCTGTTTGTCTATGGAACACATCACAACTGGCTTGGACAGTCAAGTCAACGCAGGAGAACAATGTTCCCAAGCGGAGCATAGTGGCTGGCAGCGATTGGCTGAGAGGGGTGAGGAGGGGTGTGGTGTGGGTGGGGCATCGGCAGTAGCAGGTATAGCAGGTGGCAGCAATGGCAGCGGTGGAGCGGGCGGGCGGGCAGGTTGCCGTAGTTACCGTGGCATGCACATTTCTGGCAGAGCAGAGAAGGCAATGGGCGAGGCATGGGTTAGGTGGTGTTGTGTAAAGACACCAAACAGTGGGTGATCTGGGAAGATTTTGAGAGGGGCCTGGAAGTGGGTTTCTATGGAGAAATAACATCCCATTATAGCAACAGGAAGGGCTCTGTGTGTAAGGACTCTTTACAAAAAAAACCCAAAATGCCCAATTTGTTCTCAAATTTTTAACGGACAAATTGGGTGAAAAAGGAAGGGATTTTAAATAGACAAAAGATTTTGCCTTTTAAGTGTGACATGTATTTGTTTGTATTTGTGTGTCTGTGTGTATGTATGTGTGTATGTGTATGTATGTATGTCCAGTCTAAGAGACAGTTAGGAGTCTTTGAGTTTTTAAGGAAAGCATGAGTCCTGGATTTGGAGACATGGTCTTAAAATGGGGGACATGAATGGGTAAAAAAGTACACAGTGGAATAACTTTGGGAAGAGGGGAGAGGGGAGAAACTATTAATCACTAACTTTCTATTTTCTAAAATGGTCAAGGTATTTTGATGCACAACAAGCATAAAAAGGGTGCAATACTAGTGGTAATGAGTTACCGGTAAACAAGGGGAGAAAACAAACCCAAAAGTAAACAAACGCACAAACTTAATTAAAGAAAAAAAATTATAATAAAAATAAGAATGCAAAGACACTGTTCCCATGCAGTCAGATGAGAGCAGTGTGTTACAGAGGAGAGAGGGCACAAGCTGATGGTCGAGAAAAGAGACACAGTGGAACGGAGGAGCGAGGGAATCAAAGAGAAAGGGAGGGAGGGAAGGATGGGTGGTGGTTGGGGTGGGGGCAGGAGTGGGGGGGGGATTTGCATGCTAGCACGACAAGAGGCAAGGGGGCTTGGTGGTGAAACAAGATGGAGGATGGGTAGTGGACTCAACTCTAGGTGCAAAAGAAGAGAGGGGTAAGAGGTGGTGGAGTGGAGGAAGACAAAGGTTGTCAGGGGAGGAAGGGTAGGGAGGGGGGGATGAGTTGGTGGGATGGCGTGGCTTGGCTCATTCAGGGTTGGGTTGGGGAGGGGGGGTGGGAGGAAGCTGAGGAGGACAGGACTGTGACTGGTAGGCTGAGTTGGGGATGTCCCAGGAATCAGGGGCAGGGGACATGTTTTTCAGAACTTTTCTCTTTTTGGGGCTTTTGAATGCTGAATGGTTGCATTTGATTTGTCTGGGGGTGGGGAAGGGGGTGATTCCTCTGTTTGATCAGGCTGCAATTGAGATGTTTGCTCGAGTGGTGTTTAGTTGTCTCTCTTTATTCCCAATTCTTTCTTGACTTTTAGTTACACTTGTTTATTTCCACAAGCTCTGGATCAACCTTTGAATATTTCATTTTTTTTTTTATTTGAACAACAATGCTCAGACAAGACAGGCAATCAGTAGCTATCACCAGAAAGTAGGAGGAAGAGGAAGAGGAGGAAGAAGCCTATGACATCACCAGACACAAGAGGAAGAGGAAGAGGAAGAAGAACCTATGGAGGCCCTGAACACCGGAGCAAAAAAAAGAATGGAGGACCTATGAGAATGTTACACAAGAAGAGCCAAAAAAGGAACCTACGAGGACAGCACTAAAAAGGAACAAAAGGAGAGGAAAAGTAGGACACTTTAGAGCGTTGCACAAGAAAGGGGAAAGAGGAAGAGTCCCATAGAGCATGTCTACGAACAGACAGACAAGAGTGAGATCCGTGTGGGGTCCATGGTAGGGGAGAGTGGAGAGAGGAGGAGGATGGAGGGAAGGGGTTTCTCCTCACTCTGCGTGACCTTTGAACCCTGCAGACACACAACCCCACCCCCCACCCCACCCCTCCAAGGTGCAAACCCCACCTTCAGATGGTCCAGGCTCCATCACTTCCAGCGCTGGAAAGGAAAACCATGATTGAGCACAATAGAACAGTGCCAAGGAAACACTTCCAGGTCAGTTGGGGGTCAGTGGGTGTTTGGGAAAGGTGGGGGTAGGAGAAGGATAAGGATAAGGGACGGGTAGAGGAGATGGGTGCTAGACATTTCCATAGAAGTTTGGGGTGGTTTAGTACGAAAGACAGTACACAGCAATATCAAAGGTTTATTCCACGGGTTTCACAAACAACAGTACATATGGTGCAATTTTCAGTCATAACATATCAGAGTACAAGACAAAATTAAAGGCAAAACAAAATACACAAGCCTCAACTAGTAAGCTCCACTCTTTTTGCATTTTGCATTTCTTTTTATCTGACCACAAAAAAATAATCAGAAAAAGTAAAGAACCTTATGTGATGTACCAAAAAACTGTTCAAAACCTCCTTCAAAAATGTATATTTTTAAAAAAAAAAAACCCCTCTCCTGTTCGCCTTTTACAAAGGTGCTTCACATAGCTTTCCTACAAGAAGTGCTTCAGACGGATTGTGACATTCGTGTTTCAACACTTTTTGGCGGCAGCAGTGAATGGAACTAATTAACTAACCCCCCCCACCCACACACACACACACACACACCCGCAGGCAAGGCAAGGTGCAGGCATTAAAACCGGCCTGCAAATGGGCTCGCCATCCGTTAGTATGTGCTCAGCGTGACAGTGTGGGCCGTGACTGATGGCTTGAGTCTAAACAACACTAACCTGTCAGAAAAGACCCATGTGTGTGTGTGTATGTGTGTGCGCGTTTGGTAACCGCATAAGTAACATACCAATGCGAGTGCGTATGAGCCAACCGCAAAACTTGTAGTCGACAAAAAGTGGAGAATAGCTGCAATGAAGGGCCAATGTCTGCTGCTGAATTTCACTTTACTCACGATGCACACAATGTCTGGAGTTTTTTTTTTTATTATTGTACAAGCATGTTCAAACATACACACACACACAGATGTGTACACACATACTTTATATATATAAAACGTCTTGAAAGAGATGATGAATGGTTATCAAAAAAAATCACCTAGGCGCAAAAAGCAAAAAGCCCTCCAAAGACTCATTGGTAATGGGCTTCAGGAGACGTCTGGTTTTTTAAATAACTTTTTGCGCAGCTCATTTAGGCAGGAAGAGGTCACAAGGGATAGATATGCACCTCTCAACGACACTCACAGTCATGCTGGAAGCCTTTCCACCTTCTCTCTCACAACTCCCAGACCTTCTCCACATAGACTCCCCCTCCACCCCCACCCCCCACCCCCCCAGAAAAAAAAAAGTGGAGTGGGGAATTATATAGAAAATGAAAGGAGTCGTGAAAGGCCCAAAAAATAAAAGACCTTTGTCCAAGGTAAACATGACACTGGAGCGGAGGTGAAGAGGTGGAAAAAATTAACCAAAAAAGAAAAAGGAAAAAAGAAAAAAAAAGACACACCACCACTTACCTGGAATTGGTCATTTGTCTTCAGTAAATAAAAAAGTTTTTTTTTTTTTTTAATCGCCCCTGGATATGGCTGCTGCGGTGGTGTGGTGCATGCACTAAATTTTTCTCTCCCCCCCACTCCCCTTTGGCAAACTTGTCAGTCCTCAACCGGGCGGATGGGCGGCTTTTTTTCTCCTATTTTTTTGTATTTTTCCTCATTTTTTTCGTCAGTGTAATGAGGATGATGAATGTGTTTTTCAGCCGCGAACGTCTGGGTGATTAACTTCCCAGCGGCCCATCTCCCCCCCCCCCCACCTCCCCACTCCTTACCCCCACCACCACCACCTCCTCCACTACCACCGCCTTCCCTCCCTCCC
>JAODXP020000026.1:18468269-18470769 GCA_027497455.2 Sardinella longiceps | reverse complement strand
TCATAACCTAAGCGTTCTGGGTTTTTTTTTTGTTTTTTTTAAGACATGTTAAGGGGTGATGAATGTGTGTGTGTGTGTGTGTGTGTGTGTGTGTGTGTGTGTGTGTGTGTGTGTGTGTGTGTGTGTGTGTGTGTGTGTGTGTGTGTGTGTGTGTGTGTGTGTGTGTGTGTGTGTGTGTGTGTGTGTGTGTGTGTGTGCATGTGTGTGTGTGTGTGTGTGTGCGTGTGTGTCAAAAAAGAGAAGAAATAACAGGAAGCAGTTACAGGAAAAATCCAAAATTAAAATTGACATAAAATCAAGAGGCACAGTAACAGTTTTCAATAGCCTATATATTTTTTTCAACCATGACCATGATCCTGTTTTAGACTAACATCATAGTACACAATATACCTTGTGCACTGAATACAGATCAAATGTTAAGGGGGGCGCTGTGGCTCAGCGGGTTGTTGTGTTGTTAGCGCGTTGTACCATGATAATTCCGGAGACCCAGGTTCGAGTCTGACCCGAGGTCCCACTCATTTCCTGTCATTCTCTCTCACTTCCTGTCACTGTCCTATCATATTCAAAATCAAAATCAAAAAAATACCTTTAAAACAAAAAAAATTAAGGATCACCTTGGAATGCTCCACCCAATGTGTGTGTGTGTGTGAGAGGGGAGGTGACAGAAAGAGAGAGAGAGAGAGAGAGAGAGAGAGAGAGAGAGAGAGAGAAGATAAATAAAGGTGGTTACATACATGTGCAGTCTCTCTGGTTGCTGGCCAGCTCAAACCCAGGGCGACATTCGCAGGACACGCCCCCCTTGGGAGTCTCCCGGCAGATGTGGGCGCAGCCATGGTCCTTATTCATACAGTTCATCCCATCTGAGAATGACAGACACACAGAGAGAGAGAGAGATAGAGAGAGACAGAGAGAGGAAAACCGGATTTATTTGAATTCAATTCAATTTCATTTCATTTGTCGACCATCAAATAGGGAGAGGGATTGAGAGTCGTTCATGAGCACAAACCTAACGATTGAGTTGTCAGCATTTTAACGTCATAATTGGTATCATAGCAATCACAGGACGGACTGGTTAAGGTCATATCAAACATGTTTGATTCAGTCCAACTCAGTCGTAATTGCGTCAACAATGGGATGAATCACATCGTTACAAATCTGTCACCCAAACACACATAACAATTCTAGCCACGACTGAAACTTGCGACTACTCATGATTACCCATGACTACCCATGACTGGCCCGGACGTTCCATCGTATCAATATCGGGACTAATAATCGGTAGGTCTGTTGCCAGCTTAAGTCTTTGAGGGTTCAGGACTTAGGGCCTAGGATGGACGTTAGGATTCAGCAATTGCCTTCTCTATTCTTCTCTAGTCTATTAGCCAATCATACTTGTAGCCTATTAGCCAATCACGAGGAGTCTTTGGACCAGCTTTGAGGGTACAGGGTTCAGAACTTAGGGGACACTTTGTGAACCATCTTGAACCCGTCAACTCGTCAACAGCAAACCTCTAATAACAACTCTAACCACTGAGCTGCAAAAGAGCCCAGATTTCCAACTCAACAGTTAGAAGCGTTGTTAATGTTGTGAGGATTTCCCACATACTGCTGCCAGTTAGCCCGTTACATAGGCCTATGTGTTCACTCGCTCTGTAAACAACCATTTTATGCACTGAACGTGATGCTAAATAAGTGGCTACATCTCTCTGGGCATGGTGATGAGGGAGAGAGAGAGAGAGAGAGAGAGAGAGAGAGAGAGAGAGAGAGAGGCTGTTACAACATCCCATAATAATTTACAGCAGTAACAGGGTCGCGCTCCCAGTCTACACCCCCTCCCCCCCCAACACCCCCACCAACCCCCCCCCCCCCCCCCGCCCCCCATTACAAACACACTTCAGACTCCAGGCCTGGAAAGCAATGTGTGATTTTTACGAGCGGCGTAAATTAGTTTAACGTCTCTGCCACGACGAGACTCTCAAGCAAGCACATGGACACACGTACACACGTACACACACGCACACACACACACACACACACACACACACACACACACACACACCAGCAGCACTCCTACACAGATACACAAACATACAACGTGTCGCGACACAGACATCAATTCTGTCCCTTTTTCAAGCCTAAGCAAAGACATCCAAGTGAAACATCCCTTCAGACACAATAGCTCATCTCATCTCTCTCTCTCTATCTCTCTCTCTCTCTCTCTCTCTCTCGCTCTCTCTCTCTTCTCTACCCTTCATTACCGGATATGAGACGAGTGGAAAGGGCATGAGAAACAATCAACAGAGGAGAACAGGAGAACCGCGGAACCAGGGAACCGGGGAACCTATCACACCCCAGACATTCTTAGGTCCCTTAGCTCTCCTCTCTTGCTCCTCTCTTGACAACAAAAACATCTCCAACCTGGGGTCCGTTCCCCAAAAGCATATGGTTGCAACTGTGTTAATGGCAATGCAATTTCCCATTGCCAACTAACTCTGTTGCT
>JAODXP020000026.1:18455769-18463269 GCA_027497455.2 Sardinella longiceps | reverse complement strand
CACATCGACTGCGGCCTAGAAATTGCAGGGAGCAGTGGAAAAATCTGAAGCACAAGTGTCGGATTGATGTTTTTTTTTTCTTCTTTATTTTTCGAGTCCCAAAGTGCTCGAGGGAAGCCTGGAGATGATTGGAGAGAGTTTGGATTACCAGGCTAAGCTTGGTCTGTGTTTTAGTGACCCATTGAGAAATGTATGCAGGCCAAAAGAATGGCCTGTTTTGCTTAATGCTTGTGGTGATTTCTTGTACACGCATGCATGCAGGCAGACACACACACACACACACACACACACACACACACACACACACACACACACACACACACACACACTCATATCATTATGCAAAACTGAAACACTTAAGTTTCTCATATAGAACACAAACTCTCTCTCTCTCTCTCTCTCTCTCTCTCTCTCTCTCTCTCTCTCTCTCTCTCTCTCTCTCTCAAATTTTCAAATTCAAATTCAAAAAGGCTTTATTGGCATGAATGTCACAATAACATTATTGCCAAAGCAAAGACATACATACATAACATATACATATTGGCAGTCAATACAACATAAAATAACAATAATGTGTGTGTGAATGTTTGTGTGTATGTGTCTGTGTGTCTGTGTGTGTGTATGTGTGAGATGTTTGTGTGTATGTGTCTGTGTGTCTGTGTGTGTGTATGTGTGAGATGGGAGAGTGTTGGTGTGTGTGTGGATATGTGTGTCTGGATGTCATTCACTCATTTTCCCACAAGTTGTGGCACATGGATACATATTGGGCAGCAAGGTGAGCCCTGTCTCCTTCCCCCAGTACTATTTTAAGTTTTAAATTGTCATTAAGTTTATGAAAATTGGGAATTTCATTATTGAATTTTGTAAAATATTTTTTTCTAATTGGAGACAATGATGTACACTCAAGGAGAAAGTGCATCTCTGTCTCTACCTCACCTGTCGAGCAGTGACCACATATTCTGTCTTCTTTTGGTTGCCATGATTTTTTAAGTCTTCCTTTTTCGATTGCCAATTTGTGGTCACTTAGCCTGTATTTGGTAAGGGTCAGTCTCTGTTTTCTATCTCTGACAGTAGAGAGATATTCTGCTAATTTATATTCTCTGTTTAGGGCCAGATAACATTGTAATCTACTTTGGTTTTTAGTTTCTTCAGTCCAATGTTCCAAATAAGCTTCTTTACATTGTTTTATAATTTGGTTTACTCTGATTGGTTTTTGGAAAACAGTGTTGTTGTGAGACTGGCCAGGATATGTTTGGGGTGCGGTGGTTAGTCTCAGCAACAACTGATGCAGGGGACTTTTTTCTGGGGTCAGCTCCTGGGTTTGGAGGGCTTTATAATGGAGGGTGTCTGGGGGGCTTGATTTAAGATGATTGAAGAAATTTAGTGCTCTTTTGTTGATGTTTATAATTAATGGGAATCTGCCTAATTCTGCTCTTGTGGAATTGTTTGGGGTTTTTCTTTGTACTTGTAAAATATATTTACAGAATTCTGTGTGCAGGGATTCTGTGGCGTGTTTCTCCCAGTGTGGATAGCTATGGTGACTGAGTGGACCCCATACTTCACTACCATATAGCGCAATCGGCAAGATGACACTGTCAAATATTTTAAGCCAGATTTTAATTGGAATTTGGAGATTAAAAAATTTTCTTTTAATTGAATTTAGTGCTCTACGAGCTTTTTCCTTTAGTGCATTCACTGCCATATTAAAGTTCCCTGAGGCTGTTACTGTTATGCCCAGGTATGTATAGCTCATGCTATGTGGAATTACAGCGTTGTTTATTAGAAAGTGGTATTTACTTTCTTGACATTTGGCACGTTTTTGAAATATCATAATATTTGTTTTCTTTAGATTAACTTCTAGGGCCCAAGTTCTACAGTATTGTTCGACTATGTCGAGTTGTAACTGTAGCCCTTGACTTGTTGCGGACACTAAGAGTAAGTCATCGGCAAACAGCAGAGATTTTATGTCTTTGTCTAAGAGGGAGAGGCCAGGAGCGGGAGAATTATCCAGTTGGATTGCCAATTCATTTATATAAATATTGAATAATGTGGGACTTAAATTACAGCCCTGACGGACACCTCTTTTTTGTGTGAAGTATTCCGTTTGTTTATCCCCAATTTTAACAGCACACTTGGTGTTCAGATACATAGATTTTATCAAGTCATATATTTTACCTCCTATCCCGCAATTTAGCAGCCGATAATGCAGACCCTCATGCCAAATCGAATCAAAAGCCTTCTTAAAATCGATGAAACAGGCAAATATTTTTCCAGATTTTGTTTGATTTACATGTTTGTTGATTAACGTTTGGAGAGTATAGATATGATCTGATGTGCGGTGTTTTGGTAAGAAGCCAATTTGGGTTTTACTTAATATAGAATGTTCATCAAGAAAATCTCCAATTCTTTTGTTGACAATACTGCAGAACAACTTACCTAGACAACTGCTTACGCAAATGCCACGGTAGTTGCTTGGATCTGACTTATCCCCACTTTTATGAATGGGGGAAATAAGCCCATTACACCACATGTCAGGAAAATGTCCTGACAGAAGTATTATGTTGAACAGTTTCAACACTGCACCCTGCATCTCTGGGGTGCTATACTTTATCATTTCATTTCTAATACTATCTGGACCACTAGCTTTTCTTGGTCGGAGGGAATTGATGTGGATGGATAGCTCTTGCGTTGTAACTTTAAAATCAAGGGGGTTTTGGTTATTTTTTATTTTTTCTTCAAGTAATTTCAGATTTTCTTTTATAAGTATTTGCTCTGAGCCACTGGTTTGTATATCTTTATAAAGACTTTGGAAGTGTGCTCGCCAAATGTTACCATTCTGAATAGGTAATGGCTGTGGTTCCTTATGGGTCAAGTTATTCCACAGATCCCAAAATTGATTTTGATCAACCGCTCTTTCAATATCTTCAATTTTCATGTGAATATATTTTTGTTTTTTGTTCTTAATTGTGAGTTTGTATTTGTTTAGAATTTCAGAGTAACTAGAGCGTAAGGCCGGGTTCTTTGGGTTGCGGTGTTTTTTGTTTGCAATTTTCCTTAATTCTTTTCTAATGCTTTTACATTCGTGGTCAAACCAGTTGTCCATTTTTTGTCTTTTGAAGGCTTTTGATTTAGGCTTTCTAAGGTCTGCCTTGATGGCAGCTTTATGAAATATCATATTGATATCTGCAGTGGCTTTATTTACACCCTCACTGGTAGGGACATAATTATTTTGACTAAAATCAAATATGTCTTTTACCAGTTCAGGTGATTTCAAGACCATAATGAATTTGTCTCTGCTGTCTGGGGCCCATCTGAAATTTCGATGTGAGTTGTAAAGTTCACAAGGTTCTGTTTTTGTGCCACTTATTACATTTGAGTGTTTCAAGAACACATTTATCTGCATGTGGTCAGAGAGTGGGGACTGTTGTCTGACAGTGAATGCACTGATAGTGGAGGGATCCATGTCAGTGATTGCATAGTCTACCACACTGGACCCAAGAGCTGACGAGTATGTTAATCGCCCTAAAAGTCCCCTCTGAACCTACCATTAATTATATACAGGCCTAAGGCTCGACAGAGATGCACTATCTCCCTGCCACTTCGATTTATTTCAGAGTCAAGGCTGTGTCGGTAGGTGATGGTGGGTGTGCTAAACAGGGGAACTTGACCAAATACATGTTTGTTTCCCTGTGGGTCAATGACATCAGGTTCGTTTCCTGTACGTCCATTGAAATCTCCAATTAGCATCACATTTCCCTGGGCCTGAAAATAGGAAATTTCTGAGTGAAGTGTTTCAAAAATATTTTCTTCAAAATAAGGAGTCTATTCGTGGAATATAAATTGCACAAAGATATACATTGTTATCATTTATGCCCAGGGTTTTATCTAATTTTAGCCAGATGTGAGATTTTCCTTTTTTGACAGGTGAAATCTGGCTCCAAATGTTTTCCTTACACCACACCAAAATACCTCCCGATGTTCTGCCCTTGCGTACATTTTTTAATTTTATAGAGGGCACCATGACTTCTGCATATCCTGGGGGGCAATGAGTGAATGCATCACTCTGACACCATGTTTCTGTCAATATAATTATATCTACACCTTTGATGGAGTTAATAAAATCAGGGTTTCCACTTTTCAGCTCAAAGGCTGAAGAGCGAAGACCCTGGATATTCCAGCAACTAATATGAAATGAACACATTAAAAGCAATCAAAATGGACTGTTTTAGCTAGACTTATGAAAATAACCACAACTATCTAGAGAACTAGACTAGATTAAATTGTTGTTTTTTTTTTCAGATAAAAAAAACAAAAAGACAATAATAATAATAATAATAATAATAATAATAATAATAATAATAATAATAATAACTTTAACTAACTTTTTTTTTTTTAAATTTCACCAAACATATGTGCATCTAACTTAATAATAATAATAATAATAATAGTAGTAATAATAATAGTAATAAAACAAATGAAAATAATAATAATAATAATAATAATAATAATAATAATAATAATAATAATAATAATAATACAATAGCCTAATATCCTGTACTTAAATATCTTAACTTATAGTAACTTAACTTCACAAACTTAGCTTATTTAACAGATAACTAAACTTAACTTAACTTAAATCAACTTTTAAATGAACTTAACTTAACCTAGCTTAAACTTAACCTTAACTTAACCTAACAAATGGTCTAATGTCTTGTATTTAAATATTTAAACTTTTTTTTTAAGACAAAATAATTGTATTCTTAATAATAATAATAATAATAATAATAATAATAATAATAATAATAATAATAATAAAATAACCTAATATCCTGTACTTAAATATCTTAACTTATACTAACTAAACTTAACTTAACTTACGCTGACCTAACTTAACTTAACTTAACCTAACTTGAATCAACTTTTACATGAACTTAACTTAACCTAACTTAAACTAAACCTAACCCAACTTAACTTAACTTAACTTAACTTAACTTAACTTAACTTAACTTAACCTAACAAATGGTCTAATATCTTGTATTTAAATATTTAAACTTTTCTTTTTTTTTTTTCTTTTTTTTTTTTTTAAGACCAAATAATTGTATTTTACATTTAAATATTTGTTAGTTCTTATCTTAAAGAAGTCGGGTGCACAATGTGCGTAGCATCTCCCTGATGTCTCCCAATTCAGGCGTTGCATGGTGAGGGGTAGTGGCAATTTGTCGGGCAGGAACTGCAGGATGGCCCTGCGGTAGAAAGTTGGGTGGGGGTTGTGCAGCAGCTACTGAAGCAAAGCTCTGCTGCATGGGTCGGGGAGGATAAGGGCCAGGTGCTGCTCCATTGTTTTGGTGCTGTAAGTGGGGAGAGGCGTCTCTGTGTGGATGGGGAGGGGGGCAGGGGGCATGTAATGCTGTATTTCTCTCCTCCTGGTGTGTGTTGGAAAGTGATCCTCTGTGGTGGTGGGCCCATGATGGTTTAGGGGTCCAGGTTGATCTGTTCCTTGGAGCTATGTTGACCTGGGTGGTGTTCCGGTGCTGAGGAGGTTGTCTTGCCTGATGTCTTGGATGGGTCTTTGCTAAGACAAGTGAAGTGGAATTGCGCCCCATCGCTGTGTCTTTCAGGGCCTTTGCAAAAATCTTCACCCTCTCCTTATGTAGATGGAGTCCATCATACAAGTCCCACGGGCCAATGGTTGGGTGTTGTGCCAGGTGGACGTTGCGAAAGTTGGCACATCCTCTTCTGACCTCCGTGTTGATATCATGGATGACATGAGGAGGAATGTCTGTCCTAGGCAACAGTGTGGAGATCACAATGCGTGAGTTGGGAAACTCTATGCTGGCCTGCTCTGCCATCCTTGTCATAGCTCCAGCAGTGTCCTTTCGGAGTCTCTGCAGGTCATTTGTTCCTGTATGGATGACCAGACATTCGGGGCTTTTGAGAGTCTCCTTTGACAACAGCTTCATTGCCTGTCCTGTGGTGCTGCAGCGTTTTGATAGCACTCTCTTTCCAGGAAAAAGCTTGCTTGTATCTAGGAATTTGCCATTTGAGTCAGCAAGCAGGACCACCTCTGGATGTGACTGAGTGGAGGGAAGCTGTGCTGGACAGACCTGGGTGTTGACAGCTGACTGTGTGGATGGTGTCAGGTCAGGAGGTGCTATGGTATCGCTGTTGTGCTGGCTGAAGAGCTGACCGGCTGTGGCAGAGGGAGGACAGGGATCACTGATGGGCATAGTCTGGGTCTCCGAGCTTGCCATACTGGGTGCTGACTGGAGTTCCTGTATCAGACGATGGACTTGCCCAGTGAACTCCCGTTCTCTCTTCTCAGCATCTTCTTTTACTTTGGCCAGCTGGGCGCGGAGCACATTGTTGTCCTGTTTTAGGGCCTCCAGACTCACATTGAGACTTGTTGCCAAGGCTTGGTTTTCCTCCTTGAGAAGCTGAAATGCCTCTACATTCCTTCTGAGGTCTGAAGCCAATATTTGATTCTCTTTCTTTAATTTCTGGGACTCCTCTTTAAGCTCTTGCAAGGTGTCTGATGGATTACATTGTCTGGCCTGGATATGCTCTTTAAATTCAGCAAAGTCCATCTCCAGCAGGGCCAGTTTCTCCTTCAGTAAGTTGTTGAGACTGGTAGGCGTTGGAGGAGCAGAAACACACAAGGAGTAGGTAGTCTCTGATGAACTGTTGTTTTTATCACAGACCCTCTTTGTGTTCACTTCATCTTTTAGCAAAGAGAACACCTCTTCAAAGGCCTCTAGGTTTTCTTCACTCCCTTGAATCATCACTTTTCCTTTGATATAATATGTAATGGTCAGCAGGGGGTCATCCTTGTCAAGGTGCTCATCTTTGCATATCTTTAGTCTGCCTCCTGAGCCGATTCCCTCGCTGGATACATGGGCATAGTGGCTGCACAGGGTTTCTTTCCAAATGTAGATTGACTCAGTGAAGAAGATCAGGTTGGTCTTCTTCCTTCCCTGCGTTTGCTGAGCATAATCTGTAAACAGTACCTCTGGATTTTCCCTCAATGTCTTCTCCTTGTACTTTTCTCTAGCTGCTCCAGCTTTACATGTAGTGGGGTATTCAACCTCTCTGGACTTTGGTTTGGTACCAGTGCTCCACTTCTGTGCTTGTCCAACAGTCTTCATGGTCAACATTAATTTGAAAAAGTAGAGTTGAGTAAAGTTTCCTTCTTGTACTGTTTTGTTTGTTTTGTTTTGTTTGTTGCTATTTTTCAGTTAGCTTCCTTGCAGTAGTTTCTGCTTCGGAATGTTCGCAACAATGGCAGTTGCTGGTAGGCAGCTGATGGCTAAGCTTTTGTTTTGATTTAAGAAAAATATCTAAAAATGATATTTTCTTTTCAGGTTTTGTTCTTAGTTCTTGTTACCTTCCTTTTGGACTTCCTTCTGAAGATTTGTTGGAGGGTTATTCTTCAAAAAGTCTAGCATTTTCAGTCCAAATTTGATTTGAAATCAGGAGCTCATTTTTCCTGCTGCTACTCCTGGA
>JAODXP020000026.1:18427769-18430269 GCA_027497455.2 Sardinella longiceps | reverse complement strand
AACATCCATCCACCCACCTACCCGAACCCACCCACCCCTTTTCCTGTCGTTTCCGTGGTGACACGGGACATCGGACATTCCACCGGGGCCGCTGCTGCTGCAGCAACCGCCGCTGCCGCTCTCGCTTCAGATCTTAGCGTAGGAGGGAGGGAGGGAAAGAAGCAGAGGAGGAAGAAGGGATGATGGAGGAAGAAAAAAGGGAGGGATGGATAGAGGGAGGGATGGATGGGGGGAAAAACACTCCTGAAAGAAAATAAACAGGCCGCACTTCCTCAGACATTCGTAAAAACGGCCAAATGATCAACATATTGAGTCCAGCTGCCGGCTGCGTGGCGGGCCAGGCAGGACAGGAGGATGGGAGTCGAGAAAAAGAAAAGAAAAGAAATGAAATGAAACGAAACGGGAATCAAAAAAAGGCGTGTGCAGACGCCGGTCGGGGAGGAGGAGGAGGAGGAAGAGGAGGAAGAGGAGGAAGAGGAGGAGGAAGAGGAGGAGGAGGAGGATCTGGGCTGTGAGGGAGCTTTAATCAGCCAGGCCCGATACGCAAATCTTTGATCAATTAGCGCTCAGAGAGACATGGTGGCATATGACATGTGGCGGCTGGATGCCTGTGCACAAGGCCTTCCTGCCTGCACAAGCACACACACACACACACACACACACACACACACACACACACACACACAAAACACAAACAGAACAACAAACAGAACACACACAAACACACACACACACACACACACACACATATATATAAAAAAAACACTTTAAGAGAGTTTGAAGCACAAAGCTATAGCTAACTCTTCGACAGATCAACGAGTTACCAGCGTACTGATATGAAATGACTGCTATGGGCTTTGTAATGACCTGTCACTTTGTCCAACAAAAGTGTCTCTGTGAACTACTGCTGTGAGTGTGAGAAGATGTAGGGACATGCAACACAGGCAACAGGCAGAGGAGACTCGGGAATAACGTACTGTTCTTTCCATTCCCAAAACGCAGGCAGAAACCTGGAAAAGTATACTACCGTACATGATTATGACTGTGTGGGTGACTTCACCAACAGTTGAATTTGGAAGCTGAACGTGGGCCAATGTGATGGGACATTTAACGTGCCTTTTAATGTCCCTCTCTGCCCACGCAAGCAGGCCGAACAAGCATACGGTTTTCCGGTCACCTTTCCGTTAAGGCACACTTGCACAGCATCTGTGTGTGTGTGTTTGAGTGTGTGTTTGAGTGTGTGTTTGAGTGTGTGTGTGTGTGTGTGTGTGTGTGTGTGTGTGTGTGTGTGTGTGTGTGTGTTTTTGAGTGTGTGTTTTTGAGTGTGTGTGTGTACAGTATATGTATGTGCATGTGTACTGTAGCCTGGGCTAGCGGGCGGCAGTGTGTGGTAAATCCTCACGTCCCTAGCCTTAAGACCACTTCTAACCACTGGGTTGGAATACTTGGCTTTTAAGCACAGTGGTTAGTTAGTGCGTTCATCTGCCATGGTCTGGATTTGTTTCAGTTGACGGGTTCAAAACCTGTGAGCAGTCGAAAACGACCTCCACTACAAATATGTGTGTGTGTTTGTGTGTGTTTATACTAATGAGGTAGAGTCTAATCTATGTCTATCATTATGTACTTGTATGGAAGAAAATGCTCATTAAGGCCATAAATAGTCTGTAATTCTGCCTAAGGGCCCCTTCGTACTCTACTTATCTATCTTTCTGCATCTCTCGTACACAGAGAGAAAGAGAGAGAGAGAGAGAGAGAGAGAGAGAGAGAGAGAGAGAGAGAGAGAGAGAATCCGCCACCAATGGCAGAGATGTCTGGGGGCTAACATATCTGTACATGCAAGAACATTATCTGATCTTCTGTTCCAACAAATGTTCCCTGGATCTCATTTCAATATTGTGTTTATAATTTCCCTCAAGAACATCCAAAGTTAGATACACACACACACACACACACACACACACACACACACACACACAGCTAATCAGTGCTGTTGTAATTACGACATCAGAGAATATGACATACGAACATCAGGGGAAACCCATGAAAATTGTGCTCAAATGTGAATGCATGTGTGTGTGTGTGTGTGAGAGTGTATGTACATCAGAGAATATGTACATAAGAGACATGCGAGGGGAGAACGCGCATGAGTGTATGTGTGTGCGTCATATATGTGAGTGTGTGTGTGTGTGTGTGTGTGTGTGTGTGTGTGTGTGTGTGTGTGTGTGTGTGTGTGTGTGTGTGTGTGTGTGCCAGTGTCTAAATCTGTGCAAATAGCATCATTGTGGCTAAGAGATGTCGGTTCAGTCATTCTTATGTGTGTGTGTGTGTGTGTGTGTGTGTGTGTGTGTGTGCACGTGCACATGCATGTGCATGAGTATCTCTCTGTGCACGTGCGTACTGTACAGTAAGATAGTTACACTGAGAAAGAACAGAGAGAAGACTGAGTGACAGACAAAGGCATGTCAGATGCACAGGGACCAAACTAGGATGGTGACAAACA
>JAODXP020000026.1:18402184-18407184 GCA_027497455.2 Sardinella longiceps | reverse complement strand
AGATATGTGCAGCATATACATATTCCACAGACACTCCAACATTTACATTGCGGAGACGCTCTTCCATTTAGCCCTAACACAAAACACACCCTGTGCATTCAGAAACACACACACACACACACACACACACACACACACACAGACACAGACACAGACACAGACACACACACACACACACACACACACACACACACACACACACACACACAAACACACATGCTCACACTCTCTCTCGCACACATACACACACACGCACACACACACACACACACACACACGCACACGCACACACACATAAACTGTCTCTCACTCTCACACCAACACACACACACACACACACACACACACACACACACACACACACAGAGATCCCAAAAGCTGGCCGTCCACATAACTGCGCGGCCCACACAGGGGTTTTATATGCCCCCTGGCTTTACCTGGCGACACGGCTCCTATTTTAGCCCCGCCGGGCCTGGACAAGACTGGACAGCACAGCACAGCCGTCTCATTAACTCCACACTCAGTAGAGAGGACTTTACTGTCCTCTTAACTTCGGCCTTACTCACTCACTCTCTCTCTCACCCAGAGAGGGCTACAGAGAGAGAGGGCTTCAGAGAGAGAGAGAGAGAGGGGGGTGGGGGGGGGGGCCGGGGGGAAGAGAGAGAGATTGTATAAGGGTGTGTGTGTGTGTGTGTGTGTGTGTGTGTGTGTGTGTGTGTGTGAAAGAGAGAGAGAGAGAGAGAGAGAGACTTGTACATTCTTCAGAACAGAAAAGCTTGGATAGACTTCTGGGAATTTATGTATTTCATCTTATGAATTGAATGTCAGCTGGCAAATGCACACCCCAAGTGAGTTGTTCTAGATTTATTTGACATATAACTGCATTTATGCATTTAGCAGACGCTTTTATCCAAAGCGACTTACATACATGTCAAATATCAATTATTTCAGGGCCAGTATCCCCTAGAGCAACTTAGGGTTAAGTGCTTTGCTCAAGGGCACAGGGGTGGCAGCCAGGATTTGAACCCACATTTTCCAGGATGGTAGCCCAGCGAGCCTGCTTCCTTAACCGCTATGCTAACTCTACCCCAATAGCTAATATCAGTGTTCATACTGATATATATGTATATAAATATGATGTGTTGAGGATATTTATGTGTTGTGCTCACACAAAGTTTACTATTAGACAAATAAAAGAAGACTTTAGTTCCAAAACACTACATCAACAATTTTAATCAATTTAATGTAGCAGGACAATTTAAACTAGATGTACCGTATGCCGGTACAAAATATGACCGCCGCAGTCACAGTCAGTTATTTTGCCCGAGTAGTAATTAATCCAGCCGCGTTACCACCACCAGTGAACAGCACAGGAAGCGGCGACGATCCCACTGAAGGTTGGCGTAGCAGCTAGCTAGCAGCGAAGATCCCACTGAAGCAGCGACGATCCCACTGAAGGTTGGCGTAGCACTTAGCTAGCAGCGACGATCCCACTGAAGCAGCTAGAAGTGGCGACGATCCCACTGAAGGTTGGCGTAGCAGCTAGCTTCAGTGGGATCGTGGCCGCTTCCTGTGCTGTTCACTTGTGGTGGTAACGCGGCTGGATTACTACTCGGCCAAAATAACTGACTGTGACTTAACTAAACTATTTTACCTTGCAGCTGCAATCAATGGAATTATTAATAAAACTATAAATTATTCAATATTTTTGCCTCATTTACTCACTCCACCCAAGTGGTACTGACTGGTCACGGGCATTTCCATACTGGTGACACACATAAGAAAATATTGTATTTTTTTTACATTCATGCCAATAAAGCTTATTGAACTGAACTGACAGGCCTATCACCCCAAACCAGTAACGCTTTCGCTTAATAGCACCATCTACAGGTCTATAATTGTACAGTCATTAAATGTACATATAAATTCATTTGTTTTATAGCCCCCATGGATGAAATTCCACAAAACTTGACATATTCCCACAGGATGTCAGGTTCATCATACAGATTAAATTTGGTGCAGTTCCTAACATCTGATCTAAAGATAGGGGCAATTAAAGCCGTATAATATTGCATTTTAATTTTTTACCATGGGGGGCAAATCACAAATGACTGGTTATGAGCTAAGTTGATGTGGGCTCTTGAGACCAACATTCCATAAAAATTTCATCATCCTCAATATCACGGGTCAGGTAGTTTTTTAGGAAAAACTACATTTTTGGGTTTCGGGGGCGCAGCGCAAAGATGGAGTGGCCCCCGGGGACCAAACGAAATTTTTCCGTAAAAGTCTACTGGGGCTACATGCCCACCAAGTTTCATGTGCCCCGGTGTTACGGTGTCCCGGGAATCATTGACCAAAAATTCAGGAAGTAGATGACGGGAGAAAAAAAAAAAAAAAAAAAAAAAAAAACTTTGACAATCATTATATGACCGCTACGCTTGCTACGCTAGCGGCGGTCATAATTATTATTATTAATGTTTTGGACAATGTGTATATTGGGACAAGTAAGAACTGATTTGATTTCGGTGGCAATCGGTGATCCAGAATACGATCTGGAATTCATATATTGTGTCTGTGACCACATTGTAGTTATCATTATTATTATTATTACCTCCGCCAAGGAGGTTATGTTTTCGCCGGCGTGTGTGTGTCTGTCTGTGCGTCTGTGTGTGTGTCTGTCTGTGTACAACATAACTCGAAAAGCACTGCACGGATGTGGATCAAATTTCTGGACAACGTGTGTATTGGGACAAGCAAGAACTGATCCGATTTTGGTGGCGATTGGTGACCCAGAACATCTGTGACCACATTGTCTTGGCGGAGGTCTGCGCTCTCTGAGCGCTTTTCTAGTTATTATTGTTAGTAGTAGTATTATTATTATAATGATTTGTAATATTCTAAAAATGGATTTATAGTGTTTTGGAACCCAATAAACCAGTAAAGTAGAGAAGGTGAGAAGGAATAACAGACAGACAGACAGACAGACAGACAGACAGACAGACAGACAGGTAGACAAACAGATAGACAGACAGTGGAAAGGAAGAAGTTTCTGTGGCAGCAATAATAACATTGACGAGGTGCCCTTTAGTTTAATGTGTATGGGTAAACACCCATCACCCTGGAACCGTCAAACCAAACATGATATTAACCATAATAAACAGCACTAATTAACATTGAGTCGGATGTCTCCAGTAAGTCTTGTCTGAATGATCCGCCAGTGCCAAGGGAACAGGCACATGTCCCAATGCTCAACAATGACATGTGGTTCTCCAGTGCTTTGTGAAGCCAGACAGGGTGCCACACCCCAACCAGCACCCCGTAACACTGACACACACACACACACACACACACACACACACACACACACACACACACAGAGAGAGAGAGAGAGAGAGAGAGAGAGAGAGAGAGAGAGAGAGAGAGAGAGAGAGAGAGACCAGCCACCCTGATATTATGTGCATGCAGTTAATAGCTCTCTGATGAGTGATGCCCCATGCTCAGGAGACTGGAGGGGTGTGTGTGTGTGTGTGGGGGGGTATCTGGGTTTGCCAGCTGTCTGCCTGTGTGAGAGAGTGCATTTGTGTAAGGAGGGTGTCTATTTGTGTGTGTGTGTGTCTGTGTGTGTGAGTCTGTCTGTCTGTCTGTCTGTCCGTCTGTCTATGCTAGCCAGGCAGAGGTTGCAATGCTTTCTAGAAAGGGTAGGAGCAGAGGTAGAAAAAAAAAAAAAAAAAAAAAAAACACTTGTCATGTCATCTCACAGTGAGTGAGCGCCGCGTCTACTCTCTGCCAAGCATTCAGACATGGTGATTTGGCATCTTAAGAGCACCACCGTCTCTCTCTCTCTCTCTCTCTCTCTCTCTGCAAGTTTAAACTGGAGCACTTGTCTTCTTGTGTTTGTTTGCGCTTGTGTAAATTGTAATTTTGGACACGATAAAGACGTGCATGACACAACAGGAGGAGAGAGAGAGGGTGGAGTTTGAGGGGGTGGAGGGGGGAGAGACAGAGCAGAAGAGATGAGCACATCACACACACACACACACACACACACACACACACACACACACACACACACACACACACACACACAATGATAGACATACATGCTGATAAGTGGCCACGTATACACAGATAGTTATACTGTATGTGAATACACACACACACACACACACACACACATGCAAACAATGTTACACATACATGCTGATATGTAAGTCATAAATAAATACACACACACACACACACATGCAAACAATGTTACACATACATGCTGATATGTAAGTCATAAATAAATACACACACACACACACACACACACACACACACACACACACACACACACGCACACACATGCAAACAGTGTTACACATACATGCTGATATGTAAGTCATAAATAAATACACACACACACACACACACACACACACACACACACACACACACACACACACACGCACACACATGCAAACAATGTTACACATACATGCTGATATGTAAGTCATAAATAAATACACACACACACACACACACACACACACACACACACACACACGCACACTCGGAACAAAAGCAGGTGAGGAGGAGATGTGGAAAAGCTAGAACACAGGACAGACAGAACGGGGGCCAGGCGTGCCGTTCCGTTCGAGGAATGGGGAACATATCTTGGACGCCGGAACACCTTCAATGATTTTTTTTCTCTCTTTTTCAACCCTAACATCCATCCACCCACCTACCCGAACCCACCCACCCCTTTTCCTGTCGTTTCCGTGGTGACACGGGACATCGGACATTCCACCGGGGCCGCTGCTGCTGCAGCAACCGCCGCTGCCGCTCTCGCTTCAGATCTTAGCGTAGGAGGGAGGGAGGGAAAGAAGCAGAGGAGGAAGAAGGGATGATGGAGGAAGAAAAAAAGGGAGGGATGGATAGAGGGAGGGAGGGATGGGGGGAAAAACACTCCTGAAAGAAAATAAACAGGCCGCACTTCCTCAGACATTCGTAAAAAC
>JAODXP020000026.1:18397529-18399584 GCA_027497455.2 Sardinella longiceps | reverse complement strand
AGGGTCTTCAGATGCACATGGACCAAACTAAAGGAGAATGCCAGTGTGATGAGGACCGGATAGGACAGGATAAAGTATATTGCAACATCATAAAAAGTTCAAACGTTTGCAGGGCGCAAAATGTTGATATGTTCGTGCAGACCGGAGAAGACCGTTTGGTAGTTGTAGCTTCCAGGGGCATATCGCTAGGTGGTACGTAGCTAACTCTACAATTGCAAGATTTCAATGCCTCCATTTAAATGTTGGAACTGTCATCATACTATTGACAAAGAATGGGGCTACTTTGAACCTGTTTTACGGTTTAAAACATGTGGCCACTTCCACCTGGTGACATGCACCCGGAAGCTACAACTAGTAAGCGGTCATCTCCAGCCTGCACAAAGGTGTCAAAATTATTCTCCACGGCAAACGTTTGAACTTTTACGATGTTGCAATGTACTTGTGGTACTTATCACACCGGATTTCTCCTTGTAGATGACAAACACAGGCTCTTCCGATGCACAGGGACAAAACTAGAATGGTGACAAACACAGTCTCTTCAGATGCATGGGGACTAAACTGACTGTGCGTTCAGACCGAGACCGATTCAGGCGACATGGGCGACGGAAGTAATTGACTTTGAATGGAGACCGGCAATTTCGGCGACAAAAGTGGCAGGTGACTTGGGCGATGAAACTTGGGCGACTTGGGTGATAAAATCAAGTTAAACTTCGGTTAACTTTATGTGATGAGCTATGATGCGGTTGGACAATTACCAATCAGAATGTCGATTTACTAGTGAGATGCCTGTAGAGAAGCAGGATTGAACGTTTAATGCTAACGTCATGGGCAAATGTTTTGGTTGCTGTGCTCAAGCGATGTTTCTTGGGAGTCTTCGGTGACTCTTGGCAATTTATCGCTGGCGGTCTGAACGTACAGTAAGAGGGTGACTGTCTGACACAGGGGGCCCTATTTTGACGACGCAAAGTCAAATGTTGTTTGACGGATGGCGCATATGGTTTTGGGGGTGTGCCGGCGGCATTTTGCTATTTTCACAGCGCAGAAAATGAACTTCGCGCCGGTGCAAAGTTCAAAAAGGTTGGACTTAGGATGCCTAATTAATCATGGGTGTGTTATGGGTGTAACGCAGACATAACCAATGACAGACAGATCAATCTCTCATTGCCTTTAAGAACGCAGAGCGTAAAGCGCCTGGTGAATTGCTATCACACCAGCTGATCTCCTCCTTGTGCATTTAAAGAAATTAAAATATTGAATAGCTAGCTCACACGTCAGGTGTAGTAATAGTCAGAGCCGTAATGGCTCTGGTAATATTAAATTGATGTCTACAGGCTGCACAAGGCATGAAGGAAGCTGATTTAGTCCTGATAGATATCTCGGAATATTCATTCGAAAGCGAAAGTAAACTTGATTCTACATTTAACGTCCAACCCTCCTTATATCCTCACGCGTTATCTGTTGCAGGCTAATAAATTGTGGTTAACCACATCTTCCTGAGCATCATAATGATTTTCCGATTGTAATAATTATTGTTGTGGCCTTCGTTATTATTCTGGAACGAGGACTGCATTACCTATTGCGTTGTGTGCGCCCATAAAATACCATTTCAGGAATGGTAACTGATGAATGACCAGGTTTTTCCCAGTCAGTGGCGGATCCTTTTCTGCGTCTGTATAATAGCATCTGTTGCCCTTTGTGCCTAGCCACACCTTCGACACACCTTCAATGCTAATTCGACAACGCAAATTACTTGACGGAAAAACGAACCCATGCGCTCACACAAAATAGCAATGACAGCTTGCGTCAGTCGTGAAAGCATGGTGCGCCGTCTGCATGATAGGGCCCAGGGTCTCCAGCGGCACGAGGAAAGGAGACAGGCCAGAGCGTCTAGACTTGAAGCTTGAGAGCTGGACAGGGAATAGAGGAGAGAAGGCACCAGCACTGGCAGCACACTACTGGTCAAGCACGCTCATAACATTTTCCACATCACATAAACTCTCTTTTCTTTCTTTCTTTCTTTCTTTCTTTCTTTCTTTCTTTCTTTCTTTCTCTCTC
>JAODXP020000026.1:18340029-18375029 GCA_027497455.2 Sardinella longiceps | reverse complement strand
GTGTGTGTGTGTGTGCTAACTCCAGCTGTGGCATGCTCTCAGGCAGAAAACGAGGGGGAGGTGTGTGAAGGCACAGCCAGGTGCTCCCCCCCACCCCTCACACACACACACACACACACACACGCACACACGCACACACACACACACGCACACACAGCACACACACACACACACACACACACACACACACACACACACACACACACACACACACACACACACACACACACACACACACACACACAGATACACACATACACACACACCTCACACCTCACCTCACACCTTCTCTAGTCCACTTCCTCCACCCTAATTAGGAGTGTCCACGGGGGGGCCTCGGGCAAGGGGGGGGGCAGGACTTGGGGGGGGGGTGATGGTGTTGGGGGAGGAAGCTCCAGTGAAACAGCTGGATGACCTGCCATTAGCCAACCCAACCAAGCCTCATCCACCACTTAAGACAGGCACACACACACACACACACACACACACACACACACACTGATACACACACACACACACACACACACACACACACACACACACACACACACACACACACACACACACACACACACACACACACACACACACACACCGCACAAACACACTCTCTCTCAAGAGCTGACAAGAATGGGCATACATCAAGAGAATTTGCACACACACACGCACACACACACACACATAAACACACACAGCTTCATGCACGCACACAACCCAAAAGACCATATTGACAAAATAAAATGCACACAATCAAAAAACCTGTTTAGACAGATGCGTGAGATCAAGCACGGAACTCACTCACCTTCGCACTGTTTGCCATCGCCTTTGTATCCCGGCTTGCAGATGCACTTAAAGGACTTGGGCGTGTTCTGACAAATGGCGTCAATGTGACAGTCGTCTGTAGACTCCGAGCACTCATCTGTGTCCGGGACTAATCAAAAAGAAGTTCGAGAAAGAGCGAGAGAAAGAGAGAGAGAGAGAGAGAGAGAGAGAGAGAGAGAGAGAGAGAGGAGAACAGAGAAGGGAAAAAAGAAATTACAAAATCAGTATGCTCAAGCTGTCTTGCGAAACCACAACAACGTTTGTGGTCACTTCCCACCGAAGGGTGGCTATTACCAAAATTGCACGAATAATTTTCTCATTTGCGAGATTGTGTTTCTTTTGCAAATCAAACCCTGAATTATCTCATGCTTTCAAAAGAGGAGCTTGCCAGGCTCCACACTCTACTA
Source organism: Sardinella longiceps (assembly GCA_027497455.2). NCBI lineage: Eukaryota > Metazoa > Chordata > Actinopteri > Clupeiformes > Clupeidae > Sardinella > Sardinella longiceps. Next base: position 18,373,800 of record JAODXP020000026.1, on the reverse strand, counting down.
GGGACACCAGTTATTAGGGGACGTTTTTTTTGGTGAAAAAAAAGGCACCAAAAGATGGAAAAGCACAAATTCTGATGCAGCTCAAATTATAGTACAATCTGTCCTCTCTTAAAAAATCCAGCAAACAGCAGGGAAATACATGCAAGAGAACATACAGCGCTTCACCAAAATTGCACCCTAACAAACTAGCTCCTGACAACCCCAAAAAGAAGATTTACTGCAAGGATGCACAAGGTTTCATGCCATTTGGACACTGCCAGTAGTTTGGGACGTTTTGGAAGCTTCTGGATCTATGGGTTTGATTTCATCAGGAATCACGGATACAAAAGGAAATGAATCTGAATCTGAGTCAGAACCTGACCCAATAAGCCGGCAGTGGTATAACTACCACAGACACGCAGAGGGCCAGGGGATGGAGGATAGGGTAAATGAGACCGGCAGGGACGGGTGGGCGGATGGATGGATGGATGGATGGATGGATGGATGGATGGATGGATGGATGGAGAGGCACGGCCAGTGCCCCCTCTCTCCCTTGCCTCCCAGGCCGTGAGGATTCTAATTGACATGGGTTATTGTTCCAGGGACCCATGCAGGCACATCTGGGGCTAAAACCTCAGAGACTGGCCCCTGCTCATCGCATTCTCTCTCTCATTCTCAGATTGATGCGAATATACATACGTCTCTGAACTCTCTCTCTCTCTCTCTCTCTCTCTCTCTCTCTCTCTCTGTTTCTCTCTGTCAGTCTTTCTGTCTTATTTTGTGCATGAACTGTCTGTCATTTGTGTTGAGAGATGGAGCCAAAGTTTACCCAATTGCTCCAAAATCTAAGATGCAGTTTGATTTGAACATATATACGTCTCTGTACTCTTCTCTCTCTCTCTCTCTCTCTCTCTCTCTCTCTCTCTCGCTCTTATTTTGTGCCTGATCTGTCTGTCATTTGTGTTGGAGACAGGGGTCGCAGTTTACGCAACTGCTCCAATCTTAGATGCAGATTGATGTGAATATACATATGTCTCTGGACTCCTCTCTCTCTCTCTCTCTCTCTCTCTCTCTCTCTCTCTCTGTCTCTCTCTCTTATTTTGTGCATGAACTGTCTGTCATTTGTGTTGGAGACGGGGCCGCAGTTTACCCCACTGCTCCCAATCTCTGTGTTTCATCTGTGTAAAAATAGCCGGTCTCAGACAGGCATGGCCCCATAAGCCTCCCGTTTATTTCCAACCGCCCGCTCTGGCGAGGGGGTTAAGCCCCCCACTCCCTGGCCCCTCGCCCAGGGATACAAAAACGCCAATAAATAAACAATAAAAATGAAATTACAATAAATATTTTTGTAGAGTAGATGACTGCTCTGTTTTCTCCCAGACAAGTGGGGGAAATAAAAGAGCAATAATCTTGGGGGTAGTCAAAAAAAGAAGAGGAAGAAGAAGAAGAAGAAGAAGAAGAGGAGGAGGAGGAGAAAGAAGATTGAAAGTCTTTCAACAGGGCTGCTTACTCTGAGTATAAGGACATGAAAGGTTCACCATGAAAGCCCTGAAATGAAATATAGTCCAACAGGAGTGATTTTAAATAATCAAATGAAATGTACCTCAACATGGGAAAACACTGGTCAAATAGCAGGGCAAACAAATTAATTGGATATGTGAAAACTGGACCTTGCCTATCCATCATTCAAGGCTTAACAAAGCCCACTCGATCACCCCTGGGTGCATGTCTTGATATTGACTTCTCATCCCAGGCATGCACTATTGGGAATCACGAAGCGTGTCGCCGGCTGCTGAACAGTGGTCGATAACTCGCTTGATCGGCACCTTCAGGGACCGTGACGGACCTCAATCCTGCTCCCCGGCCGCCGCTGCCGTCCATATGGACCCCCCTCAGGGGCAACTCAAGGCGCTGAACCAGAAGAAGATGCGCGGCATCAGATCACAGGCACGGTTCGCTCATGCAGACCGGAGAAACTGCCTCGTCACACCGCGCCTCATTAGGTGCTACCTTTTCTTTTTCTTTTTTTTCTTTTTTTTTCATAGATCGAGCGGCACCGCAGGCTGGGTCATTCCAGATGCGCACCGGCCATTCATGGCGCTCGTGCTCCAAAGCTCATTAGCAACACTTCAGGAGAGCCGCCAGGAATTAAATGAAACTTTAAAACCATGGTGATTGTTGGACATTTAATCTCTGTAATACTTATTTTACAGCTTGTGTTGCTTTTTTTTACGCACGCATTTTTAATTTCCGATGTGGTTCAAGCAAGCCGCAGTGATTGCACCAGTTGGGCAATCGCATCTAGGACTTTCTCACTTTAGTGTGACCGGGCTGAGTAATTCAAAAAGTTAATTCAGCACTAATTAGCTTACACATTAAATTGCTAGACTAACAGTCACACCATGGAAAATAAACTCGCTCTTTGTAGCAGCACTCAGAAAAAACGACCAGCCAGAAAAGACTTTTCAAGAAAAATAGAGGCATACTGAGATTTGTAATAAAAATGAGTGGAGGGACAGTGAGAGAGGGATTGAAAGAAAGAGACGAATCCTCTTACCTGAGAGAGCCACGTTTGCCATTGCACCGCAAGTATTTATGAGGACGAAAAACAAACAAACGTCCCAGGAAAAACAAGCACTTCCCATGTTAAAAGCGGTGATTGAATGCAGTTTTTAGGTTGTGTGTTTCTTTGATAAGAGGACCGTTTTGGTACTGGCAGAGGGAGTGAGGACAGAGAGACCTCCGCGCCGCATGCCGGCTCCTGATTGGTTTGCACACATTTGAGGAGGAGATTGGAGGTGTAAGGGAGAGGGGGGGGAAGAGATAGAGCGAGAGAGAGAGAGAGAGAGAGAGAGAGAGAGAGGAGTGAGAGGAGAAAGAGAGAGAGAGAGAGAGAGAGAGAGAGAGAGAGAGAGAGAGATTCAGAGAGAAGGGAGGGGGAGCTCTGATCCAATTGATTAAATTGGGTGCGACCACTAGTCTTCTTCCTCGGAAAATGTAGGCTAATCAATAACTCTCCTCTTCTCTTGCACCCATGGATACAACCAAATAGGGTAATATCATATCATTAATGTTCTTCTAAAGCATCAATCCAGAGGTTTAACTATAGACAGGGGTATGTTTTCTTAAATCGAAGGTCATAAGGGCTATCTTGGACGATATAGCCTAGGCCCAGACTATTCACTGAGAGTACATTTACATGACAGTGCCATTATGCAATCATTCTACGAATACTTTAGCTCATTTGTAGTGAGGCTCATGCCTATTCTCTCACTTTCAAAGGCATCATGCCAGACTCTGTAATTGGTCAATTAAGGAACCAATTTTGCCCATTGTTGGAGACAGTCAACTACTCTGAATATGCAAGAGTTGGCCACATTTTTTACTTCTCCAGTAATGTATTTGCCTTAGGCGTGTGTGTGTGTGTGTGTGTGTGTGTGTGTGTGTGTGTGTGTGTGTGTGTGTGTGTGTGTGTGTGTTGGAGGGGGGCGATGTAGTAGGCCTAATATAATTCTGAGGGTAAATTTATACAAGGAACCTCGACTTTGGGCTCGGTTGCGCAAAGGCAAATTGGGCAATGGTGCCCTCTGGTGTTTATGTCGGCCAATGCTCCGTTACACAAACTGGGGCTGCATGGTCGCAACAAATGTGGGTGTAAAAAAAGTTACCAGATGCCCCCGCGCGTTTTGAGGACAATCCCCGTTTTTGGTCCCCAGTAAACTACCAGAAACCCACTTCTACTCAACGTAGCCTAAATCTAAAACATGAACCTACTAGAAATAGAAATATGATGAGCAAGTTTTTTGTGACAGGTCAAAAAATTGCCTGTGGGTTAAGGCCATGTAGCCTAGAGGGGCCATGACCTCGCTCACCAAAGCTCCATATGCCACCAAAACATCACCCACAGGTCAGTGGTTGTACTACAATCATTCAATATTGGACCGCGATTAGTCTGGTTCTTGAGTTTCGGCTTCTTTGTCCCCATTTCCTTCCCGCTGAGACACTGCGGACAGAACTGTAGAGACAGATCGTATGGAATGCTCGTGCCCAATGCGCGCTCCTTCGCACTGACAGAATTTACTCCGCCTAGTTTAGAATGAGAGTAATCCCATTGTAACCAATCAGAGCCCCCGACAGACCCAGCGTCTGAGTGTCATGGCGTCTTCCTTGAAGGGGGCTGGGTCCACTGCCGAATAACAAGCAATTCTTTTGCATTTCTCCGATTGAAACATCGCCTTAACACACTACACGGACATATTTATTGCGGCGAACGATTCAGAATGGGGACTGTGCATGCCAGGGTAACATTATATTCCTAAAACTCAAAGCGTCCTACATTTGAGAATGACCTCTCTCCCCTCTTTTGTGTAGCACACTTGCTAACACCGCCACAGTTTCTCGTTGTAACGTTAAGGTTTCACGTTAACGTTAGTCTCAGCTGTCATTTATGGGCTGTTTACCTTTGTTGTTCAGTGAATCTGGATTGTTGAGCGTATTTCTAAAACAGTTCGCCGTGGCATAACACGACGCATTCTTAATGTATGGGAAGCATAGGCGCTGCTCCTGCGGCAGACGAACAGGCTAAGTGACAATGAAATAAAAACGTGCCCATGTTTCTATCGATCTGAGTTGCTGTCGAGGTGGTATATTAACACACTATGTGTCTTTTTCAGAGTTTGGACCCGGTGCCGATGCAGGGGCGAGACCTGGGCGTCAACCACGACGACATGGAGGGAATGGAAGCGGAGCAGGACACGAAGCAAGAAATTCTGGAGAACAGAGACGTGAGTGTCACCTGTCAGCTTCGTAAGATGAACTCACTCTTTTGCAAGACGTTTGCGGCTCTCCATGCTGTAATGTCATTCAAACAACCTGCAGAATTTGTCAATTGTAACGTTATATTCATAACACCTCTGAAAAGTGACCCATAGGTTCACAGAGGCCCACAGGTTCATAAGCAGTGAGGTGTTTCCAGTTGATTAAACCGCCCAGGTCTGGCATCATGCACCTGTAGTCACACAAACAGTTTTACAGATTTACAGTATATTCGGGGTAGGCTATTGCATGTTGAAGCCAGAGCTTTCAGTTATAAGTTATTCATTAGAATGTCATGAAAGCTTTATGTATGGGACAGTATGAGTTACTATTTTTACCTAATCTAGTCAGATACTGTATATTTTCATGCCTTACATTAGACCAGTGATTCTCCAAGTGTGGTCCGGGGGCCACTGATGGTCCGCAATCAAGCTCAAGTGGTCTGTGAAGGGATTATATTTAAATTTAATATAATATAATATAAATATTTAAATTTATTTAGGGTGTCCTAAACCAGCTAGATTATACAGTACATAATGAGTCCAAAGTAACGTTATTAGAAGGATAATGTTCTTCCAAACAAATACTGTAGACCTCTTTTGAAGCTTGTTCCTGTATGTGAGCTCATGTGAGTGGGGGTCAAAGGTCAAAAGAGGGGGCAGGGGCCTGGGGGCAGGTGGTCCCTGAAAAATAATTTTTGGACAAAGTGATCCTTGGTCTGAAACAGTTTGAGAACCACTGTACTAGATCCACACAAGCCACCTGACAACACTGGGAAATATAGTCCCGAAACCGTTGCAGTCTATCAGCCCATATTCCTGTTCTATGAGCCTGCCGATGTGATGTTGCTGGGTATAAGTACTAATAAGAGAAAGGAAGTCTGCAACACCAGTTTTGCTCCTAGATTTGCACTCAAAAACGTGACTTATTGATTCTTAACTTTTGTCCTGCGCCCTCTTAAGACCAGTGCACCTGCTTTTTGTACATTTTCTTTGGTAGGTATAAGCACAACAACCTTTTGTACATCATAGATCCAATTTGTGAACTGGCTTCTACGGTGAATTCCTTGGGGGCATAGGAACACAAAAATGCCTCAGTTAGTGTAACACTGTGTTGGTTGCCATTTCTGTATTTGGCCTAATTTGTACCAAATTCCCACTGACCGCACTCCTCAATGTCAAATAACAGGGTTATGAGTTGATTCACTTTGGATAATAATCCCTTTAATGGTGACCTTTATTGTGGATTCTTGCTCTCATCCAGGTTGTAGTTCAGCATGTCAACATTGAAGGTTTGGGCAGAACCAAGGAGGATTACCTGGGCTACGAGATTTCAGACGTCTTCAATGCCAAGAACCTGATCGATGTAAGTAATCAGAAAACCTCTTTCTTATCTTTATCAGGTGCAACAAAGAGTAATGTTTTGTTTAGTTTTGTTTTTAACTAATGGAGTGTTACCTAGGGCTACATTGGATACGTTAAGTTACAATAAGTGTTAAGTCAAGTTCTGTCAAAAATACACTGAAATGAATGTTGAATAAGATTTTGAATGTTGGCTGTGCTGGTGTTTAGGTAAGGAATAACTCCTGTTTGTATTTATCTCCAGCATATTTAAGGAAGTGTATGAAATATAAAAGAAACATACAACTCTATTGTAAAAGAAGATAACCTGTTCGGTTGGGGGTACTATTTTCAGTTGATAGTAGATGTGCAAGGCTGGTTGTTATAGTTACCCTCCTAACTGACTCTTCTGTACTCCAGGTGATGAAAAGGTCCCATGATGCCAGAATGAGGCTGCTTCGTCTGGGCATCTTCAAAGATGTGGAGGTGCTTATTGACGTCTCTGAAGGTACCTGAAACCCATCACATATCTATACTGTGTGTGTGTGTGTGTGTGTGTGTGTGTGTGTGTGTGTGTGTGTGTGTGTGTGTGTGTAAGTGCATTGTAGGGGAAGAAAAATACTTCATCTGTCTGTTTTGTTTTTGTTTATGTTTTGTTCTTAATCCTCATTAGGAAATGACGCCCTGCCCAACGGTCTAGATGTCACCTTTGAAGTTACAGAACTTAAAAGGCTGACAGGCAGTTATAACACAATGGTTGGCAACAATGAAGGAAGCATGGTATGAAACATATTCTCACACACACACACACACACACACACACACACACACACACACACAAGCCTCATTTCAAGTAGCTGATGAGTCAACTTCATCCCGGAAATTGAAAATTTAGGAAAAGAATTACAAAATATATAAACAAGTTGTAATCTTTATTTGAGTTGCAATTCTTTTGTCTCTATTTGACTTGATGTACATGTTTAGTTAGTAACTCTTCATCCCGAGTGTTTATACCAATGCATTTCTATAAGCGTAACTAAAATGCCCCTCCTCTTAGGTGCTGGGTTTGAAACTGCCCAATGCCCTTGGCCGTGGAGAGAAAGTGACCTTCCAGTTCTCATATGGCACAAAGGAGACATCCTACGGCCTGTCGTTTTTCAAGCCCCAACCAGGCCATTTTGAACGCAAGTAAGCTAGCTCACAGCACAGCCATCATTCTTTGCTTTCCACAAAGCTTCTTTTGTGCCACTGTAACGGATGCCAGTTAGCTCGGCTAGCTGACGGCTATATACGCGTAAATCCTCACAACTCAATTCCTTGGGCACTTCTAACTGCTGAGTTAGAAACCTTGGCTTTTAGCTTAGTGGTTAGAGCGTCCAACTCCCATGCCGTGGGTTAGTTGTAGTTGTAGTTAGTGGATCGTTAGAGAGGTTAGAACAGCTCCGGCTACACCACCACTACCAGTGTACTATATACATGTGCAAATAAGCAGGTCATTATATTTAGGATTGCCCATATCAAGCATAGATGGAAAGACCTGAACAGCCTGCATATTTGCATCCATATCAGAACAGCATCTCTATTACTGTCTGCAGGTTTCAAGGTCAAAGAAACTGTATAGAAAAATATAATGTGTGTGTGTGTGTGTGTGTGTGTGTGTGTGTGTGTGTCCAGCTTTACTCTGAACCTCTACAAGGTGACGGGCCAGTTCCCCTGGAGCTCTCTGAAGGAGACGGACAGAGGAGTCTCCACAGAGTTAAACGTGAGTGACCATACTGACCACATCCAAAACACTCAACAAGTTGATTAAGTTAGTCTCTCTCTCGTTAACTCTGTCTTGGTCAGTGTGTGAATGACTGACTGCACATCTCTCTCTCTCTCTCTCTCTCTCTCTCTCTCTCTCTCTCTCTCTCTCTCTCTCTCATCTCTATCTCTCTCTCTTTCTTTCTCTTTATCTCTCTCTATTCAATTCAGTGCAATAAGCTTTATTAGCATGAAGGTAGTTATACTGTACTTTATTGCCCAATGCATTGCAAAGTAACAATATTGTAACATGTAACAACATCTCTCTCTCTGTCTCTCTCTCTCTCTCTGTCTCTCTCTCTCTCTCTGTAGTTCCCCCTGTGGATGACCACTCACACACTGAAGTGGGAGGGCGTGTGGAGGGAGCTGGGCTGCCTGGCTCGCAGTGCCTCCTTCGCAGTGCGGGAGGAGAGCGGACACTCGCTCAAGTCCTCTCTCTCGGTATGCAGACTCTTCCTCCTCCTCCTCCTCTTCTGCCTCCATACTGGCACACACAGGGGAAAACGCCCATCTCAAAAGAACATGTGTATCTTAAAACTCAGAACAGCACCATGCTCTGTGTGACAGAGGAGTTCAAAGGAAACTAGATCCAACACTAGAAATAGAATGGAATAAAATACAGTTACATCTAAGCATTTATCAATCGGTCTTATTCGAAGCGACTTACATTTTGCCAACTATTAATTTCATCAGGGCCAGTCACCCTGGAGCAGTGGCAACCAGGATTCAAACCCCGCCATTTCCAGGCTACTAACTAGCATACTAGCCAGGTTTCTGGGCTTCTAGTACACTAGCCAAGTTCCTTAACTGCTATGCCACCACTGGCCACACACACATTTTATACCATATAGTGATATTTCTAAAGCCATGCCTAAAAGGGAGAGTATGTAAGTCTAAGTGAGTTTGCTTTGTCTTGGTGGGTTTAAAAGTGGAAGCTCTTATCATCTGCGTTCCAAGAGGCTGTCACCAGGTCTGGCTGAAAAACCGTTGACCAGTATCCCACGCTGAGCTACAGTATTTTTAGCACAGACAGGGCCTGGCACAGGAGGCTAAATATACATTTAGGAGGTACTGTATAGGCCATAAGGAGAAAAAAAGGCTGGGTGTTTCCATGATCTGTGCTGTGGTAAATGGTGAGAAGTCCACATTGTCCGTGAATGAGTGGACAATGATGTTAACTGCAGGCAACAGCTGTTTCATCCCAGTAGCTTTATATAGTGTTGCTTAAAGCCGAGGCATTCAAGACTGACACATTTTACTGATGCCTCACACAGCGTCAGGATGTGGGATAACGGTTAATACACAGGGATTTCCCGAGTGTATGCTGCACTGTGTATAAGATACAGGACCGTGTTTTATGCAAACAAACAAACAAAAAAAACTAGGGTTAGGGTCACCCTTGTATTAACCTTAAACATTACCTTTTGAATCACAATCGGATCATGATTTCATTAGAAAGGAGAGCGATGAAAAGAAATGCATTCCCATGTGTAGCCCTCACCTGAATATTAACCTCATAGATAAAGAAATTTTGCGAAATCAATGTATTAACCCTGATTAAAGGTATAATCCGGAGTGAATCAACACGTAGCCCTGCTGTTTTATACTGCTAAGCGTTACTGAAAGATACCTCTATGATCGAATTTTGTGCATCGTAGACCGAGTTTGGGAAACGGCAGCTAACACTAACTGAATGAGGCATGTCAAAAACGAAACCTAATTGATTTGCTTTCGTTTTGAAATGCCCCATTCTGTTACCATTAGCTGACGTTTCGCTATCTTCGTCTGCCTTGCATGAAATCCAGTGATTTGAGGTGGCTATCAATAGCGCTTGGCACTATAAAACAGTAGGGCAACGTGTTGATTCACGCCGGATTTTTCCTTTAACAATCAGGAAATTACGTTACAGAATATCCTCCTGACAGCCTGCTTTTCTCCTCTCCTAGCACACAATGGCCATAGACACCAGGAACTCTGCAATCCTACCCAGAAGAGGTGCCTTACTGCGGCTCAATCAGGTCTGTCCTTCCCCTTTCACCTAGCATGAAAACATCCTCTGTGTTTTGATGATGGTTGGAAGACACACAGATGCTATCAGCTCAGCGTTGTTAAGCCTGTGTATATTTCAAGCTTGTTGGTTTGGCATTGTTAAAAGAGAAGTCTGGCGTGACGTGTACCATTAATAAGCCTTTTGCAAGAATAAGCTCAAAGCTGGAATGCACAAACTTATCGCAAAAGATGCTTTGTGTCGAACATTCAAACTTTTTATGATGCAATTTATGTTGTGGTCCATTTAAACGAGTGGTCTGTTGTGATAAGGACTGAATACAACCGGTAGCTCCAACGAGCAAGCAGTCCTCTCCGGCCTGCATGAATGTTCAAAATTCTGCTTTCCGGCAAACGTTAGAACGATATTTTTATGATGTTGCAATATACTTTTAGTCTTTATCACACCGGATCTCTTCTTTAACAGCAGATTTCTCCTGTAAGGCACAGCAATGGAAATGGTTTGTGAATTTGGTGTGTGTGTTGTGTTGTAGGAACTGGCTGGCTACACAGGTGGAGATGCTAGCTTCCTGAAGGAGGACCTGGAGCTGCAGCTGAACAGACCCTTCCTCTTTGGATCAGTAAGTGCATTCAGCCCTCCACACCGTGGATCTACATAGTGGCCTGCTGTCATTGCAGTCAGTCGCAGCTTTTTTGGCCTACTTCAGGTGTAATTGATCCCGCTGTGTTTGCTGGATGAGTCAGAACTGCTCTGTGTGTTTCTGTTTTGGTGTTTTTTTTTTGCTGTTTTGTTTTTGCCAGTGCTATTTTTGTGTTTGTGCTAATGAGTTTGCCTGGCCTTCCCTTCCATATGTTATCTATCAACATAATTGTACACAAGGCATAGGACATACAGTAAGTGGAAAAAACTGGCGTCTTGAGACCAGACAACATGGCTAATTGTAACGACAGTACCGGTAGTAGCACACTGACAACGGCTTATGTGCTTCTGTTGTTCCAGGTCCTGTCTGCCTCTCTCTGGGGTGGCATGCTCATGCCCATCGGGGGACAACCGTCCTCTATCGCTGACAGGTCAGTTAGTCTTGCTGGCATGTTCTGTTGTTTTGTTGGAGGATATTTGGCGTCCAGAAATGCACTGTGGTGTTGGTGTTGTTGTTGTTGCTGTTTTTTGTTGTTGTGGCGGTGGTGTTGTTGAAGCTATTAAGATAAGATATGATAAGCTAAAATAAGTTAAGATAAGGTATGGTAAATACTTCATTCATCCCAAAGGAAATTCAAAAAATAATAATGTGATAAGATGGTTTAATATGATAATGATATGATATAATAATATGGCTCTCTAGCTATAGCAGGTCAGTGTGATTGTCTGTCTGTCTGTCTGTCTGTCTGTCTGTCTAAGAGATCTTCTTGGTGTGAGTGGTGTTAAGTGTCTGATCAAATTAAAGCTCTTGACGTTTGTTAAGCTGATGAATTAATCCTATTGGACTCATTAGGCCTAGACAGAGAGACAGACAAGGATACTCTCACTATGTCCTCAGAGAGAGAGAGAGAGAGAGAGAGAGAGAGAGAGGGAGGGAGGGAGTGATGGAGGAAAAGGGAGGAAGTGACAGACGGATGGACGGAGCAAGGGGGGGGGGATTCAGTGCTAAACAATACCAGTACTTGTGAGATGTTTCTGTAAATAATGGCAGGTTCACCTATGTCCTCCTTGCAAGTGTGTTGATAGCACCAGTCTCCTTAATAGCTCCCTTTTTTGCCTCTAGCTGGCCTAATGTATTGCATTCTCCTTTTCAGATTTTATCTTGGTGGTCCAACCAGTGTGAGGGGCTTTGGGATGTACAGCATTGGCCCTCAGAGTGAAGGTGAGACGTAGGGAGACCTAATGTAGCTCTTCATCTTTCACATGTACTCTAGCTCTTCATCCATACCAGCAGAGGCATCATCAGGAGAGAATTTTGCCAAACCATAGTTGCTAACCAAAGGGCAATTACATTTCAACCAACAAAGTTGCTAAGTTAGTAAGTAGACTTTAATTAGCAACTTTCAGCTTGGTTAGCAACTATGGTTTTAGGAAGCACACCCCAAGTCTGTTCAAATGAGTAATTGTTTAGGTTATTGACAATAATAAAAAATATTGTCATGAGAGGAGAAATCCTGGCACAGCTATCGTCAGATTCATTCCTGTGTGGCAGCCTCTGCATGTTTGCGATTTTAATATGACAGTATTGACTTCTTTTTGATGCTAGACTCAATTATAAAGGGTAGAATGGTTCCATATACTCTGACTAAAAACCAGTCTGACAACTTGGCCGTCATCCACCCAATAAATTAAGTCAAGCATTGACCTTTGCATGAAATCATGTTTATGAGTTTGTCAGGCAATATGGGTCTACAGAAATGATTACCACTGGTTCCCAACCATTAGCTTGTAAACAAATCCACCATAAATGTCCTGGCATGAATTTACTGGAATAACTGTGGTTTTGCGGGAATCCAAAAGCAAATCACACAAAAATACACACATTACACATCATTTGCACATCAGTGTTCTTCAGTATTCACAGCTGAGGGGATTCCTAACTCTACTGTACACTCTCTCATTTACAGTCACATTTATGCAGTTAGCGGATGCTTCCATCCACAGCGACTTACATTTTGTCAGCTATCAATTACTATATTTCAGGGCCAGTCTCCTCAAGAGCAACTTGGGGTTAGATGGCTTGCTTAGCCGGGATATGAGCCCACATAACACTTTCCAGGCTACTAGCTCTGCTAGCCAGCCTCCGTAGCCGCTACGCTACCACCGCCCACATGGGATATTGCAAATCAATTTCATAGAATTGGTGAACTTCTACCTGTGCTGTGAATTCAGCAGTCGTAACGTTTTGAAACGCTTTGCGACAGTTCCCATTCATCCCTATGGGTTACGTATAAAGGTGGCTACAGACCAAAGATCCGTTACGAGACAGGCTGTCACGTTCTTAAAACCTACAACATTCTAAAACTCTGAAACTGTGATTTGACATGTTAAATCTTTTGCTGCGGGTTGCAACTGGTTGCAACAACCTGCGACGATTCATTCACACTGCCGCAACTCCTCGCTATAACCGTTTCATCTCGTCGTGGATCTTCAGTCTGAATCGGCCTTAAAACGTTTTGTAACGTTATGTCATCTTGAAAACGCCACTTGTGTTACACGTGTGTGTCTCTGCGTTCTCCTCTCAGGTGATTATCTGGGTGGCGAGGCCTACTGGGCCGGCGGGCTCCATCTGTACACTCCTCTGCCCTTCCGTCCTGGTCGGGGCGGCTTCGGGGACCTCTTCAGAACACACTTCTTCCTCAACGCTGGAAACCTCTGCAACCTCAACTACGGTCAGTGCAACACACTCACAGGCTGTTTCTGAAAATGTCACTCCTACTGATCTATTTGCAGATATCAGTATATGAATAGTATGTAGACGAATAGCTGCAGCATCACCTATGGTCAGACAGCCACTAACACTAAACACTGTTTCTGGAAATGCCTACTACTGTGCATCCTATTAGTATACCGATCTCTGCAAAAAGCAGTGTGATGTGCAGTACAGATACATGAAAAATAAAACAGAAGTAGTTATGTGCTCCATTTACTCTCAGTCGGCTAGTCCATTAAGTAATGAGGTGGGGCAGGAGTGCATGAGGCTCAATATACATGTACTCTGAGCCAGTCAAATGTAGTCAATTCATTAATTGCGAGAGGCAGTAGTGTGTGTTTTGTAGTTCAGTAGTGTGTGTGGCAAATGCAGTATGTAGCCCAGGCAGATATCATTTCAGAAATGACAACGGTCTTCACATTCTGCCTCCAATTGTTTTTAATCAGTGACTGACAGACACACAACTCACAGCCTCCTTAGTCAGGGCTAGTTCAACAGCTTATCTTTACATTTGTTAATTTGATAAAGATGACCCCATGATTCCCTGCGAGTGTTTGGGTGTGTCTGCAAACAAACCAATACCTTCTCTGTGAAATGGTTTGTCAATGTTTGGGCTGGCCTTGTCTAGTGTAAATCACTGTGTTCACCAGCAGAAATGAAATTTCTGCTGGTGTGTAATAAAATATGTATTGCTTAATTACTTAACACTTACTTAAACCTTATTTAATATCCTTAAGACGTCAATCTTTATTGTGATTGGATGATGACAAATTACCACATGGACACATCATCTATTTACTCAACCTAATTTTGCTAACTCCTATCAGCTCTTCCTAGTAGTTGCCAGTAGTACACTTCACTGACCTCTGGGTGGCAGTCCTGTCATATTTAAAATGAATGCTCAGTTCCACACAAATTAATGTAAGTCTATAAAGACGGGAGGAAAGAGACTGCTTAATTGTGAGCAGTACGTATTGCATTCTCTCTCTGTGTGGCCTTATCCTTATATTGCTCTGTTGTGTGTGTGTGTGTGTGTGTGTGTACTTTAGGTGAGGGGCCTCGGGCTCATCTGCAGAAGCTTGCGGAGTGCATCCGCTGGTCATATGGAGCGGGCATCGTGCTCCGGCTGGGGAACATCGCACGACTGGAGCTCAACTACTGCATTCCCATGGGGGTCCAGAATGGCGACAGGTACATCACAGACCTAAACTAGGAATAAAGCAGAAACTCCGCACACCAAGTATTACGGCCAACCTCTGTAGGACGCAATATAAAAGGGGAGACGTAGACAATATGGCAGGCAACGGCTGCGCATCGGGTTGGTTCGCCATTACGCAGCTAAAATGCAGAAAAACGCCACAGATTACCAATAGGTTGCTCCCGAAAAACATTATTAACGTCACGTTTCAGGTCACCTACCCTTCATCAGACGTGGTGTGCGGACTTTCTGCTTTCTTCATAGTTTCGTTTTTTGTCCAGCACCCTTCACATACGGATGCGTACTTTGTGTATTTTTCTACAGCACCAACCTAAAACATCCAGAAGGAACTTTACTTTTCCATAGGCATCATTTCTTGTCATCAGCAGTGATAAGGGAAAGTGCTTGTGACAACATCCCCTCCATGTTATGAAAATGTGGCAATTAAGACACCACTGTTCTCTAGCGTCCAAACAAACAGAAGACCAGCTCTCTTCTCAGACTCAATAGGGAATGTTTATAGATAAAATGGATGGATGGATGGATGTATTACATTCCATCCCCACTTTGAAATTATGAAAATGGGGATTAATTGCAACCTACGGAGAACAGATACTTTGTTATGCTTTGTAATTTAAGCGCGATCTGGAAAATCTTGCTAATTTGTCATCTATTCTAGTTGTAACAGAATTATCAGTGTTATATCCATAGTTTTCCACCAAGCTAAATGACACTTTTTTTGTTGTGCAATCTGATCAGATTATTTCAGAGCTGTGGTTAGACAATATTGGTTAAAATGTACCTACCAGTCTGAATGAATATCATGCTTAGCCTAGAACTCTAAACGTATCCAATCACAACACTGTAGGTTGTATTCAGGATTAGTGGTGTTAGGCCAATCACAACATTCTATCTTGACAGCGAGTCATTGGGCGGGCTTAGTGTTGTTTGAATCGGCTCGTTAGTAGCTCTGATTGGTTGTAGCCGTCCTACCCGAGGGTCTATTAGTCGTGGTCAGACTATACATTTTATGTTATAGTCTGGCTTATCAGGCTGTATCATGCTCACATATTAAATAGAGTCTGTTGTGTGCCTTCTCCTCTTCCAGGATATGTGATGGTGTGCAGTTTGGTGCAGGAATCCGTTTCCTCTAAAAAAAAGAAAGAAAGAAAAAAAGAAAACCTCCTGAAGTGGCCCGTTCTGTTCCATGCCGCAGAGAATTTTGGGAGACCCTGGGAAGGAATAAGGAATATTTTGACCTGTTCTAGTGAGAAACTACTCACCAAGGAAAGCCTCCAGCACGTACAAATACACACACACACACACACACACACACACACACACACACACACACACACACACAGTCCTTGGGTGTGTCTCCCTCCCCCTTTCCACCATCATCTTTTTCCTTTTCTTTTTTTTTTTAAACCTAAAGTCCATCAAATTGAGCCTGTGCAATTTCTGCCATATTTGACTTCTGTTATACCTGTGCATATCATTGATTGAAAAGATAAATGTTTATATGTATGCATGTATTTGAATTTGACACACGTTTGTTGTACAGATTAACTGTACAAGTGGAAATCTTGCAGACCTTGCTTGTATGGATGTCTGGGAATTCCCTGAAGTGGGTTGACAAGTTTTGTTGACATTTATCCCCCGAAGATATTCAGGGAAACCTTGGATTCTTTCTGCATTTTACATGAAATGGTACCTTGAAATCAGATTGTTTTATTAGAAACCGTTCTGTGCATCAACATGTTGCACTTCTTTGAACAGCAGATTACAACAATGTAAGCTAAAGTAAGGTTAATCTCGCACTTCTTCTGACGGTCGTTGAGCTGTGGCTCTGTGTGCGGTGTTTGTGCACTTTCACTTCTACGTTTTCCTCGTTTTTGTGTATAAGCCATCGTATTTCCCTGTGGGCATTACCAACCAACCACCCCCCCTCCCCACGCCCCCAAAACCCCACCACCACCCTTTCCTTTTCTCACTCAACAGCAAATCTACCCAGCAGCCTTAGTCCTTTAGAACGCTAACATGGTAGAAATCACGGGACCTTCATTTTTCCACTACTTCAACAACAGCTGTCTAATTCTGAGCCCTCCCATATCCAGTCTCTCTTCACAACACTGACCTCAAGAATAACTCGGATGAGAGTAGTTGCGACTCTACAAACTGTAGCGTAACCCAACAGTTGCTACTGACAACTAAGTCCCATTGAACAGCACCTTTTTTTGTTTTTTTAAACCGTAGTTATTATTAGCAAGTTGTAAAATGCAAGCACCTTCTTTTTAAGTGTCATTCAGCTGAGTGCACAAGAGTTGTCCCACAACTCCTGCTCCTCATGCCAAATCCATACGACAGAGTCTACGCAGATTCCCCTGATAGGTTAAGCTCAACGGAGGGGGGTCAGAGGTCGTCCTCATGGCAACCCTCTGCGGGCTGGGTGTGAATGCTCTGAGTGTTTATCCACCAGCAGTGCTCTTACTGTTAGTCCTCTTTTCAAGATTTAAATGTCAGTAAATTGTTAATTATGCACAGAAATAATAAATCACTTTTGTTCCCCCATAAGTCTTGTGTGTAATTACTTTGTGCAAGTGCATTGCTGGAAAAACTACATCGCTTCAATTGAACGTTGTTAATCCAAAGCATTTCTTGTCATACTGTATATCTGAGAGCAAGGGCATAATAGTCCAAGGTGGGTGGAATTGGGACTATTGTAGTGTAGCTTGGTAAATTTATTGCGTCACAATAAATGTTGGGTTCTTAAAGCTGCCTGGCCTGGGAGTACCCATGCTCCTTTGCACGGTCCATTTCATTTCACTCTGCAAATCAGCATGGTGACCATGGCCGATTTTCTCGCCTGGTTTAGGTATCCAATCACAGAACAAAAAGGGGCTAGTATAGCACTCAATTGCATTTTACGTCACGTGGTGGCTCTGGTATTGGCTCTGACTTAGTACAGGCGCTATGATAGACATTCGTAGCGCCCAATTAACGGCTCTGGACAATCATAAACAACACTTCTGCTACGAGAAAAGCAATAGGTCTCCAGACTAAACATCACTTGTGATTATTTAGTTTGTACGATAGCCAGACGAGAAGCTGCCCAAAGAAATGGACAAAATGATGCTTTCCAATGAAAATCTAATTTGGCAAGTATGGATTGCAGTATTCAAGGAGTGCACTGAAAAGGTGCAACTGCCTCAAATTCAGATGCCGATTGACATGCTCAACAAAATGTATTGAAGGACAATTTTAAGGTAATAGGTAGGTAGGTTTGTTAATTAGCTAGATAATTTTCTTGGACCCTTCAGCCAAAGTCTTCCCACAACTTGGAACAACTAGAAGAGTGCAGGGATCTTCTCTACAGCCAGCAGATGGCGATACTGCCTATTAGTGAGATGACTGCTCCATCTCCCAGTTACAGAAGACCATAACCCTATTCTCCTTTGTTGGGTCTTAGCTAATGTAATACCCCATACAGTATGTGAAGTTTTAGTGTGATCTTCTAAAATGTGCAATCTTTGTTTAACCAAAAAATTAAAAAATCCCGTCAAACTTGTAGGTAAAAAACAGTCCCTTGCGCTTGTCTTCGTCTGGACTTTTGGGTATTGACAAAATATTGACAAAAATTCTTACTGGAGGTGTTTAAATTCAAAAAGATTGGATCAGCCCTTGACTGAGAGCCTGTAGTATTCTTGCATTGCATTCGCAACACCTCCATCTCTTCACTGATTGGCTAGGATGAAATTCCTCCTGGGGAAATGAAGCTCAGTGGGACAAATCCCAAACAGAGCACTGACTGAAGGAAGATGGAAATCGAATGGAATTGTGAAGGCATGGCCAGGCAACCAAAATCCTTGCTCTTGCTGTAATAACAGAATAACAATCAATTAAAGTCACTGGTTTCATCTTTGACCTACAACAATGTTGATAATGGGTACCTAATGACAAGAGACAAGGTCCATTGATTATCCAAACTTTGGTAATTTGGATAAAAGCCTAATGTCCATAACATCCTGATTATCCACATCCACTGGCAGATATACTTCAATAAATCTCCACAACATTGACCAATAAACCTGCCGACAAAGTTTTTCCCACTGTCTTTGACGCTGACTGTCATATGATCTGACTTCTCTTCCTCTATTCGGTAGCCTGGACTGAGCGCCAGGGAATAGGTGAATGGAAAAATCCATAATGAGAACACTTGCCAGGTTGATCCACAGCCAGGAAAATGGCCTTGAGGAGAAGGTGGAAAATGGACGACATCTACAGGTTAGATTAGACTGGTAGGCCTATTTTTCTCACATGCAGCCTACTACTTGTATTTGAAGAGTTCAGATGCAAAACCCCCTAACTCCACTTGACCACTTTTTGAGAAAAAGGCCATTTTCTATCAGGTGTTTACAGTGTTTTGATTGTAAACAGATATTTTAGACACGGCGGGGAGCAGGTTTTATTTTATGTTTTCACAAAAACATTTCATTTACATATTCTAGATTTATACAGGATTCACACAATAACATTAACTCAGTTTTCACAAAAATGGTGTTTAGGGGGTTTTGCATCTGAACTCTTCATTTATAACAAAACTGTTTGAGAACAGTAGGCCCAGTGAATAAGGAGCGGTAAGATATGAGGCAGAACAGAGATGTGACTGAAATGAAAGGGTCTCAGGCTACTTTATGTACTAATAAGCTTATACACAAGTGATATATTTTGGCAAAGGACTGTAAGAGGTACTCTGCAGTGATTCAGACTTTTTTTTCAGTTATGCAGGACTTGCAGTCACATTGTCTGACTAAACTGCTTTGCTCTCTCTCTCTCTCTCTCTCTCTCTCTCTCTCTCTCTGTATGTGTGTGTGTGTGTGTGTGTGTGTGTGTGTGTGTGTGTGTGTGTGTGTGTGTGTGTGTGTGGGTGTGAGAGAGAGAGAGAGAGAGAGAGAGAGAGAGAGAGAGAGAGAGAGAGAGAGAGAATGACCTGGGAAGACGCATGGTTAAAAACCTTTGACCAAGGGAACCTGTCTTAGGCAGTTTGGTGTGGATTGGCGCGTGCTGCTGCAGAGAGGCATGTTTGATAAGAGAGCACACTGACTGCCCAAATCAAGAGGCTGGGAGATGTGACAGGTGCAGCTGTCACTGTTGAGGATATTGACTTTCAGTTCATGTGAAAATGCACATTGATTATTATTATTATTATTATTATTATTATTAATTAAATTAGCAACAACTCAAATTGGGGACATGGGCCTACAATGTGCCCTGTCAGGCCAGATCCTGATTGTCTTAACTTTAAAACTTTAACTCAATGCTGTGAATCACCTGCTTAGTTATGAGTGTAAAAATGTGTCTGTCGACTGGATGGCACTTCTTTACAAACACAAAACTAAAAAAATGAAAAATAAAAAAATAAAATATCCCTGCAGTACAATGCAGTAGGCCTAATATTATATTATATAGCAGTAATAATAATGTAGTATTTTTTTCGAATGCATTTTTTGTTCGTGTCAAAATATTTCTCTAAATACAATAATAATAAGAGGGATAAAACTGGAATTTTCATATTTTTTCGTTAAGGGGTGGGTTTGCATTGCATCATATGGCTGAGTGGGAGGGGGAGGCCAAAGAAAAGGCTACATTTTGATATTCAAATAGACAATGGACAGGCAATATCACATATGCAAAACACATTGCTTGACACGATAGCTCACTTCCGAACCGCTCCGCTACGGTTTGGGTCGCATCCCAAAACACCAGAGGGGTGAAAATGTGGTTTATCTACTACAAGTCATTAACCGCACTACACGACCGCTCACGTTGAGGAAGTATGCGCCGGGAGCGCGCACGTACGTTGCCTCGCCTGCGACCACAGTCACGTCGAATATAAACTAGCACTAGCAACGCGAAGCTTCTGCCTCTCTGTCCCACTCGAAGGCAGGTGTGCGTCGCCAGCGCATGTCCCCAGCCCCTGTTGGTCTCATAATTTTTTTGCAACCTTTCTTTCTTGTGCAATTTTAATTTGCCGCCATGTTGTGGACAGCAAACACCATCATTAGGAAATTTTCCACAACCTCTGTGAGTAACGTTAACGCTTCTTTCAGCATCATTCTGTTTTACCACATTGTTTCTGTCTCCTACTTAAAATGAATGAATGAATGACTAGGTTTAATCCAACTTGCTCGACAGGCAAACCTAGCTTGCATGTAATTGGTAAACGTTGTCATGGTGAAGATGTCAAAATGTTACATCCCCAAACACACGTGAATCATTCATTGCCATATTTGTCAGAAGACAGGAACCGACAGTGGCAGACACCTATGACCAGTCAGCCAGATTAGCATTAGGGCTGTGACGTTTCAGGATATGCACATATTTGTAAAATAGCCGGGAAGGGCACTTATGTCTTGCTTTGGGGAGTTTTAATCATTTGCACAGCAGCATGTGGCACGCAAGAGTTTGAGTTCTGCTCGCTATGGTTCCATTGCACGCTGTCGTGGCTGCCTCGTATTAGCCCGTCACTTCCAGTGGACAGATCTTGAGCGAGTTGCATCAGCAAGAGGAGAAAATCTGACTGGGGGTCGGGTTACAGACAGTAGTGGAGCGGCGTTAATGCTAGCAATGACGCCCCAAAAGTAAATCGCGAACAGCACAGTAGGTTTACAAAATACACAATTTGAAGTGTTTGTTTTGTGGGGGTTGTTTACGGCACGTAAGCGTTCCGGTTTGGACTGACAAAGAACTTTGCATATCCCCCGCTGTAATAACTGCAGTGCATTACCATAGTAATTGCAGGCCATTTGGAGTAAACGATACTCGCCTGTGTGTTTACTTGGCTATCCCTTATCTCAGGCGCATAGAGCGAACCAGCCAGAACAAAACTACTCTGGGGGCTTGCAGCGATAAGGATACGCGTCAGTTACGCGTGCCAAAGCGTTACATTGTTTCTATGTAATAACCATATGTAATAACTGTATTATTGTGTGAAAGCTGGCAACAAAGTAGCAAACGTGTCCCCTACTATTCAGTCCACGAACGTATCGACTCTTCTGAAGATTAATGGCCTGTCTTGACCGTGCCAAAGTGGGAGTGTGTTACTTAACAGTGGTGTTGGCAAGAAGAGAGAGAGAGAGAGAGAGTGTATGTGTGTGTGTTGTATAGTTTGCAAGAACTTTTACCACTGTAAGGAATAGTAAAACTACTTAACTTGAAATATTTTTTGATGCAAAATGCAAAATGTCAAGCTATTAGAATATAGACTATAAATAAATAGGCTAATAAAATAATTAATCCCTCTATTGTGTTTGAAAATTTGCACTCAATATTTAAAAAATCTTTTCTCTCCTCTGTTTTCCACCTCCACAGGCCTACTACCAAAATAAGCTCAAACTAGCTCTAATTGGACAGAGCTTGTTTGGGCAGGAGGTGTACTCCAATCTCCGAAAACAAGGCCACAAGGTGGTTGGTGTGTTCACAGTTCCAGATAAGGATGGCAAGGCAGACCCCCTGGGTGAGTGACAGCGACTGCGCCTCTTCCCCCCTCTGTTGCCAGGGAGAGAGAAAGGAAGCGCACAAGCTTCCTGCTGTCTTGGGCCTTTTAAATTGAATTTGTGGAATTTGCAGAAAGAATTAGAGCCGTCGCCTGGTATAATGATTTCTGAGGATGGATAATGTGGCTGTGAATGCCTCTGTTGTCCTGTTGCAGGCCACCTAGAAACCCATACACACACACACACACACACACACACACATACACCATCCCTAAACTTTGATGCATCTGTGTTGTGTGTGTGTGTGTGTGGTTATATGTGTGTAATGTATGTATTAATGTATGTGTGATTTAGGATTGTGTTGATCGTGCAGAGATGAGGGAGTCAACAAACATTGGCTTGGGGGGGGTTTGGTTCTCACAAAGAGAAGTGTTTGGCCTGCCGGTCCAGTAGAATGAGTTCATTGTTTCAGCACAGGGGAGCGCAGTGAGTGAAACACAGTGAGGCAGTGAGGTGAAAAGCCTGGGCCCGACTCTCTCTCTCTCTCTCTCTCTCTCTCTCTCCACCCTAGGCCCGCAGACTACAAACATGTTTACCCAAAATGCCGCAGGGTTTCCCAGAATACAGCACATCAACATACATAGCTACATAGATACTGCATCATAATGATGCTCCTTACCAAAGAACATTCCAGAGCACTCCGCTTTAGAATCTTTCCTCCTAACCCCTATGAGGAGGTAAAAAATAGATGGTAAACCTTTACGGTGCGTTCTCACCGAATATCGCGGGTACTGTTACAGTTACAAAACCGAATAAAAACAAAGGTGGGGGTTAAGTATTGATATTTAGAGGTTTAAAAATATTTTTAGATCGTTTAGAGGTATATTTTAGTAGGTTGTTTGGCATTGTTACTAGGCAACCGTCATAACGGCGAGATTTCAATGTCATTTCCGGCCGTCAGCGTTTACCTTCTAGTCTTCACCCTATGAGGGGAAGCCTTTACAGCTTACTGCGCAATATACTGCCGACTTACTGCGCAATATACTGCTGACTTACTGTGCAATCCCCACAATGGGTGCACAAATTCATGGAGGTGGCACAGCACTAGTATGTGGGTTTTGAAACTGTAGAAGATAAAAGTTTGGCTAAAAAAGAGTAGCAAAACAGTGTAGGGGGAAAGGTCTTGTACAGTATAAAATACTTGTACAGTACAAATCTCATCAAATCATATTGTAGGCAATGATGGTTAATGGCCTTGTTATTACTTGTACCTGTTTGTGTCCAGGTATGATTATGATATTCCATGTGTTTAATATTAGCCGGGGGTCCGTTTCCCAAACGCATAGTTGCTAACTAAGTTAGCAGCTTTTTGGTTGCAATATAATTTCCCATTGCCAACTAACTAAGTTGCTAACTGGTTAGCAACTTTGCACAGTAAGTCGAGTTGCTAACTGGTTAACTGGTTAGCAACTATGCTTTTGGGAATAGGACGCCAAATGAGTAAAGCTGATACTTTTTGTCTGTTAGGTGAAGGAAACAGTCAGGTCTAGCTGCAGGCGGTTCTAAAGTTAAACCTCTGGCTCTACAGGCTGAGCGCTCTCCCACCCCTCTGGGCCTTGGGGCCTTGTGCGAACACACACACACACACACACACACACACACACACACACACACTCTGCTCTCCCTACAACCTCCCTCTCGTAGCTGTGGCCCCTGTCCAGAGTTCGCTGTGCTATGCGCTTTTGGCCAGTCTCCTCCTTTCCTCTCCTGCAAGGGAACATTGAGACACTCTAGTATCGCTCTCTGGCAGGAGCTGTCTGAGGCAGCGTGGTAGAGAGAGAGAAAGCTAAGAGAATTCTCATGGAGCTTTGGGTTGAGAGAGAGTTCTCATGGAGCGATAGGTTGACAGAGAACTGAGAGAGTGATAGGTTGAGAGAGAACTAGTTAAAGTGAGGACTAAGAGAATTCTCATGGAGTGATAGGTTGACAGAGAACTAAAAGAGTTCTCATGTAGCGATAGGTTGAGAGAGAACTCAGAATTTCTCATGGATCGCTGGGTTAAGAAGAGAGTGCTATGAGACCTGGTGGAACCAAAGATCATCTGTGCGAGCACTTTGGGGCTACTTTTGAGGGGAAAGTGTAGTTTTGAGCAAAAGGAACCTGATTTAATTTTTTTGATTTAATTTAATTTAATTTAATTTAATTTGATTTGATTTCCATGCTTTTACAAGGGGTTGGAAGGGTAAAGGGAGAAATCCGGGGTGAGTCAGTCCATAGCTCTGCTGTCTGAGGTCACCGCCTGTCTACAAGAAAAAGAACCAGAAAATGTAGGCTATACAACATTGATCAAATAGTGAACCGGCACTGGCAGCTACCGTTAAATGAATGGGGCAGCATGTGCTTTACTATTTGTTACATCACATAGGCTATGCTTCTTGTGTGTTTGTGTGCATCTGTTTGTGTGTGTATGCGTGTGTGTGTGTGTGAGAGAGAGAGAGAGTTTATCGTTTGTAAGAGTGGAGCAATAACTTGATTGGTTCAAGCGAACTATGTAATCAGTTATGTGTTGAGTGTGGATGTTTGTGTGTGTGTGTGTGTGTGTGTGTGTGTGTATGTGTGTGTGTAATTTGTGACAAACAGGTGGGGTCAAGTGTGGGTTTCGCATTCTGACCCTCCTCCATGCGGCTTGACACACTACAGCCGACAGTCGGGGTTGAACTGGGTTTAACCGGGGAAGACCGGAACGCCTACCCACACAGTTATATACACACACACACACACACACATCCACATCCACACCCACATGCTCTCACTTTCTCACACACACACATACACCCACACACTCTCACTTTCTCACACACACACTGACACACAAACATACACACACACACTGACACACACACACACACACACACACACACACACACACACACACACACACACACACACACACACACACACACACACACTGACACACACACACACACACACACACACACACACACACACACACACACATACTTTCTCTCCATATCAGCAGTAACATTCTGCGCAGGGTAAACTCCCAAAAATGCGGTGCTGTAAAAAGAAGCGACTGGGACCCCCAGGCTTCCAGCTGTTGTATGGCTGAAGCTGATAGGCTCTCTCTCTCTCTCTCTCTCTCTCTCTCTCTCTCTCTCTCTCTCTCTCTCTCTCTCTCTCTCTCTCGTTGGCCGATCCCAGCTTAACTCAGCTGCACCCATCTCCACTGGAACTCCCTGTCAGACTGGTCTTCAGCATGTGGTAGAGGACTTGAGGCAAGGGCCCAGCCCGCCACTGATAAGAGAAGAGTAGAGTAGAGCAATTAAGGAGAGTGGAGTAGTGTTGGAGTCAGTCAATGACTGATTACAAAGTAGAGTAGACTAGGGGCCAAGAATGACCTGACCTGAAAAGATGACTAAGTTCAAACACAAACACGGGGTGAAGTGGGCGTCGGACACGGGGATATAGAGCCAGCCCCCACCCCCCCACCCCCTCCTCCCAATACTTGGAACAGAGGCTTTTCACATTTTAATATTAGGCATTCTTTTATATCATTGTGTTGCGTACCCCCCGCTGAAAGTCCCTACTACACCTCTGACTGTATGGAAGCTAATGTGACTAATGTGACAAAAAAAAATTATATTACATACTATGGTACTTTAAAGAAGTATACTTTACTAGCCTTCTAGTAGTGCTAGGGGTAACCTTCATGCTCCTACAAAGTAATAATTGCTATACTGTGTGTGTGTGTGCGTGTGTGCGTGTGTGTGTGTGTGTTGTATTTTAACTGTCAGAGCTGTGGTTTTATTTTTTTGGATGCATTCATATGAATGAGTTGAATGAATGTGTGTGAATGTGCTGGTGTCTGATGTCTGATCCATCTGGCCTGTGTCCCATCTCTTCCTCCCATCAGCGGTGGCGGCGGAGAAAGACGGCACGCCGGTGTTCAAGTTCCCGCGCTGGCGCGTGAAGGGCAAGCCCATCCCCGAGGTGGTGGAGGCTTATAAGGCGGTGGGCGCCGAGCTCAACGTCATGCCCTTCTGCTCGCAGTTCATCCCCATGAACGTCATCGACAACCCCACACACGGGTCCATCATCTACCACCCCTCAATTCTGCCCAAACACAGAGGGGCCTCCGCCATCAACTGGTAAGAGAAGTTGCCTCTCGCTTGCTTTCTTTTTATGTTTGTGTGTGTGTGTGTGTGTGTGTGTGTGTGTGTGTGTGTGTGTGTTTGTGTGTGCTGTGTGTGTGTGTGTGTCTGTATGCACATGCGATGTCATCATCAGCTCTCCGTCCATGCAAAGCACTGTGTCTGCTGTCTGTGTGTGTGTATGCTGTGTCTGTGTGTGCTATGTGTGTGTGTGTGTGTGTGTGTGTGTCTGTGTCTGTGTGTGTGTGTGTGTGTGTGTGTGTGTGTGTGTGTGTGTGTGTTTGTGTGTGTGTGTGTGTGTGTGTGTTTGTAAGAGAGAGTGAGTAAGGAAGCAATAGATGAGAAAATCAGGTAGTAAAGAAACTTTACACTGTAAAAAATACTTTGCTGGCTCGGCCTGATCCACTCTTGTTGCTTTGAGTTGCTTTGTAATTTTTGAATCATGTTATGTTGTCTAGTCTTGCAGATTTATTACCTGTAATCACACATTGCTGGAACAATCAAACCACCTAGGAAATAGAGTCAGCAGATAGTTTCACTTTTAATAGTTGATAGTTTAATAGTTTAATAGTTTCATGAAAAGTGCATGAAAGCAGGAGAATAAGAGAGAGGAAAAGTGCATAAAAGAGAGAGAAATAGTGCAGGAGAGGGAAGAAGCGTATGAGAGAGAGGGAAGAAGAGAGAGAAAAGTGCACACAAGAGAGAAGAGAGAGAAAAAGTGCCTGAAATAGAGGGAAGAAGTTAATGAAATAGAGGGAAGAAAAGAGAGAAAGAGGGGAAAGAAGTGGGGGAAATCAGACAGATAAAAGAACTCAGTTGAGAGACGGATATGTTTATGGACACAACACTGAACTGTAATGCGAAATACAGATGGCACATCCCTACCACAAACTGTTAGACCTCAATTCTATCTTGAACATTCTCCTCTCTCTCTCTCTCTCTCTCTCTCTCTCTCTCTCTCTCTCTCTCTCTCTCTCTCTCTCTCTCTCTCTCTCTCTCTCTCTCTCTCTCTCTCGCTCTCTCCCCCGCAGGACTCTGATTGAGGGTGATAAGAAGGCTGGCTTCTCCATATTCTGGGCTGATGACGGCCTGGACACAGGCCCCATCCTGCTGCAGAGAGAATGTGACGTGGAGCCCAACGACACAGTGGACACCCTTTACAACCGCTTCCTCTACCCCGAGGGCATCAAGGCCATGGTAACTATGGCAACCCCCCATTTGACCCCTCACCCCTTACTCTGTGATGATAGTGGGTGTGATCTAAACTGTACCATTTGGTGAGGTCATAGTTTACTTCAAAAGAACTGTGGGAGAGACAGTAATGCTGGGAACAGACCTACCGACTTTCTCAGTCTTTTACGATTAGAACGCCAGTCTTTTACGATTAGTGAGCCAAACCTACAGACTCAATCTGGGATGATTGACAGTCGTTCATGAGCACAAACCTAACGATTGAGTTGTCGGCATTTTTATGTCATAATTGGTATCATAGCGACCTCAGAACGGACCGGTTAAGATCATATCAAACATGTTTGATTCAGTCCGACCCAGTCGTAATTGCGTCAACAATGGGAAGAATCGCATCGTTATAAATCTGTCTCCCAAACACACATAACGATTCTAGCCACGACTGAAATTTGCGACTACTCATGATTACCCGTGACTACCCATGACTGGCCCTGACATTCCATCGTCAATATTGGGGCTAAAAATCGGTTAGTTAGTTAGAGCTATTGGGGGTACTGAGCTAGGTGTTAGAGGCCAAATCGCTTTTTAAAACCATTGAAAAGCTCAAAGTAGCCCCACACATTTATAAAGAGGCATTGAAAAGCTTGATTCATTCCCCTAATAGCTACAACTATCAAGTGTTCAACTCCGACCTGCACAAATGATTTTGGTGCCATTGTCATCAGCAGGCTCATGCGACAGTGCTATGCTTGATTGGCACAGAACTATCACTTTACGCACAGTTACAGTTTAACACAAATTATGTCTTATCCACAGAGGTTTCCAGTAAATCTTGATGGTTATGACTTCCTAGGCCAAATGGTCATGGCCTGATGTGACCCAGTCATTGTTAAACTTTTACAGGCTCTTTAACTGCCACTGTGTCAGTGCTTCTGTTTGTGTACAACAGTAGAGTTTAATGTTACTGCTAATGTTTGGGTACTGTATGTGGTCAAGTGGCTGGGGTATGAGTGACTGCGGTGGTTGTGTATTTGTGTGTGTGTGTGTGTGTGTGTGTGTGTGTGTGTAGATGGTCACACTATCTTGTGTGTATGTTGGTGTTTGTTGTGTTGCCAAGTGTTTATGCCTTTTGAACTGCAAATGTGTGGTGGTAATGACACTACGTATGTGTATTTCTCTCTGTGTGTGTGTGTGTGTGTGTGTGTGTGTGTGTGTGTGTGTGTGTGTGTGTGTGTGTGTGTGTAGGTGGAGGCTGTGAATCTGATTGCAGATGGAAAAGCTCCCCGTGTCACGCAGCCCGAGGAAGGCGCTTCATACGAGGGCATCCAGAAGAAATCCAACGCAAAGGTCAGCCTCACGCATCACAACTCCAGTCGGTTCTAACTGATCACTAATACTGTCGTAATTACTGTTGACCAGTCACCAGCGCCATTGAACTAAATCCGTCATGGGTCATCGGATTAATAGCACTTAATAGTTTATAATTTGTTAATAATTAATAGTTGTGGCATAGAAAAAGTATCCTTGCATGACGCAGTGTGGAAAATTCCACTTTTGAGAATGAATAGGGGGAGGTGTGTTTGGGCACACAGGAATAGCTTAGGGGGTGGTTACGGGGGAGTGACCTGTAGCGCATGCGCAGGAGTCTATGAGTGTGTGAGGTGTGTTTGTGTGTGTGTGTGTGTGTGTGTATGTATGTGTGTGAGTGAGGGTGTGTATACACTGTGTGTGTGTGTGTGTGTGTGTGTGTGTGTGTGTGTGTATCTGTCTGTGTGAGTGAGTGTGTGTGTGTGTGTGTGTGTGTGTGTGTGTGTGTGTGTGTGTGTGTGTGTGTTTGCTTAGGTATGTGTGTGTATGTGTGTGTGTGTGTGTGTGTGTGTGTGTGTGTGTGTGTGTGTGTGTGTGTAAAGAGTAACATAGGAGTAGTAAGGGAGAAGGAATCAGATCTGGGAGAGCTGCCCAGAGTAGCTGGTCTTTGGGGAGTTATTTATGGGCGCTCTGCCCCGCGCGTTGCACAACTCTGTGTCCAGCTGTTGGATTGTGCCGTCCTTTCTAGAGAAACACATTACAGCACACCAGCAAGGACTGACACAGCACTAGCCACAGAAATGGATATGCCTATTAAGTATGGGGTCCTGTGTGTGTGTGTGTGTGTGTGTGTGTGCGAGTGTGTGTGTGTGTGTGTGTGTAGTTATACATAAGGACAGTAGACTATACCTGTCTGTGTGCTCTGGTCTTGGCTAGCTGATATGAGGGAGAAATAAAAATCAAACACTGAAAGTTTTGTTTTCTCTTCTGTCTCCTCTCTCCTGTTCCTTCTTCATTCTATTCCGTCCCCTCTTCCTCTCTTCATTCTATTCCGTTCCTCTTTCCTCTCTTCTTCCTCTTTACTTCTTTCCCCCTTCATCTGTCCCTTCTGCCCCCTATCTACTGGTCCCTCTTTTTGTCTGTCCCCCTTCCTGTCCTCTCTCTTCTTTCATTCCCTCTCTTCTCCCTCTTCTCTTTCATTCCTCTCCTCTGTTCCCTCCCTTCTTCCCTCCCTTCCCTGGCCTGCTGTAGGTCAACCTGGCCCAGCCGGCGGCAGCCATCCACAACTGGATCCGTGGCCATGACAAAGTCCCTGGGGCCTGGACCGTCATCGATGGACAGGTAGAGTACACTTCCTGTGAAACATACAACTCCAGGGGGGATGGGGGGATGGGGGGATGGGAGGGTGGTCATGAACTGGTGTTGGTGTTGCCGGTGGCAGTGGTTTACACACGTGGAGGGTGATTGTGTTTTTTGCGATGTGTGTCCCTGGTTCTTATATCTGAGGCAGTGGTAGCACAGCGGTTAAGGAACCTGGCTAGCATGATAGTAGCCTGGAAGTTGTGGGTTCGAATCCCAGCTGCCACCACCGTGCTCTTGAGCAAGGCACTTATTCCCCTTAGTTGTTCTAGGGGAGGCTGGCCTTGAACTAATATATAGTTGACAAATGTAAGTAGCTTTGGATAAAAGCATCGGCTAAATGTATAGGATTTTTTATTTGTAGGTATGAAATCACCTACTGTATGTTTCTGCCTTTTGTTTTTTGTTTGGTAGGCCAACACTATGTCCAGGTTGGGTGTGGAATTTATGTTGATGTGTGAGTGTGTTTTTGTGTGTGTTTGTGTGTGTGGATTGTTTTGTGTCTGTCTCTCTCTGTGTGTGTGTGTGTGTGTGTTTTCAGTTGTGTGTTGTCTGTTTCCATTCTCTTCATTGATGTGTGTGTGACAACAAACTGATTCTTCCCATAAATAGCTAAATAAGTTTGTTGCCCCTCTCTATCTCATTCACACAGTCTTACGGGGTTGTGTTAGGTTGTAGTGCACTTGCTTACTTGAGCTCACTTGAGAAGCCTGGAATTGAGGCTGAAGAGGAAACAAGCGAAACATTATCCTGTCTTATATATTATCTTTGTTATGTATTTTGCCATTTCATTATCAGTTTGCGTGTGTGTTTGACTGTGTGTTACCTCTTGAATTATATTATATAATGCATGTATTGTGTCCGATGGATATTCTTCAAAATGATTAGTCTATGTGGCGTACAGTACATCTGAACTAATGTGTGTGTGTGTGTGTGTGTGTGTGTGTGTGTGTGTGTGTGTGTGTGCAGTCTGTGACTCTGTACAGCTCGTCTCTGCTGGGGGGCTCCGTGCCTAAGGGTCAGCCTGTGGAGGTGGAGGGAGCCGCCCAGCCTGGACTCATCACCAGCGGGGGACTCGTCCTCTTCGGAACCGATGGCAAAGCGGTGAGTAAGTGTGTGTGTGTGTGTGTGTGTGTGTGTGTGTGTGAGTGTGTGTCAGTGTGCTTCTTTGAATTTTGCTCCCTTGATGTAAATAAAATCACACAATGAAAAGAGAGCCTCACAGAAGACTATTCAACGTTAGCTAAGCTGCTATTTTAGCCAAGGTTGGTTCTTTAAGCACTGAGCTGAAAAGCCCAGGCTACCAACCAGAAGTGTTAGAGTTAGAAGTGTTCTTAAAGTAATAGTTCACCTCTTTATGAAAATTGGTTATTCAACCCCTTACCTGGAGTTAAATATGTGGGTAAGAGCATTTTGGTCTCAGTACTTCCATTTTCTTAGAATGGCATCCCCAATTTTCCCCATTTTTTAGCTTTAGCTTAGCATAGGCGCTGGAAGGTAATGTTGCCAAATAGCAACTCTTTGGCAACTTTACTTTTGGGCGCCTATGCTAAGCTAAAGGTAAAATTGGGGTTGCCAGACTAGGACAACGCATGCACTGAGACCAAAATGCTCTTACCCACATATGTAACTCCAGGTAAGGGGGTGAATATCCAATTTTCATAAAGAGGTGAACTATTGCTTTAAGGCTAGGGCTGTAAGGGTTTACCACATAAGCCACCAGCTAGCCCTGGCTTGTTGGCAATGGCATCCGTTACTCTATTACATTGTTATATGCTGTGGCATATATTGTAAGTGTGTGACGTTACCTCAGTGTGTATACAGGTGAATAGAGAGTGGTGGTGTGTAACGGATGCCAACTAGCCTGTACTGGGTAAATCCTCACAACCCTAGCCGTAGAAGAACGCTTCTAACCACTGAGTCGACTCCCATGCCTTGGGTTTGTTGTCTTTGTTGTAGTTGACGAGGCGGTGGGTTTGAGACCTGTGAGTGGTCGGACCGACCTTGGCTACAGTTGTAACACCTGTGCCGTATGTTACCTGTGTGCAGGTCCAGGTGAAGAACCTGCAGTTTGAGGATGGGAAGATGATTCCGGCCTCGAAGTACTTCTCCGCTGGAGAGAGCAGCAGCGTGGAGCTCACGGACGAGGAGAAGAAGATGGCCGAGGAGATCCGGGTAAGATCTGCGTATTTGTGTGTGTGTGTGTGTGTGTGTGAGAGGGAGATTGCAAGTGTGTGTGTGTACTGTTGTTACTTGCAAGTCGTCCAAAGTATCTTGTGAATGTGTGTATACTTGTATGGCCGAGGAGATCCGAGTAAGTTCTATGTGTGTGTGTGTGCGTGTGCGTGCACGTGTGTGTGTGTGCTCTTGTTTCTTATTGCTCTGTTGCAAGTTGTCCAATGTACCACACAAGTGTGCGTATACTTGTATGCTTGTGTGTGTAAATATGTGTGTGTGTATGCTTTTGTGACTTATTGCTGTGTTGCAATAGTCCACTTTTGACCATGCAAATGTGTGTGTGTGTGTGTGTGTGTGTGTGTGTGTGTGTGTGTGTGTGTGTGTGTGTGTGTGTGTGAGAGCATTACTGATTAGTTGCACTTACTTCTTCCTTGTCCCTTTGCCAGGCCATCTGGAAGGGAATCTTGAGCAACGTCCCAGCCATCGAGGACTCCACTGATTTCTTCAAGTCGGGGGCAGCCTCTATGGACGTGGTGAGGTCAGTACTCCACACTGGGACAGCATCGTCTTCACTCACGTCACTTCACATCTTAATCACACACTTCTAGCAATGCACTGGCTGATGATGATGCAAATATAATAAGAGTGTGTGGTGTGTGTCTTTGTGTCCGTCTGTGTGTGTGTGTGTGTGTGTGTGTGTGTGTGTGTGTGTGTGTGTGTGTGTGTGTGTGTGTGTGTGTGTGTGTGTGTGTGTGTGTGTGTGTGTGTGTGTGTGTGTGTGTGTGTATGCACATGTGTGTGTGTGTGTGTGTGTGTGTGTGTGTGTGTGTAGGCTGGTTGAGGAGGTGAAGATGAAGTGTGCAGGCGTGGAGCTGCAGAATGAGGATGTGTACATGGCCACCACCTTCCAGGAGTTCATCCAGAAGTTTGTGCGACGCTTCAGGGGAGAGGACCAGGAGGAGGAGATGGTCATCGATTATGTGAGTACACACACACACACACACACACACACACACACACACACACACACACACACACACACACGCTTGCACAGACACACACTCACACGCATATACGCGCCCCCACACACACAAACACAAACATACACACATATGCACAAACACTCACACACACACACACACACACACACACACACACACACATACACACACACACACACACACACACACACACACACACACACGCTTGCACAGACACACACTCACACGCATGCACACACACATATACGCACCCCCCACACACACAAACACAAACATACACACATATGCACAAACACTCACACACACACACTCACACACACACTTAGTTTTCTTCAATAAACTACCCCCTTCATTAAGCTCTCATCTCACATGTCCCATGACAGGCAACTAAAGAAGTGAACAACATGACTGTGAAGATGCCATACCAGTGTTTCATCGACGGCAAGTTTGAAGACGCAGAGGGCGGCAAGACCTGTGATACCATCAACCCTACAGATGGCTCTGTGAGTACAGA
>JAODXP020000026.1:18325029-18335029 GCA_027497455.2 Sardinella longiceps | reverse complement strand
CTCAAATCTAAATTTCTGATCTCTCTCATTCTCTCTCTCTCTCTCTCTCTCTCTCGTGTGTGTGTGTGTGTGTGTGTGTGTGTGTGTGTGTGTGTGTGTGTGTGTGTGTGTGTGTTTGTATAGGGTATGAGCTCAGTATTCTTCAACAAGGGGGAGAACTGCATTGCTGCAGGGCGCCTGTTTGTTGAAGAGTCCATCCATGACGAGTACATCACCAGAGTGGTAAGAACACACTCATCAAACCACCTGTTTTAATCAATTAATTACATAATTACATTAAGTTTCTCCATTTTATCATTTAGGCATAACAAACAGTAAACTAAATGTTAACTAATTTAATACACTGTTAAATAGTGTTTAATTTCTGTAAATTACTGTTACCTAACTGTTATTAGGTAACAGTAATTTGTACTGTTGATAGTTATTAAGTAACAATTAAGAATTAAAAAGACAATTAAGTAACTACTTATTGGTGTTTATAAGCTATTTAATAACCCTTTATAGGCGATGGATATTATAAAAATAAAAATATACCATCTTTACTTTTTTAAAAAAAAAACACATTTTACAAGTTCATCCCAGTAACACACACAAACACTTCATATTTTTGCTGTACTGTACCTCTCCCTGTAGGTGGATGAGATCAAGAGGATGAAGATCGGCGATCCCCTGGACCGCTCCACAGACCACGGCCCCCAGAACCACAAAGCCCATCTGGACAAGCTGGTGGAGTACTGTGACATCGGCGTCAAGGAGGGAGCCACACTGATATGCGGAGGCCGACAGGTGCCAAGGCCAGGTGAGATTCCCCCTCAGAACACACCTAAATAGACTAAGGTGCCACTGAGCACAGCTTTGGGCGATATGGGCTGCAATGTTCAAAACTTACGTTCTCAAGTCAGCGACGGCGATTCACGTGTAATCTTTTTACGGCGAAAGTGCTTGCACAACCCACTAGTCATTCACCAGCTGTGTCTCTTCTAAAATCGGCCAAGTCGGGTAGTGTAATAAGCTAAAGATGAGTGCACTGCACAGCGCACACTCACACATATCCAGTACACACAGACAGCATGCTAGTATGCTTTTCACTTCTCCTTAAAGTGATTGTTTGCCATCATTCAAGAGCACAAGCTCTCTGACTGCACTAGATAGCAAATGGAACGAAAGAATTTAGAAACAACACAGACCGATTGTGAAGGCAAATATTAACAAGCTGTTTACATTGAGTCAACAGCACCACCAGTCTTACTTTCGGTTTTGAATGATTTTCTCTTTATGCACAGTATCATTTATCTTATTTTTTTTTAATATTAAAATCGGTCAATAAAATCAATCAATCAATTCTGCTTTAGGCTACTTCATGGAGCCCACGGTGTTCACTAATGTGGAGGACCACATGTTCATCGCCAAAGAAGAATCCTTTGGACCAATCATGGTAGTGTCCAAGTTCAAGGAAGGGTAAGTTGAGCTCACATTTAACAACAGTTTGATTTGTACATGGGTATACCACTCACTACTTTTTGATGCCTTATCCTTCATCAGTCTCAGCCTTCTCCTTATCTTCTGTACCTCCGTTTTCTTTCTTCCTCAGAGACGTTGATGGTGTGCTGAGCCGAGCGAACGACACAGAGTTTGGCCTCGCCTCTGGTGTGTTCACGCGTGACATCAACAAAGCCCTGTACGTGAGCGAGAGGCTTGAGGCCGGAACCGTCTTCGTCAACACCTACAACAAGACCGACGTGGCCTCGCCGTTCGGCGGCTTCAAGCAGTCTGGCTTTGGGAAGGACCTTGGTAAGGGTTCTCAAACAACACACCTAAACTAACACCACATCTCATCTTGAAATGGTGACAGTGAGAAAACACTTAGCTTCAAAGGTTATAGATTTATTTATTTATTTTTTTTAATCAGAACTATAGTAGTATAGTCGCTATGATTTAAAGCTTTTAAAATAAATGTCAAATGAGGAGTCTCATATTCTTGTACGTTTGTCTTTTGTTCACAGGTGAGGAAGCCCTTCACGAATACCTCAGGACCAAAGCAGTGACTGTGGAGTATTAAAAGTCCCAACTTCCTGTATGAACTCTTCCTATGGGGACAATTCAGTGTATGCTGGTTGGATCTGCTGGCAGTTGATCTAGCATCTCAGCTCTGGCTTTGCTAGTGGCTTGGGTTCAAGCTGAGGGAAAAGCTTAGTCTGTGACGACTACGTTGATGTGCCTACACCTTTTTTTTTACACACACACACAGAAAAAAAACCCACAAGCACATATGAAGAAAAAAAAAAGCACTCTTTAGGGAACCCCTCTCTGTTCTACACGTTTTTTTCTAAAGAACACGCAAACACACACTAAAACAAAACACTCTTTTAGGGAAGCCCTCTGTTCTGTTCAAAGAACTATATTCTGCTTTTTCCCCCACTTCCTATCCCAAACCATGCTGGAGTGAATCAAGTTTCTCAACTCCTACGCGAGGAACTTGAGCAGGCTTGGATGTGTCCTGTTGCAACATTCAGAATGTTTTTTATGTAAAGAGATATATGTATGTGAAGTCAAGTTTTCATGGACTGTTCCCTCACCGTGTGAATCACCTTGGATTTTATCACCTTGGATTTTATGTATTTTGAAATAATATATATTTGACATTTTATGTACCCATTTGAAAGCTTTTTAAAGATGGTGTCATTCAATGTTTAAAAGAGATCAGTATTTTACAATTCAACCTCTACCAGCCCTTAGTATTGCAGACCCCTTACATTTTAGTGTTTTCTAAAAGATATCAAATCTGTGTAAATATTTTATGCAGGGAGAATAAATGGTGCAGTCTAGTGATGGCAAGAAAGTATTTGGAGTCTCTGTGTTATTTTTTGAACTTTCATTAGCCTGGCCTTGACTTCCTACGTGCTTCCGCGTCCAATGACTCCCTGTCCATATACCTAAAGCAGGCGAGAAAATCGGCCATGGTCACCATGCTGCTTTGCATAACGAAAAGAAACTGGGCACGCAAAGGAGCATGGATACTTCAAGCAGGGTGCTTGCTCAAGTCTTGAAAGTCTTAAAAAGTATGGAATTTTGAAATGCTGTTTTCCAGACCTTGAAAAGTCTTGGATTTCATGTGAAAGTCTTAATAAAGTATGGAAAAAAGTATGCTCAAAAACACAGAATATTTTGAAATAACAAATAGTATAAGGGTGTAAAAACTATGATTTAAAACAACATAAGAAAGACCCCTCCCTTCTACTTTATTGTCCATAATTTTAATTCACCCCAGTTGAGAAGTGCGCCCATGTCTGTGATAGATGATATGTCAAACATTGTTGTGCATGAATGACAGCAGGTAACCTTAAAATTGTCCCTACCACTACAGACCACCCTAGCCTACTCTGCACGTTATAAAAACCGTGAACGCATTTAATATTGTGCATTTAATATTACTTAAATGGCATTAAGGTCTGAAATGAAATCAATTTTGGTTCAATTGTAAGAAATATTACAAGGTCTCACTGACTACCAACTACAATGATATCAGCCAGGGCTGCTATTGTCAGTTATCTCATGCAGCATTCAAATGATGTGCAATGCAGGAGGTAATCCACTTAACTGAGTTAAAATGCACCAGATTGCAGGAAATGGCAACTCATTTTTCAAAAACCCCCAAACCCCCCTACTACTTCTCTATACAAATATGCATCCTGTATTCTTCAATGATGTGCTGCCTTCACAGTATACATTACCAACAATACTACTTTGAAGGTCATCATATGATGCTGAATTGATTCTATGTAATTTTAGTGATACTGTTTTTCTATGGGGGGGGGGGTAGTTGCACCCCTGAGTCAAGGTCTTTCAGTTTGGAAAAAGTCTGGAAAAAGTCTGGAATTTTGATTTGGAAAAAGAGCAAGCACCCTGTTCAAGGCTACTAACGGGGGAGGTGTCATTTTGTATCAAGAAAATGTGTGATCATTGTCCAAATTATGAGTAGGCTACACATTAAGTAATTTCCTGATAAGATGGCTGGTTCAATTTGATAAACTTAGCAAGCATTCAGTAGATTTAGCACACACATCATTGTAATGGTACATCACAGGTCGTACACACAGCAATATTATAACAGTTGCTGAGATTTTGCAAACAAGGCTAGTGGCACTTATTGAACAGAGGCACTATCACATTAGCCTGACATAGCCCGCCCACAATACGAATGTTCATCCGTATCCATGGTCTGGGAACGGTCTTCTTGGGCGTGTTTACATCGGTAGAGTGTCTACCGGCCAATAAGCGAAGCTGATTTGACGAGCTGTCCAATCGTTTCAAACCAGAAGTGAATGCCCTCCCCCCGCAGTATAATCGCGTCAGGTTAAAGAACCTTGCAAACGAAACAGCAGTATTATGGTCGGGCTATGTCAGGCTACTATCACATTTCACCACAGCACAGTCAAGGATCTTTCATCTGCTTAAGTTTCCTTTGGCATATTTTTGACTGGCCAATCAGTGAACACACGGCTCTGGCATGTATTTTGGAATTTCACAGAAAGTACCTGCCTACGAGATGGGGAATATATGACAACTGAATTGAAGGATGCCAAACAAAGAGTTGCATTTGTTTTTCTATACAATAATTAAATGAGGTGGAAAATGCTCCATGATGATCAATATCAATGTCGTCTTACATCTGATTATGATAATTCGTCACCAGTGGGAAGACTGTTACAATTCCACGCTTCAACTTTTAAAAAGTTCTCCAATTAACTTTGAAAAAGACAATTTCATTTTTAAAATGGCATCTTTATAGATTCTTCCACTTTCCTCGTGACAATATGAAAATGAAAATAGGCAATAGACAGTATCCTCAAAACAAACTGTTCAGTGTACACTGTGATATAGAATCTGAGATGACAGCCTAAAATCTAAAGTTAACACAAAATATGACTACTCAAAATGTGACATTAGTTGATTAGTAGTTCTTTTCAACTATGATTAAGGGAGGAAATTAGAACTGTACTCTCTGCCAATTCACACTACTCAAGACATAAATGTTTGTACTAAACATGCTGTTCTGGATTTAAAATCTACTTCGAACACAGCCAACCAAATAATGTGGTTCACATAACATATTACTGCATAGCCCAAAATTGCTTTAAATTCCCACTTTATAATTTAAGCAGAAAGTGACTTGTCCAAGAAAATTTCTTAGCATCATGGTAAAATTCACAATGACCTGCTTTTGTTTTGTTTTACACACATGTAGTAGTGGTATGGAGTGAAAGGTACGCAGGTGAATAAGGTTCTTTCCTCTTGATCAAGAAATTATGGACATGGTTGTTGTGGCAGACTCCCCCTTCGCAATAAAGGATAAAGGATTCCTCTGAATGAAAACATACCCCATTCAGGTTCAGTCTTATATACAGTAAGGCTCAAAAAGGCTCCTGTGTCCTCAGCTCCACACGTTTTAGAGTCCTCTTCATCGACACAAAGCTGAAAGTCCTCTTAGCTTGAATTAAACTCAAGATGAACAGTTACAGTCACACACAGTGACAGGTCATGAAAAAATGGCTGCAAAAATCTCCAGCCCTGTGGATGTGTCGATAACATCCGTATTATATTGCAAGAGTCCCGTGCTCAAAAAGAAAAAGGTTCAGCGTTACATGCCGTCTTCATCAAGAACCTCAATATTGGCTCTCTGTTTTCTCTTACAGTCTCCGGGTAGTTTCAGCTTATCCTCTCCCTCTTCCTCGTCCGTGTCACTGGAGTCCTCTGAGCTGTCATCCTCAGATACTTCAGAATCGCTATCAGAGTCGTCCAGTTCAACCAATGCTACATCCTAAAGATTAGAAAGGATAACCAGATTTTATATTTTCACAGTTATAGGTAAATTAGGAATTTTATTTGTAATGTTCATGCGACTACTGGTGTAAAAATGTAGTGAAATCTCTAGCAAGTGCAGTACAAAAGAGCAACATAAGAGGGTATCGTTCGTATAATCATGTATCAACTAACACACAAATAAGACAATAACATTCTATACATAAGATATAACATTTTTTTTTTTTTTAATCATGTGCAGGTGTTTACCATTTCAATGACTTTCTCGGCATCGTCAGTGTTCTCTATGTCAAAGTGTCCATCAGGATGTGATTCCATCTGTTGTTTCAGGGATTCGTTAGCCTGGGCAATCTGTGGTAGGAAATTCTGGAGCCTGTCCAACACTGAAATCACACACAGTCAATGTCAAGGATAAGCAAAATGTGACCTTTCAAATTAAAATTCCCTAATTAATTAAAAAGAATCATGCTGGACAACCTACCACTACTTCTTGGAACTTTGGTAGTCTTCAAAGAGGATGGTCCAGTTAGGTTTGATACTTTGGATTTTAGCAGGAGTTTTTCGTGGATTGCTGTATAAACAGGGACATATTTCAGACAGGAAATCAAGGACAGTGGACATCAAACGCTTGTAAATATATGTTAACGTTTACATTATCTATTCAACATGAGCTTATTACACGAAGATGTGGATCTTGTCACTAAACCGATGGATGCTAACTAGCTAACGTTAGCATAGATTTCATACCAAGTCTACAAACAAGAGTTTACAAAGAGTTCACAAAGTTATACACAGTCTACTAACTCACCGACTCCATTACCACATGAAAGTAATTCTTGTGAAGTACAGGTTGGCTTGATTTTTGTTGTCTCTTCCATGTTTTAGCATCCACATGAACGGACAAGCATGAACAGCAACTACACACATGTGAGAGACAGACTTCCGTGTAAATACCTTGTGAAACCCAGCCTTCTTGCTAGTGCGCCCTCTTACGGCTGGATGTGTGTATGGATTCTGGTTTAGGTATCCAGGCAGATGGGCCAGTTCACTTGGTTGAAAATACATGAAATTCTATTTAATGTATTTTAAAGTAAGATATTAGATTAAATATATTGAAATGGTTGCACAAATATGCATGCATATTTGACTGTTTTGACAATATTTATCCATCTAATTAATGCAATTTATTAGATAGTACTCCACTGTATTTTATTCAAAGGAGGCTGAGCTCGAGTTCAGTCAAAGACACAAAAACTGTCATGGAATTTCAAATTAGATTGCACAAAAAGTTTTACACTCTGGTCTCCCAAAATATAAATATTTTTCATTAAACTTCCTGTTTCTAATAGTTGGCGAGCGCATGCGTACTGAATCATTTGGCATGGGTTGCTGTGTGGCACTTCTGCGGTGACGCGACAGACACAGACTGTCAGGGAAGCGAGAGTCAGAGAGCATCTTGAGCCGCTACGTCCGAGGAGTGAAGCAGTCCTTTAGGTGAGAAATGCTTGAACGTTGCTTTTTCGAAAGACCGGTGGTCTAGTTTGTTTGAGTGAGCCTAGAGCGTGTTGCTTTACCTTTCGCTCTGAATTTCGCCTGCGTCTGGGTGGTGGTACTCTGTGAATGGTCTCCATTAGGGGGGAGAATTATTTATTTATCCCACCAAGACAGAACATTTTGTCTCTGTTTCCTCGCAATGAGGACATGTCAAATGCGCAAGTCAGATGAAATTACATATACACCGGTCTTAAATCGATACTTTTACTACTTAGAACATTTAGGGGGAAATGCAAATAACTTGTGCTTGCGTCGTTAGCTGAAGGTTGCTAGCAAAATGAGCTAACCAATAGCCAGTCAGCCAGTGTGTGTGTAATCTCGATGACTGTGGATTGAATGGAATTTATCATCCGTTTGATGGCATACATACACTGTCTGTCAGTGTCTGGCAAACGTCCATTTATGTGCAAGATTGTGGGTTATGTGGTTGTCTGTGAATTGCAGTTCAGATAGTGGTCGTACTGAACAAATGTGTGAAAAGCCAACTACCTCCTCTTCTTGATGGTGTAAAGGAATTAGCAACCAAAGTAGGTTAATAGCTTGACGTGATCCTAACAAAGCACCTTTACAAGTGCGGAAAAAGTAGTACAAGTTTGAGTTGACATTTTCTTTTATGGTTGGCTCCCAGATGAAAAGAGAAGTCCCACAGAAAGAGAGAGAGAGAGTCCCATAATGACTGTTTTGGTAATCAATGCAGAAATAACTAACCTGAAGCTTGTCTTCTTGCCCTCGACAGACACAATGTGGAAAGACCCTCCACAACAATAGTCAACATCTAAACACCACCACCACCACCATCATCTTGCAGCTTGGAGGAGATGACCCAGCCTGACCGGCGCCTGTGCCATGAACCTCCGCTCCACCGGGGGCTCCTCTGCCGTGGGCAGCCTGGGCCATAGTTGGGCCCTCCTGACTGCAGGGCGTGTTCCCTCCCTGCTTCAAACCATGGTGCCAGCCGGCTACAGTGCCCTCCAGGAGGAGCGGCTGGCCATGTCTGATTTGAGTGGCGGCGGCAGCAGTGTCAACGGTAGCACCTCTGCCAAGCCTGACGCGTTACTGGGCAACGGCTACCACCATCCAAGACGCACGCCCCGTTCGCCGCTGTCGTCGGGTGATCTCGGCGACGGACGCTACAGCGAGACGCAGCCCATGCTGCCCAACGGGGACCTGTCAGGAGACGAAGATGGGGAAGTCATCGGGGATGAGGAGGAGGAGGATGAGGAGGAAGAGGAGATGGAGAGGCCAGTCATGGGGCGGAATATGCCCAAAGAGTCGCCTTTGGCCATGGCTCTGCAGATTCTAGTGCCCTTCCTGTTGGCCGGCTTTGGCACCGTCTCGGCTGGCATGGTCTTGGACGTTGTGCAGGTGAGTTGAGCTGATAAAGCTGCATGATGCCACCAATCACGTCAATCTGTCAGTCTGTGTTAGCCTGGGCCCGCCCATACTTCCAAAGTCGCTGCATGAAATTTTGTGATCAAGTCAGTAAGACCAGAGACCGAGAGTTGAGGCAACTTCCTCAACTCTCGAGCCCAGAAAAATCAGGACCCAATGAGAAATGAGCTGGCTCAAGGTGAGGAGCTTACGATGGCTCTGTAGCTCTGTCTAATAACATTGATAGAAATTTGATGGCATTTGATAGAAGTTTAGGTTAATCCCGCCTCGGAATTCCCTGGCAATGAATGGCAGCCTTGCCAGACCACAGTTCATTTCTGATCGCGCAAGACAGGTTAAGTCTTCTCACGTAAAACTACTTGGATTATACAAATTGCAGGGGGTTATATAGTCCCTAATGTTGCAGGGTTGAATATGTTTCCCTGAATTCTCCCCCAATTGATGTTCAACATTTGTATCTTTTCTCACTTATTTTCTTGGGATACAGTAAGCTGTACATCATCCTTTTAGGACAGATCAATCTGTTTTGTCAGTTGGAATTTATTCAGTAGGACAGCACATCAAAGCTCATGATCTCATATATTACAGCTTTAAGTCTGAATACAAAGCTGTCCATGTCCAGTGGCAGGTCCTCTCAGTCAGACCCATTGCATGTTAAAGGACTTATCCAGAGAGAAACAAGCCAAGTAGACCTGTTGTTTCACATTGCTAAGTGCTGTCCGTTGATAAGTACGATAGTGTTGGAATTTTGGGCTACTCACACCAAATAGTGACCAAATAACTGACGAGGCCGTGAAAGTTTCGTTTTCATAGGCCTGCGTCTGTTGGCTTAGCTGCAAGTTTGCGTATTTCCGCGTATGGTCCACGTTGTACCAAATGCTGCTTCTGATACCTATCGGTAGCACTCGGTAGCCTCAAAGACCAAGGACACTGGATATCTCCTTTAATCACAGATTGGAAGTAAAGGAATGTTTTGTGATGCAGTATTAACAGGAATCCAATGTCTCAGTGAATACCCACACATCAAACCAGTCCAGTAATACTTCATTCCTGCCATGGAATCGTTTATCGTGAACATGGGTGTGTGCTGGAGAATGATGGCTGGTTGGATGCCCACCAATAAAAATAACAGAGCGAGACCAACAGTAGAAGTGTGTTTTGTTATTGGACACTTAAGTGAAACTCACTGGTTATTCACCCTCTTACCAGGAGTTACATATGTGGGTAAAAGCAT
>JAODXP020000026.1:18312529-18320029 GCA_027497455.2 Sardinella longiceps | reverse complement strand
GTACACTTCAAAAACGAGGCTCCATTAGTGTTTCCTTGAAAAGTCTATGAACAAAGGCCTCTGTCCTCGCTAGAGTTTAGAAGGATGCTTGACTTTGGAAGAGTACTTGGCGACAGATAATGACGTGGAATGCTCGAAAAAGCAGCCTTCCAAGCATGCTTCCTCGACTTTGAGAAACACTCAGAGTGTAGAGATAGTGCTGACATATCTGAGGTCATTTGCATAATGGTTAAAAAAAAACACATGTCTGTCACCAGCAGGACTTACCGCATCGTTCAGCTCTCATTCTCATATGCAAAGCAGTTCTTAAATGCAAAGCAGATGAACTTGTTGAGCAGCTGAACTAGATTCCAATTTTTTTTCATTCAACCAGTATGACTTATTGTTGTGATTAATTGCACGAACATTGTACAAAGGGAATTGAACATGGATATCCAGGGGAAAGGGTCGTTCATATACACGCATGCACGCACACACACACACACACACACACACACACACACACGCAGACACACTTCACCGTGCTTGTGCAAATGAAAGGAATTAGAACATGAAAGCGACCATGGATCAGCCCTTATTGATTATTACCTGTGTGTTGTGTCCCCTCTCAGGTGAACGTGGGCAAGATGGACTCTCCCATCGAGAAGTGGAACCTCATCATAGGGAACCTGGCCCTCAAGCAGGTGAATTTTGTGTGTGTGTGTGTGTGTGTGTGTGTGTGTGTGTGTGTGTGTGTGTGTGTGTGTGTGTGTGTGTGTGTGTGTGTGTGTGTGTGTGTGAACTGAAGTTGAACTTCATCATAGGAAACCTGGTCCTCATGCTGTCACCTGTCTCCTGTCTCAGTCACCTGTGTGGGTTTTCTCTGAGAGAGCATACCTGTGTGTGTGTGTGTGTGTGTGTGTGTGTGTGTGTGTGTGTCTTGTAATTATGATCGTTCCTTAGCAGAGCTGATAAGAGTAGTGGTGGTGGTCTGATAAAGCCTGATAGGTGGATCCAGGGAATCAATAATACTGTATGTCTATCAAACAGGAAACCTCACTGGCTTCTCTTATCAGGGATTTGATCTTGGCTTTGAAAACACCTTCACTGATGTGCTTTAATGATCCCAACAACTGGTTCTACAAACAGA
Source organism: Sardinella longiceps (assembly GCA_027497455.2). Taxonomy (NCBI): domain Eukaryota; kingdom Metazoa; phylum Chordata; class Actinopteri; order Clupeiformes; family Clupeidae; genus Sardinella; species Sardinella longiceps. The sequence continues at coordinate 18,318,900 of JAODXP020000026.1, read as the reverse complement.
GAAAAAAAAAATCATTGTCATATTGAGAGAGAGAATTGACTGCTTGTTGGCTGGAATACCAACGTATTGCTAGATCAAAGCAAGGGTTCTGCAAGCAAGGGTGCAAGCGTATTAGAATACTAGCATACAGGTGTAGGTTGTGACCCAGGGTTCTGCAAGGGTTCTGCAAGCGTATTAGAATACTAGGCATACAGGTGTAGGTTGTGACCCAGGGTTCTGCAAGGGTTCTGCAGACGTATTAGAATACTAGGCATACAGGTGTAGGATGTGACCCAGGGTTCTGCAAGGGTTCTGCAAGCGTATTAGAATACTAGGCATACAGGTGAAGGATGTGGCCATGCCCGCGTACCTGGATGTTAATCTAAAGGCCTGTCTGTGTTTGACTACTCAGGTGTGGCTTAACCACGTTTGCCTCTGTTGTTTGCATAGAGATTTCTGACACTAATACCAAAGATTATGGAATACTGACCAAGATATAGCAACATTGTATGGTTCAATGGCCGCAAATGTGAGGCCTGCAAGTACATAATGTTAGGGATAACAACCACAATATATAAGACACTGTAGTCTTTTCAATGACCTTTCCTAGCATGTACAGTAGGTTCCCGCTAGCCTGGGAGTTCCCATGCTCCTTTGCGCACTCAATTTCTTTTCACTCAGCACGAACCTCGATTGCATTTTACGTCATGTAGTGGCTCTGGTATTGGCTCTGAGCTACTGTATGTACAGACGCTATGATAGACATTCGTAGCACCCAATAATCGGCTCTGGACAATCGCTTCTGCTACGAGAAAAGCAATAGGTGGATCTCCAGACTAAATAAAATCACTTGTGATTTTAGTTTGGCGATCGGCAGGCTAGGTCCCCGCTACAGGGAACTAAAGGACGAGGTGGAAGCGATTAGCAGTGTGATAGTGAAGCCAAAGTGCTGTTAGCTTCCGCCAAGTCTATTATTTCCCTTTTATATCAGGACGCCTCAAAGCTAGTTGTTCTGCATATGTACTGTACCTATGCAGAAGTGGGGTACTATTTTCATATGAAAGTAGGTCCACAACGCTGCTTAGTGGTGCCATAGTTAGTTACCACTCTAAAGAGCACCGATATGGAACAGTGGTGAACTTTTTTTTTACCACATACAGTAAATGTCACAGATGTCCCGTTATCTGAAAATAGCAGACACCCTTTTAGCTAACAGCATTTAATTCTCTGGGTCATAAGTCACAATATAGTTTAATGATCTTTCCTAGCATGTAGGAATATTAATCTATTCAATGATCTTTCCAAGTGTGTGTGTGTGTGTGTGTGTGTGTGTGTGGTGTGTGTGTGTGTGTGTGTGTGTGTGTGTGTGTGTGTGTGTGTGTGTGTGTGTGTGTGTGTGTGTGTGTGTGTGTGTGTGTGTGTGTGAGAGTGAGGTGGGTGTGTGTGTACACTCATCCTCTTCCTCTCCTCCTCCAGGTGCAGGCTACAGTAGTGGGGTTCCTAGCGTGTGTGTGTGTGTGTGTGTGTGGAGAGTGAGGTGTATGTGTGTGTACACTCATCCTCTTCCTCTCCTCCTCCTCCAGGTGCAGGCTACAGTAGTGGGGTTCCTAGCGGCGGTAGCTGCCGTGGTGCTGGGCTGGATCCCAGAGGGAAAGTTCCAGATGAATCACGCCGTGCTGCTCTGCTCCAGCAGTGTGGCCACCGCCTTCATCGCCTCGCTCCTGCAAGGTCAGAGGTCACCAGGGGTCATTTGGGGGTCACATTGCAAGGGTCCATACATTCACACATATAGTAAACATTAAGTGTGTGTGATGTGTATTATGTATATCTGTAGTCTGCTCCAAAGTGATAAAAAGGACATTTTTTTTATTTAAATAATTAGTTTATTTAAAAATATACTCTTGATTGATTTCAGGAAAGCATTTAAATTCCTAAGTTTATAGTAGTAGGTATATTAGGTCAGAGACCAGACTTCGGTTTCCCAAAAGCGTAGTTGCTAACCAGTTAGCAACTTAGTTAGTTGGCAATGGGAAATTACATTGCAGCCAACAAAGTTGCTAACTTAGCTTCATGGTAGCTAACTTAATTATTTAGCAACTATGCATTTGGGGAAACAGACACAAGGGTTGCCACAGCACAGAGGCTAGAAGATAAACTCTTAACTCCCTGAGTTAGTGTTGAGCAGCAGTAGTGCTTGTGGGTGCCATGAGCCTTTGGGAGTGTCTGGGAGTGTCCATAACAAGTCAGCATTGTGTGTCAGCCCACAACCCTGAGTCTGGCTGTTATGGGATGGGAGTTCACACTAGTGTGGCGTTTATCTGACCTTGTTAGTCAGATAAAGTATTTCTTCATACCGTGTTTGTTATTGCTTCATGGTGTGTTTTCAGTAAAACAAGAATGCTATCTCTGGGAGGTGACTTCCTTAGAGAACACAAGAGAAGGTCAAGAGATGATTTGATATGCTTTCGACTCACTCCAGGACATGAATTGAACTTGATCTCTCTCTCTCTCTCTCTCTCTCTCTCTCTCTCTCTCTCTCTCTCTCTCTCTCTCTCTCTCTCTCTCTGTCTGTCTGCTTCTCTCTCTCTCTCTCTCTCTCTCTCTCTCTCTCTCTCTCTCTCTCTCTCTCTCTCTCTCTCTCTCTCTCTCTCTCTCTCTCTCTTTCTCTGTTGGGCAGGCATAATCATGGTGGGTGTCATTGTGGGCTCCAAGAAGACTGGCATCAACCCAGACAATGTTGCCACGCCGATCGCTGCCAGCTTCGGTGACCTCATCACACTGGCCATCCTGGCGTGGATAAGCCAGGGGCTCTACAATTGCCTGGGTGTGTTTGTCGCTCTGTGTGTTTATTTGTGTGTGTGTGTGTGTGTGTGTGTGTGTGTGTGTGTGTGTGTCTATGCATTGTGAACGTGTGTGTGCGTGTGTGTGTGTGTGTGTGTGTGTGTGTGTGTGTGTGTGTGTGTGTGTGTGTGTGTGTGTGTGTGTGAGAGAGATAAAGTGTGTTTATTTAGGTATGTGTGTGTGGTTGTAAGTGTGTTAGAGATTGTGCAAGAGGAAATGACTCTTGAAATCTCTCTCTCTCTCTCTCTCTCTCTCTCTCTCTCTCTCTCTGTCTCTGTCTCTCTTTCTCTCTCACTCTTTCTACTTGTATGTGTTTGTACGGAGAGGATGGGTTTATCTTGCTAAGTGTATATCACTCTGTATGTCATGCCGCATACCTGTGGATGGCACACAGATTTGATAGGATCCTGAGATGTAGACAATTTCATGGCCTTTACCACAAGATGGCGCCGTAGCTTAAGAAAATGCAACCTGAAGGCGTCTCGGTGACATGAGTGTAGCACTGTTGTAGTGCCAACAGGTGGCGATGTTGTTCTTACTGAAAACATAGAGTAGGATGTAGGATAGCAGAATTGGCTGTCCCACAGACAGTGTGGAGTGTCTCACACTAAAGTGTATTTAAACACTCCTGTTTGTGTTGACCTTCACTCTGTCTGTGTCCCCCTTAGAGACCAAAGTGGGATAAGAAAACTTCATTTAAAATACTTACAGTACTATAATCTATATATAGCCTCTCCTCTCCTCTCCTCTCCTCTTCTCTTCTCTTCTCTTCTCTTCTCTTCCCTTCTCCACAGGGTCTGTAGTGAAATGTTTTGGTGTAAAGATGAATGTAACTGACAGGCGGTGGATCCCTCTGGCAGAATGGTTAACGTAAAGTGATTGGTCAAATTGAGGAGTCAAACGGGCAACCAACACGTTGATTGTCTTTGTGTGATGAAGTTGCTGTACAGATAGTGTGAAGTCAAGAGTGGTTCACCAAGCGTTCTGTGTTTGGATCGGCTAGACAGGTTGGCTTTGTCACAAGTGTTGCTGGATGGGAATGTAAGAGGGTTGTGTGTGTGTGTGTGTGTGTGTGTGTGTGTGTGTGTGTGTGTGTGTGTGTGTGTGTGGCTAGGAAAAGATGCGCTTCATGAAGAGCTGCTTCATTCAAAGAGTGTTTTAATGGTGAGAATTCTGTGTAAATCTGTCTGCTGGAGCCAGTCAGTGGGTTAGCAGTGAATGTCACTCCCAGTACCACACACACACACACACACACACACACACACTCACACTCACTCAGACACACACATACTCACACGTACACATACTCTCTCTCACTCACTCAGACACTCACTCACACACACTCACTCACTCACTCACTCACTCACACACACACACACACACACGTACAACACAGTGTGTGTGAGGAAGTGAATAAGGGTTTGTGTGCTCACCACTAAATGGAAGCACTCTTCCTTGATGGCACACACTGATTACCCCCTGTTCATCACACACACAGACAGACACACACACACACACACACCTCAGCATGGCAAGGTGAAATGAGGTGAAGGAGCGATGCCAGCAGGGTGTTCGCTCAGGCCCCAGGCTCCTCCATCAGCCTCCCCAACGCCAGAGACCTGTGTGTGTGTGTGTGTGTGTGTGTGTGTGTGTGTGTGTGTGCGCCGCCCTGTTCCACCCCATCCCACCTCGTCCCGGTCTACACGCGGGCGGACATGCTGTCCCTGCTTAGGGCCGTGCCTGTGCCCATGCCCCGCACTACGCCCACGCCGGCTAAAAACAGCCTCCTTGCACTCCATCTCTCTATTTGTGCGTGTGTACTGTGTGTGTCCCTCTCTCTCTCTCTCTCTCTCTCTCTCTCTCTCTCTCTCTCTCTCTCTCTCTCTCTCTCTCTCGCATGGAGGATGTTATATTCATGTTCCTTGTCAATCTGTCTCCCTCTCTCTCCCTCTCTCTTGCATGGGTGCATGCAAATGTTATTTTCAGGTTTGTTGTCTCTCTCTCTCTCTCTCTCTCTCTCTCTCTCTTTCTCTCTTTCTCTCTATCGGTCTGTTTTTCTCTCTCTTTATTTCCGTGACTCATGAGGGTCAGCGGGTTCATGCCAGTGAAGCCTGACAGCCACAGCAGTAGCAGCAGCAGCAGCAGCAGAAGTAACAGTGGCAGTAGCGTTTCTGTTCAGGCACTTAGGCGGACGGCCCAGCCGGCCCAGCCAGCCCAGCCAAGCCCTCTGTGGCCCAGGCCAAGGACCCACAGCGTTTTCCAGCTCCAGCCTGTCATTATGGTCAGGCACCGGAGCAGGCAGCCGTGACTGTTTCTGGGATGGGTATTAGAGCATAATGACACAAGAGCACAAGTGTGTGTGTGTGTGTGTGTGTGTGTGTGTGTGTGTGTGTGTGTGTGTGTGTGTGTGTGTGTGTGTGTGTGTGTGTGTGAATAAAAGAGTGTTTGTCCTTGCCCTGCCTAAAGTGTTGTTGTTGTTGTTGGAGGCACTCAGGCTGAATTAGCGGCAGTGGGAGAAACACCTGGCCTGACTGGACACACTCTATTGGGCCCAGACACCTGTTTCCCCCTAGTGACTTAAGAGTGTGTGTGTGTGTGTGTGTGTGTGTGTGTGTGTGTGTGTGTGTGTGTGTATGTGTGTGTGTGAGTACAGTATGTGCATGCATCTTTTTCTCTGTGTTTGTGTGTGTGTGTGTGTGTGCCTTCTGTGTGTGTGTGTGTGTGTGTGTGTGTGTGTGTGTGGGTGCGTGCATTTGTGCGTGTCTGTGCGTGGGTGTGCATCTGTCTGTATGACGTGTTTAGTGTGTGTGTGTGTGTGTGTGTGTGTGTGTGTGTGTGTGTGTGTGTGTGTGTGTGTGTGTGAGTAGATGAAAGACAGAGAGAAAGAGACAGTGAATGATTTTGTGTTGTGTTGAGGACATTTCCTCAGTCTCCACAGTGATGTATTATCCAGTCTCAGTGGTCCAGAGAGGAGTGTGTGTGTGTGTGTGTGTGTGTGTGTGTGTGTGTGTGTGTGTGTGTGTGTGTGTGTGTGGAGTGGTCTAGAGAGGAGGGGGTGTGGAAGACTTCCCTGAATTGGACACAAAAGCTCAGGTTGTGGCAGCAGAGTTGGCAGACAGGGGTGGGCATTAAGACTAATGCCTGTCAGGACTGTGCAGTGTTCATCAGCAAGAGTGTGTGTGTGTGTGTGTGTGTGTGTGTGTGTGTGTGTGTGTGTGTGTGTGGGTCTGGCTTGGACAGAAGCCACGAAGACATATGTACATTTGTGTGTATTTGTCTAGCGTTTTTGTGTTCTTTTGCTTTAGTGTGTATTTCTGTTTGCGTTTGTGTGTGTGTGTGTGTTTGTGTGTGTGTGTGTGTGTGGTCCATTGCAGACAGCTTGTGGCAAGAGCGTCTGCCTGTGTGTTGTCCGCAGTTGTTTGAATGCTGCAATAGGATGTAATAGTGGTCATCAGTACGTCTGTGTGTGTGTGTGTGCGCGTGGTTGTTTGTGTGTGTATGTGCGCGCACGTGTGTTTGTGTGTCTGTGTGTGTCTGTGTGTGTCTGTGTG
>JAODXP020000026.1:18287529-18295029 GCA_027497455.2 Sardinella longiceps | reverse complement strand
GATCGGTGACCCAGAACACCATCTGTGACCACATTGTCTTGGCGGAGGTCTGCGCTCTCTGAGCGCTTTTCTTGTTATGGCTGTGTCCGTAACGGGGAAAATGCTGCCTTCGATGGAAGCCTTTGGTGGCAACAAGGCATCACGGCATTTCCGAATCAAATAAATACATAAAATCCTGCCTTCAAACGGCACCTTCGTTTTGCCCAATTTTGAAGGAATCATGTAGTCGAGGAAGCATGCTTGGAAGGCTGCTTTTTCGATCATTCCACGTCATTGTCAGTCGTCAAGTACTGTTCCAAAGTCAAGCATCCATCTAAATTCCAGCGAGGACAGAGGCCTTTGTTCATAGATCTTTGTTCTGATGGATCCTCGTTTTTGAAGTGTACGCCTTCCAAGGCTAGTGTGCTACCTAGGTAGCATTCTCGACTTTGAGAAACACTCATGGATGTATCCTTCATGCTCATGCTGCCTTCAGCATCCAACATTCTGTAGAATCTGTCAATATCTTGGCAATGGCGCTAGAACAATTTATTTTTTAGAAAAAAGACGCCGTTCTAATTAGCGATCTTTCTAGGTCGCCTGAAAAAAAAGTTTTTAGCAGCTGCCTTGATACCTTCTACGGCAGGAAACTTCGTAGATGGCGAAGACAGTGAAACAGCCTCTACACTCTACACTCTCTGCAAGGAGAGAGCGAAGGATAGAGATGAAAAGAGAGAGGGATAGATGAAGAAGGAGGGATCGAACAGAAGGATGACCCAAGCTTTGACGAGAATACAAAACGACTGGCGAAGGAGAAAAAGATGGAGAGAGAGAAAAGGCAAAAAAAAAACCTCTGAGACAGACATTTCACACAGGAATGATTGACCAATGCAACATTACAGTCTTTTTTATTTCTATCATAGGAATCCGTGCTCTTGTAGCTCTTGGTTTGCCACAGCCCGGGAACATGAATGTCCTTGTTATCCCAAACCGTCTAGTGAAGTCCTTTAATGTGCTTCCCCCTTGTCCTCCCGTTGTCTGACGGCTATCCCAGAAGGCACTGCTCCCACTAGACTCTGGACTCCACACAGTGCAGCGTCATGTTTAAAAATAGCTCCAGCAGATATGGAACACATCACAAACCTGACCTCAGGACTATTTCATTTCTATGACTTCATTTGGCCCAGGCTTTCACATTAAATGGAACGGTTGCAGAGAGAGAGAGAGAGAGAGAGAGAGAGAGAGAGAGGAGAGGGGGGGGAGGGTGCTGTGCCACGTTTAAGGAGAATGATATAGAAAGTTTTCAACTATTAAAATATTATGTAGAGGAAAGGTCTCCCCCTCACTCTTTTACTCTCTCATCCTTCTTTTAATCTCTCTCTCTCACTCCCTCTCTTTCGCTTTCTCCTCTCTTTCTATTCAATTTTCATTTCATTTGTCAGCTTTACTGGAATGACAAATATTTTTGCACTTCCAAAGCAGAACAAGTTTACATGCAAGTCTCTCTCTCTCTCTCTCTCTCTCTCTCTCTCTCTCTCTCTCTCTCTCTCTCTCTCTCTCTCTCTCTCTCTCTCTCCCTCCTCCCTCTTTCTATCTCTCTTTTTCTTTTTGTTTTAACCTATCTGGAGGATGTGAAAATGTGAAGTGTCTGCGCTTTGAATTGTGTGTCTGGGCATGAGTGAACACTCATCAATATACCTTTCGAGCGCGCGCGCACGCGCGCACACACACACACACACACACACACACACACACACACACACACACACACACACACACACACACACACACACCCACTCACCCGTCCTCACACTCAAACTCCATGTTCCTAACCGTGACCTTTCAGCGCCGACCTCCGACCTCCGACCCCTCACGGGAGTCCGGAATGTTCTAGGTGCTCAGAAGAGAGCGCTTGTGTTAGGTACACAAACACTGGGGAGGGCCCCAGGGACGCTAGCTGGGCTGGTTAACTGGAGGCCAACCCCGGGGTTGGGGAGCCCCTAGGGGACCCTGATGGACACACGGGGTCTCCGGGGCCCCTCAGCAGGGGTATGAACAAAAGGAACAGTGTTTTATCAAAGCACAGGGTCTCTGCGGCTGAGTGGCAGGGGCCACACAAAGAGATTTGGTGGGAGTGTGACCTCACATATGTGAACGTTTGCGCGCTCATACACACACACACACACACACACACACACACACACACACACACACACATGCACAAGACAGACACACACAAACACACTATGGGTATAGGCCCTACACACTTTCTCTCTATCCATCCCACCCCACACCCCAAAACACACAGACACACACACACACACACACACACACACACACACACACACACACACACACACACACACATACAGTACATACACATAACTGCAGGAATGCAGATGCATTTCCATCGACATGGAAACCACACTGTAGGCACACACACACACACACACACACACACACACACACACACACACACACACACACACACACACACACACACACACACACACACATCTATATTTACACAGACGTGGCATACTCCCATAAGGGTGTTTCCCAGTCATGGAAGCTCACCCATGTGAACATGCCCCCGCAGATACACCCACACTTTCAAAGAAAGACAAATACTTTCATCCAGGCACGCACACACACACACACACACACACACACACACACACACACACACACACACACACACACGGACTGTTACATTTTCCTTTACCTTTAGGGCATGGAAGTTCATGGTATGTGGAAGTTTCCTTCTTGAGTGATGCAGTGTGTGCGTGTGCGTGTGTGTGTGGGGGGGGACGAGAGAGAGAGAAATTAGCGTTAGAGAGGGAAAGGGAGAGAGAAAGTAAATGGTGAACATTATGGACCTGCCTTCTCTCTCTCTCTCTCTCTCTCTCTCTCTCTCTCTCTCTCTCTCTCTCTCTGCCCTCATACAGGGCACACTGCAAGCCTTTGACCAGACCTGCATCAATTTTGCATTTTTCAGAGGAAGAGTAAACAGAATGAATGTGTGTGTGTGAGTGTGCGAGTGTGTGAGAGGGAAATATAGGTAGTGTGTGTGTGTGTGTGTGAGAGAGAGAGAAATATAGCTTGTGTGTGTCTGTCTGTCTGTCTGTCTGTCTGTCTGTGAGTGTGCATTTCAATAAGTCAGACAATTCCACTATTAATAACTTTCTGCCACCTGGACTTGTGGCTAAATCTCACTCGTAATAACTTTACTGTCAAATTATATTAAATAAATTCTCTCTCTCTCTCTCTCTCTCTCTCTCTCTCTCTCTCTCTCTCTCTCTCTCTCTTTCATTCTTTCTTTCTTTTTTCTTTCTTTCTGTCTCGTTCTCTCTCTCGTTCTTTCTCTCTCTCTCTCTCTCTCTCTCTCTCTCTCTCTCTCTCTCTCTCTCTCTCTCTCTCTCTCTCTCTCTCTCCCCTCCCCCTCTCTCTCTCTCTCTGTCCATGTGCTGGAGTTTCTGGTAAAATCCGTGTGTATGGGGTTGTTTGCTGAGGGAGGGCCTCCCAGAGCAGCTCCTGTCAGCACCCGGCCGGCTCTCCCCTGAACGTGCCAGCAAGCCTTTAGCCTCACAGCCAGACACGCGACACATACACACACACACACACACACACACACACACACACACAGGCACACAGTTATACTCACTCTCACACCTCACGCTCTCCACACCTCACCAGCACATGCAGGTACACACACACACACACACACACACACACACACACACACACAATCGCGCACACACACGGTCTCTCTCTCCCCCCTTCTCTCCTCTGGTGTGTGTGTGTTAACATAGCCCATAAAACACATGTGAATGATCCATAAACCCTGTCAGGGCCTCGCTGAGCTAAGGGCCTCGCTAAGCTCTCTGGCTCTCTCCTCCAGTTCTACTGACTGACTCACTCCAGCCTTCATCACCTCTCCTCTTCTCTCCTCTCCTCTCTTCTCTTCCACTCTTCTCCTCTTTTTCAATCTCCTCTCCTCCTCTCTTCTCCTCTCTTCCACTCTTCTCCTCTTTTTCAATCTCCTCTCCTCCTCTCCTCTTCTCTCTTCCACTCTTCTCCTCTTTTTCAATCTCCTCTCCTCCTCTCTTCTCCTCTCCTCTGCTCTGTCCTCTCCTCTCTCCTTTTCTCCTCTCCTCTACTCTTCTCCCCTCTCTTCCATTCTCTCCACTGCTCTTTTCTCTTCTCCTCTCCTCTCCTCCTCTCCTGTCTTTTCCTCTCTTTTCCTCTCTCCTCTCCTCCTCTCCTCCTCTCTTCTCCTCTCCTCTACTCTCTCCTGTCTTTTCCTCTCCTTTCCTGTCCTCTCCTCTACTCTCCTCCCTCTCCTCTCCCCTCATCACCACTCCTCTCCTCCACTCTACACTTCTTTTCTCTTCTCCTCTCCTCTACTCTCTCCTGTCTTTTCCTCTCTTCCTCTCTCCTCTCCTCTCTCTCCTCTCTCTCTCTCCTGTCTTTTCCTCTCCTTTCCTGTCCTCTCCTCTCCTCTCCTCCCTCTCCTCTCCCCTCATCTCCACTCCTCTCCTCCACTCTACACTTCTTTTCTCTTCTCCTCTCCTCTACTCTCTCCTGTCTTTTCCTCTCCTTTCCTGTCCTCTCCTCTACTCTCCTCCCTCTCCTCTCCCCTCATCACCACTCCTCTCCTCCACTCTACACTTCTTTTCTCTCTCCTCTCCTCTCCTCTCCTCTCCTCTCCTCTTCTCTCCTCTTCATCTGATTGAGCTGCTAACTGCCCTGCAGAGCTGAGAAGCCTTTAATAGCAGAGCTTAAACTAGCCTTCCAGTTAAAGACTACCCTTTAAAAAAGACCTGTCAACTTTATGACCAGAAACGCTTTCAGTCTCCTCTTTTTTTAAGCAATATCAGTTCTAGAAGAGGTCTTCAGAGAACTGCATAATCCCATTACTTTTGGTAGGGTTTATATGAAACTAAAAATAATAATAATCATTTATTGCTGTTTTATTTGTGGACATTTTCAGTTACCATAATGTGCTATTTGTGTACGTTCAGGTGAATGAACTTCAGTGGCCTTGACTGCTTGAGTTTTTTCCTACAGGTTGTTTTTGGCACAATGTTGCACTGACGGCGGCTGCCTATTTTAAACTGGGCTGGGGCTGGAGTTGGGAGTCAGTCCACTTCTCCACAGTACATGTGTAACTATGTGTGGAGCTCAAGCCCGAGTCCCAGTCCAGTGCAGTGTAGAGCATGGAAACCCGACCAACGTCCTATCGGACCCGGCAGAACCTGACGGGCTCGGTCGGCCTTGGACGAATATTTAGAACTTACGTCCAGCCCAGACTAGTCCAGTGTACAATAGAGCATGGAAACCCGACCAAGGTCCGATGGGACTTGTCAGAACTCAACGGGCTTGGTCGGCCTCGGACAAATATTTAGAAATTAAGCCCAGTCCAGTGCAGTGCAGAGCATGGAAACCCGACCAATGTCCAATCGGACTTGAAAGAACCCGAAAGGCTCGGTCAGCCTAGGACAAATATTTAGAACTTACGTCCAGCCCAGTCCAGTCCTGACCCAGTCCAATCCAGTGCTAGTCCCAAAGCGTTTCTCAAAGTCGAGGAATCATGCTTGGAAGGCTGCTTTTTCGAGCATTCCACGTCATTGTCTGTCGCCAAGTACTGTTCCAAAGTCAAGCATCCTTCTAAATTCTAGCGAGGACAGAGGCCTTTGTTCAGAGATTTTTCAAGGATGCACTGATAGAGCCTCGTTTTTGAAGTGTACGGCTTCCAAGGCTAGTGTGCTACCTAGGAAGCATTCTCGACTTTGAGAAACACTGCCAGTCTCAGTCCAGTTCAGTCCAGTCCAATCCCAGTGCAGTGGCCGGTGCCATGTTTGCCGTTTACCCACTGCTGGGGAAATATAGACGGTTGTTCTGTTCAGTCCTGTAGTGGTCAGTTGGGTTTAATGTGTGAAATTGGGGGTGCGACCCCAGACAAGCGTGCGTACGCACACACACACACACACACACATACACACTCTCTCTATCTTTCTCTTTTTTGTCTCCCTCTCTGTCCCTCTCTCTCTGTTTCTCTCACACACACGCACACACACACACACACACGCATACACACACACACACACTTTCTCTCTATCTTTCTCCTTTTTGTCTCCCTCTCTGTCTCTCTCTCTCTCACACACACACACAGTCTCTCTAATAAATGCAGTCTAACTCTTTCTCACACACACGCACGCACGCACGCACGCACACACACACACACACACACACCTCTCTCTCTCTCTCTCTCTCTCTCTCTCTCTCTCTCTCTCTCTCTCTCTCTCTCTCTCTCTAATGCTCACACACACACACACACACACACACTCACACACACACACTCTCTCTCCTTGGCTCTCCGTGGCAGGCTGTCCACAGCATTGGGGCTGATTAATGATCCCTCAGCAGTTTTCATTTCCAAATAAATGAAGCTCTTTCTGCCCCACTGCTGACTTACACACAGCACACTGGGCTGGACTGTGTGTGTGTGTGTGTGTGTGTGTGTGTGTGTGTGTGTGTGTGTGTGTATGTGAATATGTATGTGAATTTGGGTTTGTGTGTGTGTGTGTGTGTGTGTGTGTGCGCGCACACGTCTGTATTGTTTTTGTGTGTGTGTGAGTGAGTGTAGGTGTGTGTTTGTGTGGGATAGAGTGGTTCACTATTTCTGTCTGTCCTGTATTTCTGTGTGTGTGTGTGTGTGTGTGTGTGTGTGTGTGTGTGTGTGTGTGTGTACACATAGAGTATGTATAGTCTGTACCAGTTTGTGTCAGCCTGTGTGTGTTTGTATATTCCCGCTGTTTGACATGTGAGTGAATGAGTTTGCCTGCTGTGTGTATGTGTTCTCCTGTCACTCCGCTCTGCACCCTGCCTTGCATCTAGTGTGTGTGTGTGTGTGTGTGTGTGTGTGTGTGTGTGTGTGTGTGTGTGTGTGTGTGTGTGTGAGTGTGTGTGTTAAAATGATACCTCTCATCTCTACCTTCAAACATGGCACCATCAAGAGACACTCTCACAGCGACACAGTTGTCCACCCTCACACAAATAGCCTTCATTAGACACACACACACACACACACACACACACACACACACACACACACACACACACACACAAATAGGCTTCATTAGCAGTGAGACAGGATTGGCACTTAGAACTGTACACACACACACACACACACACACACACACACACACACAGCTAGAGGCGGGAGATCAAACCTGGCCTTTATGCCCAGCAAACTCCTTTTATGTGAAAATGATCTCCCATGTCTCTCCCTTCCTGGCTGTATCTCATCCCCCACCCCCACCCCCTTTTTATCTCTGTCTTCCCTTCTTTCTTTCTTTCTCTCTCTCTTTCTTCCTTTCTTTCTTCCTTTCTTTCTCTCTTTCTTTCTTTGTCTCTGTTTCTTTCTGTTTCTTTCTCTCGTTCTGTCTCTCCTTCTTTCTTTCTTTCTTTCTTTCTTTCTTTCTTTCATTCTTTATTTTTTTCTTTCTCTCTCTCTCT
>JAODXP020000026.1:18280029-18282529 GCA_027497455.2 Sardinella longiceps | reverse complement strand
CACACACACACACACACCACACACACACCTACACACACACACACACACACACACACACACACACACACACACACACACACACACACACACACACGCCCTCTCTCATCTCTCTTATCATTACCTCTCTCCCTCATCTCTCTGTTGTTCTCTCTCTTTCTTTCTCTCTCTCTACCTTTCTCTCTCGGTCTCTCTCTCCATTCCGGGAGCACACACACACACACACACACTCTTATCATCTCTCTTATCTTTACCTCTCTCTCATCTCTCTCTTGCACTCTCTCTTTCTCTGTTTTTCTCTTTCGCACTCTCCATTCTGTGAGCACACACACACACACACACTCTCTCTCTCATCTCATCTCTACCTCTCTCTTTCATCTCCCTCATCCCTCACTTGCTCTCCCTCTCTCTGGCTCTCAATTCGATTCAAATGGTGGATTATTCATGTCCGCTTCTAAAACGGATCGTTACGCTTTTTGATCATGATTGGTTGAATCACCGTCGATGCTGATGCACGATTTACCTCGGCCGGCTGCGACCGACCGCATATCGTTTCATACTACCGGCGGGTGTTAGGCACGATGTGTGTACTGGAGTAGCGGTAGACACCTTGGTAAAACCAGCAAAAGCACCAGCTTCCATAACTGCACTCACTGAGTGTTTCTCAAAGTCGAGAGTGCTTCCTAGGTAGCACACTAGCCTTGGAAGCCGTACACTTCAAAAACGAGGTTCCATCAGTGCATCCTTGAAAAATCTATGAACAAAGGCCTCTGTCCTCGCTCGAATTTAGAACGATGCTTGACTTTGGAACAGTACTTGGCGACTGACAATGACGTGGAATGCTCGAAAAAGCTTACCTCACTCACGTCAGATCATGCGCTACGTAACTTTCGTAAGTCACTTCCGCGCAACGATCTGATGTTGAAGCCCATCAGAGAGATTTCAAGCCATTATTCTCTAACCGGACCAATCAGGGCCGCTAGCTGCTGTAGAGGGTGTGACGTAGCGAATAAGCAACTGTTTTGAATCCAACCAATCCAACAAACTTAACCAGCGTCATCGGTTGGTTTCGATGTGGTTGGCTGAAGTGTACGTCAATTAAATTGATGGACAAGCCGTTTGTCCAGTTAGATTCAAGGATTTCTGGCTCCTGAAATAAATCGTCTATCTCGGAGGATCAGATGTTCGCGCGTAGCGCTACATCTGACGTGAGTGAGGTAAAGAAAAAGCAGCCTTCCAAGAGAAACGTACACTGTCTCTTGTCCATGTGTTTGGAGTCTGTGGACCTTGTGATGCATAGACATTCATGCCTAAGTAGGTCTGCCTGAGACACACGAGGGACTAAGCTACTCCAACATGCAGAGAACACTAATGAGACAGGAGAGACAGTGCTTGAAACATGGCCAATGCAACATGAAGAGCTTTTGGAGTGTCAGTGCTGTTTGTGTGTGTGTGTGTGTGTGTGTGTGTGTGTGTGTGTGTGTGTGTGTGTGTGTGTGTATATGTGGGTGTGTGCACACGCAAGTATATGAGTAAATGTGTTACAGAGACATGATGCTACTTCACCTCATGTTTAAGAACATAATCTCTTCCGCTGCTGCTATGGCAACACTTGATTGACAGGCCCTCGGATGACCTCAGTGTGCAGGGAGTGCTCGCATACTCATGCATACACACAAGTACACACACACACACACAGAGAGAGAGAGAGAGAGATCCTCACTCACAGGGATCCTTCTCAAAAACCTGTCAGAGGATTGTCTCACCCTCATCCATCTTCTCTGTGCAATCTCTCCATCTCTCTCTCCCTGTCGCAGTCTCTCTATCTTCCTCTCATTTCCTGTCCTATAATGCATCTGTCTTTGCATCTCTTCTTTGCACTTTCATCTTACTTTCTCTCTTTTTTTTCTTTCTTGTGCCACCTCTCATCCCTTGCTTTTTTTCCCGTCCTTGTTGCTAGTCTGCAAGCGTTTTTGACAAGGCCTTTCTCACAGTTTTATCGGTTGCTTAAGTGTGAGACACATTAACACTAATTAGATTAACGATTTCTGTCATTGGCAGACTTCTCATCTCTCCCTCTGTCATTGGCACACTTCACAGCCAAACATTTACTACACTCCCAGGTTGAGTTTTTAAAGAAGTGGACACATCACACACACACACACACACACACACACACCTTCATATTCCTCTCCAAAGCTTTACATGAGGATACACAAATTTTTATACACAACTAATTCCACTGTGCCATGTGTGTCTGCAACTGTACATACTCAAGCGCACATACTACACACACACACACACACACACACACACAGTTCACATACGCAGACGTGTGTGATGTATGATGATGCAAATGTTGCACACACCAATTTCAGACACATCCTCCACAAACTCTATCACACACACACACACACACACACTGTATGTAGTCCGGGAGCCAAATGGCAAAATGTAATGGGGTCTGCTGATCAGATCTCTGTATGTGCTACCCCTTCAGCTG
>JAODXP020000026.1:18272529-18275029 GCA_027497455.2 Sardinella longiceps | reverse complement strand
AAACTCAAAATGGCAGCTCATTTGATTTTTCTCTACCACACAAATCCAGCCTCCCACCCAGTCCTGTAATTTTTCAGATCAGTTGGGGTGTTTACAGGCTAAGAGCGTTCCCCTCAGCTACCCAGAGTCCTCCAGAGTTACACATCCTCTCTGTCAGGCCTCACTACATTACTTTAAATGACCTGCCAGCCACTAGCCTCGGGTGGCTCACTGACATAGAAGGATGGGTTTCTTGAGTGTGTGTGTGTGTGTGTGTGTGTGTGTGTGTGTGTGTGTGTGTGTGTGTGTGTGTGTGTGTGTGTGTGTGTTGATGTGCGTGTGTATGTGTGTGCGTGTGTGTGCATGTGTGTGTGTGTATGTATGTGTGTGTGTGCATGTGTGTGTGTGTGTGTGTGTGTGTATGTGTGTGTGTGTGTGTGCATGTGTGTGTGTGTGTGTGTGTGTGTGTAGGTTGTGGCGCCTGACTTCGTTGTCGTGAAGATGGTGCACCAATCCATGTCCTCCTCTTGCCTTCCCCTCACTCCAGGTCCCAGATCAATCTCGTTTGGCATCAACAGCTAATGTTGTGGATATGAAGCATCATAGCACTTTGGGGCTTTCCAGCCAAATGTGTTGCCAAGTGGTTTTCGCGACTCTTTTCTCGACTCTTCAGATTCATGCTTCAAGCAGATAGGCCTACATAGTGGTCAACACAATACAAGAATTTTTTTTCTTTTTTTAATAATGAAATCCACGTGCCATGTGGTTTTGAAAGGGGTCTTTACATGCTGCCTTGATAACAAAACACACAGGAGTTACAGCAGTTAAATAAGTACACAGATGCTTAACTTAAACTGTACATATTATGTCATGACATCAGATGGGGATTGATCCCTGGTCTCCTGCGTTCAAGACAGACGTGCTACCCGTCAGACCACTATGCCTTTGAAAATCTGACGGGTTAGTCCCTAATTATCCAACATATTGTTATTAGCCTACTACTTTGTTTTGTTACTATTATGTATTCTTTGTCATGATATTAAACTGAATATGAAACCTCTTGGTTTGGAATAGATTTGTTATGACATTAGTGATGAAAAACACAATTCTTGTCTTCAACCACTTCATGACAAGCCACGAGTAGCGCCTGCTGCATGGTACAGAGTTTGACCCAACGCAATTCAAGTACTTGTCGGAGCCACGGAGCAGCGTATCCCACACGATGCATTGCATGGCGCATGACGTCATCCCACTAAATGCGAGGCTTCGTCTGACATTAATCACGTGGTTTTTTAGTAACGATACTGCTCGCTAAGCCTCGAATCGCGTTTAATAAAGGGCCTCATCTGGTACGCCCTCTATTTGCTCGACGAACGCCTCGCAGCCTCGCTTCAACTCATAGACATCAGTACCATGCAGCAGAGACCAGTGCTGCGTGTGAGCCACTGTGCCGTGTGTGTGTGTGTGTGTGTGTGTGTGTGTGTGTGTGTGTGTGTGTGTGTGTGTGTGTGTGTATGTGTGTGTGCTGTGTGTGTGTGTCTGTGTGTGTGTGTGTGTGTGTGTGTGTGTGTGTGTGTGTGTATGTGTGTGTGTGTGTGTGTGTGTGTGTGTGTGTGTGTGTGTGTGTGTGTGTGTCTGTGTGTGTGTCTTTGTGTTCATCTTAGAGTGGATTGGACAAAGGACCCACAGTATTGGATGCCAAATCTGTGTATTTATCTGTAAATATTTCTTCCATTAGGATCCTAACGATGATGGAAGACAAAGCGTGAACCTGTCCAGGCAATACTCTGCCGATGGAGCCGATGGACTTTCCATGGAGAGAGACTAACAACACTTAGTCCTTGGGCCAAGGACCCAAAGTATAGGGTACCGGTACCATCTGGGTGGGCAAATTCTAGTTGTTATTTTTTTATACCTACACATCCCTAGTTTATGTTTTGATATGATAGACATCTGAGATTGGTAGCTTTTTAGTGGTTATCACCTAATGAAGTAAAGCACCCCCTATAATAAATCACATTTTAGACACCTGGTACGTATCCTTGTTGAACCCATGCTGAAGACAGTTGTCAATGTTTAATAATGTTGTGGTTGGTATCAATTTAAAGAGCACATCCCAAGCTTTCATTCAAATGCTTTACTGAAGCCCTCTGACAAACACAGAGGTCACTGGAGCCCTTTGAACCAACAAAAACACAACATTTTTAACAATTTCCGCCTAAACAATACATTATCTTTATGTCCAGTGGAATCAGGGAGCACTACAGACACAAAAGACAGCAACTGATGGACTCTCAGGTGCAACTGTGGTGCATTGAGCTTGGATGAATCATCCCATTTACTGACTGAATCTTAATGCCCCCACTATGCCCTAAACGCTGAGCCCTCAAAGACTTAACTAGAATGAGTCTTGCCTTGTGATTGGCCAGTTCATGCCAGTTAAGTCTGTGAGGATTCAGGGCTTAAGGGTTTAGTGTGGACATTGGGATTCAGACAGTGTTTCACTGTATCACAGTAAATC
>JAODXP020000026.1:18257529-18267529 GCA_027497455.2 Sardinella longiceps | reverse complement strand
TCTCGGAGGCACCCATGCATCATGTGCCACTCTCTCTGTACATTGGCACTGCCACCCTCGGTGTCTCTCAACGCTAGGCATTGGACCAATGGGCAGGCTTAAAGGCACCTCTATCTCATTTGACACCTGCTTCGAAAAAGGTCACTCTTGTGCAAAAAAAATGCTAAACAGCCACATTTAAGTCCACAGTGGCAACTGGCAGAAGAGAAAGGAAATAAAACCTAAAGTATCTGGTCAATTTACTGTAAAAGTACTTTGGGTAGCTCATTAAAACAGCACCTGCTATGGAATGTGTTGTGGTTCATTCATCATTACAGAAATGGGTAAAATCAATCCCTTTGTAGTCTAATGTTCTTGATATCCCATTTCAAGATTTGTGGAGACCTTAGCGACTAAGACTTTGAATTGGAACATTGGGTAACACTTTATTTTAAGGTTCACATATTAGCCACTAATACATACCTAACTAATGCCTCTATTAGTGCATTGTAAGGCATGTGTTAAGCAACATTAATCATTTGTTAGGCGTGTATTCACAAATGTCTTCTTTATGACTAATTAGGCCTTTATTCTTGACATAATATTATTAATAATGCCCTAATAAGCTTTCATCTCTACTTACTAAGAAGTAGTACCTACTAAAATAGAACATGTATAACGCACTAGTATACTGTCTGAATAAATCCAAAATAGTGGACTGCTTTCTTTAATATACACAGTACTTCTACTTTTACTGTCAGTAGTCTACTTGACTAGAAATTTTAAAATAGGCTACTTCTACTTGCAATACTTAAGTACAAAACATTTAAAATACTTTAGTACTTCCACTTAAGTATGGTGTTTAAAGAACAATTCAACATCAACTCAAGTCATTTTTGATATGGTACTTTTACTTCTGCTCCACTCCTCTACTCCAGTACTTTATACAACTCTGGACCTGGCACCTTTTGATATCCCATTTCAAGACTTGTGTAGACCTTTACACAAACATAATATCATTGTGATCTGTCATCTTTGGTTAACAAAAACATTCTGCCTTAACGAAACATGTTTGTCTATACATCTCTTATTGATGAGCATATAATTATTGAATGCTGTGCGCAAAAGATTGAATATTCTCTGTAATTCAGTACTTAACCAATGAATAGACACTAGGAAGACTCATTAACCAATGAATAGACACCACGAATACTTATTCTTTAGTAATTAACCAATGAATAGACACCAGGAATACTTATTCTTTAGTAATTAACCAATGAATAGACACCAGGAAGACTTATTCTATAGTAATTAACCAATGAATAGACACCAAGAAGCCTAATTCTTTAGTAATTAACCAATGAATAGACACCAGGAAGACTAATTTGGTTTGTTTCATCTTTATTGGGAAGCCAGAATAGACTCAGAAAGACCCACAGAACACCCCTCCCCCCTCAAAGGAATACATTTGCCCCTCCCTCCAAAAACACAGCCTGTACAGTTAGTCGCTGCGGTTGTTCATATGTTTGTTGGTTGGTTGCTGTTTTTTGTGTTGGTGAAGTTCGACTGGACTCAGTGAACCAGCAAGAGCCTGTCTGCAACGAGCGCCAGACTGAATCCAAGTGTGTGTGATACCATGGCAACAGGAATAAATAAATAAATACGCAATGGAAGAGAGGCAGGGAAGCAAAAGAGAAGTAGTACCATGTTGGCCTGAGGGGCTGCCGCCAATCAGCTTTGGGCAGAGCCTTTTACTTGAACACACACACACACACACACACACACACACACACACACACACACACACACACTGTACACATAAACTGAATGAACCCTATGTTCAATCTGTTAACACCTCTGTCAACAGAAGACAACATGTTTCTCTACTTCCTTGCCCACAGCTGTTGCATGCAATGCATTGAGTTCTGTCTATCGATGGTTGCCAGACTATACATTTTAATATCAGCTTGTCAGGTTAGCGACTTGTAGTTGATTTCTAAAGCTTTCCAAGCCAGTGGTTAATTATGGCTTAGAAAGCCTTGGGAAGAGCTCTCTATGGAGAGTGGTATGCCTCAATCAGAGAAATAATTGCTGAGATTGGAGACACACACTAGCATGTACAGTGTTTCTGCTGGGACAGAATCGTGCCTTCCCTGCAGTATCCACTCCACAAGAATCCATCCTGGCATTCCGAGCATGTCGCAAGGGAATATGGTGGTACTGACCAATTAGCAGAGCCCAATCGGGTCTCGGAGGGTAGTCACAACTCTGCTTTGTACTTCCTTCTTGGTACCAAGCAGAAAAGTCAGTTTCCCATTAGCATAGTAAGTTAGCGACTTAGTAAATTGGCAATGGGAAATTACATTGACACCAGCATAGTTGCACTAAGTTAGTTTGAAACTTGTGTATTTTTTTACCTGATCTAACTTCGAGGTTGTTTTTATTATTATTATTATTATTATTATTATTATTATTATTATTATTATTATTATTATTGAGCAGCTGAGCTAGAGCTAGGATAGCCTGGTCATAACAAGGCCCTCGGTCTACGTTTCTCTACCTAGGTCTAGGTCAAGGCCCTCGGTCTACGTTTCTCTTCGCACAATGGTCTGGGATCTCAGCTATTGAGAAACGACTGTTTGCTGGAGATGTTTAAATTCAAAACGATTGAATCAGCCCTTGACTAATTGCCTATTGTATTCTCGCGCTGTATTCTTAAGGTGCCTACAGACCAAAGATCTCACGTTCGCTGATTGGATCAGACAGGATGCATCCGATGCGAACGACCAGAAACCCAGACAGAGTACTGGAGGGAGATGAACATCGAGCGGAATGACGTAGGAAGGCAAAGGCCAGGCTAGTCTTAGGATCTTCTCTAGCATCATTACCACTAGTTGTCTGGTCAGTATTGGTTTCTCTCAGTAAAGTGGAAAAGGGTTGTTGGATTATAGAACTAGAAGTAGAAATATTGAATGATGGTCCCCATGTGTACTGAGATGCTGACAGAGTGTAGGGTTCACTTATTGGGTCAGGCCACATGTCTCCATAGAGCCCTAGGGAATATGGTTTCCCCAAGGGACACTCACACACTCACTCTCTCTCTCACACACACACACACACACACAGATGTTCTCACAGAGGCCATAACTCACGTGACATTCTGATGACATCAAATTACAGAGTAGAACCGCAGAAGCTACATTTGGCTCTCAACATTACTGATTTATCGACTAACCCCTTATTCTCTCTCTAACACACACACACACCCACACACACTTATAAACTGTACTTATAGGCCATTGAGACTCAGTCCAATCTAGCAGATGGATTTAGTTTCATGATGTTGAACAGCTCACAACAAAACTTTAAACACACACCTTTTACAGTAGCTACACACCATAACTTTGTCTAAGCTGTGTGTGTGTGTGTGTGTGTGTGTGTGTGTGTGTGCTCACAAACTCATTCAAGCATGTAGTGCGAAATTAAGAACCAGGCGAAGGCACTCTAAGAATCGATATGACATGTTTAGCACCCATTGGCTCATTCATTCTGTAAGTTTTAGCCAATAGGAGAAGGAGAGGAAACAGTTAATAGAGAGAGATTTGACTGAAACCTGTTTTCGATGTCTCTAGGCTTTCATACAGTAATGACTTTGATGCAGTCAACGCTTTTGAAATATGAAAGAGTCAGGCATAGGCAGATTGTGAATTTTCATGTGTGTGTGTGTGTGTGTGTTGTGTGTGTGTGTGCGTGAAAGAATTCTCTGGGGATCTTGTAAAAGGCACCATTAGTTTAGTGGCCTCATGAATATTGAGATGTGTGTATGTGTGTGTGTGTGTGTTTCTGAGTATCTGTGTGTGTGTGTGTTTATGCGTTTGTCAGGATATATACGGCATTGTAAACCATCATGACATGCATGCTCAGAGTGTGGTGCCAGCGAGATGTCAAGAAGAAGAAGAACACAACTTGGTATGTAAGCACACCAGAAATGAAAGGCCACACCCATACTTATATGATTCCCATACGGGACTCTGTGTTCTGTCTGGTATGTTCACACCCGATGCGTGCCACCATGCTGAACATTTATGGGTTTTGGGGGGAGGTGGTTGTCATTGGCCAACGGGTTCACGGGTTCAGTGTGCTTGCAATTCCAGGCGCTTGTGGAGGTCCAGTAGGCTACCTAGTGTATTAAGTTCCTCCATCACCCTACATAGCAGGGACCAAATCATTTGGACGTTAACTGACAAGTCTGTCAGTCATAGCAAAAGTCCTCTCTGGTCATAGCCAAACAAAACCGCTAACTTTAACGGTAGCCATCTAATCGTTAATTTAAAATGATGCTAGCAGCTAGCAGCTACAACAGCTAGCAGCAGCTAGCATTCCAACGTGACTATGAATGACTACTCAAACAAATGAAGAGAAAATGAAAAGCCGAGTAATATAGCAGAGATATGGAGTATGTGTATCAGTCTAGCCCTGAAATATTGTGTCGACTGTTTGCTGATAGGATTTAGAGTCTGTACGGTGAAAGAGGTCTGTTATTTAACTAAACTGCACTGTCTCTCTACCCAAAGCTGTAGAAATATTCTGTCCAAGAGGACGTCGTTTGTGTACAACTACTTTGAGAGCACTTGTCGTTTTATAAAATCTTAATTTTCTGTCTCTCGCTTTCTCTCTCTCTCTTTCTCACACAAACACACAGCCTCCCTCTCTCTCTCTCTCTCACACACACACACACAGTGTCACTCTCTCTTTCTCTCTCTCACACACACACTATCTGATGAGTCAGAATGGATGGGAAGAGACAAGGCTTGTTTTGCGCGAATGCTCCTGCCACTTCCTGACAACAGAAGTAGGTGTGTGTGTGTGTGTGTGTGTGTGTGTGTGTGTGTGTGAGTGTGTGTGAGCATGATAGGCTGCCCTTGCAGCTAGAGGTATATCTGTGCCTATGTGTTTGTGTATGTGTGTGTGTGTGTGTGTGTGTGTGTGTGTGTGTGTGTGTGTGTGTGTGCGCATGTGTCTGTGTGTCTGTGTGTGTGTGTGTGTGTGTGTGTGTGTGTGTGTAGCAGAGGCAGACGCGCAGACATCAGACGTCTCGGGCGAATAAATAAAGTCTCTCATCATCATTTCCCTGCTCTGCCATTGTGCAGTCCCCCAGCGGAAAGGCGAAGACGACTTTCCACATAAAATCTCCCGGCTGCTTTGAAGGGCTCCGCTTGAAAGAGACACATTAGAATGGATAAACACGACACCACGGATGGATGGCTTCTTCACAGGAAGTCACTGGGTGGATACCTATTTTATAGATGCTGGTGTGTCTGACTATATATATATATGTGTGTGTGTGTGTGTGTGTGTGTGTGTGTGAAAGAGAGAGACAAAAACAGAAAGAAAGACAGAGAGAAAGAAATCAAAGACAGGACAAGAAAAGGCGTGTCTGTGACAGAGAGCTGGAGAACATCTTTAAATATGTGAGAGGACATGTATACACACACACACACACACACACACACACACACACACACACACACACACACACACACACACACATATATACATACAGTATATATACGCGCATGTGTGTGTGTGTCTGTCTGTATGTGTGTGTGTGTGTGTGTGTGTGTGTGTGTGTGTGTGTGTGTGTGTGTGTGTGTGTTCTCACTCCCCTAGTTACTGCGGGTCTGGAAGGCAAGCACACACCCTGTCAGTGAACCCTGCGTAGGAAGGACAATGAAGTGGCCAAGCACAGAACACAAAGCCCCAGCAGCTAGCCAGCCAGCCAGGCAGCCACAGCACTTAACACACACCCGTCCCACAAACACACACACACGTCCCAAAGCCAGCGGTGACACACACATACACACACACACACACACACACACATACAAACACTAAGAGGCACTCTGCACCACCACCAGCACTACACACACCCATCCCACACACATACACACACACACACACACACACACACACACACACACACACACACACACACACACACCGAGAGGCACTCTGCACTACCACCAGCCTACAGAGCTGCTGAGGCAACCCTGGTGTTGGTCTGACCCGCATGTGGCTGGCATGAGGCCCACATCCGGCCCAGACCTGGCTGGTCTCTGAACAGACTCCTTGCACATAAAGGTTTTCAATACGGCTCACTTACTTCCAGTTAGGTGCATAAGAATCGCGATAAAAAGAAAACTCACACAAACTTGCATTTGGACGTTAACTGACAAGTCTGACATGTCAGTCATAGCAAAGTCCTCTCACAAAACCGCTAACTTTTAACGGTAGCCATTTAATTGTTAATTTAAAATTATGCTAGCTGCTAGCATTCTAACGTGACTACCAGTGACTATTGCGGCCAATGTAATTTGGATGTTAACTGACAATTCTGTCAGTCATTGGAAAGTCCTCTCTGGTCATAGCCAAACAAAACCACGTTTGTTATTTTAAAATTATGCTAGTTGCTAGCTGCTAACATTCTAACATGACTTCCAGTGATTATCGCTGCAAATGTAACCGAAAATATCCGAGCCGTATAGAATTTTATGTGCAAAGAGTGAACTATGTATTCTTTGAGGATGGAAAAAAAAAATCACTAGCGATCTGTGCTTCCCAGGAACAAAACAAGTGAAATAATAATTATTAAAACCCCTCTTTATCAACAAAGTCATTTAAATAAATCTTTTTTTAATTATCAGTATTGTGCTGCTCGCAGCAACTTTGCATAAGACCTTAAAAATAAAAACAAAAACAATAAAAAACAAAAACAAAGACAAAAAAAGAAAATAAAAGAGAAAATAAAATCCTTAATTTAATAATAAAAGGGTCATGGCAGCAAGGGTTCTGATAGGGCCGACGACGGGTACTTTTTTCCTCATGACCTTTGACCCTTGGCCGCTCTCGTTCATCTTGAGTCCATGGGGGGGTGGAGCAAGGGCCTGTCAATCACATTTCAAAAATTCAAAAAGGACACTTCCTGTTTTTTTGTTGTTGTTTTTTTTACAAGACCACTTCCTATGTTCTCACTTGATCACACAGGACTGGGCAACTGCCCATCATCGAAGCACAAACACACACACACACACACACACACACACACACACACACACACACACACACACACACAAACAGTACAGACAAAAACACACGCAAAAGAGGAGAAGTCAGAATCCAGGGGCAGAGGAGTGAGATGTCTTTGTGTGGTCAGCACAGGCCCTTCAGTCTCTGATGCCAAGTCCAAATCTGGCCTGTCCACACGGGCAGTACGGTAACACCCTCCTGGTTAAAAAAAATGGGGAATTTACAGCTGGAGTGTGATTTGCACTTTAATGGAGACCGATTCTCCCTCCGTCAGCCAGATGCAGGTTGTGTTCTGGGTGTGAGGATTGGATATGTCCATGGGGGGAACATTTGAGTCAATCGACCTCCACCATCCTTGCTGTTTTTTTTTTTGTTTGTTTTGTTTTGTTTTTTTGTGAAACAAAAATAGGATTTTTGACACCAAAATGATAACTTGGCACAAACACACACCTCACGTATATGTGTTTATGGATTTGTTTATGATATGTAACTTGAGTTCCACTTGCTGTGGACCTTTTGGCCACAAACATGCTAACTGATGGAATCTAAACGGACCAATCAGCACCTCACTCTTCATGTATGAGCTCTGCTCTCCATTGACTGACAAACCTCTAGTCCAATCAAAAACAAGGCCCCGCCCTCCCAGGCTCCATAACATTGATTTGTCCATTATTAAAGTCCCGTTATGTCGAACCCTCTACCCTGCATGACGACAGATTATCAAGTTTTCCCTTTTTTTCCGTCTCCACCATATCTTCTCCTTCACCTCCACCTTATCGTTCCCTTTACCAAAATGGAAGCCCAGCTTGGTAATTTGTTTCAGCTCTTGTTCGTGTGTGTGTGTGTGTGTGTGTGTGTGTGTGTGTGTGTGTGTGTGTGTGTGTGGGGAGCGTTTGTGTGTGTGTGTGTGTGTGTGTGTGTGTGTGTGTGTGTGTGTGTGTGTGTGTGTGTGTGTGTGTGTGTACTTGTGCAAGTGTGCATGTGTATGTGTGAGTGTGTGAGGTGTGTTTGTATGTGTGTGCATGTATGTGTAAGTGTGTGGAATGTTTTTGTACTGTATGTGTGCATGTGTATATGTATATGTGTGAGTGTGTGCGTGTGTGTATGTGTGTGTGTGTGTGACTACTCCAGTTTCAGGTAGCTGGGCGTAGAGTAGTTGAACATAAGATAGTCCATCTTGTACAGCTGGTAAAGTTGCTGCTGTTGTTGGGTGCTGATGTTGCGGAAAAACATGGCTGCCATCTGGTCGGTGGTGCGTGTGGACTTGGCGTAGGATGGGAAACGCACATCCTCACCAGCGCCCGACAGCCGCAGGACGGTGGCGGCGTCCTCCTCCAACGTCTCGTACTTGCCCACCACGTCGTAGTGGATGAGGCAGGGGTGGCAGAGGGAGTGTACCGTTTGCCAGTGCTCGTTGAGCGGGCCCTCTCGCTGCGTGGCCGGGTCCGTCAGGTAGGCGGCGAACTCGCGGAAGGTGACGTCGGCGCCCAGGCGCATAGCCTCGTCGGTGGCGTTCTGCCGGTAGCGCCGCACGATCTTGGTGCCGTAGCGGCGATGGAAGGAGGTGTTGTAGCGCAGCGTGAACTTGTTACGGTAGGCCGACACCAGGCGCTCGAAGGGCTCTCGCACGAACATGAACTTGAGGTAGCCCTTGAGGCGGCGGTTGATCTCGCCGATGCTGTACTGACTGAGCGCCCGTAGGTTGGCGGGCACGTGTGCCTCACCGGGCGGGATCTGCATGGGGTCGGTGTACTTCTTGCCGTCGCCCGACAGCACCATCATGACGCGCTTCCAGTTGGTGCACGCCACCTTGGGCACGTAGCAGTAGATGAGCCGGTGCGTCTCGTCCACCAGTAGATGACGGAGGTCACCGGGCGTCAGCACCCGTCGCTGGCGACTGGAGGCCGAGTGAGAGCGGCACGCTGCGGACACGTGCTCCCGCCGCGCCTGGTGAAGCACCGCCGCCGAAGTGAACTCCGTCTGGAACAGAGAGAGAGAGAGAGGGAGGGAGAGAGAGAGAGAGAGAGAGAGAGAGAGAGAGAGAGAGAGAGAGAGAGAGAGAGAGAGAGAGAGAGAGAGAGAGAGAGAGAGAGAGGGAGAGAAGAGAGAGAGAGATAGAGAGAGAGAGAGAGAGAGAGAGAGAGAGAGAGAGGGAGGAAGAGAGAGAGAGAGAGAGAGAGAGAGAGAGAGAGAGAGAGAGAGAGAGAGAGAGAGAGAGAGAGAGAGAGAGAGAGAGAGAGAGAGAGAGAGAGAGAGAGAGAGAGAGAGAGAGAGAGAGAGAGAGAGAGAGAGAGAGAGAGAGAGAGAGAGAGAGAGAGAGAGAGAGAGAGAGAGAGAGAGAGAGAGAGAGAGAGAGAGGGAGGAGAGAGAGAGAGAGAGGGATATAGAATGAGAGAGAGAGAGGTACAAAGAGAAAGGGAGATAGAGACAAAGGGAGAGAGAGAGGTACAAAGAGAAAGGGAGATAGAGACAAAGGGAGAGAGAGAGGTACAAATAAAAAGGGGATAGAGAGAGGGAGAGCAGAGAAAAATGGGAGGGGATAGGAGGAGAGGAGAAGTGATGAGGAGAAAGAAATGAAGAGAAGAAGATATGGAGGAAGAGAGACAGAGATAGACAGAGCGGGCGGGTTGAATAAGATGAAAGACAGAGATACAGTTGAAGGAATGGAAGAGGGCAAAGAGCGAGAGAAAAGAGGAGGGGGAGAGAGAGAGAGAAGAATGTTGGTTGAGATGAAGGAGGGAAAAAGAGAAATGAAGAATAAAAATGGAGGAGATATAAAGAAAAAAGGAGGAACAAAGAAACGAAAGTAAAGAAAAGTTCCAGAACAGGGATAAGAGAGATGGTTCCGGAACAAGGATAAGATAGGGGCAGAGATTGAGGGCGCAAGAGGGCACAGAAAAAAAGACAGAATAAGGAGAGGAAGGAGGAGGAGAGA
>JAODXP020000026.1:18248281-18249929 GCA_027497455.2 Sardinella longiceps | reverse complement strand
GAGAGAGAGAGAAAGAGAGAGAAACTTGTCACCTGAGTTACACACACACTTTTACTCCTTCATGACTCTCTCTCTCTCTCCGTCATACCAGAGACCCATATCCACACAGCCCAATTAACATGAAGACGTGACAAGCTGCCTTCCCCCCTAATTCACATCAACCGCTGTTCCTGCACAGACATGTTTATGACGGAGAGGTATTTCCACGGGAATGCTATGACGATAAGGGCCGCCGTAGGGTACACACTACAGTACGCCACCAGGAACAGAGAAGGGCTACTTTTCCTAAGTGTCAATAGCTGGCTTTCACTTTACGTCACTAACGTATTTTTCTAAGCATTCTTGTGTATTTTCATAAGCACGCTAACTGGACAACTGGGCAACTGGAGCTGGAGCCATTGAAAGCACTGTGTTTTGGTTGCAACATTTTTTGTACAAAAAGCCTCAGTTTTATGCCGTTTTTGGATGTTATAAACTGTCCGAGAGAAGGGAAAGGGTTTATATCGAGTACCTAAGGAAATCGCCCATAAAGGTGAGAAATGGAAAAAAACTCACAGAACAACGCCGTAGTTCGTAATGCCCACAGCCTCGATTGTCAGCAAATCTTTCTGCTCTTGAGAAAATTCTGACATTTTCATCAAGTACGGGTCACGTAATACGAAAATTTCAATGGGAGCAAACGTGAATGATTACCCCATTACATCACAATAATGATTACTTTTTAACAACCTCTTATATTTGTGTATGAGACCCCCCATGAAAATAGAACACAGAACATAGAACAAACGTACAGAACTCTCGCTCTCCTTTTACCCTCTCTGTTATTAGCTTTAGCATGGCTGTTAGCATAACTGTTTGCTTTTATAAGGCCTTCACAATTTGCGCCGGCACGTTGTGAAATAAAATAACGAGCTTCTGGGAGTACGGAGCGTTCTCTTGTGACTCGCTCTCTCGTAAATAAACGTGCCCACGCGCTCCTGCCGGGTCGACAACAACACAAACCACAAGGGGCGGTGAGAGCGGAGCAAGTCAAGGATGAAACAGTAAAAAACTCTCCCGCTCCACGGCCCTGAGAAAAAGAACAATAGGGCTTCTACAGTCGTAAATATGGGAGGGAAAAAAAGAATCAGATGAGTTATTAGCATGCAGACCTGAGGTGCTATGAGTATTGACTTGCATTTTCATAGAAAACAACACATACATACACACACAAACACACGCACACACACACACACACACACACACACACACACATACACAAATACACAGCTCTGCCTTGACCCTTAGATATTATTTTCCGTCTATTTTTTCCAATTGGAGTCTGTGTTTCCAATGTTCTTGCATTCGGTTGCTTTTATCACTTCCTCTGTGTGTGTGTGTGTGTGTGTGTGTGTGTGTGTGTGTGTGAGTGCGTGCCTGTGTATCCTTTGGCTGCAGAACCCATAGGAGCCAAGTTCTCAAGGGTCAAAGGTCAACTCATCCCACTCTTCCTCTTCATCTAGTCGTGACTTCTCTTGCCTGCTACCGAGTCTCTTCTAACTGATATCCCCTGATGCATGCACACACACACACACACACACACACACACACACACACACACACACACACACACACACACCACACAGAATCTACAGTAATGAGTCTGCAT
>JAODXP020000026.1:18208281-18210781 GCA_027497455.2 Sardinella longiceps | reverse complement strand
AGGGCTGCTGAGGACAGTGACGGATCACTCGCTTTCTCCCCTCATTTCTCCACAGCAGCTGAGCTTTGACACAACAGGGACAAACTCTCTCTCTCTCTCTCTCTCTCTCCCTTTCCCCCTCATCTCCATCTTCCTTTAGCTCTCTCCTTTCTCTCTTCCTAGCTTCATCTCTCCCCGTCTCTCTCTCTTCATTTCTCTCCTGTCTTCTTTTCCATTTTCTCCAAATCTTTCTATCTCCTTCCATCTTTCTCCTGTCCCCTTACTCATTTTCTTTGCCTCTCCCTCTTTCTCTCCTTCTCTTACTCTATATCCAACCATTCTTGCCTCTCTTTCCCCTGCCTCCTTTCCTGCCCCCCTCTCTCTCTCTCTCTCTCTCCTCTCTCTCCCTTCTTTCTCCCACACTACATCCCTTTTCATCTGGGTGCAGGCTTGCTGCTGCATGGTAATGGCTCTCTCTCTTTTACGACCTAATTTGGCCCTGAAATGAAAAGCTTTGTAAAGTCTTTTTGACTTCCTCTGCTCGTTTTGCTCCTTTTTTGCATTTTTCACTGCCCTTTTTCTTTCTTAACCACCCCCTCCCCTCCTCCTTCTTACTTTTCTCTCACTCACTCTTTTTTTCTTCTTCTTTTTTGGTCCTTCAGTCTGTTCTTCCCGGCAGTGTCGGATGGTTGGATGGTTGGGTGATCAGAGGGCACTATGGTAAACTGCAGCAGTGCCACATCACCATTGCCACTCTCCCTCTCTCTATTCCTCCTCTCCTCTTTCTCTCTCTTCCTCTTCTCTCTCTCTATTCTTTCTCTGTTCCTCCTCTCTTCTTTCTCCCCTCTCTCTTCCTCTTCTCTCTCTCTATTCTTTCTCTGTTCCTCCTCTCTTCTTTCTCCCCTCTCTTCCTTTTCTCTTTCTCATCTCTGTTCCTCCTTTCCTCTTTCTCTCCTCTCTCTCTTCCCCTCTCTTTCCCTCTCTGTATTTCTCCTCTCCTCTCTCCGCCCTCTCTGTGTTTCTCGTCTTTCTCTCTCCCTCCCTCTCTCTCTGTTCCTCCTCTCCTCTTCGTCCCTTTCTGTTCCTCCTCTCTCCTATCTTCCTATCTCTCCTGTCTTTCTTCATCTTCATCATTCTCTATCCTTCTATTTGCCTGTCCTTGTGTGTCCTCCTTGTCTATTTGTGAATGTGTGTGTGTGTGTGTGTGTGTGTGTGTGTGTGTGTGTGTGTGTGTGTGTGTGTGTGTGTGTGTGTGTGTGTGTCTATGTGTACAGTATGTGAGAAAGAGAGAGAAAGAGAGACTGTGTGTGTTTGTGTTTCTGTATAGGTGTGTGTGTGTGTGTGTGTGTGTGTGTGTATGTGTGTGTGTGTGTGTGTGTGTGTGTGTGTGTGTGTGTGGTGTGTGTGTGTGTGTGTGTGTGTGTGTGTGTGTGTGTGTAAAGAGAGAGAAGAGAGAGAGCACTATCTGAGTCTCAGACTGGCATGTACACCGCAGCACGGAGTCCAACCACAACCAGCCTGATGCATACCTACTGACACCCTCTGTAAATAAGAGAGAGAGAGAGAGAGAGAGAGAGAGAGAGAGAGAGAGAGAGAGAGCGAAAATAGCTCACAGAAAAAGAGAAACAGTAAATACAGAGAGAGAGGGGGGAGAGAGAGAAACAAAATAGCTCACAGAGAAAGAGAGAGAAACAACAAGATCAGACAGAGAGAGCGAGAGAGGGAGAGAGAGGGAGAGAGCAAGAGAGAGAGAGAGAGAGTGAGAGAGAGAGCGAGAGAGAGGGAGAGAGCAAGAGAGAGAGAGAGAGAGAGAGAGAAAGAGAGAGAGGAGGACTATGAGAATGTGGAGGCGCACGTAACACAGTAAACCTGCATAAAGCTTTAAAGCCTCTAAATTGACTCCAGGCCCCCTTCACGTTATTAAAAGCCATGATTCACTGCCCTCAGCCACAGGCTGGGAGTTCCCATGCCAGGGCCTCTGCCCTCCCCCAAGACAAGACCCATCACCCCTGCCCCACCTACACCCCACACCCCACCCAGAACCACCACCCTTAACCTACATACACCCAACATACCCCCGTCCAGACCTAACACCCTTAACTTACATATACTCCCCCTCTCCAGACCTACCACCCCTACCCCACCTGTAACCGCCCCCCCCCCCCAAGAACACCATCCAGAGTCCCATCCCTCCCCCTCCAGCCTGCTCCATCCCTGCACCCCCTACCATACCACCCCCCCCCCCCAAAAAAAAGCCCCATCCCCCTCCAGAGCTCTATCCCTACCCCTCCAGACCAAGCAACCCTGCCCCACCCACACCCCACAGCCTGCCTCCAAAGCCCATCCTTGTCCCATTCCTGCCCCTCTAAAGCCCATCCTTGTCCCATTCCTGCCCCTCCACATCCCCATCCCTGCCCATCTAGAGTCCCATCCCTGCCCCTGCTGCCTGGCCTATAGTGCAGTAGTCCAGGACTCCAGTGTCCAGAGCCCACAGGGCCATTAGGCTGCGTAATCAGGAGAT
>JAODXP020000026.1:18185781-18200781 GCA_027497455.2 Sardinella longiceps | reverse complement strand
ATCACAAGGAGGCTGACTTTGGAAGCATTTATTACTCATTTAGGCTAGGCCTATTACATAGAACAAATGTATTTCTGTAATGACAATCACTTGAAGGGTTCATGAGATTGTAAAAAAACTGCAGTGCAAAGGAAAAGGCCTGCTGCATGTGATATCAGTACTGAACCTGTGATGTGCACTGGATATTAGATTAATGTAACAACAGGAATAAAGAATATTTTGGAATAGGCTTATAGCAGGAAAACATATATCTCATCCGTCCTCCACTTACCTCACAAATAGCAGGTGCGCCATCTTGTGGTGAGAAAGAAGCATATGATTCCAAACATGTCAGGTACTCCAGAATGAAACACACACACGCACACACACACACACACACACACACACACACACCATTGCAAATACCAGACCTGATGAGTGTTTTTTTTTGTTTGGTTTTTTTACTGTTTGAGTCATAATATGATTCCAAACATGCAGTTACGGTTGTAGCCAATCCAAACACAACTCACTGAATAAGACTCAGTTAGCAATTTTATAGAAAACTCACTATTCTATTCTAATTGTATAGCACACTCATACTATTCTAAGAATTGTTTTCCTACATTGACACATGACAAAGCCCTTTTTGATAATTACTTCACTCAACACTCAGATTTAGCAATGCAAAAGGACAAGTAAGGATTTCCTGGATTGCAATTTTGGAAAGAGTGAAAGAAAAGGACTATGTGAGGTGAGAAGGAGAGAAAAGGTTAAGGTCAGATTGAACATCAATATCTCTACGAAAACATGTATATTAAAAAAATTATATATTGCACTTGTTTTGATGCAATCTCTCTTAGGATATATGATGTGGGCAATACACAGAACATCTGCAGGAATACACAAAAGCTCCACTGTTTACACTTTTAGATACATGTGCAAAGATGCATGATACTATAAGCTGCATGCATTACAAATTTATGAAATACAAAAACAAACAAAGAAACAAACAAAAAAAAAACGGATGTGCCCTGTACACCGAGTAAGCAAATGTCAAATGTGCTTTCCACTCTGTCAGTGTTTAGTTGGTGCTTTGTGTGCTTATTAATTTTATGGGTTGTGTGTACTGTCATGGAAAAAAACTGTATTACATACTGTATACTGCAACACTTTCACAGCAAGGGTAAATGACCTCCCAACCTCTTATCTGCTCTCACCACCTTCTACAGAGGTGCTATTGAGGGCATCCTGACCAGCAACGTCTCTGTCTGGCACGGCAGCTGCCTAGCTGCAGAAAAAAAGGCGCTACAGAGGGTGGTGAGGACAGCGGAAGAGATAATCAGGTCACCCCTACCAGCCATCCAGGAACTGTACACTTCACACTGCTCCAAGAGGGCAATGAAAATCATCAAAGACACAACTCCGACTGTTCTCCCTTCTACCATCAGGGAAGCGGTCCCACACAAGCAGACTGAGCAACAGCTTTTTTCCACAAGCCATCAGACTCATCAACACACTGAAGAAAACGTCTGGTTACTGTCGTAACCTCTGTTCTCTGAAGGAGAACACGAGACGTCACCTAGTGGGATATCGCCTCAGGGCGTACATTCCTACTGAACCCTTTTTAACCAATGCCTTTAAGGCAGCGCGCGCATGCGCCGTGTGAGGCGCTATAAATTGCCCTGCAACGCGCGCTTCTGCCTTTTCACACTTGAAGCAAGCACAAGTGTACAAGGAGGCATAAATAGGTGACGTCTCGTGTTCTCCTTCAGAGAACAGAGGTTACAACAGTAACCAGACGTTCTCTTTCAGTCGAAGCACTTCGACGTCACCTAGTGGGACACGTATACCGCAGCGCCTCATTGTAAACGGTGCGAACGACCCAAAAACACAATCACAGTTCAACCTCAGTGGAACAACACGATCTATTTGCCACAGTTCAATACACATGGAACATACACACGTATGGGCAATTTGCAGGGCTAAGTGGGACTGAGCAAGCCATGGCGTGCACTAACACCCACATCAATTAATGCCGGCACACAGCACGGTAATGCACGTGAATGTCAATAATATGGGCTGAACAAGCGACGCGTGTTAGTCACATACAAACATAGCAGTTCAATAAACATGAAACACTCACGTTCACGGTGGATTCCCACCGGCAGACAGGACAGAGGAGGCGACAGGCGTGCTTGTCATATCCAAATTGTAGTAGCGGGCGAAGGTATTACCACTGGCCCAGCTAGCAGACTGACAGACATCTTCCACCGAAACGCCTTTCCAAATAGCCCAGGACGCTGCCATACTCCTGGTGGAGTGAGCTCGTAATCCGTCTGGGGGCTGGTGTCCTGTAGACTCATAAGCCAGTCCGATTGCATCCACGAGCCAATGAGCCAGCCTCTGTTTCGATAGCGCACGTCCCAGCGCTTGCGAACCGAAACAAACAAACAACTGCTCCGTCTTCCTGAAAGAGAGAGTGCGTTCCACATATATTTTCAATGCCCTAACGGGACATAAAAATTGCAACTCTGGCGCCCTCTGCAGGGTAGCTGCGTCTACTGCCGGTAGCTCAATCAGTCTAGACCTAAAGGTGGAGGTGAGCACTTTAGGCTGGTAGAACGGATTAGGGTGTAGCTCTACTTTTGAGTCTCCAGTCGCAAACTGTATGCATGACGGGTTTACCGAGAGAGCGGTGAGATCGCCAACACGCTTCACTGACGTTAAAGCAAGTAGCAGCGCAGTCTTTAGAGAAAGCAGTTTCAGGCTGACGTCGGACAGAGGCTCGAATGGCTCAGCAGCGAGAGCCCTCATCACAAGCGAAAGATCCCACAACGGGACAGACACAGAGCGGGGTGGGCGTAAACGTCGCGCGCCTTTCAGGAACCGAGACGCCAGTGGGTGGGCACCTGGGGTCACACCATTCCAACCAGTGTGGCAGGCAGAGATAGCCGCCAAATAAACCTTCAATGTTGAAAAGGCACGGCCCTGTTCAAACATGTCTTGAAGGAATGTCAGGATAATTTCAATAGCACAGTCGAATGGGTTATAGCCACGCATTTCACACCATGAAGCAAAAACACGCCATTTCAAAGTATAAAGCGACCTAGTCGAGGGCGCTCTAGAACTCTGAATTGTCTCCACAACTGAAGCGGGTAAACCGCGAATTAACAAACGTTCCCGTTCAGGGGCCAGGCCACCAGCTGCCATCGTCCGGGAGCCGGGTGCCACACCATCCCCTTCGCTTGAGACAGCAGGTCTCTGCGGAGAGGCAGAGTCCAAGGATCTCCGTGGAGGAGCGAAATTAGGTCTGCGAACCATGTCTGTGTTGGCCACTTGGGGGCAATCAAGACTAGGGAATGTTTCTCCGCTCTCACTCTCTCTAGTACCACCGGTATAAGCGCTATCGGGGGAAAAGCATAAAGTAGAGTGTCGGGCCATGGATGTGCGAACGAATCCGCGCCCAGGGGGGGATTGTCGTTGGTTATTGAAAACCATAGTTGGCAATGAGCATTCTCCTTTGTTGCAAAGAGGTCTACCGTCGCTTCCCCGAACATTTTCCAAATCATCTGAATCACGTCTGGGTGAATTCTCCACTCGCCTGCTTGTGGGCCGCCTCTCGAGAGGAGGTCTGCACCGCAGTTCATAACGCCGGGCAGGTGGGCTGCGCGGAGGGATAGTAGGTGGCGATGAGACCACATTAGGATTTTCCGTGCTAGGTGACACATCTGAGCTGAACGTAGCCCCCTTGTCGATTTATGTATGCCACCGTGGCCGTGTTGTCTGTCCTCACCAAAACATGGGATCCTGACAGCCGCAGTGAGAAGTGCCTCAGTGCAATGAATACCGTCAGTAGTTCCAGGACATTGATATGGAGGCGACTCTGCGCCACTGTCCACTGGCCGCTGACCGAGAAGCCCTCGCACACGGCTCCCCAGCCCGTGAGAGAGGCATCGGTCATTAACACACGTCTGCGAGTGACCGGGCCAAGCGGGACCCCGGTCCGTAACCATGTGCTGTCTCTCCACTGTGACAGAGCCTGCCAGCATTCGGGGGTCACTGTGAGCACTTTGTTCCTGTCTTTCTTCGGATGAAAGCGCTGTTTTAAGAACCATCGCTGCACTGGTCTCATGTGCAGGAGACCTAGTGGCAGTGCTGCTGCTGCTGCAGCCAGTAGCCCCGGCAATCTCTGACATAAGTGTACACTGACGCGTGCACCCACGCGAAACCGAGCTACGCAAGCTTTGATGGATAGCTAGCGTTTTTTTGACAAGCGTGCAATGTTCGTGTTGGAGTCCAGGGTGAGACCGAGAAAGTCCACCTGTTGGCTGGGGGACAGGGAGCTCTTTGCGTAATTCACTCTCAAGCCCAGGCGCTGGAGATGTGACAGTGTGAGTGATATGTGGCTGCGTAGCGTTTCCCGCGACTCCGCCAGGATCGCCCAGTCGTCGATATAGTTGAGGATGCGAATTCCTCGTCTTCGAAGCGGGGAAATGGCAGCTTCCACGCATTTTGAAAATGTTCTGGGTGAAAGTGAAAGTCCAAATGGTAGAACTTGGAACTGGCAAACGTTGCCCTCGAACGCAAACCTCAGAAACTTTCTGTGTCTGGGTGTCACGCCCACATGAAAAAACGCATCCTTCAGGTCGAGCGTCGCAAGCCAGTTGTGCTGGCGAACGCACCTGATTATCTGCCTCTGAGGCTATGTTCAGACTGCACTCCAAATCTGATTTTTTGCATATCAGATCAACATCTTATCTCTCTATCGACCGCGTTCACACTGCTTGTCATATCGGATCTCCATGTCCGCTAATCACCTACCATATCCACGTGGGTTACTATGGTACCCTAACGCATCATGCCCACAAATAATAAAGAAAACCGCGGAGGGCAGAATGTTGGTTGTTTCTCTCTCAGATGGTTAAATGGGGCCGTAGCACACAGCTACAAGTAACAAGGAAGTGTCAGAGATGGAAGAATAGCGTTACTCATCTTTATTTCAGTGCATCAATGCAGTCCAGCACAGCTGTTAGTTGCCTTTCTGATGCGTGGTTGAAAACTTTCACTGACGTTGCTTTCCACACGCGAGGTAAACCTTGCTTTCCACACGCGAGGTAAACTCCAACTTGCGGCAAATCCATAACGCGCACTGACACGTTGTTATAGCAAACGATACTGTTTTTAAAAAAGGAGATTTAACATTGATCTCTCACTTCCGTCCATCTGCATTCCACGTGTTGATGTTTGTGTCACGTGACAAATGACGCAAGTGACACGGTGAAATCTTATCCCATGTGGAAAAGCTGTTCAGATCGCAGCATATCCGATATGAATCGCAATTGACACCACATAGGTATGTAGGGCGTAACAGATTCGGAAAAATCGGAATTCATGTGGTTTTCTGCTGTTCAGACCACCCGAAATCAATTCTAGATACAATCTGGATATGAAAAAATCGGATTTGGGATGCCAATCTGAACGAGGCCTGAGTGAGCATGCGGAACGGGAGATCTTTTAGATGGCTGTTCAGATGTCTCAGATCTAGGATAGGTCTCATGCCTCCATCCTTTTTTGGCACCACAAAGTAGCGGTTGTAAAAACCGGTCATCCAGTTTGAATGGGGAACTACAGTGATCGCCTCTTTCATAAGGAGATCCTGTATTTCTCCGCGCAGAACCACCGCCTGGCTCGGGGAAACCACTGAGTGTATGATGCCATTGAAGTGAGGTGG
This sequence comes from Sardinella longiceps, assembly GCA_027497455.2. NCBI lineage: Eukaryota > Metazoa > Chordata > Actinopteri > Clupeiformes > Clupeidae > Sardinella > Sardinella longiceps. Next base: position 18,195,071 of record JAODXP020000026.1, on the reverse strand, counting down.
GGGCGTGCAAACTGTAGAACATAGCCCGTCGAAATTGTTCGAAGGACCCATGTTGAGTTCGTGCACTCGCGCCATGCGTTCAGGCATTGCGCCGGGTTCGCTGGCTTTGTCACTGAGCCTCCGCTTGCGGGTGCGGCGCGTGACGCGTGAGCCCGCGTCGTCTCCCCCTCCTCTATCGAGAGAAGGGGGCTCATAGTTCGTGTCACTGACAGGGATTGTTCTACCTCTATGTGAGAGCCCCGAGCTACATGGGAGACTGGGGGAGAGAGAAATGGCTGAGTTATTATGACCACTGCTGGGGCATAAGCCTTTATTGATAAAGAGGTCTGCTCTCGAGACAGGGAGTGACAGGGGTGTGTGTTTGTGCGCAGCTGACTGAGAGGTGCTTGTGTAACACTGCTGTGGTACCCAGTTAACGTGTGACGGGGTGTGACACAGCATTGGATTTTGTTTTGACATTTCAGTGGCATATTGGGCGCTCCCGACATGCTCGGTGGGGAGGAGGCAACGTGAGATAGAACAGGCATGTGAATGCGTGTGTTTCCTATCGGATTAATTATGTCAGGAACGTTGTTCACCACCCTGGATGAACGGGACCGAGACCTGTGTTTGCGTGGGGTCCATCCTCTGCCTGCCTGCGCCGGGGGCGGAGGTGGGTTCTGAGCAGACGCCGAGAGTGCGGGTGTGTCTAGCCGCACTTTGGGTCGTGGATGAGACGGGGGAGGGCGCTGGAACACCCGTGCCTGTTGCTGCTGCTGAGGAGGCGGACGAGAGTGAGGAGGTCTGCCCGAACGAAACTGTCGAACTTCCCTGCGTGGCAGCAGATTGCGCAGAGCTGCAGAATCCTTTTGAGCTGCTTCAAAACGGTCCCTCATTGCTCCCACAGCAGCAGCGAAGAGGCCATTCGGAGTCATCGGTGCATCTAACAGGGGAACTTTCTCTCTGTCAGGGATGTTAGCCAGGTTGAGCCATAGATGGCGCTCGAGCGCCACCAGATAACCCATGGCTTTGCCTTGAGCCTGAGCTGTGAATTTCGTCAGACGCAGAGCTAAGTCGGTTGCTTTTCGAAGCTCGACCACCACGGCCGGCGTGACGTCAGAGCCAAGCTGCTGGAGTAGCTGGGCTTGATAAACCTGAAGCAACGCTGCGGTGTTGAGAGTACTGCAAGCCTGTCCAACACATGCATAAGCCTTTGCCCCTAAACTGGCGGTGGTTTTACACGACTTAGTCGGGAGCACCGGGCGCCCCTGCCAGGGCGATGAAGAGGGGGAAAGATAGGAAGCCAACGATTCCTCCATCGGGGGCATAGCTCCAAATCCGCACTCCTCTCCACCATGCAGACTGACGAACGGTGCGGCGCCTTGAGTAGTCACTCTGTTGGTGAACGGGTGTGCCCACGCTTTCTGTACCTCAGTCACTAGGTCTGGAAAGACCGGTAGCGGGCGAAAACGTTGAGACGGGCGAGCATCATAGAAACAACCATCGAGCCTAGAATGAGAGGCGGGAGGGGGGTCCGGCCACGAAATATCCAGTGCTCTCACAGCTTTTTCCACAAGGTCGTGAAGCTCACTAGCTAGTGGGGCCGTCCTGGGGGAGGCACGCACATCGCTCGCGGGCTCACTCACAGAAGAGATGCGGTCATCCATCTCTTCTTCTTCCTCCCTCGGGTCCGCCAGGCTCTCTCTATCGGAGGCATGAAGCGAGACCAAATTCTCCCCGGAGTCGAAGGATAAATCCATGCCAGCAGCTGTTGCTATGCGGGCAGCCGGACCTACAAAGTCGACCGGGGATGCGTGGGGGCTACCACGTGTGCAGCTAGAGCGGGTGGGAGAGCTCGGTGGCTGTCCCCTACCGCTAGCTGCTAGCGGCTGAGGCTGTGCGGAGGATAGGGGTTCGTCGTCCGCTGATTCAGCGCACATGGCCGCACGAAATCTCAGAGTCGATGGCTTCATCACCGCGCAGTGTGGGCACTCTCCAGGCAGGCAGAGGGCTGCCTGAGCGTGGTCCAGACCCAAGCAGAGCAGGCAGTGAGCATGGCCATCAGCGAGCGGGATAAACTTCCCGCACGTGCATCTCTTGGTCACAGACGCCATGATAGCCGCGGCGCGGGTGGTCATAGTCTGTGAGAAAAAAGCACAGTTATTACCAGGTGGTAACACAGTAGTAATTAAATTCGATGTAATCCAGGAATAAAGATAATCCAAGACGGCTCAACCAGGGGCGAAACTGCTGCACGAGGAGCTCTATCAGTCTTGGAAGAAGTCACTGGGTTCGAAGTAGTCGCTGTAGCGCTGAAAGGTGAAAAAGGCAGAAGCGCGCGTTGCAGGGCAATTTATAGCGCCTCACACGGCGCATGCGCGCGCTGCCTTAAAGGCATTGGTTAAAAAGGGTTCAGTAGGAATGTACGCCCTGAGGCGATATCCCACTAGGTGACGTCGAAGTGCTTCAACTGAAAGAGAACCACATGAACTTTCGTATAGGTCACTGGATGACATTCCATGAACACTTCTTCACCATGCCACAGGCACTTTACTCTTGCACCTTGTATACAGATCTACATTTTTCACTTTACTACTATGTTACTACTATTCTTATTGCACACTGTGTGTGTGTGTGTGTGAGAGAGAGAGAGAGAGAGAGAGAGAGAGAGAGAGAGAGAGAGAGATTTAAAATGCACATTGGAGACTGGTCAAACGCAATTTCAAACTTCTGTGCTAACCCTGTTACATAGATTTTTGACAATAAAGTACACTTTGGTTTAGAGCTTAGATCGGGCCGAAAAAATTGAGCCCGACCCTACCGAAGACCGATCATTTTCTGCCCAAGCCCGGCCCGACCCGAGAGATAACGTGTGATAATGAGCCCGAGACCGATTTAAACCCGACATGTTAAATAGCCCTGATAATGGCCTAGTTTTGTAACTGCATGTTCAACAACAATTCCGGATTGATTTACAGACATTTGTTCAGCATATTCTTGAAGCATATTGCCTGTTGACAAGACTTCATGTCTGTGTTGAGGTCCACGTCTTTCTGTCATACCTATAAGTGCTGACACACAGCTCTGCGCACCTCTCATTCACTGAGATTAGATAGGCTACTCATTCATTCCTTAGACTGTCATGCTGGCAAATCCACGAAAAAAATGTAATAACCAGAAGTTTTCTGGCAATAGACAGAGGTTATAATGCGTTGTGCGCTGCAACGTTTACCTTTATTGTATTCAGAAACACCGTAATTTCTCCAAATGTATCCACTTTCACTTTCGGTTCCCACGCGAAAGAAGCACGATTTTACTGACAAACAAACTTGATGTTTCCTTATGCTTTCCACTGGACTGGGTTCATTTTATTTTATTTTCCCCCATCACATTAGAAGCTTTAGGCTATATTACGTTATAGGTCTGATGTAGCCGACAGAGCGCAGCTGACAGGTGCTGCTCAACGCTGCGCAGAGCTGTCCAAACATATTTTTTTCTATTAATCACTTTAGGCTTAGATAACATTTTTTGCTGAGTTACTTAATACATACAACTTTATTGGGTGTCACACCATATAGCGTCATAGGCTAAATAAATAAATAAAAAAAACATATAAAGCATAGGCCTATTTATGGAACATTGATCACGAGCCCGGCCCGGCCCGAGCCCGATAGAGTGACGGCAAATGTCAGCCCGAGCCCGGCCCAAGTTCGGGTAGGTCGGGCCGGGCTCGGGCTCGGGCAGCGAATCTAAACTCTACACGCCAGCAGGTGAGAGAGAAGTGTCAGTTGCTCCACCCATACCAGGTGTGTCAAAGACATTCCGCTGAAAAAGAAAGGTGATGTGTTGTTCTCGATCATTCCAGATGTAACCCGGTGAGAAATTAAAGATAAGTTTCCTTCATAATATTGGGAAATAAGGTATATGAGAAAAAAGCATGTTTTTGTTATCCATTTTATTTACAATGTTATGTAATTTCCTGATGTATGTTATGTGATATTGAGTGTTTATATGCAAACCTATATTGATATTACTGCACATTTCATTAGGCTGTGCTTAATTCTGAAAAGAGAGTAGAGCCAATGAGCGTGTTCGAGATGTGGGCGGAGCCTTCTGCTGCGCAGCCTGCTCCGCAGCGCTGCGCTACACGTGGTACAATTTGGGTGAAAACCTGTCCAACATGGCAGAATGGGCGTTCTTTCTGCACGGCAGTAGCTGTCACATGGCCTTAAGATATCGCGGGAGCAAGTCTACTGCTGCGCAGCAGAGCAGCAGTTCAAACCTCGCTGCGTTCCGCTGCTCCTGCATGGAAACACCTCCATGACAATAAACTTCACCCTGATTGGCTTGAATCTCCTTTGCAAAAATGACGCATTTCTCGTTGTGGTTCCGGGCATAAACATTTTCCCAAAATTAAGGAATACTAACACAAATAATGTAGCTCTGTTCTTTGATGTTATTTTGTGACCATATGGCAAACATATAGAAACTTCAGAGTAATTCTGAATGAGCAACAAATATGTTTCGTATGCAAACATTTATTTAAAAAATCATAAAATTTATTTCAGCCAATTTCATGATTATTTTGATGAATATAAAGGTAATTCAAGCTTAATTTAATGCAAACAAAATTTGTCGACAACTCTTCCTTCTGTCACGCAGTGTTAACTGCAGGTAAGTGTGTCCAGCTTCTCCTGCAGAGGTCTGTAGCTCCTCCCGTTTGATCACGCAGATCTCGGCGGTCATATCGCTTTTGCAAAGCTCATGTCGTACGCGCCTAATGACTGTAGAAGTTGAGAGGTCACGGGGCGAAGAGAGTCCCGGATAGAGGGGAGAAAACGAAACTAGTTGGGAGAGGAGAGAAAAAAGGCTGCTGTTATCAAGACGGCAAGCTAATTTGTGTTTTCAATTTAAAAGTGTTAAAGGTAACAGTATAGTTAAGTGTGAATGTGTTGGACTGCGAATACTATACTGTTTTGCGTTTGGACTGAAACTGAACGTCGAGTGTGAGTGGATTTAACAAACACGAGATTGCAGATAACGTAGCCAACGTGTCTGCCAGAAGGATTGCTACAGAAAGTCAAGGTGGGCTGAGTAAGCCAACGTCGGAGTTCCAGAAAGTGCAAGAACTGCGCGGACTGTTTTCCGGAGGTCTACACTGGATATGGAGAGGTCGGTTGACTAAGCTGACTGCTTGCGGGAGATAGCCTACACGCTGGAGCTGGTGAGAGAGTAACCTGCTTCATTTATTTTCTTTTATCGAAGCGGCCATTTTGTTTACGGTCACAACGCACGCCAGCCTCGACTCAGGCCTGCATCGGGGACACTGGGCAGGGTATGGGAGACAAGTAAGGTGTGCCGGCTTAGTGTTATATGTTGAATGGGCCCATTAGGTTTATTGTGTATCAATGTTGACGGTATTTGAAGGTGATTAAGCTAACTGTGTTTATTAATAAGTCTATTGCTTTGTTTATGAGAAAACTGTGGTTAATGTAAAAGGCTTAAGCTTAAGAGGGTAATTAAGTTGTGAAAGAAACATATTCATTTCCTATAGGCTGTAGCCTATTTGTGCCTGTTTTCTGTTATTTTCCATTTTTTTATTTTACTTTTTACATTTAACAATATAGCCACTAAACCTTATTCACAGTGTGGACAATACTTTTTTGGGAATAACTAATTTGCAAGCTTAATCAGAACATTTAAAGAACATTTAAGTCAAACATAGTTCATTAATATTCAGTCTATTACAGTGAAGGATAGCATTTAGAAGTTACATATATTGCATTTACATTGAGTTATAGGTTCATAGAACCCAGGGCGTCACTGCAGTACCATATAGCAGGCTGAGGGGCGCTACACAGAGACCATCTAAAAAGGAGAGCAAGTTGGAGTACTAAGTTGCGTTCTGCGAAGACCTCATCCAGACATTTTACTGTAAGTAACAACCTGCATTGTTTCAGGTATTATGAAATTCAGATTTATTGTTGTGTCCAGATCAGCTTGACACATTAAAATCTTATAGGCTTTTAAAGGCAAAATTTACAGTTACACACAAAGTAAAGTGAGACGTTTACTTGCTTGCAAATGCTTATACTGAAATTAAACAATGCACTTACAGACAATAAGTAAAGTTTTGCGTTTACAAGAGGTCAAATAAACTTTATAATTGTGATACTTCAATTTGAAGAAGTTTTAAAAGATAACATTTGTACTGGTCCCCGTAATTTGTGACGGCAATGATCTTGACTGCTGGTGAAGTTTACTGTTTTATTTGCTCTTTGAACATGACAGTACATGTAAATTCCTGAAAAACTACTATCTCTTATAAACTCCGACCACCGTAAGAGCTTGTGCCTCATTACGGGTCCATTAAACTGAAACTATATGCACAGGCTAAGCAATATGACCTTCTCTCATGGGCGCTGTAGCCTTACTGACTGATTCTACTGGCAAACGTAATATAAAACAGAGCGCCACCTTATGGCCTTATCAAAATACAGCTTCCTTTCTGTCTTAAATGCACAGGATGGCATAAAGCCTCTTTACATTACAAAATGCATACTATAAGAAAACAGAATATTAATGTCCAAAAATAAAATACCTGAAATACTAATCAGATAAATTCACCTAAAATAATAAACCCTTTAAGTGGTTATTTACAACATTAGATGCAATTCAATCATGCAAATGTAAAAATATTAGTCCTGTCAGAAAGACTCAAATCATTTCACTTGAGAATTGAATGGCTCTCCCAAGTCGAATTGTAAGAATCCCGGCTATTTATTTAATATAATAAGCGCCTCAGGCTTAAAATGTTCACCTCTTACAATTACAATACCCCTAAGTCACCACTAGAGGGGGCGAGAGACCCAATTCTCCACTAACTATACTGTTACTCAGACCTGCAGTACCTCTATTAGTTTAAGTTAGAAGCACAGAAGGTGATCAGTCTTCTGTACCTCTTTTATTTAGACCAATATTTAACAGGTTTAGAGCTGGAGAATTTAGCTTACGTATTATTGGTTTGGTTTTAAATGGTTATAAAACACAGGTACTTTTAACTTCAGTCTAGTCTATAAGATAGGTCCCTCACAGACATTTACTGAAATGAGAAAGTTATCTTACCAATCCTTGTTTGGAAACGATGGTTGAATGAACCAAACGGGAAACGAGATTAAGGTTTTTCTCTTTTTGGTAAGTTTACTGTTCAGTACTTCATAAATATACAAGAAGCACGGCACTTTACAATTTAGAAATAAAACGAAGTTACAGACAAACGACTAAGACTTCTTCCTAGTGATGAAAGCGCAATGTCAGAACGAGTCGTCTTTGCGGGCAATCAGCGTTCGGTTCGAAGTCCCAGCTTGACACACGAGGGTTAGGGATGGCGAAGGTCGTCTCAGGCGAAGCGTCCTCCAAGAGCGTAGCGTCCAAGTTATGCTACGGGTATATATATTGCCTCCGTCCTCCTAACCTCCGTTATGGTAAAGAATCCCCTGGTCAGTCTTTGTGAATCATTAACCAAGACTCGCAAAGTTCACCGTCAGCATCTTTAAGAAACTGCTGAGTGTGCACTAAGTCTGCCTCGACACAAAGGCCATCCAAAGGACACCACCAAGTCACCAAACTAACTTAACAAACTATATGTAACTAAACACATATATATATATATAAAACAGAGAAATAGAAAAATACTATTGATTTCTTTGGCATAATATTGTTAAATCATCATTACTACTCAAAACACACACAGGTTACATCCATGGTTTAGTAAATGAAATAACTTGAGATCAAAAGTAAAAAGTTTATAAAAGAACAACTTTGATTATAATTAAAAGTCAAAGATAAAATATAAACTAACATTGAGTAATATGTCTAATATAAAAATAAGAAAAAGAAATAAAAAAATATAAAAGCAACAATATAGTAAATGAAATGACTAGCCTAATTACCCCTACTATGCCCATTACAACATTGATAAAATGAATTCAACTGAAACTCATCTAATGTATCCAAATTCATTCACTCTTTTAACACTACTAATTCTAAGTGGGGGCCTAACTGGAGTCTCATTCATTCCACCAGTGGGTGCTGTATCCATTCTCTCAGTGGGGTCAGCAGGGTCAAAGGCGAGAGAAGGGACAGAGGGAGAACTAAGTTCAAGGGGTGAATTGTGGATTGGCACTAAGTTGCTCTCACTGGAGGGTTGAACAGATGGTATAATATCAACCACTGGGTCATAACTGGTTTTCCCAGCACTTTGAATTATGACATGTTGTTGTCTGGCATTAGCCTGTCTGGCAGCAGCTCTATTCCTCTGCCTACGCCTACGCCTGCGCCTGCGCTTACCTTTGGCTGCTTTTGACAAGTGGTCAGTGTCTGGTTCTGCCGATGTTTCCCTATCATTATTTCTGGGTTCCAAAACAAAATTAAATCCACAAATATATAACTGGTAGGGAAACCGTTGTAAAACAGGTTGTGGATGTTGATTGGATGTAATCAGTGCATAGAATCTTCCTGACCAAAGTTTAGTTAGTTAGTCGGTCAGTTTAATGTCCCCTTTAGGAAACGTGTCCTCAAGGTCCCTTCAGCATTTCAGATCTTGCCTTTTAGCATCACATGTAAAATTTAGAAGCTTGCACTAAAGCTTTTATTTATACCATAAATCTCAGAGAAAGAATATACAAATGTTTTAATAGAAACCAAAACCACAAAATGAAAAATAAAATTATTATAATATCTTAACATCTATATTCTTCGGCGTAGGCCCTGACATCAGCCCATGCCTTGAAACTTGGACTGGTGTCTACCCCCTGACAGGGACCATACTGTTGAGGGTGGGGAGGGCGGAGGCAACATCAAAAGTTAGCACCAGAAGAACATGCAAGAGATATGTTAGGCAATTTGTTATAAAACGTGGCGACGTCGTGGATGACAGTAATGCTGAGTACATTACATCATTTGAGTCTTCCTGGCAGAACTTGAAATAAAACTCATTGTCATGCGATGAAAAAAAATATGTATGTCAATCTAGTGTCATGACAATGTCAATTAGAGATTAATCACAATAATCACAATGAATCACAAATTTAAAATGTTAGTAGTTTCAAAAAGACAAAGAAGCCAAGTGATAACTATAAGACTCCAGAAAATGAAAGGTGCTTTTTTAGAGTGTATCTTTAAAAGATGACTTCATCTATTACGGACTTGCCGGCACTCAAACATTGAGTCAAGGGAAATATAAAAATATAAAAAACTCTTTATTTAATTCATGGTGTCAAGCTGATCTAAAACACAGACCGGTTGCGGCC
>JAODXP020000026.1:18179071-18185681 GCA_027497455.2 Sardinella longiceps | reverse complement strand
GAAAAAGCAGCTTTCCAAGAGAAACCTACACTGTCTCTTGTCCATGTGTTTGGAGTCTGTGGACCTTGTTATGCATAGACATTCATGCCTAAGTAGGTCTGCCTGAGACACACGAGGGACTAAGCTCCTCCAACATGCAGAGAACACTAATGAGACAGGAGAGACAGTGCTTGAAACATGGCCAATGCAACATGAAGAGCTTTTGGAGTGTCAGTGCTGTTTGTGTGTGTGTGTGTGTGTGTGTGTGTGTGTGTGTATGTATGTAGTGTGTGTATATGTGGGTGTGTGCACACGCAAGTATATGAGTAAATGTGTTACAGAGACATGATGCTACTTCACCTCATGTTTAAGAACATAATCTCTTCCGCTGCTGCTATGGCAACACTTGATTGACAGGCCCTCGGATGACCTCAGTGTGTTCGCATACTCATGCATACACACAAGTACACACACACACACGAGAGAGAGAGAGAGAGAAGATCCTCACTCACAGGGATCCTTCTCAAAAACCTGTCAGAGGATTGTCTCACCCTCATCCATCTTCTCTGTGCAATCTCTCCATCTCTCTCTCCCTGTCGCAGTCTCTCTATCTTCCTCTCATTTCCTGTCCTATAATGCATCTGTCTTTGCATCTCTTCTTTGCACTTTCATCTTACTTTCTCTCTTTTTTTCTTTCTTGTGCCACCTCTCATCCCTTGCTTTTTTCCCATCCTTGTTGCTAGTCTGCAAGCGTTTTTGACAAGGCCTTTCTCACAGTTTCATCGGTTGCTTAAGTGTGAGACACATTAACACTAATTAGATTAACGATTTCTGTCATTGGCAGACTTCTCATCTCTCCCTCTGTCATTGGCACACTTCACAGCCAAACATTTACTACACTCCCAGGTTGAGTTTTTAAAGAAGTGGACACACACAAACACACACACACATTCATATTCCTTTCCAAAGCTTTACATGAGGATACACAGATTTTTATACACAACTAATTCATCTGTGCCATGTGTGTCTGCAACTGTACATACTTGCGCGCGCGCACACACACACACACACACACACACACACAAACTCAGTTCACATACGCAGACGTGTGTGATGTATGATGATGCAAATGTTGCACACACCAATTTCAGACACATCCTCCACAAACTCTATCACACACACACACACACACACACACACACACACACACACACACACACACACACACACACTGTATGTAGTCCGGGAGCCAAATGGCAAAATGTAATGGGGTCTGCTGATCAGATCTCTGTATGTGCTACCCCTTCAGCTGAGTTTACACCTGGGTCACAAGACTGTGTCCACTGTATATCCAAGTGTCTAGACAGCCTGACTTAACAAGGCAATGAAGCCCCCCTAGTCTTGCAAAGAGGGGGTTTGGGGTGGGCAGGGACCACAGCAGGGAACCCCTGAAACCAGATCCGTTCTGACGGCATTAGTCTCAGGTGGTGAGGGGTAACGAAGGAGGGATTTGGGGGGGGGGGGGGGGGGGTACATGCCTTCTTGCATCTGGAAAAAAAAATGTTTAACCATTAAAACCATTTGTGTCTAGCGGTAGTCTTGCACAGGCTGACAGGAAGCTAACCCCCCCCCCCACACACACACACACACACACACTCCTTCTCTCTCTCTCTCTAGTCTCTCTTTCTCTGACACACACACACACACACACACACAGACGCACACACAGGATATACATGTACTGTATTTTACACACACACTGTATACACACAGTAACCATTAGCAACAGACATACTAAGCCTGCTGCCCCTCTCCCTCTGTACAATCAGCGCTTCAGACTGCACCCAAATTACAACCAGACGTCGTCTCGTGCCAGTTAACTACAGTAGGCAGCCATAGAGACATATACAGTACTCTATGCTCCATACACAGCAGTCCAGACATAGTGTAGTAGCCTATAGACTTGTTTCACACCTGAACATTCCGACATTCCATGGTAGTAAACTGAACATTCTATCATTGAAATGCGTTGATTTATGCCTCTTTCTGACTTGAAAAATGGGTAATAACATTTAAAACATGTCTAAATTCACTTTCTTTCAAATAATACACATTTGAAGCACACAAATTTGAGAGGTCCCAAATAGATTGAAGCTTCATGCACATAAATGTAAAATCACTTTTATCTATTCGGGACCTCCAAATTTGTGTTTCAAATTTGTATTATTTGATAGAAGGTGAATTTAGACATGTTTTAAATGTTATTACCCATTTTTTTCAAGTCAGAAAGAGGCTTAAATCCAATGCATTTCAATGGTAGAATGTTCAGTTTACTACCATGGAACCTCGGAATGTTCAGGTGTGAAACAAGTCTATAGCCGTAATGTTTGGCTAGAGTAGTGGGTTTGTCTATATGTGTATTCTATACTGTAGCCTATATGTATGTATGAATGAACAATGACTCCAAATGGTCTGAATATGACAGCTGTGATTTAGAAGGTGTCACCTAGGAGTGTAATTCCCATAGGACTAATGAGACTCCAGTGGAAGGGTGTGTGTGTTTGTGTGTGTGTGTGTGGGGGGGGGGGGGTTATATAGGCCATGGGTTGAGGTGATGATGTTGTTGGAAGTAAAAGGTAAAATTTTTAAAGTTTGGCCCCAAATGGTCCTAATATGCCCTGACTAGACCCCCTCCACACACACACACACACACACACACACACACACACACACGCACACGCACACGCACACACCCCAATGCGCACACACAAACACACACACCCAAGACCCAGCCAACTAGACCCCCTCCACACCTCGCTTACACACACACACACACACACACACACACACACACACACACACACACACACACATAGGGGCATAGCTCCACATTCAGGGCCCCATGCACCATGTGGCCCCCTCACCCATATTTGAAGGAAAATAAAGTTCGGGGCTGTTAGCTCAGCCCCCCTTTTACCCTCCACCATGACACCTGCGTGCACACACACACACACACACACACACACACACACACACACACACACACACACACACACCCCCCGACACACAGACCTAAGACATAATAGGTACATATAGTATTACCACCACAGTTTATATCCAAGTCTAAATCCTTTCCCCCTAATCACACATAACAGTGATTGTGTTTTGTTAGACCTAACCGTCTTTGACAGGAGGGTCATATTGTTACATGGGGGCCAAAAAACGTTTTTCCTTCTCAATGATTTGGGAGTACAAGCATGCCAGAGGGGCAACTACATGGTGTCTCTTGAGCAAAAAAAAAAAAAACTTCAAAGCTTGATCAAAGAAATTCAAAATCAAAGACTTTTTTTCAGAATTTGCAGAATACTTTACCTGCTGTGTAGCCTACTTCATTCAGTGGGATATATATGAGTATGACACCAATACAAATAAGCCTTTTGCAAAGGTCATGTCAATAAGTGTACTTAATGAGGACTCACTGCTTAGCAGTTTGTTTGTGCAGAGAGCCCAGAGAGACATTCCTGTTTGTGAAAGACGTTAGATTCATCTACCCACACAGCTGCGATAAGAGTGAGGAACTGCTAAAGAGTAACTGACACACACACACACACACACACACACACACACACACTCACTCACTTTCTCTCTCACTCTCTCACACACACACACACACATGTATAGAGGGAGAGAAATAGAGATACTGTATTAGCACGCACAGACAGTGTTGAGCAAGTTACTGCAAAACTGTAATGCATTATTTATTATTTGTTACTGACATTTTGAAGTAATCCCTTACATTACAATATTAGTGAAAATGTAAGGCATTACATTACTGTTGCATAACATTTAAGTTACTCTTCGGCCCTCCGGTAGCCTATGACCTTCACTGATTCGTTATCAATGTTGAGAATGACAATCGGAGACTGTAAAGTTCTACATTAATTTAGGCACAGCAGACGTTTCACCCTTGCTGACCTCTCAGTGAAATTTGTATGAAGGGAAAACCATTCTTTCCGAGTTAAAACTGCATTGTGATTTGAGTTACTGACAATTTTATAGAGTAAAATATTACCATTTTTTTCTGTAATGCCTTACATTACCAAGTTACCCAAACAAGCTATGCATTACAGTAATTAGTTACTTTTGTAACTCGTTACTCCCAACTCTGCGCACAGACACACACTTGCACACACACATGCACACACACTCACACACACACACAAACATATGTGATGTCTGTTATTGTTGTTATTGTTATTACATGTTACAATACTGTTACTTTGCAATGCTTTGGCTATACTGTATAAAATTAGTCATGTTGTAATGCTAATCATGCTAGTCATGCTAATAAAGCTTCTTCAATTGACAGAGAGAAACTCAGAGATGAATACTATCCTCTCCCTCTCTCTCTCTCTCACACACACTTTATCTCTCACTCACTCTCTCTCTCTCTCTCTACACACTCTCTCTCTCTCTCTATCTATCTCTCACTCTCTCTCTCACACACACACACACAGGGAGAGAGAGAGAGAAAATCCGAGATGAATACTATCCTACGACGATGGTTCAGTTTGGTGACAGCAGCCATATGTAACATTCAATCAGTGGAGATTGCTGTGTCGAGACCTGAAAATTACACCTCTGCTTTTTCTCAGTCTCAGTCCATCATTCTCTCTCTCTCTCTCTCTCTCTCTCTCTCTCTCTCTCTCTCTCTCTCTCAATTTCTGCCTCCTTATTTCTAGGAGTATAACTGCCGGCCTGCCTCTCGGCCTTGGCTGTCTTCCTCCAGTGCAGGCAGCTGTGAGGAGATGTCTTCACTCTGTGACGGCAGAAAATCGGCGATTACTCTCTTCCACCTTCGTTCGCCTTTGCTCCATCTGCCGCCTCACGCTCCACCGCTCTCCGGCGCTCTTTAAGTTTTCATCCGTCCGCACTGGGATAGTTTGTTAAACCCGCCCCCCAACCCCTACCCCTCCAACACACTCACACACACACACACACACACACACACACATACACATGCACTCACACTCACACACTCTCATTCACACACACGCCCTGCAAAGAGCCTCCTCGTTCATCTGAGTTTTATCTGTGCGTCTGTCACACACTCACACTCACACAGACACACACATACACACACACACACACACACACACACTGTCAGGAGCCTCCTCGTTCCTCAGAGTTTTATCTGTGTATCTCAGTCAGTCAGTCGGCATGCCTGTCCTCACCTCTGTGGGAACAGTTTGTACATCGGTTACAGTCGAGTTTGTGTTCCACTCCGCAATGCCAACATATATTTGTGTAGCCTACGCTACGCTCTCAAAACAAGCTCGCCTGGGCTATTTGAATCGGCGCAGGTTAGTTTACGTGCGTCACACTATGTGAAGGGTTCTCTATGGCTTTTCTATGTGAAGGGAAGAGGTTTATATTTGTGACTTGAGCTTGAGAACTGGAACTCACCCCTCTTGGATGGATTTAGAGGGAACCTTTGATATGAATGAAGAACCATAATGAGGAACCATGTAAATCAATGCAGGTGTCCAAAGAACCTTTCTATCAATCTCCCTTTAGTGCCGTACATGTTCAAACTGCTGTGCAGGTCATTCCTGTAGCAACAAATGGCCTGAGAACGTTCCGGTATGTCAGGTTAGGGGGAAGAGGAGTGTGTGTGTGTGTGTGTGTGTGTGTGTGTGTGTGTGTGTGTGTGTGTGTGTGCTCTCTCTCTCTGTGTGTGCATGTGTGTGTGTGTGTGTGTGTGTGTGTGTGTGTGTGTGTGTGTGTGTGTTGGGAATAGAGCGAGATTCCTCTCAGGCGGGTGTGAATCCTCTTGGGCTACCTCAGGAGGCAGAGACAGAGGCCAGATGAGGCCAGAGTGCAGCTCAGAGCACCTCCATCATACCTTAGGAAGAGAGGGAGTGATAGAAAGAGAGAGCGAGGGAGGGAGAGAGAGAGAAAGAAAGAGAGAGAGCAAGTGAGATCTGAGCACCTCCATCATACTTCAGGGAGAGAGGGAGTGATAGAAAGAAGAGAGAGAGAGAGAGGGAAGGAGAGAGAAAGAAAGAGAGAGAGCGAGTGAGATCTGAGCAGCTCGTTCATGCTTCAGTGAGAGGGGTGGGGGAGGGTGGGAGAGAAGGAGGGAAAGAAAGCAAGTAAGAGAACGAGAGGGAGTGAAAGAGAGAGAGAGAGAGAGAGAGAGAGCAAGGTCAGTGATCTGCGCTAGGCTGGACAAAACATAAAAGACGATTCAGGTAAAAGTGTGTGTGTGTGTGTGTGTATTTGTGTGTATCTGCTGTTTTTTTTTTTACACAAACAAATTATATTTATCCCAGTTCCTCAAAAAACTCAAAATGGCAGCTCATTTGATTTCTCTCTACCACACAAATCCAGCCTCCCACCCAGTCCTGTAATTTTTCAGATCAGTTGGGGTGTTTACAGGCTAAGAGCGTTCCCCTCAGCTACCCAGAGTCCTCCAGAGTTACACATCCTCTCTGTCAGGCCTCACTACATTACTTTAAATGACCTGCCAGCCACTAGCCTCGGGTGGCTCACTGACATAGAAGGATGGGTTTCTTGAGTGTGTGTGTGTGTGTGTGTGTGTGTGTGTGTGTGTGTGTTGATGTGCGTG
>JAODXP020000026.1:18159071-18171571 GCA_027497455.2 Sardinella longiceps | reverse complement strand
GCTGTGCGCAAAAGATTGAATATTCTGCTGTAATTCAGTACTGTGACCAATGAATGGGCCCACAGTTGAAAACACATTAACCAATGAATAGACACCAGGAAGACTCATTAACCAATGAATAGACACCAGGAATACTTATTCTTTAGTAATTAACCAATGAATAGACACCAGGAAGACTTATTCTATAGTAATTAACCAATGAATAGACACCAAGAAGCCTAATTCTTTAGTAATTAACCAATGAATAGACACCAGGAAGACTAATTTGGTTTGTTTCATCTTTATTGGGAAGCCAGAATAGACTCAGAAAGACCCACAGAACACCCCTCCCCCCTCAAAGGAATACATTTGCCCCTCCCTCCAAAAACACAGCCTGTACAGTTAGTCGCTGCGGTTGTTCATATGTTTGTTGGTTGGTTGCTGTTTTTTGTGTTGGTGAAGTTCGACTGGACTCAGTGAACCAGCAAGAGCCTGTCTGCAACGAGCGCCAGACTGAATCCAAGTGTGTGTGATACCATGGCAACAGGAATAAATAAATAAATACGCAATGGAAGAGAGGCAGGGAAGCAAAAGAGAAGTAGTACCATGTTGGCCTGAGGGGCTGCCGCCAATCAGCTTTGGGCAGAGCCTTTTACTTGAACACACACACACACACACACACACACACACACACACACACACACTGTACACATAAACTGAATGAACCCTATGTTCAATCTGTTAACACCTCTGTCAACAGAAGACAACATGTTGCTCTACTTCCTTGCCCACAGCTGTTGCATGCAATGCATTGAGTTCTGTCTATCGATGGTTGCCAGACTATACATTTTAATATCAGCTTGTCAGGTTAGCGATTTGTAGTTGATTTCTAAAGCTTTCCAAGCCAGTGGTTAATTATGGCTTAGAAAGCCTTGGGAAGAGCTCTCTATGGAGAGTGGTATGCCTCAATCAGAGAAATAATTGCTGAGATTGGAGACACACACTAGCATGTACAGTGTTTCTGCTGGGACAGAATCGTGCCTTCCCTGCAGTATCCACTCCACAAGAATCCATCCTGGCATTCCGAGCATGTCGCAAGGGAATATGGTGGTACTGACCAATTAGCAGAGCCCAATCGGGTCTCGGAGGGTAGTCACAACTCTGCTTTGTACTTCCTTCTTGGTACCAAGTTGAAAAGTCAGTTTCCCATTAGCATAGTAAGTTAGCGACTTAGTAAATTGGCAATGGGAAATTACATTGAAACCAGCATAGTTGCACTAAGTTAGTTTGAAACTTGTGTATTTTTTTACCTGATCTAACTTCGAGGTTGTTATTATTATTATTATTATTATTATTATTATTATTATTATTATTATTATTGAGCAGCTGAGCTAGAGCTAGGATAGCCTGGTCATAACAAGGCCCTCGGTCTACGTTTCTCTACCTAGGTCTAGGTCAAGGCCCTCGGTCTACGTTTCTCTTCGCACAATGGTCTGGGATCTCAGCTATTGAGAAACGATTTTTTGCTGGAGATATTTAAATTCAAAAAGATTGAATCAGCCCTTGACTAATTGCCTATTGTATTCTCGCGCTGTATTCTTAAGGTGACTAGTACAGACCAAAGATCTCACGTTCGCTGATTGGATCAGACAGGATGCATCCGATGCGAACGACCAGAAACCCAGACAGAGTACTGGAGGGAGATGAACATCGAGCGGAATGACGTAGGAAGGCAAAGGCCAGGCTAGTCTTAGGATCTTCTCTAGCATCATTACCACTAGTTGTCTGGTCAGTATTGGTTTCTCTCAGTAAAGTGGAAAAGGGTTGTTGGATTATAGAACTAGAAGTAGAAATATTGAATGATGGTCCCCATGTGTACTGAGATGCTGACAGAGTGTAGGGTTCACTTATTGGGTCAGGCCACATGTCTCCATAGAGCCCTAGGGAATATGGTTTCCCCAAGGGACACTCACACACTCACTCTCTCTCACACACACACACACACACACACACACAGATGTTCTCACAGAGGCCATAACTCACGTGACATTCTGATGACATCAAATTACAGAGTAGAACCGCAGAAGCTACATTTGGCTCTCAACATTACTGATTTATCGACTAACCCCTTATTCTCTCTCTAACACACACACACACTCACACACACTTATAAACTGTACTTATAGGCCATTGAGACTCAGTCCAATCTAGCAGATGGATTTAGTTTCATGATGTTGAACAGCTCACAACAAAACTTTAAACACACACCTTTTACAGTAGCTACACACCATAACTTTGTCTAAGCTGTGTGTGTGTGTGTGTGTGTGTGTGTGTGTGTGTGTGTGTGTGTGTTCACAAACTCATTCAAGCATGTAGTGCGAAATTAAGAACCAGGCGAAGGCACTCTAAGAATCGATATGACATGTTTAGCACCCATTGGCTCATTCATTCTGTAAGTTTTAGCCAATAGGAGAAGGAGAGGAAACAGTTAATAGAGAGAGATTTGACTGAAACCTGTTTTCGATGTCTCTAGGCTTTCATACAGTAATGACTTTGATGCAGTCAACGCTTTTGAAATATGAAAGAGTCAGGCATAGGCAGATTGTGAATTTTCATGTGTGTGTGTGAGTGTGTGTTTGTGTGTGTGTGTGCGTGAAAGAATTCTCTGGGGATCTTGTAAAAGGCACCATTAGTTTAGTGGCCTCATGAATATTGAGATGTGTGTATGTGTGTGTGTGTGTGTTTCTGAGTATCTGTGTGTGTGTTTATGCGTTTGTCAGGATATATACGGCATTGTAAACCATCATGACATGCATGCTCAGAGTGTGGTGCCAGCGAGATGTCAAGAAGAAGAAGAACACAACTTGGTATGTAAGCACACCAGAAATGAAAGGCCACACCCATACTTATATGATTCCCATACGGGACTCTGTGTTCTGTCTGGTATGTTCACACCCGATGCGTGCCACCATGCTGAACATTTATGGGTTTTGGGGGAAGGTGGTTGTCATTGGCCAACGGGTTCACTGGTTCAGTGTGCTTGCAATTCCAGGCGCTTGTGGAGGTACAGTAGGCTACCTAGTGTATTAGGTTCCTCCATCACCCTACATAGCAGGGACCAAATCATTTGGACGTTAACTGACAAGTCTGCCAGTCATAGCAAAAGTCCTCTCTGGTCATAGCCAAACAAAACCGCTAACTTTAACGGTAGCCATCTAATCGTTAATTTAAAATGATGCTAGCAGCTAGCAGCTACAACAGCTAGCAGCAGCTAGCATTCCAACGTGACTATGAATGACTACTCAAACAAATGAAGAGAAAATGAAAAGCCGAGTAATATAGCAGAGATATGGAGTATGTGTATCAGTCTAGCCCTGAAATATTGTGTCGACTCTTTGCTGATAGGATTTAGAGTCTGTACGGTGAAAGAGGTCTGTTATTTAACTAAACTGCACTGTCTCTCTGCCCAAAGCTGTATAAATATTCTGTCCAAGAGGACGTCGTTTGTGTACAACTACTTTGAGAGCACTTGTCGTTTTATAAAATCTTAATTTTCTGTCTCTCGCTTTCTCTCTCTCTTTCTCACACAAACACACAGCCTCCCTCCCTCCCTCTCTCTCTCTCTCTCTCTCACACACACACACACAGTGTCACTCTCTCTTTCTCTCTCTCACACACACACTATCTGATGAGTCAGAATGGATGGGAAGAGACAAGGCTTGTTTTGCGCGAATGCTCCTGCCACTTCCTGACAACAGAAGTAGGTGTGTGTGTGTGTGTGTGTGTGTGTGTGTGTGAGTGTGTGTGAGCATGATAGGCTGCCCTTGCAGCTAGAGGTATATCTGTGCCTATGTGTTTGTGTATGTGTGTGTGTGTGTGTGTGTGTGTGTGTGTGTGTGTGTGTGTGTGTGTGCGCATGTGTCTGTGTGTCTGTGTGTGTGTGTGTGTGTGTGTGTGTGTGTGTGTGTGTGTAGCAGAGGCAGACACGCAGACATCAGACGTCTCGGGCGAATAAATAAAGTCTCTCATCATCATTTCCCTGCTCTGCCATTGTGCAGTCCCCCAGCGGAAAGGCGAAGACGACTTTCCACATAAAATCTCCCGGCTGCTTTGAAGGGCTCCGCTTGAAAGAGACACATTAGAATGGATAAACACGACACCACGGATGGATGGCTTCTTCACAGGAAGTCACTGGGTGGATACCTATTTTATAGATGCTGGTGTGTCTGACTATATATATATATATATATATATATGTGTGTGTGTGTGTGTGTGTGTGTGTGTGTGTGTATGTGTGTGTGTGTGTGTGTGTGTGTGTAAAGAGAGAGACAAAAACAGAAAGAAAGACAGAGAGAAAGAAATCAAAGACAGGACAAGAAAAGGCGTGTCTGTGACAGAGCTGGAGAACATCTTTAAATATGTGAGAGGACACACACACACACACACACATATATACAAACAGTATATATACGCGCATGTGTGTGTGTGTCTGTCTGTATGTATGTGTGTGTGTGTGTGTGTGTGTGTGTGTGTGTGTGTGTGTGTGTGTGTGTGTGTGTGCGTGTGTGTGTTCTCACTCCCCTAGTTACTGCGGGTCTGGAAGGCAAGCACACACCCTGTCAGTGAACCCTGCGTAGGAAGGACAATGAAGTGGCCAAGCACAGAACACAAAGCCCCAGCAGCTAGCCAGCCAGCCAGGCAGCCACAGCACTTAACACACACCCGTCCCACAAACACACACACACGTCCCAAAGCCAGCGGTGACACACACATACACACACACACACACACACACACACACACACACACACATACAAACACTAAGAGGCACTCTGCACCACCACCAGCACTACACACACCCATCCCACACACACATACACACACACACACACACACACACACACACACACACACACACACACACACACACACGCGAGGCACTCTGCACTACCACCAGCCTACAGAGCTGCTGAGGCAACCCTGGTGTTGGTCTGACCCGCATGTGGCTGGCATGAGGCCCACATCCGGCCCAGACCTGGCTGGTCTCTGAACAGACTCCTTGCACATAAATGTTTTCAATACGGCTCACTTACTTCCAGTTAGGTGCATAAGAATCACGATAAAAAGAAAACTCACACAAACTTGCATTTGGACGTTAACTGACAAGTCTGACATGTCAGTCATAGCAAAGTCCTCTCACAAAACCGCTAACTTTTAACGGTAGCCATTTAATTGTTAATTTAAAATTATGCTAGCTGCTAGCATTCTAACGTGACTACCAGTGACTATTGCGGCCAATGTAATTTGGATGTTAACTGATAATTCTGTCAGTCATTGGAAAGTCCTCTCTGGTCATAGCCAAACAAAACCACGTTTGTTATTTTAAAATTATGCTAGTTGCTAGCTGCTAACATTCTAACATGACTTCCAGTGATTATCGCTGCAAATGTAACCGAAAATATCCGAGCCGTATAGAATTTTATGTGCAAAGAGTGAATTATGTATTCTTTGAGGATGGAAAAAAAAAATCACTAGCGATCTGTGCTTCCCAGGAACAAAACAAGTGAAATAATAATTATTAAAACCCCTCTTTATCAACAAAGTCATTTAAATAAATCTTTTTTTAATTATCAGTATTGTGCTGCTCGCAGCAACTTTGCATAAGACCTTAAAAATAAAAACAAAAACAATAAAAAACAAAAACAAAGACAAAAAAAGAAAATAAAAGAGAAAATAAAATCCTTAATTTAATAATAAAAGGGTCATGGCAGCAAGGGTTCTGATAGGGCCGACGACGGGTACTTTTTTCCTCATGACCTTTGACCCTTGGCCGCTCTCGTTCATCTTGAGTCCATGGGGGGGTGGAGCAAGGGCCTGTCAATCACATTTCAAAAATTCAAAAAGGACACTTCCTGTTTTTTTGTTGTTGTTTTTTTTACAAGACCACTTCCTATGTTCTCACTTGATCACACAGGACTGGGCAACTGCCCATCATCGAAGCACAACACACACACACACACACACACACACACACACACACACACACACACACACAGTACAGACAAAAACACACGCAAAAGAGGAGAAGTCAGAATCCAGGGGCAGAGGAGTGAGATGTCTTTGTGTGGTCAGCACAGGCCCTTCAGTCTCTGATGCCAAGTCCAAATCTGGCCTGTCCACACGGGCAGTACGGTAACACCCTCCTGGTTAGAAAAAATGGGGAATTTACAGCTGGAGTGTGATTTGCACTTTAATGGAGACCGATTCTCCCTCCGTCAGCCAGATGCAGGTTGTGTTCTGGGTGTGAGGATTGGATATGTCCATGGGGGGAACATTTGAGTCAATCGACCTCCACCATCCTTGCTGTTTTTTTTTTTGTTTGTTTTGTTTTGTTTTTTTGTGAAACAAAAATAGGATTTTTGACACCAAAATGATAACTTGGCACAAACACACACCTCACGTATATGTGTTTATGGATTTGTTTATGATATGTAACTTGAGTTCCACTTGCTGTGGACCTTTTGGCCACAAACATGCTAACTGATGGAATCTAAACGGACCAATCAGCACCTCACTCTTCATGTATGAGCTCTGCTCTCCATTGACTGACAAACCTCTAGTCCAATCAAAAACAAGGCCCCGCCCTCCCAGGCTCCATAACATTGATTTGTCCATTATTAAAGTCCCGTTATGTCGAACCCTCTACCCTGCATGACGACAGATTATCAAGTTTTCCCTTTTTTTCCCGTCTCCACCATATCTTCTCCTTCACCTCCACCTTATCGTTCCCTTTACCAAAATGGAAGCCCAGCTTGGTAATTTGTTTCAGCTCTTGTTTGTGTGTGTGTGTGTGTGTGTGTGTGTGTGTGTGTGTGTGTGTGTGTGTGTGGGGAGCGTTTTTGTGTGTGTGTGTGTGTGTGTGTGTGTGTGTGTGTGTGTGTGTGTGTGTACTTGTGCAAGTGTGCATGTGTATGTGTGAGTGTGTGAGGTGTGTTTGTATGTGTGTGCATGTATGTGTAAGTGTGTGGAATGTTTTTGTACTGTATGTGTGCATGTGTATATGTATATGTGTGAGTGTGTGCGTGTGTGTATGTGTGTGTGTGTGTGACTACTCCAGTTTCAGGTAGCTGGGCGTAGAGTAGTTGAACATAAGATAGTCCATCTTGTACAGCTGGTAAAGTTGCTGCTGTTGTTGGGTGCTGATGTTGCGGAAAAACATGGCTGCCATCTGGTCGGTGGTGCGTGTGGACTTGGCGTAGGATGGGAAACGCACATCCTCACCAGCGCCCGACAGCCGCAGGACGGTGGCGGCGTCCTCCTCCAACGTCTCGTACTTGCCCACCACGTCGTAGTGGATGAGGCAGGGGTGGCAGAGGGAGTGTACCGTTTGCCAGTGCTCGTTGAGCGGGCCCTCTCGCTGCGTGGCCGGGTCCGTCAGGTAGGCGGCGAACTCGCGGAAGGTGACGTCGGCGCCCAGGCGCATAGCCTCGTCGGTGGCGTTCTGCCGGTAGCGCCGCACGATCTTGGTGCCGTAGCGGCGATGGAAGGAGGTGTTGTAGCGCAGCGTGAACTTGTTACGGTAGGCCGACACCAGGCGCTCGAAGGGCTCTCGCACGAACATGAACTTGAGGTAGCCCTTGAGGCGGCGGTTGATCTCGCCGATGCTGTACTGACTGAGCGCCCGTAGGTTGGCGGGCACGTGTGCCTCACCGGGCGGGATCTGCATGGGGTCGGTGTACTTCTTGCCGTCGCCCGACAGCACCATCATGACGCGCTTCCAGTTGGTGCACGCCACCTTGGGCACGTAGCAGTAGATGAGCCGGTGCGTCTCGTCCACCAGTAGATGACGGAGGTCACCGGGCGTCAGCACCCGTCGCTGGCGACTGGAGGCCGAGTGAGAGCGGCACGCTGCGGACACGTGCTCCCGCCGCGCCTGGTGAAGCACCGCCGCCGAAGTGAACTCCGTCTGGAACAGAGAGAGAGAGAGAGAGGGAGGAAGAGAGAGAGAGAGAGAGAGAGAGAGAGAGAGAGAGAGAGAGAGAGAGAGAGAGAGAGAGAGAGAGAGAGAGAGAGAGAGGGAGAAAGAGAGAGGGATAGAGAGAGAGAGAGAGAGAGAGAGAGAGAGAGAGAGGGAGGAAGAGAGAGAGAGAGAGAGAGAGAGAGGGAGGAAGAGAGAGAGAGAGAGAGAGAGAGAGAGAGAGAGAGAGAGAGAGAGAGAGAGAGAGAGAGAGGGAGAGAGAGAGAGAGGAAGAGAGAGAGAGAGAGAGAGAGAGAGAGAGAGAGAGAGAGAGAGAGAGAGAGAGAGAGAGAGAGAGAGAGAGAGAGGAGAGAGAGAGAGAGAGAGAGAGAGAGAGAGAGAGAGAGAGAAAGAGATAGAGAATGAGAGAGAGAGAGGTACAAAGAGAAAGGGAGATAGAGACAATGAGAGAGAGAGAGGTACAAAGAGAAAGGGAGATAGAGACAAAGGGAGAGCAGAGAAAAATGGGAGGGGATAGGAGGAGAGGAGAAGTGATGAGGAGAAAGAAATGAAGAGAAGAAGATATGGAGGAAGAGAGACAGAGATAGACAGAGCGGGCGGGTTGAATAAGATGAAAGACAGAGATACAGTTGAAGGAATGGAAGAGGGCAAAGAGCGAGAGAAAGAGGAGGGGGAGAGAGAGAGAGAAGAATGTTGGTTGAGATGAAGGAGGGAAAAAGAGAAATGAAGAATAAAAATGGAGGAGATATAAAGAAAAAAGGAGGAACAAAGAAACGAAAGTAAAGAAAAGTTCCAGAACAGGGATAAGAGAGATGGTTCCGGAACAAGGATAAGATAGGGGCAGAGATTGAGGGCGCAAGAGGGCACAGAAAAAAAAGACAGAATAAGGAGAGGAAGGAGGAGGAGAGAGGGATGAAAGTGGATGAATGGGTAGAGGAAAAGAAGAAAGAGAGTGAACAGACAGCAAAATAGAAAAAGAGAGGGACACAAAAAGAAAACAAAGTTAACACACCATTTTCTTGCATTACCAAATTAAAGGCAAATTTCCTTCCAGCAGAATAAACCAAAACAAAAACAAACCCCCCAAAAATAAATAAATAAATAAATAAAAATCACAGTAAAAGCTCATTGCCCACCCTCGGCTTGAAAAACAAACTTAATCCCACAGGCACCAGAAAGTTCTCAAACTCATTCATTTTTCATTGCTACATGATCGCTTGATGCAACCAATCATTCATTGGGCTTGCAGCAATAGATTTCCTCCTCGCTACTGAAGCAGTATAACCTAATCAAGGTTTCCTTCTCTTTGTCGGAGTTCATTTTAGGGAGCTTTTGATGAGGAGAGTCTCAGCCACAGAGGATAGACACAAGTGTCTGGGAATACCAATGAGATTTGAAGAGTATATTTGTCTTCCACTGTTCCACTGTGCTCTCTCTCTCTCTCTCTCTCTCTCTCTCTCTCTCTCTCCCTCTCTCTCACCCTGTCTTTTTCTATCTCTCTCTTTTATTGCTCCTTTTTGGTCAATATGCAGCACTTACTTTTAACTCTTATTTCTCTTACATATTCCATTCTTCTGTCTTTCATCTCTCTCACTCTTTCCATTCTTCTGTCTTTCACCTCTCTCACTCCTTCCACTCTTTTATCTTTCTCCTCACATTCTCTCCACTCTTCTCTCTCCTCTCCCTCTCTCCACACTTCTCTCTTTCACCTCTTTCACTCTCTTCTTTTGTCTTTCATCTCTCACTCTCTCCCATATTTTCCATCCACTTTGTTTGTCTGCTTACTTCTCTTACACACTCCTCTGCTCATTCATCCCTCTCTCCCTCCCTCCCTCCTCTCTCCATTCTTTCCATCTCTCCCCAATTCCTCTCTTTCATCTTCTTCACCTCTTTACCTGACCTCTCTTCTTTTAGACACTTTTCTTCTTCACTCCCTCTCTCCCCCTCTCCTCTCAGCACTCCACTCTCTCTCTCTCTCTCTCTCTCTCTCTCTCTCTCTCTCTCTCTCCTCTCCCTATCAGTACTTCTCCATGCATGTCTCTCTCATACTCATGAAAAGCAGGACGTCTCCTTTCATGTCTGTCATGTCAGAGGAACGAGTGCATTCTTCTCTCTCTCTCTCTCTCTCTCTCTCTCTCTCACTTCCTACAGGGGACGTGTCCTTATCATCAACAACCTGGTTGCGTCCTCTCTGTGGCATCGACTGGCGTGTGTGGACCCTCCTTCAAACCTGCTACCCAAGGTTCAGTCGGTCTTGGTCAACTTCTTTTGGGACAATCTACACTGGGTACCTCAGAGCGTTCTATATCTGCCAAAGGAGGATGGTGGTCATGGACTTATTCATCTACAGAGTCGAACGGCTGCCTTTCGTCTGCAGTTTATACAGCGTCTCCTCATGGGTCATGTGGATTCAAGCTGGAAAGCTGCAGCCTGTTGCATTTTACAGAACTGTGAAGGGTTGGGGCTGGATAGACAGTTGTTCTGGCTTAATCCAAACAGAATGAATGTGTGCACATTTCCTGCTTTTTACAAGAATCTGTTTAAAGTGTGGTCTCTTTTTAAAGTACAACGTTCACGGCAGACAAGCTCATTATTCTGGTTGTTGAAGGAGCCTCTGATCCATGGGTCTTTTCTTGATGTGAGTCAGGACCTGTCCCTGGTACCTACTTCTAAGCTTATCAGCTCTGGGGTTACAACTCTTGGGGATCTTGTAGAGGTTGCTGGTCCTGAGTTGGATAGCAGTCTTACTTTAGCCCAGCAGCTAGGTGTAAGGTCATTACGGATGGTTAATCAGCTACTTGGGAAATGGCGGTCCCTCCTTTCTGAGGAGGAGATGCAAATGCTGAGAGATTTTTTTGGGGGGAGTGTAGTCCTGACTGTCAGGACCCCTTTCCTAGACTTATTCTCTTTCCAGACTTAGCAGATTGCACTGGCAGCTACTTACTCACCAATAGTTTAGTTTTACTGGGCCCTACAGCTGCTAGTGGGAAATCACTGTACAAACTATGTGTTCTTTCTTTGAATAAGAGGTCTCTGAACAAAAGGGTGGATACACCCTGGCGTGAACTTTTTCAGGTTGATGATGATGTTAAACCACAATGGCGGGCGTTGTACAAGTCACCATTAACAAAAAAAGCTGGCGATCTACAATGGCGCATTTTGCATGGGGCAATAGCAGTGAATGCTTTTATATCTGTTTTAAATCCAACTGTCGATCAAGGTTGCCCTTTTTGTTCTGTGAGAGAGACTGTCTTCCATGCCTTTATGCACTGCCAGAGGCTAAGACCTTTATTTGCTGCGTTGACGACACTTTTCTTTAAGTTTCATGAAAGTTTCTCTTTGGAAATCTTCATTTTTGGTTTCAAATATGTGCAAAAGCATCGTTTCAAGTGTCAGCTGCTAAACTTTCTGCTTGGCCAAGCAAAAATGGCCATATATGTGAGCCGTAAGAGAAAAGTTGAACAGGATGTTAATCCTGATATTTTAATGGTGTTTTCTACTCTTGTCAAATGTCGTATGTTGATTGATTTTAATTTCTATAAATCTATGAAGAGTCTTGATGTTTTTGAAGAAAAATGGTGCTATAATAATGTCTTGTGTATGGTTGACAATGACAAACTTCAGATTGCACATCCATTTAATTAAGAGACATTCCTAACTTATTTTTTGTGAGTATAGCGTCAAGTTGATCTTGTTGTAACTGTCAAGTTTTGTAATAAAGGGACGTTGAAAATTCAAATTCTCTCTCTCTCTCTCTCTCTCTCTCTCTCTCTCTCTCTCTCTCTCTCTCAGTCATGGCTGTCAACACAGGCTCTTTGTCTCTACAAGCTTCTATTTTTTTTCCCCCATCGATGCCATATCACTTTTTTGAGACTTTTCATCTTCCTTTGAGTGGTGCCGCTCTTTCTTTCTTTTTCTTTCTTTTTTTCTTTCTTTCTTTCTTTCTTTCTTTCTTTCTATCTTTCAAGGGGGTCAGAGGCATTCTTTCAGCTTACAACATGGCTAACAAAGCCTGAGATTCATCTGCATTCAAAGCTGAGTCACGCCACTACAAGGCAAGACTGCAGTAATTAAGATTACCACTAAGATACTGTAGTGTCGGATTATAGAAAGACTATGGAAATGTCTGTGAATATGGGAGAGAGCGACAGAGAAAGAGAGAGAGATAGAGAGAGAGAGAGAGAGAGGGAACGAGAGAGAGAGAGAGAGAGAGGGGGGGGGAGGGAGGGATACAAAAAGATGGAAAAGAGGGGGGGAGGGAGAGATTTGGAGTCAAGGGAAACCTCTTTGTGGTTGAGCTTAAAAAAGAACGATGCAATGTCTCCATAGAGTATACCTCACATCACCATAACAACCAAACGTGAGCTCATGGAACAGGAACTTGGTGGTCTTATGACACAACGACCTCTTACCCATGACTGCACTCTAACAGTATGTGTGTGTGTGTGTGTGTGTGTGTGTGTGTGTGTGTGTGTGTGTGTGTGTGTGTGTGTGTGTGTGTGCATGTGTGTGTGTGTGTATGTGCGCGTGTGTGTGTGGTTAC
>JAODXP020000026.1:18108176-18143971 GCA_027497455.2 Sardinella longiceps | reverse complement strand
TTTCCTACTGGAAGATGATGAAGTACTTGAATTACGTTTTATCAAGCGTAAACAACATCCAAAAAGTGGACCCAAAACTCAAAAGCATGACCAAAATTTACATTTAAAAAGACCTGAGGATTTGGCCATGTTCCTAGTCAACACAACAGGTGGAAAAGGCATAAAACATATTGTGATGGAGAACAAGAACCTAAAGAAGGAGGTGGATTGTGTGTGTGTTGTTGCAGTCAAAGGGGACACTGTAAAGACAGCGCTGCGTAAAGATGGACGTTTTGCCAAAAGTTTATTTAAAAAGGATTTTGCCCTTGAAGATGATGAGAGAAACATCACAAAGATGAGAAACTCTGTAGAGGGATTGAAAAATAAATTATATAGCATTGTTCTTAACAGTGCTGGACCTGTGGCTGATAGCCAGGATCTGCAGTATGTCCAGGAAGTCACAGATGATCAATCTCCATCAGGCTGCCAACATTCCACCGATCCAAAAATTCCTCATTCCTCAAAAAATGGCACTGTGTCATTGGCATCTGACAAAACAAAGATGGGCATCACTACAACACTAAAGCATACATTGAAGGACAGAACTGTGGACTTTATACCAAACACTGGCGAGATCTTAAACATTCTACGCACTCAATTTGACTCTTTGCTGAAGGAGCTTAAAGATCGAGAGAAAGTTAAGAGTTCTGGACAAGTACAAGAGCTTCTCAAAGAGGAATTTTCAAAGGAGACCCAGTGTTTCTCACATATAAAAACAGTCAAAAAGCTTATGGATCTAAGTGCCTCAGTTTGTCACATCAGGGTTAATAACCAAGCCAGAGGAACTGGGTTTCTTCTGTTTGATAGATTCATTCTCACTAATGCACACGTCATTACTAATAACGGAGAACTGCTAACCAATCTAAGTGCGACTTTCGACTTCGAGGACTTCAGCACAGCAAACAAAACAGAATTTGCATTGAAGAGGAAACCAGTCGCATATAAGTATGCCTCTACTCAGCAACATAACATGGACTTTGCGGTAATGGAGTTAAAGAAATCTGGTAAGGCATTACCCTCGCCACTTCTAAAACACTATAGTGCCCCACTAGTAAGAGGAGGAGTCTGCATCATCGGTCACCCAGATTCCGGTGTTAAGAAAATGGACAGTTGTCTCATTCTTGAACGTGAAAAACAAGAACAAACTGTCCAGAAATTCATCTCGGACCATCCTGAACATTTTCAAATCATAGGTGAAGCGTACTTTGGAACGAAACAAAGGCTTGATGACTCTCAAATAGAGTACCATAGCTGCTTTTTCTATGGATCATCGGGATCCCCTGTCTTTGATGAGCATTGCAATGTTATTGGCATTCACACAGGAGGGTATGTCCACGATAAACTGCCCTTCATTAGTGTCATTGAGTATGCACTTCCATTATTTCCCATCCTAGTGTCTATTCTCAGACAAACTAAAGAGAAACAGAAGCATGTTTGGGATTCCTTTTCCAATGAAAAGAACACCAAACTGGTAATGCAGAAAGCTGAGGACAAGACCTACAGACCAGACTTAACAGACGAGAATGTTTGGGATGCACAGTCCTCAGAGGATGAGGAGGAAGACAACAGTGAAGAAGGGTACAAGGACACAGGAGAAAGTGCAGATGAGGACCGGGATGCTGATGATGATGATGAAGATTGGGGCGAGGAAGGTGATGACGATGAAACTATGGATTTCAGTGACACCTTTTCCGCGAAAAAGCTAACACAGGACTATCAAGTTTTCAACTCAGCTTGGAGTCACATTTAGGTGGGGCCAGCCAGGTGCAGGGGGTACTACCTTGGTCATTTCTGTCACTTACATAATCATATAGCCTACCTATAGTGAGTGTGTGTGTCAATGCCCTAAGCTACCAGTCAGCTGCTTTTTAGCAAACAACATGCCCATGCAGATGCAGTGTTTGTTATAGAAAGTGATTTTAACCAGGCCAACATTAAATAATGAAAACTGTTCTTCCAAATTTTTATCAACACGTCCACTGTCCCACTAGAGGGAAAAAACACTCTGGATCATATTTATAGCAATATCAGACGTGCCTATATGGTTACCACTCTACCACGTCTGGGACTGTCTGATTACATATCTACGGTGGCTGAGGGGTGCCACAACACAACACAATTGCAAAAGTCCACAACACAAATACAAAAGCTCACAATGCAAATAAGTGATAACAGTACTGTCATACATGCGAGCCAATAACTATCAGGATTATTTGACCGCCAACATGTTTTTTGTTTCTGGTTGATGGTTTTCTACATTGCTTTTGTGAGTAATGTGTATTATATGAGAATGGTTTATCTTACAGATGAAATGTAAAGATATAGGCAATAAAACTGTAATGTTGACATGTGGAAGGTGCTGTGGACGTTTATGAAATTTGATTTGCATAAAGAGTTATAAGCTATAATATGGTATGTACAAATTTGTCTGAAAGGCTGAAAGAGGACTTGTAAGGGTCACTAGACAAGACAATGCTAACTTCAATATGCCACCATTCATCCTCCTCGTATTGAAAGTTGTCACATTCACGTACATCAAATACAATAGCCTTTAGAAATAGCCAAATAGTCTTTGCTTTTATTTTCTC
The DNA here is from genome assembly GCA_027497455.2 of Sardinella longiceps. Lineage (NCBI taxonomy): Eukaryota > Metazoa > Chordata > Actinopteri > Clupeiformes > Clupeidae > Sardinella > Sardinella longiceps. The sequence continues at coordinate 18,141,344 of JAODXP020000026.1, read as the reverse complement.
TGTGTTTAAACATCACAGTTTTAACAGAATTTAATGCATGAAAATTTCACAATTCACATTTAAATGCAAAACGTCCCTTCACACCTGCAATATCCACTGTCACCTTTCAATTTGGTTGGATTTTCTGTTTATATTATATCATTAAAAAAAATATTTATTGTCTAAAAATTATGATACAGGTTGGCTATGCATCTAACTTGTTACCAAAGTCAAGTAGGGGGAAAAAGTTTTAGGATGGCAACAGTTCATCAGTCTCCAGCCACCTGTGTCCAGGTTTGAGGCTGGGACGTCATTGGTCAGTTCTAGAACTGCCCTGCTGTCACTCCTACAAACACACACTGGTATCTCCCTGCTGTCCACATTGTTCCTATGGCAACAATCTCTCAAAACCATAATCTTTGCTCAAAACTACACATGAGAGAGAGAGAGAGTAGTTTGTTGTTGCCATGGGTAACTGTGAATAACAGCAGGGGATTAACCTCAGCAGTTCCCCCGCACCATCATGGCGTCAGTGTCTCGCTGGGTCAAAGTTAGATTGGTCAGCACCTATAGAGAGAGAGAGAAAGATCATTGTTGGATGTTCGGACTCCCTGGCATACAGTACATACCGTCTATTTCATATTAGACTATAGTGTGCATCATCGATGCATCCATGGGTGAGAACTATAGGCCTACTATAGGCTACATAGAGCTTGCATTCACTTTTTAGATTCACTTTGGCACTATGTAAATGTAAATAAAGCATCACAATAGCCTGGGAATTCCCATGCTCCTTTGCACGCTTATTTCATTTCACTCTGCAGAGGAGCATGGAGACCATGGCCGTTTTTCTCGCCTGATTTGGGTATCCAATCGCAGAACAAAAAGGGATTTGTACGGCCCTCAATCGCATTTTACGTCACGTGGTGGCTCTGGTATTGGCTCCGAGGTATGTACAGACGCTATGATAGACATTCGTAGCGCCCAATAAACGGTTATGGACAATTGTAAACGATGCTTCCGCTACGAGAAATGCAATAGGTAGGTCCCCAGACTAAATATCACTTGTGACTTTAGTTTGGCATTCGCCAGGCTAGCATCACAAAACAATCACATTAAAAATGCAAAAGTCTCTGGTACAATACCCAATGCTATTAACCTGAATTGCATATTGGGTGTGAGTGTGACTGTGCCCCATACCTCTGCACACAAAGGGTGGAGGCCTATAGTTGCGTCCAGCTGCTCTTTGGTCAGACCACACCTGAGGGCCGTGGCAAAGCCCTGGATGATCTCACCAGCACTGGGGCCCATCACATGAACCCCTAACACAAGATGCTGTTGGAAAAGAAGGGTAAAGAGAGAAAGAGAGAGAACTCAGAACACACAGGACAAGCTGCATACCACTACAGTGCAGTTAGTATGTTGCTCCACGTATACATGTGTGCATGTACTGTATGTACTGTACATTGGCAGCAGCTCTGTTTCTTTCCTTCAAGGTGAAACCTCTCTTCTGATGATTTAACTTTTTAAATTACATCTTCATGATTTACCCATACTATCTATGGGTACCAGTGGCCTACATTGTCTGTGATGTGCAGATGACGTGTGTGTGTGTGTGTGTGTGTGTGTGTATGAATACATGTGCGCGTGTGTGTGTGTGTGTTCTGTGGACACCAAAGGCAATGGTAACAGTGGCCTACATTGTCTGTGATGTGGCAGATGACTTTGGCATAGCAGGAGTTCTTGTTTCGTCTGGGCAGTGTCCACTCCTGAGGCCAGTAGTAGCTGTGGAAAACCTGTTGGACACAAACAAAGACAATTTACTAATCCTACAACATTTTACAACAGATCTCCAACAACAATAGCCTATATTTCTAGACACAGTTTTAAAGTTTCCGCCCCCTGGATCTATCCATTGTGGCCAGATTATATATTACAGTATATAGTCTGTATATAGTCTGGCTTGATAGGCTATGTTTTAAGAGACTGCAGAAAATGTGAATGAATATCATTAATAGATACTGGAGTAACTGACAATTAGCTAAAACTATCTGGTACTTTCCACCACTGTATCTTCATTATATGGTTTATAACTTTGCAAGGGATTTCAATATCAGTTTAACAGTAATAAAGTATGTGTACGGTGTGTGTGTGTGAGTGTGTGTGTGTGTATTTACCGTTATGTTACTTTCTCCAAACCTCTGGCATGCCGCCTCCTCAGTAAGGCCACAGGCTGCGTACTCCATGGGTGTGTAGAGCACTGTGGGGGCACTGGAGTAGTCACACTGTCAGAGGGAGAAATAGTTTAAACCAATGACTGTATACAAGAGGTTTAAACTTAAGTAGCAGATAATGCTACACAATAACAACACAACATTTACACCATCATTACAGTAATATATACAGTACTATAGTTTCAAGCCTGAGTATAATACATGTATAGACACAATTGACTTACAGAAAAAGAAATTCCTTAATTCACTTTGGGATAAAAATAACTGTCTCTATTTATCTATCTCGAATAAAAAGAAGAACTGTAACTAACCTAAGTAAAAGTACAAGGCTCACACACTCTCATGCAAACACACACACACACACCCAAACATATTATGCTCATCAAACAAGTCAGGGTTTGCAGAGTATGCACACACACACTGTACAGTACACACACACACACACACACACACACAAAAACACACACACACACACCTTGGTGTTTTTGCCTCCATATAGCCTGTGAGCTAGCAGGCGCCCAGCTTGCATGGAGAGTCCTGAGTGAGATGGTCTTCCCTCCTGCACAGCTCCTATGGCGTAGATGTGGGACACACTGGTCCTGTCCTCATGGTTCACCACAATCTCTCCTGTTCTATAGGAAACACACACACACACACACACACACACACACACACACACACACATGTTGCAACACTTAATCTTATTGACGGTGGTGTACATATGTCTATTGCCGGTGAGCCAAGATTGTCTCGTCAGGATGCATCCCATCCTGGCCAATCAGCAAACGTTGAGAATGCAGCACGAGAACATGAGTCAATAAGGCTATCAGTCAATGGCTGATCTAATATTTTTTAAATTTAAACATCTCCAGCCAGCAATCGTTTCTCATTAGCCAGAATCTCTCCCCTACCCTTGTATGAAGAGAAGCATAGACCAAGGGGCTGGTTAAGAGCAAGCTAGTGGATATCACAAATCACCATTTGGTACAGTTTTGCAGCAGAGGTGTTCTTAGTATTGTCTTATCAACTGTAAGTCTTTTGGAGTTTTTTGAAAACACATCATAAAAGCAGAAGTTTTCTCCTACCTTTGGTTGATCTGCACCCCAGCTCTCTCCAGGCCAATGTTTTGTGTGCAGGCATCCCTGCCTAAAGATAGGAGTACCTGACAGGAGTTGAGGACACATGAACATAGAATATGACCGCCATATAATACAGTGGCCTTACTAGGGCAGTACTGTATGCTCTCATTCACATGATGTTTTACTATAACTTACAGTGTTGAACTGTTCTTCATACACATCATCCAGTTCAGGAGAATGAGCCGTCACCTTCAGTTTCCCGGGACTGCCCGTTTCAATCTGCTCTACCTATGATGTGCGCGCACACACACACACACACACACACACACACACACACACACACACACACACACACACACACACACACACACAAGACAAGACAAAATAATCTCTCAGTATGTATATCAAATCATTTTCAGATATTGTATCTCTTATTTATTTGTTTCTTTGTTTATTTCGTTAAAGAAGACCATAAAACAAAGATGTTGACTGCACCTTTGTGAGTGAGTATCCATGCAGGAAAGTGACCCCCTGCACAAACATGTGGTTCACTATCTTACTGAGCATCTTCTGGTCATGGCCCTCAGGTGGGGACGGATGGTGCATAATGCTCACATCCACACCCAGACCAAACAGCCATCCAGCGGCCTCCAGGGCCTCTCCTGTGTCCCCCACCACCAGTGTCCGGCCAGGGCAGTACGGCAGGGAGAAGAGGTCCTCGCTACAGGATCAGAGATGAAGAGGTCAGATTAAGGGATTGTCGGAGGCATTATTATGTTACACAATATACTCTTATTTGATTAGGCTACTTAAAGCCACACAGGTGAATCTAACTATTAGGCTAAAACAAGAAGGATCAGAGAGGAAGGTGTTACAGTCAGGGAGGCTACACTGGATGCAGAGATTTTCTGAGGCTTTATGGGGCACACAAGTATTGATTGATTTTGAATATTTAGCACCTCATTGGTAAGCCAAACGACTAAAACAAGAAGAGTATAAATTAGTTTTGTTTTCATGTTGGTGTTTCGTGGACACGAATCGAATCGACTTAGCTGATACTGCCCCCTTGTGGTAGTTTGATATAAAAAAGGGACAGAGTGGCAGCTCCTATTGCTGAGTTCACAATTTTCTGGCACTGGACATTAAGCAGGTTTCCATCCAAGAATAAAGGCAAGTCTCCATCCAAAAATAATTTGTCTCAAGAGTAATGTGAATAAAAAAGTAACATGGCGCTAATGGACAGTCTATGGACAGAAATGCAGTACATACAGTGTGTGAGTTAAACTGTTTCCCTCCAACTTGAATCGCATTAGGTCTGATTTGTATGAAGTTACTATGATACACCATAGAAGGACAGATCCAAATTTGCAGGTGTTTCCATCCGAGGATTTGTTATTCACATAATTTAAACGTGCATTACAAGTTGGATGGAATCCTGTCTATGGATAGAGAGGGGAAGAAGCCAACCACTAGCCTGACATAGCCCGACCATAATACTGCTGTTCATCCGTATTCATGGTCTGGAAGTTCTTTAACCTGACGCGATTATACTGCGGGGGGGAGGGAATTCACTTCTGGTTTGAAACGATTGGACAGCTCGTCTAATCATCTTCGCTTATTGGCCGGTAGACTCTCTACCGATGTAAACACGCCCCAGAGGACCGTTCCCAGACCATGGATACGGATGAACATTCGTATTATGGGCGGGCTATGTCAGGCTAGCCAACCACTAGACCACCAGCAATTTGTCTTTGGCTCCAGCCCAGCTCCAGCCTCTGTAAGGTTCTCACCAGGTGATGCAATGCTCTTTGGCCCCAGGGATGTCTGGGTAATGTGGTTTATCTCCTGTGGCCACCACAATGGTTTCTGCAGTGTGGCTCGTCTTATCCCCATCCGCATCAGTCGCCTGTTGGTGATCACAGTGTTAGCCAATGACAGTGGATGGCTGAGACAATCTGACCAATCAGAGGTCAGAGAGATAGGGCTAGGGGTGGTGATGACGATGATGAGGCTGACCTGTACGGTGTGGGAATCCAGGAGTTCTGCTCGAGCGTTGAGATAAGTGATTGTCTTTAACTTCCGCAACTCCACCCTGAGATCAAAGCTTAGTGACTTTGTTCTTTGCTGCAGACCGTCCATCAACTCACACCAGTCATGAGACACTAGAAAGGACACACACACACACACACACACACACAGAGACATTCAAGGACAGAAGCACATACTGGTAGACATAGTTTTATCAATAAAGATAAGCATAAATTAATCAGTAGCCCGTTTTTGTAGGCTACTTTCTATCACACAATCCATAATATAAACGGTTTATGCAAACAGACGATCAAGGACACACTAGACCTCCGTTCTAACTACCTAAGGACTCTTTACTTCACTTCCTGACTCACCAGGCTGCTGGAGTCTCCACCCATAGGCAGATGAGTCCTTCAAACTCTGGCCTAAGAAGGCAGCCTGGTGCATCAGCTTCTTACTGATGGCATCTGTGGGGGAAACACAGGGAGGGAAAAGGTTAAACATCATGGAGATCAAATGCTTACTAGCATGTGGGTGTAATGGATGTCAACTAGCATGGGCTAGCTGGTGACAATCAGTAAATCCTCACACCCCTAGCCTTAATAATGCTTCTAACTGAGTTGGAAGCATATCTCAAATCAGTGGTAAAGAGTGTTTGACTCTCCTGCCATGGGTTTGTTATAGTTGACAGAGCTGCGGGTTCGAGACCCATGGCGCAGAACAGTAGCTGTTCCATACTGTTTATGACTTCAGTGTTTGCAACTTTGGGTTGCTGGTTCAATTCCCGACGAGTGAAGCAAGGCACCTAAACCATCACTTCTCCCCAGGTGGCACAGAAGGGGGCACCATGATAGTGCAATAGTACTGTATGTATTTCGCACTGTACTAATCAAATTTAATTAAATTTTATTTAATTCATAATTATTTAATTCACTTACTCCACTTGGTTCCCTTGGTAGACTGGGGCCATACAGTCGATCAGCAGCACCCTCTTATTTAAAGCAGCTGCCTCCTATACAAGGGAACGAGAAACAAGGAGATGGTGAGATGGGGACAGACAGAAATGTTTTGGTAATAAATCAAAATGAAGTGAAATCAAAATAATACAGTTTGACTGTGGTCTGAAATTCTGAGTCAAGTTCAGCAGTTGAGATGTTTTGCTACGGTCTGCATTCATCCCTATGGATGACATGTATTATGATTTGCAACACTTTGCCATCTTGAACTCAAGCAGGGTTCTGCTCACTATGCATGCAATTTCTTACACTGTATAACACACACACACACACACACACACACACACACACACACACACACACTTTTCTAAACTTAATGACTTTGCAAATGTGTGATACTTAACAGGTGTGTGAGCAATTCTGAGACACAAAAGAGAAAGCAAAACAATTGAGCGGCAGACAGGCTGTGTATTGTAATGTTAAGCAAGAGGTACCTTGGCCACAGCCAGACCTGCTGACCCTCCCCCGATAACTATTAGATTGTAGTCATACTCCCCACCAGGAGGGTCTTCCTGAGGCTGGCCTTCTGACATTGTGGCTCCCTTTGTTCTGAGAGAGAATTAAGAGATTTGTAGATTTAACAGTCAGTGTTAATAGATGTGTCAGACAATTCATCAAGTCAACTAACTTTATGGTACTCCTCAGACTTTGGTGGAAAAGTAAATTAACCTTTTGTGGAAAAGTAAATGATGAACCTACAACATAGCTATGAATCACAGGAAACTTCCAACTCAGACGTTAGAGTATGCCTTTAAACTATAACCCTTAAAGTAAACTGAAAATAAACTCCATTTAAAAGTTGTTGCTGCGTTTTGTACTTTCCCCACTGGGTGGCGCCAAAGTTATAGATGAAGCATTACAAAGAAGTTATGAGTGGACAGCTGTTTCATTCTACGTGCACTGTTAACCTAATTCAATTTTGTACACTGGATAGTCTAGCCTACTATGCAGGACCTTTATATATTCTTGTGCAACATGGCTTTGCATAATGCAAGCGCAGTACTGCTGTATGCTACCTTTATTATAGTTGGCTATTGCAAAAGTCAAATTTTATTACTGCCCAGCTGACTACAGACAGTCTGGGAATATGCGCTTCAGCAATCATAACTCGTCGTAGGTTATAGGCTACTGTGTAAAGGAAGAGATGGCTCACCAAATTTGTCTTCGTGCTGTTACTCGAGATCAACTAGGCTACGAGTAGCCAAAAGATTGTATTTGCTGCATGAGAAAACGTACTTTGACACTAACTGACCCTCGTCCAGTTTAGACCAGTAACATTGATTTTGCAATCGGATCGAGAAGCCCCTGGCTGCATGGGGACTTGCAGCATGTGGGGCGGGGCTCAACGTTGAGTAGAGCCCTTGATTTTAAGGATGTAGTCTGGTCAGTGAAGTATACAAGCCTAAAGTTACACTGGTAGCAAAACAACGTTAAGATTATCCTATGTAAACTGTAAATCCGCCTATATCAACAGGGTCACTTTTCCCCCCAAAATAGGCTAGCCTACAACCAATCACAGAATTCCTACGTCTCTCCTTTCTAATAAGAAACTCGCCACATTGTGGAGTTTGTCTGTGAGTTTATGGATCGCAGTAGTGCACTCATCTGGAATAGCATCAAAGGCAACACCGTTGGAAAAAAAACCCTCATTATGCAGAAATACATTTTGCCAGATTTCTAGGCATAGAGTCGCGTGCTATCCGATATTATGTAACACTGGTTACAGCTGTTCTCCTCCCCATGTAACTTTGTGGAGGACTGACCCACAGCACTGACCGAAATAAATGAATGAATGAATGAATGAATGAATGAATAAATAAATAAATAAATAAAAAACCGCGTTGATTGGCAACCCATTGAAGTTCCAAGAAGCCAAAAAAATAATTTAGGGTAGCTTTGAGATGGAATAGCCAAGCTTAGTGAAGGACGAGTCCGAATGAGTCTGACTTCAGTCACTCGTGGAATGCTTGAAAAAGCAGCCTTCCAAGCATGCTTCCTTGACTTTGAGAAACACTCAATGTTTCAGTTTTTCAAGTTCATTCTGATTTTCCCCTTTAAAATTTTATTCAGTTTTTTTTTTCTGTAACATTTTGCTTCATTCACTTTTGTGAAAGCAAACTGCTCGGTAAAGTGGGCTGGCTATTGCTTGTACAAAGGCAATTCATTTACATCAGTATTGTCTACTAATCGAACCGGGGGGATGAGAGCTATATCTGCCCCCTAGCGAGTGTAGGAGGGCACTGCTGTTAGGTCGCAGAGCTCCGCGCTGGGACTGGTTCTTTCGCAGCCATTTTCTGTCCAACCAAACGGCCGTTTTGAGAAGGTAACCAACCAGGGCTTCATTGCAGGTTTGTATCTGGCTCCGGCCAATGATTGCTAACCAATTTCTCGTTAGCTCGAATGGAAATGTCCGTCTCTGACTGATTTTTATTTGTTGTCTGCGAGAATGAGGGTTTGAGAGCAGGAAGCTTTGAGAATCATGTCTGTGACACATCTAAAAAGTCGTGTCCGCGATGCAGGCTTTTCACTAGCGTTACCACGAACAGGCCGCTTTGTGCTTTCTGTCTGCAGCTAATGATTTCTTTGTAAAACACGCATGGGAAACTCGCAGAGTGACGTTTCAGTGGTTAAACAGCAGCTACAAAGTTGCATATACTGTACTACATTGCCTTAACTCCAACTCAGGGACTCGGCTATTCTTGGATATAGGTTTAGTCTAGGGTACTAGTTCTGTCTCTAAAGACCACTGCCCTTTGTTGAGTGTTGTGCGTCAGCTGGACCCGCTAACAGCAGTTAGCTAGGTACTAGCCAATTTACTAGCTTGCTAGGTAGCGCTACATTATACCTTTGTCTCACACACAGCACAGACCTCCAGATACATAGCCACTGCCAAAGTTACAGTATTTAACGTTAAACGTTGTCATGAAACAATTGATTGTCTATATAGGGAGTCCAATTTATCCTCCCGTTTATGTTGGTCTATAAAAATTGTATTACTAAACTGCTCACAACAAGCTAGCATATCAATTCCAGCTAATGCTAACAAGTTCTAATCCAAACGCAGCGGGAAGGTAGGATAGCCAGCTAACGTTATAATTTTGAGAAATCCGCCAAAATACCAGGAAGCTGACTGTCCGTACATTATGTTACCATTTTGAATAGGAAGTCAAGTGTTTTTTTCCCTTCTTCATATACAATGATCCAACAAACACCATATGACTAATCCTAAACCAAGCATATGTTTTCCGTTTTTTAATAGATGGACGGAGATAGTTCAACAACCGATACCTCTCAGTTGGGTATAACAGGAGAGTACATGGCTGGTGGTTACGTACTACAGTCCCAGGATGGTAAGGCAGAGCCACAGACTGTTTTAATTTTTAACATTTAATTTTATTCGACATGCAAAGCATTTCATTGTTCAGAGCTCCAGCATATCCATCCTCAGGCACAATACAAAGGTGGTGATTAAGGTTAAATTGATTGGAAGAGTCAGCATGAAAGTCTGCAGCATATTAAAATTATTGCCACCATACCATTTATTGTTATTTGGTTATTAATCACTGTTTAATTTCCATTCGAAGGTGATGATGATGATGGGATGAATGATCATGAGGACGGAAATGGAAGTAAGGATCACTTGCGAGAACAAGACATCTACCTCCCCATCGCAAACGTGGCTCGCATTATGAAAAATGCTGTTCCACAGACTGGAAAAGTAAGCCTCCTACTAACTTGTTTTGTGTACTATTGTACTGTGAGCAGTTAATTGGTTACTGCCTTTGAGGGAAGTTGTAAGTAAGTCTCCTGTTTACTTGTTTTGTGTACTGTTGTACTGTGTTTTGTGAGCAGTTAGGCCAGTATTCTCCCATGTGCTTAAGTCTCCATGCATTTCAGCTACTAAGCACTTTTTTGAACCCTTAAGTTGTATTAAACCTGCCCCACTGTGGTCAGCCAATCCCTCCCTCCCTCACACTCTTAAACCTCTTCATTTGGCAAAACAGATCGCAAAAGACGCCAAGGAGTGTGTACAGGAGTGTGTGAGCGAGTTCATCAGTTTCATCACATCTGAAGCCAGCGAGCGCTGCCACCAAGAGAAGCGCAAGACCATCAACGGCGAAGACATCCTGTTCGCCATGTCCACGCTGGGTTTCGACATGTACGTGGAGCCCCTCAAGCTCTACCTGCAGAAGTTCCGAGAGGTATGACAATCAGACAACCTCCCACTATTGTGGATTCACACACACACACACACACACACACACACACACACACAGATTAAATGTACCATCAGGTATGATGTTGTACAGTTTCACACACACACACACACACACAGATTAAATGTACCATCAGGTATGATGTTGTACAGTTTCACACACACACACACACACACACAAATGTCTTGGAAATGGGTAACTCCAGTCTTTTAAAGAGAGTGGTTGAAATGTTTCAGCCCAGGCATCTGAAGACCTGTCAGATCTGATATTGCTGAATATAGTCTTTATTTACTGTTGTAAGCAACTGTAGCCTACCCTTTAACAATATCTACGCCACTGCTGTGTCTCTGTGAATGAATGCCTTTTCTTCCACTCCACTCCACACAAAGAGCTGATGTCATGCCTACTCTTTTTTTCTAAGGCCATGAAGGGAGAAAAGGGCATTGCTGGTGTGTCTGTATCTGAAGGCCTGGGTGAGGAGCTCTCAGAAGAAACCTTTGGTAAGCAACAAACACAAAAAAAACAAAAAAAAAACAAATCAGAAATGCATAGCATGCATCTGTTTGCATGTATGCGGCATTTTGATCAAATATGTATTGAGAAGGGGCGTTGTGGCTCAGTCTGCTAAGGCGCCATACCACAAAGTCTGTGAACCTGGAGGTCATCTCCCGGTCCCTCCCCGTCTCTCTCTGTCCCACCCATTTCCTGTCTCTCTACACCAGTGTTTCTCAAACTAGTGGGGCACAGACACATGACAGGTGGGGCGCGAGACATCTCTTTGCTATCGACCAACGGCTGCATCATGCACCCCAAATTCACAGCTATTCGTCAGATATGCGCATATGACAGTAAATCGAGCTTTTCAATGGTGCTATTGCTAGTTGCTGTGATGAGGGGTTTGAGAGAAATTTGGCATTGAATTAGTAACATGAAAATTCTAACATTGACAAAAATCCTGTAGGCTACTCGCAAAGTGTTTTCTCACAGAGATATTGCGCACAAATTGAGCCTTCCAGGTGGGGCGTGAAAATTATTTGCCTTCCAAAGTGGGGAATGACAGAAAAAGTTTGAGAACCACTGCTCTACACTGTCCTATCCAATTCGCCTTATTCACCCGGAACGTTCTAAAGACGTTGAGGGGTACACTTGAGGGGTACACTCGGCTACACCGTTGCTACACAGCCAGCTGTCATGGCGCCTCACTGTTGTGTGCCGAAATGCACATCCTCAAAGAGGAAAAAATCATACTGTGGGCAGACTTTTCACCGTTTCCCAAAAGAGCAGGCACTTCGGTGGAACTGTTTACTTCCGTACACCTCTAGCGTCAAATTACGTCAAAATGGCCGCCAGGTGAATAACGCGAATAAAGGTGGAAAAAGACCCCCCAAATATCTTTGAAAAAATGTATTGAGAAAAGGGAGTATTGAAATATTGCTTTCTACATTTCAGCCAATCCACTACCAGCTGGAATCATCACGGCAGATGGTCAGCAGCAGAACGTCATGGTCTACACCACTTCCTATCAGCAGGTGAGATTATAATACAACATTTTAGGAATGTTAACTTGACTGCGGAACTATTCTTCTCATTCTGTTTCAGTTAGATTTGTAGCAAACGTGTTCAAGGTAAACTTTATTATCCCACTAGGGGAAATTCATGTGGTCATCACTGCTCATCTTACAACATACTGTATAATATAGCCCAAGAGAATGGGACACTGATAAAAAACAGCACAAAAACATAAACAAACACCATAAAATGAATGTGCAGGTTGCAAGGGAGTGAATTTTGTACCAAATGCTGTCATTCTGAGATCCATTAGGCCCTGCAGTGGTCGCTATGGTCACAAGGTCACGCTTATGCATATAGGCACAAGCAGTGCTGGCTGCTCCATTGTCCATGTTGTCACACGTGTTGTTGCTTTGCGTGAAAAGTTTTCTCTACACACTTTGCAACACAAGTACACATTATAGTGTCTTTGTATTCGCGTTTGCTCTTCTTACTGAATCCCAGTGTCTGCCCTAAACCTTGAATCCTCAAAGACTTGGCTGATATGAACTGGCTAATCACAAGGCAGGCTCGTCCAAGTCACGTCTTTGAGGGTTTGGGTCTTCAGGGCTTAGAGTGGACATTGAGATTTGGCTCAATGAGTTTTTTTTCCCCTCAACTTCACAATGAAGTGTTTTCAAATGTCTCTATTACTAACTGTACAGTACTGTATGTACATCATGCAAACCTTCATTCCAATGTCAATGTTCTCTGTAGATCCAAGGTGTGCAGCAGATTCAGTTCTCATGACCCTCTCCCAACCCCTCTGGAGCACTTGAGTCACAGGGGCAGTCAGAGCCACTCACTGACTGTCCACAATCCTCGGAGATGGAGGACTGCTGACATGAGATGATTTAAGATGATGATGATGATGAAGATGATGACGAAGATGATGACAGAAATGCGTGGGCTCAGGATGGGGGAGGACGAGAAGAAGAAGAAGAAGAGAGAGAGAGAAAGAGAAGGGCCTTCATTGTGTTAATTCATTAGAGCGTGCCGTCAGTAGTGTGTAACATGTTCTGTAGTATATTGTGAAGAGCTGTGAGGCTAGCTCACAAACACACACACACACACACACACACACACACACAAAATGTCTAACATCACATAGGTGATTTACAAACTTTTTGGGTCTGTTGTCCATGTTGTACATATGAACCTTTTTTTTGGGAGGGAGGGTATTTGGACAGGAAAGTGGAGTATACGTGGTTTAGGCATGGCATTTTAGAATTTTTTTTTTTTTTTCCTCAGACTATTTAAATGTCTTATCAAAGGAAGAGATTCCCATTTCTAATTTAGAACATGGTGGGATCTCCTTTTTATGTTGAATCATGCTCTCGTTTCCTTTTTTGTAAGTTGAGTAAATTAAATACCAGGTAAACTGTTTGAATAAAAATAAAAAATGAAACCATGATATCTGGGGTGTTGTGATATTCTTTTTGTGTGGCACTCTTGTTATAACCTCACTCACGTCAGATGCTCCGTGCCTCATCAGTGCATCTGATACGGCATCGATTGAAAGGGATTTCAGGACTGAGATGGCATGGATGGACCATAGGAACGACCGCTGAGCAGATTTTTTTTGACATAGCTCATCTCTTACAAACTTACAAAACACAACTAAAAGCTATGAAATAGACATCTATATTATGCGAGGTAGATTGATTATTGTGCCAATTATGCTGCAGATATCGGTGTGCGTTTGCTTGTAATCGTTGAGAAACAAGAAATCGTGTTGCATCATGGGATGTGTAGGGTTCGATGTGAGTGGTTGAAGTAAGATGGCAGACAACTTTGTCCAAATATGGAAGAATTTTTGATGACGTCCAGTCTACTGAAGCAACTCATGACAAGATAAAGTTGTTTTTGTTTTGTTTTTTTTTTAACCGAGATGTTCTTCAATAGTAATTTCTATCTTTAATCAAATTGATTAAAAAAAATAAACATTGACATTTTTTTCCATTAATTTATTTAAAAAACACCTTAGAAATGCACAGAGTAAAAAACACGTAATGCCATTTATAAGTAAAAAAAGTAAAATGTGGACAATGACAGTCAACAGTACCTAAAAGAAATGAACATGTAACAGGGTTCACAAAACAGTGTGTTTTCTGAGGAGAAGGTTGAAGGATTCGTCAGCTATTGGGCTACTTGAAATGGACTTGGACTTGATATAATAACATGGTACAGGCGATTTCAACATATCTACTACTATCTACAAAAACAGGGTGACAATTTTACACTACCAAAACAATTTTCTTTCTGTGTCGAGTCTTACAGTATTACAGTACACAATAAATAAGTGCTATCAATACAGTATCAACAACCAACCACTCATCAAGGTTGCATTCCTCCAGTGAAATCTTTCTTTTTGACCGATGCAAGTACAGTTTAAAACGCTAAAATCAAAAGCTCCAGTAAGAACACTAAGTGACCTAAGAATAACCTTTCAACGTTTTTGGCACTTCAAGGCACTTGACACAGCAGTTGCAGTAACTCTGTACTCAAACTGCAAAAAAAGAACTGCCTTTGTTATCAAAGACGGTTTTGTCACTTGAACAAATAAAAGCTTTTTTTTTTTCTTTTAAAAAAAAATATAAATACACATATTTACAAGAACAAAACAGTACTGATTAAAACAATGAAAGAACAACATTTCCTCCTACATTTGTAGTGGCCAGAGAGAAAGTTATCAGTCTACTCTTTTTAGTATTTTAGTTAGTAGATAGATCCACTTCTCATGGATTTAGAGATATTGGCAGAACTCTCACTTTTTTCTCACATAAATGTGCGCTTCCAGGCCAGGCATGGTGCTACAATACAAACCAGAGTGTCGTCTGATTATACATAGGCAACCAATGGAGTAGTTATACTGAAACCATCTTGATGCAATCAGTCCAGTGGTTCGGATTCAAAGTCGATCTATCTTTTCTTGCTTTCCTGCTCCGCTTCTCCAGAGTTGGATTTAGATTCCGAAGACGCTTTGATTTTGCTTGCATCTACAAGACAAACACAGCAAAAAAACAATAATGTAGATATGAGTTATCAGTTTTTTTGTAAAGTCACTTTGGATAAAAGCATCTGCTAAATATATGAATGTAATGCAGTATAAATGAACCTGAATACAGTACATGTAAACTTAATTAAACCTATGTCTGAACAACCACACACACACACACACACACACACACACACACAGATTTCTCACCCTGCAGCCAGCGGATTTGTGTGGCTGGACCGTAGCCCTGCTCATTCTTGGCGGCGATGCGGAAGACCACGGCTGGGCGCGCCGTGCAGTCGATGTGGGCGTTATTCAGATGCGACTGCGTGACCGTGCAGGAGGTCTTGGTGCCGCGGTAGATGCGGATGAAGGCAAGCTCGCCCCCTGGGGTGCTGGTAGTGGCCGCGCTGTTGGCGCCCCCGCGGCTCTTCCGCACGGCCAGGTACATGCTGTACTCCTGGATCTTGCCCGAGGGCGACACGGGAGACTCCCAGCTGATGTGCACATTTTCAGAGACCTGAGTATCGAGGGGAGAAAGGCAGATATCAGAGGCACGTCTGTACAACAAGGCCTTAAGGGGCTTTAAGTCACACCAATAATGATAACACATAAATATCACTTCAATTAATATCAAAACCAGCGTTCACAAGTCAACTACAATCACATGTGCAAGGATATTGTTAGGGATCATTTTCAAAGAGATTTATAGGACGATAAAACCTTTACAGCCAATCAGAAAGCATGGAGTTTTAGACAATTCATTCACATGAAGAGCATTCATCAGTGTAGATAGAAATATGTTTTTTTGTGTGACTACTTCACACATTTGCAGACTGTGATGCACTTTGGAGCGCTTCCTTTAGCTTGCGCCAATATAAAAATGCCACCATTGCAGCTGCATGCTCAGAGTGACGTTGTTGTACCTTGCTGATCTTGACAGCAGAGGGCGCTCCAGGGAAGCCGGGCTGGCAGGTCTTGTACTCGCTCACGGCACTGAAGTCTCCCTGGCCGAGGCTGTTGATGGCTGCCACCCGGAACCTGTAGGTGACTCCTGGATCCAAAGAGTGTTTCTCCCGGCCATGGTAGCGCTGCTGGATCCACTGTTTCACCTGATCACACAGATATGCATTGAGAAAAGTCAAGAATGTGAAAAATTCCTCATCTCCATCAGAGAGAAACACCAGTTTTGACGTGTGCACTGTGCACACCATGTACTGAAACAAGAAATTGAGAAGATTGGAGCGAAACTGGTGTTGCCGACTTTTTCTCTCTGATTTTTAACTTTTGTCCTACACCTGCTTAAGACAGATGTGCGTGCTTTTTTAGCGCATTATCTACAAAAACCCTTCCTCTACATCAAACATACTGTACACTAAGCACTGTATGTAAATTGCTTCTTGACTGCATCAAAAAAATAAATGTAATTCAAATTCATCAAAATAAACAATCCTAAGTGAATTAAACTGGCATAGTGGAGATCAAAAGGAATGGAGAACTAAATAATATAACACAAGCTTAATAATATCCAAACTGAATTGAACAAAAATAAATGCTGAAATAATAAATAAACAAAGATTGGGAAACAAAGGTTTTGGGACTAGCCCATCGTCAGTGTTCCCAGTTTCGGTTAGAGGTGGTTAGGAGGCCAAAAAGCCCCCATACTGTACTGTACTGTACTATACCTCTCTGGAGCTGGTGAAGCGGTAGGGTGGGGGCAGCGGTTCCTCCCCATCCTCAGGCGGCAGGTAGTACTCTGTGACCTCAGAGAACAGGGTCCTAAACACCCCCACATCACACCACACCGGCTCCTCCAGACTCTCCTCTTCTGCAGGGGCCTGCACAGTGAGGAGGAAAACAACCAACACCCAAGGGTGATGACTCCCGATGGATTGGGACAGCCGTGGGTTTGAAACCACTGCTGGTCCAATCCCTAACAAGGGGTCAAATTCCCAAAAGCATACAGTAGTTGCAGCCTTGTTGGTAGCAATGCAGTTTCCCATTAGCAACAGACTGTTCCCCTCACTGTCCCCCCAGACAACGCTGTAGCATGCAGACCAATGTGCTCTAGGTTAGCGTGTGCTGTATGTGTGTGTGTGTGTGTGTGTGTGTGTGTGTGTGTGTGTGTGTGTGTGTGTGTGTGTGTGTGTGTGTGTGTGTGTCTGTGGTTTATCCATTACTCTAGATTAGTGTGTGCTGCACCTCAATGTCTGTTCACTGTGTGCGCGTTTGTGTAATTAATATATCTATTACATATAGATATCTCTATTTATTATTTCAATTGGGCCAAATGCATGTGCAATGTCTACCAAAACTTTTTGTCTCATATACAGTATACAGCATTTCACTGTTGTCAGAGCGGCATGCAAAATGTAGTTGTCCTTGACAATGACAAACTTCCTTGATTTCATAAATCTATAACATCCTATAACATCTACACAAATGACATCATATCCACCTGTAAAGCTAATCGGCCTATTTGCAAAGTTGCTGTTTGGATGTTGGGTCTCTAGGTGAATCAACAAAAGTGAATGTCGTCTTACCTGGCTCAGGAGATCCATCGAGCCCCCTGGAAAAGCTGTGGAGTCTGCAATCCCATCAACACAACAGAGCATCAGTTACAGCACCATGAAGGCAAGATAGTATCTCAGAATTGTGAGATATTGTCAGAATATTGTTTAGATTTATTGTTACTATGCTTTATAGGATCATGTGATGCGTTATCTATATGTTGTGTCCAGTTTGTGGAGTTGGGAGAAATGCAATTTCAGTCTTCTTGCAATGTACTGTTGCATAGTTAATAAAGTTCACTTTGACTTTGACAGTGTGCAGTTCTGACTGAGTTGCCCTTCATTGTAACGGAGGTGGCTTGGGACTGTATGTATAATTGTTTTAATCTAGCCTATTTATGTATGAGCTGTATATGTCTGTGATGCAGTGACGGTGAAGCTCAAGACATAATTTCCTCTTGGGGACAATAAAAAGTATACTTTACTTTATTTTACATTAAATATGAGACCTCTGTAGTCTACACAAGCTACACAACACACACAAACATGCACCTACAGTACTTGCTTACATGAATTGTTAAGCGACCTTGGGTATCATGAAAGGCGCTATATAAAACAAAGTTATTATTATTATTATTATTATCATTATTACTCACAGGGTTCAGGCTGTAGGTTGGATCCTCTTCCGTTCTTCTCCTTTGCGGGATGGGATTCCAGCTGAAACTCAGGCCCAGTCTCATAGATCTCCACGGGGGTCTCGATAACACCTCCTCCCTGACGGAGAGGGAAAGAGAGAAAAAAAACTATGAGAAAACCTCACGAAACACCCTCACAACGCATCACACTTCTAGGGAATGTTGTGTGATGGGGATGATCACAGCCTCCAAAAAGAAAAGGACTTTGGTGGCAAGGCAGTATGGTGCAACAGAAATTCCATATGATGCTTCAGATCACCAATTACCACCAAAATGTCTGTTCCTTGTCCTAATACCTTCGTCGTCAGACAATGTAGTACTTGTACCTGTGAAGTACTTTTTTAGTTATTTTGTACGCAAACAATCAAACAAACAAACAAATAAACAAAGAGACAGACAAGACACTGAAGAAAATATGAACTTCTTGGCAGAGGTGGTAATACACAAGACAGCAGTGCAGGAAGTGTACCTTCAGTGGCGATGTCATTTTCTTTCCAGCCGATGTCTTTCCATTTGGACTCTCACGGCTCTTCCCAGGTGGAATATCTGCAAGACGGAAATACTGTAGCAAAGATCTTGGAATACTGAGCTCCACTTCAACCCTCTCTTACTGTAAGTATATACTATATGTATTACATTCAGCTTAAAAACATTACATTAACATCCCAGCGAGGCAGGTTCCTTGACCATTAGGCTGACACTACCACCGCTTGCAAACATCCCAAAAATGGAAACCGCTATAATCATGAAACCCATGCAAGTGAATGCATAACTGCATTCAGGAGAGCTCAAGTTGAGACATAGTGGCATTACAGGAGAAATCTGGTGTGATTCAAATCTGTATAGCCCTATTGTTTGAGGTCACTGACTGCTGCCTGTAGGAAAAAGAACTAGAAAATTTCACACTCAGTGACCTCAAACAACAGAGCACATGGACTGATTCACCTCCTTTATGGTGGTAGTGGTGGTTGCAGTTAAGGAACCTGACTATTGTGTAAGTAGTCTGGAAGTTGTGGGTTCGAATCCCAATTGCTACAGTTGTGCCCTTAAGCAAGGCACTTAACCCTTAGTTGCCCTGAAGTAATTGACAGTTGACCAAATTTATGTCGCTTTGGATAAAAGGATCGGCTACAGATGGGTGCTACACATTAGTGGTGGTTAGTGAGGTCCCCCTTCCACTGTAAAGTGCTTTGGGTGTCTTGAAAAGTGCTATAGAAAATGTAAGGTGTTTTTGTTGTTGTTGTTATCGGCTAAATGCAATAATGGAAATGTAATGTATCAGCCTTATGGTGACCACACTGGGTCACTCACCTAGTGGGCTTTCCTCTTCCACGATCTCAGTGGAGTGTTCTTGTGGGTCGAGAGAGGGGTCAGCGGGCGGTGCTGGAGGGGGTCTGACAGGCTGCAGCTGGAGGAGGTAATAGTCTGCTGCAGGTAGGGGGCGCCACGACACATGCAGCACGGTGATGGTGGACTTGACCAATTGCACTGCATTTGGGGTGGGAGGCCTCTCTGGAAGAAATGAGAAAGGGAGTTTGGTAAGTTCTTATTCTAAGACGTGTGTACTTTGCCTCGATCACAAGGGGCTCCGAACCTTAGCCATGCACCCTAAACAACCAGTAATTAAGCAAATTCATGACAGGTAAGTTTTTGGGGGTTCAGAACCCAGGAGGGATACTAAAGAACTTTTCATTATTATGTGGGCTATCTTTCATTTCAAACATAATTAATGAAACTTCTCTACCACACAAGTGCAGTATCTAGAATGACAGGAAATGGTTTTAAGAGCTGTTTAAAAAGTGTTTCTGCTGTCTTTCTCACCCGTCTCCAAATACCAGAGGTCCTTGCAGCACACCTGGATGTTCCAGCTCTTGCGGTAGCCGTCTCGGCCGCTCCAGATGTAGAGGCGTGATCCGATGGCGGCGGCACAGTGGCCTGCACGGGCTCCGGGGACGGTAGTGGATCCATCGTCTGGACCCTGCTGTTCCTGCTCCTGCTCCTCCAGCTCAGGGCCCAAGAGTTGCCACGTCATGGTGTCTGGCAAAACACAAACATGTGGTACATTTAGCCACCAATGCAGTGAGTGCACACGTGCCCCAAGCCAAGCACAATGAATGGAAAGGGCTCACGTACAAAGTCAGGGGTTCTTAAGCTTTATTGGACCAGGAAGTCCTCAAGACGCAGAAAAAAATCCTACTGTAGGCCACCTAACACAAATTTATCCATACCATGCCCATATCCATTTGTCATTGCATTGCAGCCCCCTTAGGGTCCCTGGACCCCAGTTTGAAAGCCAATACATTTAATATACTATTCAAATGTGTTATTACAATTTTACAAGCCTATTTGCACTTTAGGATAAGCTTGTAAAATTGTAATAACAGAAAAAGGACAAAAGAGGTATTACTCAACAAAATCATATGTGACAATGGAACATGATGCTAAGACCAAATAAAATAAAGATTCTGCAGTCTTTGATGACAGAGTAGATACATCAGTACATGGTGTCCGTTTCGCAAAGTTAGCACTGCACACTGTGCACTGTGAAAAGTTAGCACTGTGCATTGCACACAACCTGGTTGCTAACTTAGCAACTATGCTTTTGAGAAACTCTTGCGAGAACTTGCGAGAATAAGAATACTGACCCAGATTTAAGAGCGAAAGGGAGTTGGTGCAGATCCACTCCACACCGAGGGCATTGGGCTTGTTCTCCGACTCCATGACTGGGACCCAGCCTCCAAACACATACATCCTAACAGCAGACACACAAAACAGGGAGACCATCACACACAACAGCAACGAGACACCATCATCTGCCATTTGGTCTTTAGTCGGTTTTTTTTGCCCTCAGCGGTACCTTACAGGCAGTGCTGCACCCCCCCCCCCCAATCTAGAGTTAGGGTGAGGGTTAAGGGGGGATTAGGGTTAGGGTTAAGGTAGTGCCAGGTAGGTGGTGCTGTCTGGAAGGTGCCATTGAGGGCAAAAAATACCATTGATCTAATTGTTCATGATACAAAAGGTGTGCAAGAAAAGCAAAGCGAATAAGGGAGGGAATTTATCCTAACTTGTTTCCTATGACGGTGGCAGAGTGGAGGCTTCTGGCTAAGGGACACAGTCCTCTGGTTTCCGGCATGGACCACGTCATGGATTCTACATAAGCACAGGGAGGGACAAAACGAGGGTCAAACCTATGGGTTGAGGCTGCACACTCATTCAGACAATCAGACAACTCATCTCCACTCAATCAACTCAACACTCGTTATCATCTGACAATGATCACCACTCACCGATATCCAGCTGCCATAAGTCGCCGAGGCGGTGGCCACACATGCCCCCGTAGATGTAGAGTTTGGGGCTGAGGCCAGGCCTGCAGTAGGCCACTGATGTGTGGGATTCACGGGGGGAGGGACCTCCACCCTTGGTGTCTGGTATGCTCCAACCCTTAACTCCTGACACAGCTTGCAACTCCAGCTCGTAAAAGTCATCCAGGTACCTGCAAAGATTAAGGTATTAAGATTAAGATTAAGAGTATTTATCCACTTCTCTGGTCCTGAGAATGTTAGAAACTTTTGCACACGTCCTTTTTGACAGCTGCGTCAGAGAGGGTCCACAAAGTCACCAACATGCAGAAAGAAAAAGGATTCCGTTCACTGTCATTTGCAATACAAAGGTTTTAATGTGCAATGATTCCCGCACACTGTCATAGGAAGATTTTGTGTTGTTCTGAAATGATCAGTCAGTTAACCATGCTTTAAATGCAGTACGGTGTGGCTATGTATTGGGTCATTCCGTGTGAAATCAACCAGTGACGGACCGGTCACCCTCTCTGAAAAATCTGAAAAAAATTACAGTTGTTTGTATGCTCAACCTATGCTTGAATCTGAAATAGTAAGTCTGTATCACTAATGGTTGCAAAAGTACAGCCATTTGAAATTTCAAGTATTTTTAAGCATTTTGGTGAACAAGCCTTTTGTTCAACTTCCAACATTGCTGGCTCTTTCAGTATTTCACACACAATTGTGAAACCATGTGAATAGAAACACATTTTCCTGTAGAATTCAAAAATCAGCTCAGATCAGATGTATCTGGTTTTATTTTCCCCTCCAAAGCTTTGAAAATGGCAATAAATTCTATACTTGTCTGGACACCTCCACCTTTCAGGGCTTCTTGTGCAAAAACTAAGTGAGACAAATTTATCGGAGTATTTTTCCTATTCACATATGGATTTTGCAGTCCTGTTTGTGCATTAACTTTTGTTGATATTGTTATCATACTGTCAGAGCATTTTTTTAAAAACAGGTATGATTTTTGCAAAGGCCATATTCATCCTCTCATTTCACCACGTGGACAGTTAGCAAGATTTTTTTAAAATTTTACTATGAGTCATTCAGTATCTGAGGAACACCTATCCAAAATTTGGTGTTGTTGCTGAGTCTCGTTATTTAGATATGATTTTTTGAAAATATTGTCAGTAAATCCACTGAATTAAAGGAGAAATCCTACCCAACAACTTACTTTCATTTCTATTTAATTCTGCCCCATTCACTCAGCATTAGTTTGTTTGTCATTTGGTCTATAATCAATTTTTATGTTCTTTTTCTGAAAGACAGCATTCAGGTAACTGGAACAATGGGCCTATTGGCTTCATGCTGGATTTCTCCTTGCTTATCTGCAGTACCACATTGCGCCATATGTGGTGCACTTTCAATACAATGGAAGTCAATGTAAATCAGTGGAGTTACTGACAATATTTTCAAAAAAATCATATCACAATAACGAGACTCAGCAACAACACAAAATTTTGGACAAATGTTCCTCAGATACTGAATGAGTCATGGTAAAATTAAAAAAAATCTTGCAAACTGTCCACATGGTAAAATAAGAGGATGAAAACAGCTTTTTCCAAAAGTGGAACCATCTTTGAAGAAATGCTCTGACAGTATGATAACATTATCAACAAAAGTTAATGCATAAACAGGACCGCAAAATCCATATTTGAGTGGGAAAAAAACTCGGATAAATTTGTCTCACTTCCTTTTTGAACAATAAGCCCTGAAAGGTGGTGGTGTGAAATCACACATAGAATTTACAGCCATCTTCAGAGCTCTGGAGAGGGGAAACTACACAAGATACATCTGATCTGAGTAGATTTTTGAACTCTACAGGAAAATGTGTTTCTATGCACATGGTTTCATCATTGTGTGTGAAATACTAAAAGAGCCAGTTATGTTGGAAGTTGGACAAAAGGCTTGTTCACCAAAATGCTTAAAATTACTTGAACTTTCAAATGGCTGTACTTTTGCAACCATTAGTGATACAGACGTACTATTTCAGATTCAAGCATAGGTTGAGTATACAAACAACTGTAATTTTTTTCAGATTTTTCAGAGAGGGTGACCGGTCCGTCACTGGTTGATTTCACACGGAATGACCCTATTGCCCCCCACCTTAGAACGTTCCCGTTAGGATCTTCGCTGTCATTGGCCAAACCTCCAAACAAGTAGCACTTGTTGCCAATCAGAGTGAAGCTGTGACCGATTCGAGGGCACGGAGGTGATGCATTCTTGGGACTTCTGGGTTTTAGTTTCTTCCACAGCCAGCGACTTGCCTGAAGCACACAGATTAGACAGAAACAAGAGTAAGTCTTTTAAAATAGATGAGGAGATGCTGCTGCTTAAATCAAAACAGTCACAACAGTAGAAAACATAATTCAATGCTATTCGTTCAATGGCCACTGCAGGCTTAAGTAGGAATCTGGTTGAATTGTTGACATTATGGCTGTTTGGTGCTAGAGCCAAACACTCTGCTGTATGATTACATTTATGCAATCTGATACTGAATTCGTAGATTACAACTTTGATGCACCATGTTAATGAGCCAGGTCATACTGCAGTCAACAGACTGGTGATAAAGGTACAATACTTTACCTGCAGCTCGTACACGCTGTTGCTGTATTTGCCAAACTCCACCATTCCACCAAACACCAGAACCCGGGTCCCTTCGCAGGCAAAGCCATGGGCGGCACAGCCGGGAGGGATGTCTCCTCTGACTGCTGGAAGAAACCATTGTCTGGACACTACACATTGGGAAAATTAAAACATGAAGAAGATCAGCGGGTTTTATAGGGGACCAATACCATGAAACGACACAACAGGACTATTTAAAACTAGACGTTGAATGCTACAAAGTGGCCAAGTTTTAGAGGCAGTGGAAACATCACATTTGTTGCTGTATGCAATGCACCACTTCATGGCTTTCCCCCAGCTTCAACCAGTTGCTCTGGTAACCAGTGATTAGCATAGCTAACTAGCAGCACATCTGCATTTATGAACGTCTTCATAAAATAATGCTATTTCCCTCAGTCAGTCAAGTTGGGGGCATCGTACGACTGACATAACTTGGTGCAAAATAGATACTTCACACTTTTGACTATTTAGTAGACCCTAGATGCTGAGAGGTTAACGTTATTGGCCATGTAAGTTGGAAAAATGATTACACAATATCAAAACACTCAGCTAGCGTCGTGCTAGCTTACCAGTGTTATAAACATGCAGATCCTCCGAGATACCCTCGTTTCCTCCTCCAAATACCACAATTAGCTCTCGAATAGCAACTGCACGATGTCCGTGCCTTGCCCTGGGAATGGGACCAGTGAATGACGGAACCTTCCTCCATAATGCACCCTCCGAGTCCGACAGCATAGTCCTACCATGGACCTAGAGGCGTTTAAACACCATAAACCGCGACGGGGTTGTGGTGGATGAATGAATGACAGGATTGGTCGCTGTAAGGTTTGCGCTCGTATTGTTTATGTTTAACCAGCCCTTAGCTATACAGCTCTTTATTGCCACCTGCTGTGCGGGAGTAAGAATACCACCCTTACAACTCTTACAGTAAAACAGATTAGCTAACTCTTTAAAATAATAATAATAAGAATAATAATAAGAAGAAGAAGAAGAAGAAGAAGAATTATACAATTTTCTAAATATTCATGCATGTTTTTGTAGTATACAATCTCAGGCTTATTGCTCCAGATTTATATTCATTAGCCTAACCATTCCAACTATCACCTATAGTCCTAAATGAAAGAAAAAGTGGTCCCCACAAAAGAAGGTCAAGGTAAATTAGTGAGCACTTTTTGCGAGTTATTTCCAATCCACTCAAATTTCAGGAATGAAGAAATGCCTGGATTTTTAAAAACATTGTTAATTGTTATAGGCTAAGTGAATATTTGGTGATACATTAGGCCTATTAACACTTGCAGCCCTAAAATAAACAATTTCAAAATTGTCTGGCATAGGCTACATTTTATGAAAATGCTTGAGTCAAAATGCACCATGGTAAGATAATCAACACCATAGTAATTTCTTCTGCATACAGCCTGTAAAGGTCACGTCTACTGCATGTTCCCATTCAACCAATAGATGGGGACATTTAGACTTACTTTCTGAGTCTGCAGCCCATAGCATTATTTTGTCATTGACAGTAATAACCACATACGATCTCACTAGGTTTTTCAAAAAGCAAGTTAAGTCAGGTCAAGTGGTTAAATGTCATATCAACCACCATACACTGTATATTAGAGATGAAGCAATGTTTCACAATGGATCAAGTGGTGCTGCTAATTCAATAATAATTGCCTATAATAAAGACAATCAATACAAGGTTACATAGGCTATTTAGTGAACACAGGTACATTTATGGCAGTGACTACTTCAGGAAGAACATTAGGTCTATAGCTTAAGACAGAAAAGGGACAGGACAGATGACACAAAAGAACAGATCAAGGCACTGACGTTCACGTGTTCCAGGTAACATAGATGCAAATGTTCGCTGTTTTTTGGAATCATGTGTTCCAGTTAACAGGCTAGATGCAAATGTTTGTTGTTTGTTTTTGTTTGGTTGTACGTAGAAGTCTGCTTGATGGTGTGCTTCCATACTGTTATATGGGGCATCTCAGAGACGGTGCTTTCCAGAATGGAATAGAGAGAGAGAGAGAGAGAGAGAGAGAGAGAGAGAGAGAGAGAGAGAGAGAGAGAGAGACTAGACTTCTTTGTTGAATTCAGACAAGAAAAACAAACTTTTCAAAGAGTCTTCAAAGAGTTAATCATTTTATAATTTTATTTTCATCATAATCATATAACCATAACTAAAACATTACATTTTATTATACATAGACACAAATAAGTGCAAGCAATAGCCTACATGTACATATTTGCCATACACAAAGTTGTTTAATTAGCTGTTTAAGAGAAATGACCCAAGTTGTACAAACTTACAGCACACTGTAATATAGCAAGTATGTACAAATATTTATTGATTAAAGAGTGCTGTATCAAATGTTGTCCACTGAAATAGACTTCATCAGCAAAGGTCTGACCCATAGAGATTATCTTCCTGTGAAATCATGCAAACAACATGGTAAAAGCTCTGTTTAAACACTCCAGCAGTATTACAGTGTCACACACACACACACACACACACACACACACACACACATACACACACACACACACACATATTTTGTACCTTGTCTCTGGCAGATGAAGTTGAGTCTCTCAGTCTCTGGCCGGCTGACCCACTTCCTCTCACCTCCTGACTGCACGGCTCCCGCCCGACCACACTCGTCCTTCCTGATTCTGTTTCCGGCTGCCCAGTCATCACCGCACACGGTCTCCCCACAGATCCACAACCAGATGTCCAAGCGGCACAAGTTGTACAGGCCCATCCACACATGAGGGGTGCTGGCCCCACTGGCCACCTCCCTGACCCAGCCCTGGAGCTCCTCTGTGGAGGCTGAGACCAGCTCCATGTTCTGCTCTTCACAGTACTTCATAGCCTCCCTCCAGTTCTTATTCTCATGGATCAGGACCAGCTTGCCTGAGTAAACAAAAGAGAACAGCAATGGAAAAGACATACTTCTTAACAATAAACTGTAATGAAATTTGGAAGTAGTAGAAAGACAAAAGATTTTCTGCAGTAAAACTATAAAGGTTCCCTTTCTCCTAACAATGGCAATAGCAGTAAAGATAAATTATATGTAAGTAAAAATAATAATTCAATATATTATGGGTGATTAAACCTACTACATTTGAGGTGGACGAACAACAGCCAC
Source organism: Sardinella longiceps (assembly GCA_027497455.2). Lineage (NCBI taxonomy): Eukaryota > Metazoa > Chordata > Actinopteri > Clupeiformes > Clupeidae > Sardinella > Sardinella longiceps. Next base: position 18,113,925 of record JAODXP020000026.1, on the reverse strand, counting down.
TTACTTTGATAGCAGAAGAATGGATGTTTCTGATTACAAGGCCTGTCCCCCCACTCCCTTTTTTGATGTAGTTTAGTTACAACACATTTCTGATTCCATGCATTATTAGGTTGTCCTGGACTCCAGAACCTGAATAAGGAGTTAGTTTTGTCTGACCATTTCCAGTAGTCTCTGTACAGGCCGATCCATACACTCTCACCCCCTGCTATCTGTTTGATCATCTGGTTCTCAGTCTGGTTCCTCACCCTGGCCAGGTCTGTGTGATTCCTAATGCAGTACCTCTTAGCAAATCTCCAGATCATTGTGTAATTTATAAGAATGTAACTTTTGTTTGAATTGGTGTCTGTGGAAAAAAGTTGCTCCTTTGAATATCTGTGGTCATGCCATACATAGTCCATTCCAACAATAAAGATAGCCCATTTTTTCGTATGAAATATATCAGAAGCCATTTACATGTATGAAGACAGCACAGTAATAAATTATAACAAAATCTTACCATCATAGCAGATAAATTTCTCCTTGCTGTCACAATTAAAATCTATCCAGTAACCTTCTTTGAAAACGGCACAGCCCGTTTGTTCACCAACTTTGTTGGGTTCACCGTTTCCCGAGGATGTAATGTCGGTTTCCCCAGTATAGCCCGTTTGTTCACCAACTTTGTTGGGTTCACCGTTTCCCGAGGATGTAAAGTCGGTTTCCCCAGTTTGTAAAGTCGGTTCAACATTTCCCCTGGATGTAAAGTGCCCAGCATGTAAAGTCAGTTCCCCTTCTCTCCAGGATGTGAAGTCAGTCTTTTCCAGACTGCCAGCCCTGGTATTCTGCAGTGACCATCTCCAAATGTAATTCTCTGTCTTCTGTAAACCAATCCAGACTGCGTTTTTATATCCATCTTTGACTGTGTTCATCATATTCTCCATGTCGTCCATGTTGTCCACGGTGGCCAGGTCGGTGAACTTGTCCCTGCAGTATTTCTGTGCTTCCTCCCACGTCTTGCTCTCATTCACAAAGTGGTATCGCCGTGGCACCCGTGAGGACACTCCACAGAGTCCTGTGAGGATGGAATACAACACAAGCACATAACTGTGTGCCTACCATATACGAGACATTTCTAACAGCATATAACTGTATATGGTACTTTACTTCAACTGTATATGATACTTTACTACTTTTTTATTTCATTTACATAAAAAGATGTTTACTGACCTGAGAACAGCACCATGATCAGACACAAGTGATCCATCCCTACAAATACATGTACATAAGTCAATACATCAATAAATCAGTCAATCTCAGTCAAATCAGTATACTAATAGTATAATAGAGGTGGATGCTACAAATTAAAAATCAATAAAAAGTCCACAAGCGAAACCCATTAGCCATTTTCAGAAATATGCTTCAATTAAGCTCTTTTTATGATTTCTATCATCTAGTGTAACGGAGGCCAGCTAGCGCGGATAGCTCGGCGGTAGTGTGTAAATCCTCATCACCCAATTCCATGGGCGCTTCTAACACGCTGAGTTAGAAGCTTGGGCTTTTAGCTCAGTTGGTTAGAGCATTTCACTCCCACGCCGGGAGTTTGTAGCTTGCGGGGTGGCGGGTTCGAGACCCGTGTGCGGTGCGGACCGCCACCGGCTACACTAGCACAAAAATCCAACCCCAGTTAAAAATAATAAAGTTGATCAAAATCACAGAGATATATTTTGTTTTTCCTGTAAATGTGCCATAAATGGACTCTTTATCTATTTCTGGTCTGGTCTGAAAAAGGAAAAATAAATTAGGCATTGCCTTGAATGACAAAAGACAGAGAAAAAAAAAACAGCAAAGTTTTGATCCTCCTCAGGCATCATGCAAAATGATGAAGATCGTAAGATTGAAACGTTGCCATCTTTTTTTCTATTAAAAATTGAGTCATTCAAAGGCAGTGTGCAATTCGTTTTCCTTTTTCACTTGTTTATGACTTTTTTTGATTTGGCACCTGCTGAAACATTTTTTGAACGTATGCACCCTACAGCATAGCTTACTTTAATCTCTTCTCGAACACATTATAGTTAAAGTTCCAAATAAAATACTTACTGTGTAGACTGCAGCTTTGTTTGCTTTGATCCTCCCCTCTCACTCCTCTGCTGGCTGTGTGTGTGTTTCAGGGCATCTCGTGTCAGATAGCCATCCTGTGGTCAGCAGATGTGTGAGTTCTTTCAGCTATTCTGTCCTTTCCTGACGCCCATGCAAATTGGCCCAGTAGTGTTTTGTAAACAACACTACAGTGGTGTGTTGTAATGTGTCTGATGATTTTACATAGCTTTTGGGATGATATTTGGAGCATGTTTAGATGCTGAAAACACTGTTTGAAAATAACAGTCGGGGCTTATTCTCTGTTCAAGGAAACCTACTGTATATGGTTGGACCAAAATGTCTTCCGTCTTCAGTATTGGCTTATCTCAAGTAGCTTGAGCAATAGAGCTCTTGTTGAAATTGACTTAAGTTGCCCTTAAAGTTTTAATTTGTAATATGCAAGAAAGCATTCACTAATTCACCCTTAAGACTGCTTGATTTGATTCAGTATAAGTATGCAGGTTTGGCTTGGCAGCTGGCCTTGGTCCTGAAGAGAAGATCTTGGAGAATATTGTCTGCTTGCACCCCCTATGGTAGGGGTGTCAAACTCATTTTTGTCAAGGGCCACATGAGCAATGGAGTTTTTCCTCAGAGGGCCGACCAGCCAAAACAGCATGCATGACCACAAACATGGGTGAAAAAAAATGCCTCATGTTTCTGCCCATCACTAACACAGTCCTAATGCGGCAGGATTGTGTTTCAGAAAGTGCATCGCTAAGAACTGTTTTCTTTAACAATTCAACACTACAATTCTTTTCAAGCTTTTTAGGCGGAATGATGAAATGATGTAAAGGGCCACATCTGGCCCCCGGGCCTTATGTTTGACACCACTGCTCTCTATGGATATAGAGGCGTATGAGAATAGAGCCATAGGGAAATGGAGGAGGAGAGGAAGGGGGATCATTTGGGAGAGGGGATCATTTGTGGCACTGGGGCGGGGCGCATGACGTGAAGATGTATTACTGTGGGCGGGTTCACAGTGGCTCTGGGCGGGTTTAAATCTCCTGGCAGGCGAGGGTGTTTGTTTCAACAAAACAAAATCTTTTGCATGATTTGGTCTTGCTGAATGATGTGAATTTGAATGTTTTTAAACCATGTAATTCCATTGAAATACCTACTGTATTCTTCCTGTCATGTTAGGCTATTAGTCTATGGGGATGGAGGAAATTGGGAGTGAGACACCTGAGGCCTGGAAAGGGTGTGTGTGTGTGTGTGTGTGTGTGTGTGTGTGTGTGTGTGTGTGTGTGTGTGTGTGTGTGTGTGTGTGAGTGTGTGTGTGTGTGTGGTGTGTGTGTGTGTGTTTAATCATTCCTGCTGAGTGTAGAATTGGGAATAAAGGCAGTTTGGCAAAGGGCACTTCAGGGTGGCTGATGTTTCCAGGCATGGAACCTGAGTCCACTGAGCACAGATCTTACTAATATCATCACAGACTTTAAAAATAAGAATACTATATGGTGTCCATTACTATAGTTTTTGAGCACAGTATATACTGTAGCTTTATCTCCCTTCAGAACGCCATTCTCTTCTCTGATTGGCTGCTAGGTGGCCATTAATTCCAGATAACTGGCTACTTTGGAAGTAGTTCCAAAAAATAACTCATCTAATAACTGATTACCGTTCCATATGAATGCCTTTCAGAATGGTAACTATAACAACAATAAGCAGCCTTGTAGATCTACTTTCAACTGAAAGTAGTACCCAAACCGAACAGGTTAGCTTCTTTTAAATTTGAGTTGCATATTTCTTTTACGTTTTATACGCTTCTTCAAATGTAAGAGATAGGTAGATATGGGAGATAAGCGGGATAACGACCTCTGAGGTGTCCAGTTATTCATTTATAATTGGCTTGGCGGAATAACTCCGTCTCCGGAGTTCTAGAATCCACCTCGCCAATTATAAATGAATAACTAGACACCTCGTCGGCCGTTATCCCTTACATAGTGTCTAGAACTTTAGTGGATATCTGAAAGTGTTGCTCCGGAGTGAATTCAAGCATAGCAATGTTGAACAAACCTGCTAAATGCACTAGTTAGCGAGTGGAACACAATAATTTGGAACAGCGAACACAGAATTTGGAATTTGGAACACCAAATGCGAACGCAGAAGCGATCAAGCACTTTACACTGGATCAACGGAAACTGACTATTCGAAAACGAAAGTAAGATCTGAGGTACTGTACCCTTGACTCAATGTAAAGTGTTTTGAGTTAGGTCTATGCTGTTTGAAATTCTTTCCATAAGAAATATACCGGTATTGCTGTTAGAAGGCTCGTGGAACAGGGCTATGCCTAAACTTACTCTGGTGCTTTCCTTTAATGTGGTACAGTAGCTAAGCTATAGGCGGACCCATGTCCCTCATGCTCTAGGAAGACCAAGTTAACCCTTTATAGGGCAAATTACCAAATTCGGTAATTTCCCCACCCATCCAAAAATGTCCTCTCATGCCTCCCTATGAGGTGGTAGAAACAAATGGATTTATCTCAGCTACTCACTAGAGGTCAGGCTAAGTCACAGGTAAGGTCTTAATGACATGTGATGAATTACCTGTCACCTGGAGCTTTCCAAAATTCAGTGTTTTCTAAAATTGGAAAAAGTCGTAAAAGTGCCCCGCCCTAATCCAACACTTTTGGTCATAACATCAAAACTATTAATGGTAAATTGATGAAACCCACATATTATATGGTTGACTAGTTACACTAAAGTTTGACATATAAGTTGTTCAGTGACAACTTGTAGAATTCAGGGAGGGGTAGGCCTGAAAATTAAGGAACCATATTTGATCATACGCCCTGTTCACATAACAATTTTTTTTATGAATTTTTATACTCATCATATGATAAACAAGGATAATACTGCTCTGAATGGTACCATTTGATTATATCATACTGTACTGTGATGAAATTTTGACATTTAAGTCTGTTTTAATCAATTAGACAGCGATTAGAGAGCAAAAAGTGTGGTTTAGGCCATTTCTTGACCTTATAACCAGCCTACATTCAGACTGAAAGGCATACTTTAGTATTCATCTATATAATAAGATCCCAATTATATCTAAATGATTAGTAATTATGGGGGTGTTAGGATGGGTGTTTGTGATTGAAATAGTAAAATAATAAGCATCGGCGCCAGAATTTGCCATTATATTTACATTTTTTGCATGCATTTGTAATCAGGTCTCAAAGTATGAGCAAAAAATGCTCCAGAAGACATATTTGCTTAAATTTAAGTATTTTATTACTGTTTTTATTTGTAAATTTTTGGAAAAATGTTTTTCCTTAAACGGGCAAGTGATCATATATGGTAATTTCGTTGACCTTAGTTTTCTCCATGAAAATGACATTTTTTGACAAAAATCAAAAAATGGGAAAAATCTTATAGTAACTCCTAACAACACTCTAGGGTTGAATTGTTAAATTTCCAAGGATTTCTATGAGTGCCCTATAAAGGGTTAAAAGCAAGAAAACTTTTAGTATTATTTAAATAAATGAGTCTTAAGCAATTCCCATTTTTCCCCCGGTTTATTGTTTATTGAATGCTTTTCAATTTATACAAATCAAATAGAAGATGAATAAGAAATAAAATAAAAATCACATTTGCATATTCCATTGTTGAAAAAATGACCCATATCAGCTATGTTA
>JAODXP020000026.1:18079853-18108076 GCA_027497455.2 Sardinella longiceps | reverse complement strand
AAAGCAGTTATTTAGCGTTTCTGTCAATAATCCTCCATTTAGAATTGCATAGTCAATGGTGATCGCCGCTAACAAAATGTATCGACAGTTGAATGCGCTGAGAAGTCACAAATCGCGTTGTAATTCAAACAGTAAACTCTGGCTAAGTCACGTGACCTAGCTTGCTTGCTAACCAAAACTTACGATAGCCGGGACGCGCTCCCTGATCTTGCATAGGCGGTATCTGCCTCTAGGAGGGTCGGACAACCTCGTGAAGGGGCTCGTTTTACTCCGGAACATGTCATTTATCAAGTCTAGTGAGTTCTAGGCAATTTACATAAAGGTGTAATGAATAGGAAATGTCGAAATTTTACCTAAAAGTTGCATGTGGTGGCTTTAAATAACGTATTATTTAAATCGATGAGTCTTAGGCAATTCACAATTTATCCCAATTTATTGTTTATGGATGTTTTTCAATTTATATACAAATCAAACCAGTCATCAGTAACTTTTAAAATAAAACAAACTATCAAGAGATTTGCATTCAATTGTTAAAAATGACTCATATGAACTATGTTGAACATTAACTGAATAAAGCATTCGTGAAATCAGCCCTAAGGGATAAAGTCCTATCAGGAATGTCTGCGTTTTTTTATACTTGAATGCATTTCAATGGCCTATCTGTAGGCTACTCTTTTCAAAAAAGGCAAAATGATAAAAAAAAAAAAAGAATTAAAAAAAAAGTACAATGATTGCTCAGCACACCACACAATGGAAAAGAATACATCACAAGACAATGGACAGTATACAGGGCCTGATTTGGGGGTTTGTTGACTTAACATGTTTTTTTTTTTTTTTTTTGAGACCATTATATCTAGGGAATAAAAAAGAAAAATGCCTGAATTATTTTCCATTTCCATTTTTTTTTGGTTTTATCAGCGTATTTATGTATATTGAAACTCTATAGGGCTGCCTTACATGTGAATTGGGGTGGGGGGTGGGGATTAACTAATAATCTAACAACTAATCCCCAGAAAACTTCCTCGGTTTATTATTTACATCAAGGCAAAACTTTTTTGTGTTGCTAGTTTTCTGAAATGTCTTGTATGCCTATAAATTCGTAAATAAGGGAACCATACACAATGCATATGTAATTATTATTATTATTATTATTATTATTATTATTAAACAGCTAACATATATATTTTCTAGTAGTGACCCTAAAAGACAGTTCAATCACTCACTCTAAAACTCTTAACATTGAAATCCCAAGAAAATCCATTGTCCCCCCTACTAATGTGCAAATACAGATTACGGAGTCAGATCAGATCTCTGAAGACTGGAACTCTGCAATTTAACAAAGAAAATAGTAAAAGATGTAAAAATTGTTGAAAACTTTCAAATTGACAGTTTCGACACACTCATTTCACCCTCCCCTCCAACGCACGCACACACACACCACCACTCCCCACACACACTTACAGTAGACTATTTAGACATTTTCTACCTTGTCTGTGGCAGATTGATAAACAAACACACACACACACGCACACACACACACACACACACACACACACACACACACACACACACACAAACTACCTTAAAAGGCCATGCAGATGAAGTTGAGTCTCTCAGTCTCTGGCCGGCTGACCCACTTCCTTTCACCTCTTGACTGCACGGCTCCCGCCCGACCACACTCATCCTTCCCGGTTCCATTTCCGGCAGCCCAGTCATCACCGCACACGGTCTCCCCACAGATCCACAACCAGACGTCCAAGCGGCACAAGTTGTAAAGACCCATCCACACATGAGGGGTGCTGGCCCCACTGGCCACCTCCCTGACCCAGCCCTGGAGCTCCTCTGAGGAGGCTGAGACCAGCTCCATGTTTTGCCCTTCACAGTATTTCATAGCCTCCCTCCAGTTCTTATTCTCACGGAACAGGACCAGCTTGCCTGAATAATGAAAAAGAACAGCATTGGAAAAGACATTGTAACACCTTAAAGTTGGAAATGGTTAAATAAAACAGGTTCAGATTCCCCGCCACACCATCACACTGAGGACCAGGAGACAATATAATCTGATACACTTTACTTTTATTAATATAATTTATAAATATTTCCTATATAAAAAAGAGCATATAAATACTGTATAAAAAGAGAGAATAGCGATCGTTGACAACACAGGGATGGTTCCTCCGATCGATCCGCTGCAAACCGAGTCCAACCCAACAGGCAGCAAGCGACTGGATCGTAGCATACTAGCCTCCAGCTGCGGAACTCCCCGAGGACTCAGGGAAGCACCATTTTAACGGGGACCGGATCCAGGAAGGGCGAATAAGTTTTCAGGAGTCAATTAGGATTAGGGACTGTTCGTTATTTATTTTCGGGGTCACCGGAAGACTTGAACGTGTCTGGAAAAACTTGTAGGACCCTCCCCAGCCTCCTCTCAAAATTGCCATGACCCTCCCTTAGAGACTCCCCCATATGACACAGCCTTCATTGACTTCTATATTTATCTTTTGACAAGCGTTGATTATCAACGTCTCAGCAAATGCCATTGGGATCTCATCTTGAACACTATACTTCACGAAGGCGATGGCCATTTCAGTAGGCCTACTGACAAACGTTCTTTAGACACAATACAAAAACAAAACAAGCAAAACCAAATTCACATTCATGATCATACCAGACTTAGAAAGTATTGGATACATTAATTTGAAATACATCTAGTGGGCACGCCTAAAGCAAAAAATATTCAGACCATACAACAAAGCACACAATTAATACAACCACAGCCTTCCTTGAACAATCTGTGGTTTTACCGCCGCCAAACGCCACGTCACGCGCTGGTCGGAAAGATAGTTCTATCCCGATACTGTAAGGTATTCAGCGGCTTGGAGGAAGTTGGTCCCGCCGTGTGAAGCGGAGAAGATGTCTGGGATTTTAGACTTTGAATTCGCATATTAACTATTTTTTGATCGAAAGGATTTTTTTTTTATTATAAATAGGCCAAAGATTTTTTGAATGACCCTTCCCTTTAGATCAAAAAATGTTGGTTGACCCTCCCCTCAACAAAGAAAAAAATAGCATGACCCTCCCCTATTTTCTTCCGGTGACCCCGAAAATAAATAACGAACAGTCCCTTAGGAGGAGGCAATTGGCAACAGGTGTAAAGAACGTCCGTGACGGGTAAGAACCCAAATGTCCACAGCAATGTTTACAGCAAATCGCACACCACATGAAATTACACTGCATACATTATTATACATGAGCAACACACACCAAACATTACACATGTGAATATTTATAAAACTATTGCCTATGACAACATACTTCTTAACAATAAACTGTAATGAAATTTGGAAGTAGTAGAAAGACAAAAGTCATGCCCGAAAGATATAAAGGAAGTTTCACTTTTTCCTATCCTTGAACATACTGTACAGTATTTTTCAGAAAGCCGACATATCACTGTTAAAAGTCCTTTATTGACAATGTTCTACCTTTTTCTATTACATTTTACAGAATTTTTCACTGGATTTTGTGGAATGTGGTAGCCATTTAGGCTTATAACAAATACTGTAAATCGGTCTCTTACCAGTCGTGCCACCATCACAGTTTTTCCATTTCCCATCAGTGTCATAGTTGCTTGTGGTTGCACACCATGGCCCATTATGGTCTACGCTGGTGCACTGTGTGTGCTGCTTGCCCTTATACACGAAAGGGAAGAAACAATCACCGCCACCTATGATGGTAATATCTGGGAAAAACAAAGGACATAGTGTTATGCAGGTAGGTCTCAAAAAATTGGAACATTGGTAACAAGTTAATTCATTAACGTCATACTCATAATTTTATGTAGACTATACATTACATATGTATAATCTTTATGTTACTTTGCATGACTAGCTCATAGCCAATAAAAACCCCAAATTTGCAATATCACATATACATTACAACTGTACAGCTGATAAAATCAATGATTTTTGACATAGCTATACAGAAGAATAGCCTGACATAGCCCGCCCATAATACGAATGTTCATCCGTATCCATGGTCTGGGAACGGTCCTCTGGGGCGTGTTTACATCGGTAGAGAGTCTACCGGCCAATAAGCGAAGCTGATTAGACAAGCTGTCCAATTGTTTCAAACCAGAAGTGAATGCCCTCCCCTCCGCAGTATAATCGCGTCAGGTTAAAGAACCTCCAGACCATGAATACGGATGAACAGCAGTATTATGGTCGGGCTATGTCAGGCTAACAGAAGAAGGCCAAACCACGTGTTTAGCGCATAACAATAGCGGTAAATACATACAAGTAAAATTAATAATTCAATATATTATGGGTGATTAAACCTACTACATTTGAGGTGGACGAACAACAGCAACGTACTCTCATAGCAGAAGAATGGATGTGTTTGATTACAAGGCCTGTCCCCCCACTCCCCTTCTCGATGTAGTTTAGTTACAACACATTTCTGATTCGATGCATTATTAGGTTGTCCTGGACTCCAGAACCTGAATAAGGAGTTAGTTTGGTCTGACCATTTCCAGTAGTCTCTGTACAGGCCGATCCATACAGTCTCAGCCCCTGCTATCTGGATGATCATCTGGTTCTCAGTCTGGTTCCTCACACTGGCCAGGTCAGTGTGATGTTCCCTGCAGTACGCCTGAGCAGCTCTCCACTTCTTTTTCTGATTTAAAATAATGTATCTTTTGTTTGCATTGGTATCTGTGGAAAAAGTTGTTCATTTGAATATGTACAACCGAATTCCAAAAAAGTTGGGACACTTTACAAATTGTGAATAAAAACAGAATGCAGTGATGTGGAAGTTTCAAATTTCAATATAGATGTATCAGAGTACAACATCGATGACATATCAAATGTTGAAACTGAGGAAATGTATCATTTTAAGGGGAAAATAAGATGATTTTCAATTTCATGGCATCTACACATCCCAAAATAGTTGGGACAAGGACACATTTACCACTGTGTGGCCTCCCCTCTTCCTTTTAAAACAGTCTGCAAACGTCTGGGGACTGCAGAGAGAAGTTGTGGAGAGAATGTTGTCCCATTCTTGTCTAATACAGGCTTCTAGTTGCTCAACTGTCTTAGGTCTTCTTTGTCATGTATTCCTATGTATGATGCACCAAAAGTTTTCTATGGGTGAAAGATCTGGACTGCAGACTTGATGGTGCCTTTCCAGATGCGTAAGCTGGCCATGCCACACACACTCATGCATCTCCATACCATCAGAGATGCAGCCTTCTGAAATGAACGCTAACAATAAGCAATAACAACTTGGGTTGTCCTTGTCCGGATGGTATGGCATCCCAGTTTTCTGAAAAGAACTTTGAATTTTGATTCGTCTGACCACAGAACAGTTTTCCACTTTGTCACAGTCCATTTTAAATGAGCCTTGGCCCAGAGAAAACGCCTGTGCTTCTGGATCATGTTTAGGAATGGCTTCTTTTTTGACCTATACAGTTTTAGTTGGCTATAACGAATGACACAGTGGATTGTGTTCACTGACAATGTTTTCTGGAAGTAGTCCTAAGGCCAGTTTGTGATATCCATTACATTAGCATTCCTGTATGTGATGCAGTGCCATCTAAGGACCCAATGATCATGGGCATCCAGTATGGTTTTCCGGCCTTGACCCTTATGCAAAGAGATTGTTCCAGATTCTCTGAATCATTGGATGATGATATGCACTGTAGATGATTATACCTTCAAACTCTTTGCAATTTTTGTCTGAGAAACTCCTTTGTGATCTCGGACCACTACTTTTTGCCACAGCATTTGGGGAACTGGTGATCCTCTGCCCATCTTGACTTCTGAGAGTCAATGCCACTCTCAGAGGCTCTTTTCATACCAAATATCGTTGCCAATTGACAAAATAAGTTGCAAATGGGTCCTCAAGCTGTCCCTTATCTGTAAATTTGACTTTTCTGGCCTCTTATTGCTACCCGTCCCAACTATTTTGGGATGTGTAGCTCTCATAAAATCCAAAATGAGCCAATATTCGGCATAACATTTAAAAAAGTCTCACTTTCAACATTTGCCATGTTATCTATATTCTATTGTGAACAATATATAGGTTTATGAGATTTGTAAATTATTGGATTCCATTTTTATTAACAATTTATGCAGTGTCCCAACTTTTTTGGAATTCGGTTGTATCTATCTAATTATGGCATGAGATGGCACACACACACACACACACACACACACACACACTCACACACACGCACGCATGCACACACACGCGCGCACACACACACACACACACACTGTGATGAGAAATCCTTCAGAACATGTAATTTCCTGTCCATTCCAACACTAAAGATACTGTATCCCATATTTTCATATGAGCTATGCCAGCTAAGTCATTCATGAAGACATCATAGATCATAGATTAATCACAAATCTTACCATCATAACAGATACATTTCTGCCTCTCATCACATTTTAAGTCTACCCAGTATCCTTTTTGAAGATGGCACAGTCCTCTTGTCCTTTATAATTGTTGGGTTCCCCTTCTCTCCAGGATGTGAAGTCAGTCTTTTCCAGTCTGCCAGCCCTGGTATTCTGCAGTGACCATCTCCAAGTGTAATCCCCAGTCTTCTGTAAACCAATCCAGACTGCGTTTTTATATCGACCTTTGACTGTGTTTATCATATTCTCCATGTCGTCCATGTTGTCTACGGTGGCCAGGTCGGTGAACTTGTCCCTGCAGTATGTCTGTGCTTCCTCCCACGTCTTTTTCTGGTTCACAAAGTGGTATCGCCGTGGCACCCGTGAGGACACACCACAGAGTCCTGTGAGGATGGAATACAACACAAGCACATAACTGTGCATATACCCTTTTTATGCATTTTTCATAATTATTTTGATATGTTTAAATGGCTGCATTATCTTAATCAAGTCATTATCTTTATTACTTGCATTTGATGATACTGGTTGTAAGCTTTACAAAACCCAAACAAGTTAAAGTTAGCCTACAGGTTTACCTGGCATCAGGTCAGCATCCTTTTCATTTAACAATGTATTGTTATATTTATTATCTGAGTAAGATGACTCAAGATGGACTATATTGGAATAAACCACATAATTTCCTACAACTCAGCCTCTATGGGAATTATTTTATAAAAAGATGTTTACTGACCTGAGAACAGCACAATGATCAGAAACAAGTGATCCATCCCTACAAATACATAATTCAGTACATCAATAAACCAGTCAATCTCAGTCAAATCAGTATACTAATAGTATAATAGAGGTGGATGCTACAAAAGCTAAAAACTTTAAAAGCGAAACAATGCATACAACAATTCAGTTCTTTGTATGATAAGTAATCTCTAACATCTTGCACAAAAATCCAAGTTAAAAATAATAAAGTTGGATCAAAATCACAGAAATATTTTTTTTTCCTGTAAATGTGTCATAAATGGACTCTTTATCTGTTTCTGGTCTGGTTTGAAAAAGAAAGAAAAAAAAAGATTTGAGCACTGCCTTTGAAAGACAAAGAAAAAAGACAGCAACGTTTCAATCCTATGATCCTCTTCAGGCATCATGTATCATGAAGAAGATCGTAAGATTGAATTCAATTCAATTCAATTTTATTTGTATAGCGCACAAATACAGTACATTGTCTCACGGCGCTTTACAGACAGTACGGGAAGCATCCATGAGAATCAGGGGCAAGGAAAAACTCCCTCGCTTTGTAAATAATTTGTTATGTAGGAAGAAACCTTGGGCAGATCCACGCCTCATGGACTCAGCCTACCTGCCTGGGGCCTAATAAAGTATCCGTAAAGTCAGATGCATAGATTGACCATGGTTAACACAAAACAGTATGAGTACTGAATGTAGTCAGAGATGATATACACATAGTTTGTGTGACAGTCAGGGCCAAGGGATGGAGTCAGTAGTTGGAGTGTGGGATTAGTCAGTAATTGGAGTGGGATCAGAGTTCATTGGGTGTTGGTCGCCATCTAAGTAGTGGTCATCAGGGGGCCATCAGGCTAGTTCCATCAGGGCCTCAGAGAAAAGGGGAGGATGGTCCTGGTGTGTGGCTCGGGGGGGTGTTGGGGGGTGTTGGTCAGCATCCGTAGTGGGGTAGGGTTGGTGGCAGGGAGGTTCATCACTCAGCCAGTGCGTCGGGGGAAGAGGAGGCAAGAGAGACAAAAGAAACAGAAACAAGAGGGTTAGGCCAATCTAGGAGGATATCACTTCATGATATGTGTCATATAATCTAGCTAGAGTGTGGAGAGGGAGAGAGAGAGAGGAGAAAGAGGGTTGTACAGGATGGCAAGTGTGCAGAAGGTGGCAGCACTAGGCTATCGCAGCATAACTAAGGTATGGTACATGGCATCTCACCAACCCAGAAGGGGGTGGTCAGTGGCCGCCTTGGAAAAACAGCAGAGGTAGCCCTCCCAGGAAGGCCCAAGAGGAGTGGTGATATGTCATGGCCCACTCCTAATTATAGGAAATGTCAAAAAGGAAGGTTTTAAGTCTAGACTTAAAGGTATTGAGAGTGTTCGCTTCGCGAATGTAGGGAGGAATAGAATTCCATAGAAGAGGTGCTCGATAGGCAAAAGCTCTTCACCCAATTGTAATTTTAGATATGGTCACTTTTTCAAGGAGGCCAGCATTTTGAGATCTCAGAGGTCTTGCTGGATGGTATGGAACAAGTAAATCTGTAATATACGCAGGAGCTAAGCCATTAAGTGCCTTATACGTCATGAGAAGGATTTTGAAGTCAATTCGACTTTTGACAGGAAGCCAGTGTAGAGATGCTAGAATGGGAGAAATATGTTCATATTTCTTAGTTCTAGTGAGTGTTCTAGCTGCTGCATTTTGGATTAGCTGTAGACTTTTAATGCAGGTGTTACTGCACCCTGAGAACAGAGCATTGCAGTAGTCGAGTCTTGAGGTAACAAATGCATGTATAAGTTTTTCAGCATCCTCAAAGGACAGGAACTTCCTAACCTTAGCAATGTTTCTAAGGTGAAAAAATGATGTTTTAGAAATGTGCTTTACATGGCTATTCAAGGAGAGGTCTTGATCAATAATTACCCCCAGATTTTTCACTTGTGAGCTAAATGAGAGTGTAGGACTGCTAAGTGAGCTATGATGGTGAAGCGAGGTGTCCTTCAGTTGTTTAGAGGCAATCATCATAACTTCAGTTTTATCTGAAGCGTTACTGTCTTTTTCTATTCAAAATTGAGTCATTCAAAAGACATCATCTATAATGATAAAGATTGTAAGATCGAAACGCTGCTGGTTTTTCTATTCAAAAATTCAAAGGCAGTGTGAAAATCATTTTAATTTTTCACCTTTTACACTTTTTGATTTGGCATACTATAAAAAAGAATTTGTAATGGTTACTTGAAAAACTGTGTGGAAACTTGTTGCCTTAAATGAGTTCAGTAAATATAACTTTTCTTTTTCAATGTACTTTACATCTAAAAAGAATTCATTCGAGGCAATGAGTTTCCACACGTTTTTTAAACAACCATCACAAATGCCTTTTTACAGTGCACCTGCTGAAACATTTTGGAACGTATGCACCCTACATCAGCTTACTTAAATCTCTTATCGAACACATTATAATTAAAGTTGCAAATAAAATACTTACTGTGTAGACTGCAGCTTTGTTTGTTTTGATCATCCCCTCTCTCCGCTGCTGGCTGTTTGTGTGTTTCAGGGCATCTCGTGTCAGATATTCATCTCCTGTGGTCTGCAGATGTGTGAGTTCTTTGAGCTATTCTGTCCTTTCCTGGTGGCAATGCAAATTGGCCTACATTTTTTCTCTCCATCTCTTCCTCATACAGAGACTTTCTAGCAGGGGCGCTGCTAGAAATTTTGGGCCCTATGACAAAAAATAATTTTGGGCCCCTCAGATATTCAGTGCCAGGCCCTTAGAATTATCCTAACTTTTTAAAAAGCTTTGTAACACCATCAGACACATTACAACACAGAACTGTATTGTGTATGACTACAAATGGCTGAATAAGTGGATAAAACTGTGGCCATTTCTGAAATGGCATACTGCTATGCTACACGTGCTACATGCTGCTTTTGCCCCAGCACACAGTGCAGCACACACTACTGCTTCCCACAATTAATTAATTAGCTGCAGGTGCTCTACTTGAGTGGTTAAGCCCCATATACTGCTCCCCAGTATGCAGCATGGTATGCAAGCAGCAGAAGAGGCCTACTGGCCACATGACCAGAATCTCATTAATTAATTGACTACAGGTGCTCTACCTGACTGAAGCCCCACACTACTCCTGTGATATTTGTCATGTACTGCATGCTACACGCTGCTGTCTGCAGAGATCAGTATACGAGCAGTAGTCAAGTAGTAGGCATTTTCGGAAACAGCCTGTGTGTTTATGCAAACAGACCAATATTGTTTTTTACAAAACGGTTTTGTGAACAATGCATAAAAACACAATTTTAACCACATTGTTAGACATCTGTTGTCATAAACACTACAGTGGAGTGTTGTAATGTGTCTGATAATTTAGCTTTTGAGGTGACATTTGGAGCATGTTTAGATGCTAAAAGCACAGTTAAAAAATTTGCCCCATTGGGTTAACTGTCAGGGCTTATTCTCTGTTCAAGGAAACCTACTGTATATGGTTGGACCAAAATGTCTTCCGTCTTCAGTATTGGCTTATCTCAAGTGGCTTGAGCAATTAGAGCTCTTATTGAAATTGAATGAAGTTGCCCTTTAAGTTTTAATTTGTAATATGCAAGAAAGCATTCACTAGTTCACCCTTAAGACTGCTTGATGTAATACAGTATAAATGTGCAGGGCAGCTTTTCCTCAGAGGGCCGACCAGCCAAAACAACATGCATGACCACAAACATGGGTGAAAAAAAATGCCTCATGTTTCTTCTGCTCTGATGAACCAGGATTGTGTTGCCAGGATTGTGTTGCAGAAAGTGCATCGCTAGAACTGTTTTTAAACAGGCAATATACACTTTCAATTCTTTTCAAGCTTTTTAGGCAGGCCACATGAAATGATGTAAACGGCCGCATCCGGTCCCGGGCCTTATGTTTGACACCACTGCTCTATGGATATAGAGGAGTATGGGAGTAGAGCCACTAGTGAAATGGAGGAGGAGGAGGGGAAGGGGAGGGGGAGAGGATCATTTGTGGCACTGGGGCGCATGATGTGGAGATAAGTAGGCGGGTTCAGAGTGGCTCTGGGCGGGTTTTAATCCCCTGGAAGGCAGGAGAGTTTGTTTCAACAAAACAAAATCTTTTGCATGATTTGGTCATGCTGAATGATGTGAATTTGAATGTTTTTACAACCATTTAATTCCATTGAAATAAGCATACTCCATTTCACATTTTAAAAATAAGAATATGGTGTTTGTTGTGTCCAAGTGGGGCACGCATCTCACAAAACAGATGAAAGACAGAGGTCGAAAATACTAGTAAAGATGAACTTTCGTTTATTAAACTACTTCATATTACAGTAGGCTTCCTGCCCAAAACCTGGTGGTCAAGAGAGTGAATGGTGGGAGCTCATTCAATATATAGCTCCCCTAGCTCAATGCATCATGGGAGGTGTAGTAACCTTACATACACAACAGTGTTCATTATATAGTTTTAAACTACAGTATATAGCGTATAGTGCTTATAAATGTAGTGGATATTTTAATTTGGTAGCTCAGCTAGGTGTATGCCCCTAATGCAGACTAGGTCGGCCAAGGCGAAAGCCTAAAAGAACAGGAAAACTTTAAATAACGTATTATTTAAATAAATGAGTCGTAGGCAATTCACAATTTTTCCCAGTTTATTGTTTATGGATGTTTTTCAATGTATATACAAATCAAACCAATCAATAGGCTAACTTTTAAAATGAAACCAACAATTGACCTGCATTCAATTGTTAAAAAATGACCCATATCAACAGCATGAAAAGCAAAAACTTTTCAGGCACTCCTTACTAAAATTAAAAAGCTTTTATTAAATTCTGGCTACATGCAAACTACAGTATGTTGAATACTGTAGAATACTGAGAAAAGCTCTTGGTCTTAGCATTTTAAGCGTGTGTTTATGTTTATTGAACTAATAATCTAAAAATTAATCCCCACAAAACTTACTCAGTTTATTATTTACATCACAACAAAACTTTTTTGTGTTGCTAGTTTTCTGAAATGTCTTCCATGCATGTAAATATGTAAATGAGGCATCATACACAATGTATACAATTTGTAATAATTATGTGAACGGATCACGGCCGCCGGAATGGTGTCCTGATATCTGATTAGCAATCATGGACGACCGTTAAGGCTAAAGAACAGCCCGACGGCGAAGCCTGAAGGCGCTGTTGGCTTACGCGAAGTCCAATTAGCGTTCTCTGATATCGGTGACACTTCAGAATGCAGCCGTTGATCCTGCTTATCACCCGAGTATAGCAACTAAACCGTATAGATGGTAAGCAAGTGTTTAAAACATAAAAGAAACCACGTGGCTCCGTTTATGTCAAAGACAGTTATTCTGTTCGGTTGGGGTACTATTTTCATATGAAAGAAGATCCGCAACGGCTGCATTCTAAAGAGTCATTGATATAGAGACGCTGGTGAAACTTTGTGTAACCCAACAATGCCCTTCAGGCTGTCCTGTTAGTCTAGAAATAACGGACACCCTGACAGTCCAATCAGAAAACAGTATTCCATTCCACCGGGTGATAACTGAACATATTACAGTAAACAGCTAACTTATATATTTTCGAGTAGTGACCCTAAAAGACAGCTCAATCACTCACTCTAAAATTAACATTGAAATCCCAAGAAAACCCATTGACACCCCTACTAATGTGCAAATATAGAATATAGAATATAGAGTCAGATCAGATCTCTGGAGACTGGAACTTAATCTGCAATTAAAGAAAATAGTAAAAGATGTAAAAATTGTTGAAAACCTTAAAATTGACAGCTTTGACATACACTGATAGCACCCTCCCCTCCAACACACACACACACACACACACACACACACACACACACACACACACCAACACTCCCCACACACAATTACAGTAGACTATTTACACATTTTTTACCTTGTCTGTGGCAGATTAATAAACACACACACACACACACACACACACACACACACACACACACACACAAACTACCTTAAAAGGCCATGCAGATGAAGTTGAGTCTCTCAGTCTCTGGCAGGCTGACCCACTTCATATCACCTCCTGACTGCACGGCTCCCGCCCGACCACACTCATCTTTCCCGGTACCGTTTCCAGCAGCCCAGTCATGGAACACAAACCGTCACCCCACTTGATCCAGAACCAGAGTCTATGGGACACAAGAAGTACAGGCCCATCCACACATGAGGGGTGCTGGCCCCACTGGCCACCTCCCTGACCCAGCCCTGGAGTTCCTCTGAGGAGGCTGAGACCAGCTCCATGTCTTTCCCTTCACAGTAGTTCAGAGCCTCCATCCAGGTTTTATTCTCACGGATCAGGACCAGCTTGTCTGAGTAAACAAAAAAGAACAGCATTAGAAGATAAACGTCTCTTGATAATATTCTACACTAAAAAGCAGGTGCCTTGAATGTTAGAGTAAAAAGATACAGCCACTCACTCTCATAACAGATGAATGGGAAAGACTGAACACATTTCCTGTCCCTCCACTTCCCTTCATCATTTAGTTGTAGAGTAATTACAGCACAGACCTGATCTTCTTTGTTATCAGGTTGACCTGGACTCCAGAACCTGAATGAGGAGTTAGTTTGGTCTGACCATTTCCAGTAGTCTCTGTACAGGCCGATCCACACGTCTTCAGTCCCGGCTTTGTCTTTAATCATCTGGTTCTCAGTCTGGTTCCTCACACTGGCCAGGTCTGTGTAGTAGTTCCTGCAGTGCTTCTTGGCTTTTCTCCAGATCATTGTCTGGGTTATAAGAATGTATCTTTCATTTGGGGTGTGTTCTGTGAAAAAGTGAATTTGAACATGGATGTAATTAGTCATGCCATGACACACACACACACACACACACACACACACACACACACACACAGTATATTGTGGAATTCCTGCAGTACTTCATGGCTTCTCACTTCTCTCTTATCTTTTCTGGTTTTGATCTGTGAAAAAGTTGTTGTATGGTTCTCTAACTGGTCATGCCATGACACGAACACAGATATATTTCTTATCTATCAGAGTGAAGCTTTCATTTTGGTTTTGATCTGTGAAAAAGTTGTTCATTTCAAATATGGATCTAAGTGGTCATGCCATTACATGCAAACACACACACACACACACACACACACACACACACACACACAATGTAAAATTCTTCAGAATTTTCAGTCCATTACAACAGTAAAAATATCCCATGTTTTCATATGAGATGTACTAGAAGCTATTTATCAAGACAGCACAGTAATAAATGATAAAAAAAAATCTTACCAACATAACAGATAAATTTCCTCTTCTCCGTACATTTTATATCTTTCCAGAAACCGTCTTTAAAGATGGCACAGTCCTCTTTTCCACCTTTATTGTTTGGTTCAGCACTTCCCCAGGATGTGAAGTTGGTCTCTTCCAGACTGTAGGTTCTGGTATTCTGCAGTGACCATCTCCAAATGTAATTCTTTGTCTTCTGTAAACCAATCCAGACTTCATCTTTATATTCATCTTTGACCGTGTTTATCATATTCTTCATGTCGTCCATGTTGTCTGCGGTGGCCAGGTCGGTGAAGTTGTTCCTGCAGTATTTCTGTGCTTCCTCCCACTTCTTGTCCTGGTTCACAAAGTAGTATCGCCGTGGCAACCGTGAGAACACTCCACAGAGCCCTGTGAGGATGGAATACAATATAAAACTGTG
Source organism: Sardinella longiceps (assembly GCA_027497455.2). Lineage (NCBI taxonomy): Eukaryota > Metazoa > Chordata > Actinopteri > Clupeiformes > Clupeidae > Sardinella > Sardinella longiceps. The sequence continues at coordinate 18,093,225 of JAODXP020000026.1, read as the reverse complement.
TGCATATGAGTATATAATACTGTAGGCTCTATTACTGTAAGACAATCAAGATTCAAGTCATTACAGTGCATGACCGTTTCACCTACAAACTTCATTCAAACTTCATCTCGTAGGTCTCGATTTGTGTTGTTATGCTATGACTTTTCTCTTTTCTACAATTTTTACTCTTTCTACTATCTGTGATAAACGAGCGAAAAAAAAGACCTATTGAAAATTGATGTGGAATTTAGAGTGTTCCACGACAGAATTCTACTTGGAAACATAATAGCAGGGTCCCAGTGATGTGATAACGGGAGCGCGAACAATTCGAACTGATGGGCAGGATGTGGAGGCAAGCATAACAACACCAATGGACGGCACGGAGAAAAGTGCATATTGTAATGGTTTGGAGCTGGTACAGTATGTAGGGAAAGATACAAGGAGTTAGTAGGGAAATACATCGGACGTGACCCGTACTTGATGAAAATGTCAGAATTTTCTCAAGAGCGGAAAGATTTGCCGACAATCGAGGCTGTGGGCATACGTACTACGGCGTGGTTTCCCTTTATTTTTTTTTTCATTTCTCACCTTTATGGGCGATTTACTTAGGTACTCGATAATAACTCTTTCCCTTCTCTCACTTTGACAGTTTATAACATCCAAAAACGAACTCACGTAACAATCAGTAGCAACGGCCGGACACGCCCATTTTGCGCGGTAAACTTGACTCGATTGATTACGTTATTCTCAATGCAAAACGGACTAGGGCTATACTTCAGCAGAGTCATGGCTTTATAAGTTTGGATGTGTCAGTTTACAAGAATAAAACCCAAAAGATCGTTTTATGTGTTTTCTTTCTGTCAGAGGATTTCAAACTACACATTAATGTTTAAATTTTGCATATTTTTCCTTTAACCAAAGGAAGCACAGAACGTCTTCACAGCTTAGAGCTGTTGTCTATGGACGTTAGCTGCTATATAACAAGCTTACCGTCATAAAGTCTTAAAAACCGCTATATATTCATCATTGTTTGATGGCCTGGAAAATTATAAGAAGGTGTTAAGTGTACTTGCTACTCCTCATCTCCAATAATTTGAATGGTCTTCCGATCTTTCGTTTACCCTGCAAACAGGACGTCACACATGTCATAATGGCAAAATTCCAAAATTCCCGGATGTTTGAAATCAAGGGGGTGGCTAAAATTTCTCTGGGGGTGGCATAGGGAGCCGAAGTCACGCCCTCTTCTGCATTAGCCTACGGACCTATCGAGCCTATTAAAATGAATGAACAGATACATATAACTTCGGGTCCGCTTTGGTATGCATCGTGGGTTTCACATATAATGTTTATAATGTTTAAAGAAAAACGGGTCTTTTGGGCATAAATCCTCAAAACAATCAGATTTCTCAAAAACTTTCACAGAATAATATTTATGTTTGAAGGCAGAATAATTTGCCTACCAGTGAAACTGTATAATTTCATGTTCATTGCATGCATGGAAATAGAAATATTTATTTTTACATAGGCTAAATCATTTATAAACATTTTAAAAATACATAATGTAACAGTCTAATTTATGAACTTGTTTGACATAACAGTTTTCTGGATAAAGTATTCACATTGGCAGTTTTAATAAATGAAACATAACTGGTATTCTGGTATCTTTGCCTGCCCCTCTGAACGTTCCGACTGAGGTAAACAAAGTAAGTTCCATCGCTGGCAGCAGCAGCAAATTAATGTTAGCATACTTGCATACCGGTAATTGAAAAACAGCTGACAGGACGCATATCTACTAGGTCTGCATGCTTTTCAATTCAATTTTAAGTATTTATTGTCATTGTCACAGCAGTACAATGAAATTACGTTCGGAGCATCCACATTCAATTCCATAGCAAATAAAGTGAATCGTTGAAAGTGCAAACGCAGTGATAATCTGATAAACCCTTTAAATAAGCCTTTTAAGAAGGTTTTTCTTTATATCTCATAGCCCTTGAAGTACTGGGTAAATACTGGTAAAGAGTAGGTTAATTTATCCCTTGATACTTTTTGTTATGCCGTTCTTGTCTACTCCTTACCCAGTACTTCATATGGGCTGTAATATAAAGCATGGGTTTTCAACAGGGGGTCCGTGGACCCCTGGTGGTCCGTGACAACATTCCAGGGGGTCCGTGACCTGGGTTCCAGTTACAACTTAGTGTGATTGAACTTGATATTTGAAAACTTGATTTGAGAAATAAGCACAGCTTAGCACTACAAATGCAGTGTAAGATTGAACTCTCTGCATACTTTGGTAAATGTGTTGATCGCTGGCTAAACTGTCTCTTTGTATATAATTTCTTGCAATCCCATTGTTTACAAAACACCCCTCCGCCCCTGGGGGTGGGCCACCGATGAGTGAGAATGGTGGTCCCTGGGACTGAACCAGTTGAAAACCCCTGATATAAAGCATTACCAATCCCATAATTACTGTAGGTGTCTTTATTAGGTGTATTTGTCTGAGTAAAATGACTCAAGATGGACTAAATAAGCTATGGCTAAGATGGCTAAAATAAGCCCATATTTTCTTACCACTCAGCCTCAATGGGAATTATTTTAAAACAAGAAGTTTACTAACCTGAGAAGAGCACAATGGTCAGCAACAAGTGATCCATCCCTAAAAATACATCATTCACTACATTAATTAATTGGTTAATTTCAGACAAATCAGTAGCTTTACTAACGGTATAATTAAAGCAGAAAGCATAAAGCAATGAAGAGTTTCGATGTATAGTCAATTTTAAGGAATGTGCAACAATTCAGTTCTTTTTGTAAAAAAAGCCTATATAGTTTTTAGCTAGTAATCTACCTTACTATCATCAAGAAAAAACAAATAAAGAAAAAAGTATATATTTTTTAAATCCAATTGGAGTTTTGGAGTGATAATGGTTGATTATACACTATATTATATTTTTTTCTGTAAATTCATCATAAATGGACTTTGAGGGTCTTTTTTGTCATCTGAACTCTTTATGTAGGTTCAGAATTATACACTAGTCTTTAATATCTACAACATAATTGAAGTTACTTTGATATACAGTGTCTTTAGAAAAGCTAAGGGTTCTTACTGTTGTTGTCTGCAGTCTTGTTTGTTTTGATCCTCTCCTTGTGCTCCTGTCCTGGCTGTGTGTGTGTTTCAGTGTGTGGGTATCAGATATCTACATCTAGGAACCACATGAGCTGTCTTCTTGTCAATGCAAATAATGAGCCAATGCAAATGGGCCTTCATTTGTTTACATTTTTTCAAAATAAAGTTTTTTTGGACCTTTGTCTGGACAGGATAGGACAAACAGCAAATGCAAATTCTAATAGTCTTGGGAAGGATATTCCACCAGTTATAGGAACAATGGATGAGAAGAGCCTAGAAAAGAGAGAAGAGCCTGACCTGTGCGGGATGTTGGCTGTTCTAAGCAGCGATCCTTAGTTGAGCGGAGTGAGTGGAGGTTAGCATATGGTTTGATGATGGCTTTAAGGTAGACTGGAGCAGTTCCATCCAGTATCCTGTAAGCCAGGCCTGGGCAAACTAAGGCCCAGGGGCCACATGCGGCCCGCTGAGCTATTTAATCCGGCCCGTGGAGCCCTCCCAAAGTAGAATAATTTATCTTTTAGCCGAGGAGACCTAGGCCTAAATTATCAAATTGGTTGTGTTCGTGAAATATAAATTCCCCTTTTAACCATGCATATTAACATGTCCTTTAAAGAAAGTGGGGCTACTGGTTTAAGGCTTGCCAATTTACTGGCATCAACCGGTTTACGGTTAACACCTAGCCCCTTAGTCAAAATCTAAAAGCCAATGAGGCCCTTTCGGCCAAAATAATTGGGTGTTTGCAGTGGGGACTCGCTACACAGAATGACAAACTCAAACAGAGTTTTTTAGATCATATTTTCTATATAGTGGAGCTCAGAAGGGTGTCCACAAAAAAGAAAGAAAGAATAAGAAAAGCTGCAAACGTTTCAGTCCCCCTGGACTTTCCTCAGTCCCTCAGGGGGACTGAAACGTTTGCACTTTTCTTTTCTTTCTTTTTCAAAAAGGACTTGTGTTAAGAGCGCAACTCATTTTTTGCTGAACCCTGGCCAAAATAATTGCCCACCCTGCTGTAAGCCAACATTTGTGACTTGAATTTGATGCATGCAGCCAGGGGCAGCCAGTGGAGCTACATGAACAGTGGAGAGACATGTGATCTCTTTGGCTGGTTGAAGGCGTGCAGCAGCCTTCTGGATATTGTACTACTGTATACTAGGCTACAATTAGACCCAGCAATGAGCTCTCAAGAACTGGTGAGTGAGAGGAAGAAAGGGAGACTTTGATCTAATCAACATGTACGCAGACAGCAGTTTCAAGATTAATAGAATTTTAATTTTACTTGATTTGGAGTTCACATATTCTGTTATAAGATGAACCACAGTACTGATCAAACCAGTTTAGCTCATGTCCACGTGACACATGTCTCACAATCCCACAATCCTCTCCTGAGGTATTTGTGTTGTTGATCCCATCTGAGTTGTTTGGTTGGCCTTGGTGCCAGAACCTGCTCAAAGAGAAAAAACTGCTAGCACTTTATTGTAACCATCTATCAAACAGTTATTATCAGTTATAATGCCTTAAGAAGGAGATTACCGGAGTGAAGTCAAGCATAGCCCTGTTGAAGGAGCTTGCTAAATGCGCTAGTTAGCGAATGGAACAAAATAATTTGGTACAGTATAGACGAATGCAATCCGAATGCAGAAGTGAACAGGCACTTTCCATTGTATCATTGGGACCTGACTGTTGACAAACGAAAGTGAGATCTGAAGCTGCATTAACTCAATGTAATGTGTCTCACGTTCACGTGAAGTCTATGCTGTTCGAAAATCTCTCATTTCATGCGAAATATACTGCTGTTAGAAGGCTCGTGCAGTAGGACTATGCTTAAACTTACTCCGGTATATTGCTATTAAGAAAGCAGGTAATTGGAAAGTAACTGTTTCAATCAGTAGTATGACTTCATTCCATCAAGTTTTTCCATTTTATCGTTTAGCCATTACAAACTAATTAATGGCCTTTATGTGAATTAGTTACCTAAGTGTTACCTGTTATCTATTAAGACTTGCTGTTGTTAATAATCGGTTTAATAAGCATTTTTAGAGAATAATTATTATAAAGGAATGAATTCAGAATTATTCATTTTTTAAATTTCTCTTGAGAACTTTGTGCCTTACTTCAGTTTGAGATCTGTGTTGTCCACCCATCTCCAATGTCCCTCTTTCTCAGAATCTGTCAAACCCATCCAGAACTCTTCTGTGTCGTTTAATTTCTGCATGATGTGAATCTAAACAATGAAAGAGTGATTTAGTCAATTTCACTCCCAATTCACTTTACTTGGCTAAAGCCAAACTAAATAATCATGTTCCCATCAATACATGTCAAACATCTGTTCATTTTCTCATAGAGGAAGTAGTTTGTCCAGAGTTGTTTATTGGGCACTACGAATGTCTATAATTAAAAAAACGTATGTAGATCATAGCAAAGCCAATCATATCAATTATACAGAGCGCATGGGTATTCCCAGGCTACAATTTATAACAGATTCCCATAGATTGTCGCAGAAGAAAAGATAAAAAAAAAAAAAAAAAAAAAAAACATATTTGATATTTTGATATTTATCATGCTCATATACCTGTTCCTCTTTGCTGTCTACGATCAGTAGATGGGCACCCGCGGAAACACACTTGTCTCTACTTGTCGTCCAGTTAAATGCGTCATGAGAGAAGTAGTAGCATGAGCTATTAACAGAGTCCCAGTCTTCAGGGCACTGAGCCACAGTCGAGCCTGCAAATGAGATCAAATTAGACACTTTGTGATTAGACCTGCCTTTATACAGTAGCACAGAAACAGCAACATTTCACACTACACTACACTACCAGAGTTGTGTAAAGTACTGATTAGTTATCAGTAACTTAAATACTGTATAATATTACGGGACACACTTCTGAGGTGGGAGGAATAAGTGATGAACCCCCCCTGTTGGGGTTGGCCATAGCAGTGATGAGGTCATGATGGTAGTGTTGAGTGTAGTGCAATGCATAAACCGGGATATGACCCAAGGGACCTTCTTACCTGGAGAGCCACCCAATCCCGGGTGCAGGTAAGGGTAAAACATGCATTGGCATTCTGTCCATAGACTTTGATCCTCCAACAGGTCGGAACATATCAGCGCTATATAATTTTTTTATTCACAGTAGATAGAAACACAGGCAGACGTGCATTCTTCTGCCGGGATTTTGATGTGATCTTCATTGATCATTAATTTGGGAATACACTACACTAGGTCTACACTACACTACAGTACACTACACTACACTACTAAAACTACACTACACTACACTTCATTACAAACACTACACTACACTACACACCAACAGAACACAACCACAATCTATTAAATCCCATTGATTCAATTGCCCTAAAAGCAATGCAGTTCTGAATGTTTCTCACTGGTGTTGTCCTATATAATTAATAATTGGTAAGGCCAGTGGTACTCACAAATGACATAGAGAATTATGGCCACACATATAAGCAGAATAAGCAAAATGCCGCCAGCAAGCCTGAGATATCTGTGACCCCCTGGTGAGAAAAAAAGTGTTACAGTCAGTAATTATTGCTATAAAAATACACAGACAGTTATATTACTCAAGATAACACATAGCAATATGAATGAACAATTAAACAATATATTAAACATTATTATTAATAAACAATAACTATTCTACCTTTTGGGTGTATTTCTTGGTTTTGTGTTTCCTGTCTTCGGAAAGTGATAGCAGCATATTCAACATCAGCAGTATTTTCTGAGAGTCAAATAGAAAGCTTTTTGAGAAGTACAGTAGATAGGATGTAGGTCCTAGCTTGGGTATTGGTAAAGTTTTATACAGAAAATTTACAAAAGTTTTATACAGAAAATTTACAAAAAACTTTACAGTACTTGGAAATTGATGTTTGCCCCTCACCATATCTGTGTAATGACGTAACCATGTCATTACAAACAATAGTCAGCAATTTGGGAAGCAAGCAACCCCCTTTCTACACTTGATTGTCTCACATAACAACATGACACAACTGTATCTTACCCCTTTTTTGCTCTTTCGTTCTTGTATTCCTTGGCTCTCCAGCATTACGCTTTACTTTCACAGTGGAGTAGACAATCTCCTCAGACATCTTTGTTTTCTGAGATGTGGCTGAGAAGTCATGTGCTCTGCTTAGTGGCAAGCTGAGGATTTTGTGGCTGAGTTACACACAAAAATTAGCAGAAGTGTGAAAGAAAGGTTGCAGCTGCTGTTAGTGAAATATATGTCTTTGTATTTGTTTGGAACTTATACATTGGTGAATATAGATTATTATATGCATATTTTCACAGTTTTTTTTATTTATTTACTTTAGGAACACGTCATCAAATGTCTGTGACGGGTAGGCCTTAGTTCTAAAGAAGCTGCAGTCACTTATCAGACTTCCTGAATCAAAAATACAGCATATGGTTAACTCTGAAGACAATAGGCTATCTTATCGCTTTCATACAATAAACTGTCACTGCATTCATAATATGGAGAACTGTACCAAATGTAAGCCTACTTAAAGAAGCTTTTGTAATTTTTTTCATTTTTATCACATATTTGTCAAGACAGATACACCCAAGCCCTTCAGAAATGCAAAACCACATTTTTGTACACATCAGCCTAAGCAAGACCATATTTCCTGTGGTAAAATTGCTCTAAATCTTTCATCTCACTTTTTTTTCTCACAGACCGTCTCACGTAATCTGTATTTCAAACACAGCAAGCATTCAGATCACCACAGTCATAGGCTATAATGAGCAATGACTGAGTAAGACATGAGAGTTAAATTCAAAAGTATTAAAAGCTGAGTCAATTGGATGTCGCACAAATGACTGAGTGGGTGTCGTTCTTAGTTCAAAGTTGTAAAAATTACAGGATGAACTTGCCACAACAAAGCCACTGCTAATGTAAATATGTAATATTTTGATAGAGATAAACACCGCATTGTCCATCAGTACACTTCTTGCTTTGTATGTGCTCTCTCTCCAGACCACACAATAGGCCTCTTCCTCATTTAACTTTGGTCACCACGGTGACTGGTCACATGCAGGAAGTGCAGGAGTGCGCACAGCTGAAAAAATGAAATACAGAAATAGATCTCTCTCTCTCTCTCTCTCTCTCTCACACACACACACACACACACACACACACACACACACACACACACACACACACACACACACAGCAGCAGCATTCCATAGCATAGAAAAGTATGTTTTGGCATACAGTGTAGTGTAATGAGTGGCAAGTAGGCTTTTAGATTTCTTTTAGTTTATTAGCGATTTTCCAAGCAGACTTTGATGAAGCATCTTCAGAGAAGGAACAGAGATGAGACAGTGAACACTTAAAACAAATATCTTTAAAAAACAAACAAACAAACAAACAAAAAAAAAATGCAACCAAACAGTCATAAAAAGATGAAAGGATTCCTCAACTCCACAGTACAAATTTCAGGCCCAGACCTCATGTGGTATCCGATCATGCACTGTCAACAACGCTGTCTGGATGATTTAAGAGAAAGAAAACAAAACAACAACAACAAAAAAAAAAACAACAAAAAAAATAAAATAAAAAAAAGATGCAGAAGATCTTACTATATCATCAACAAACAACAGACACACACACACACACACACACACACACACACACACAAAAGAAACCAAACTCCACTCAAACTCGAGATGATCCCACAAAGAGGTGTTATAAGTCCGGTTTCCCTCTTCAAGTTTGAACTGGCTTTTACGTAACCGCAACCGTAACCGTAACTTGGCCCCGCCCACACTGGCCGACTAGGTGCAGGCTGAATAAAGAAGTTGGGAAGGTGGGTCTCTGAATAGATCACAATCAGAATATCTCTGTTTCTTAATACAATATTTTCTAGCCTGGCCACTGCCTTCCAACGACTTAATTCCAACAACATAATTCTGCTCGATTTTTGATCTCCCTACAGTATTCCTTCTGGGATTCCGGCCTTTGGTGTTAGTTGGCATCGGATAAATCCTGTCCTATCCTATCAGCGAACTTTAAGAATGCAGCGCAAGAATACAACAGGCTATCAGTCAAGAGCTGATATCAAATCTTTTTGAATTTAAACATCTCAAGCAAGCAATCGTTTCTCAACAGCCAGAATCCCAGACCCTCATATGAAGAGAAGCAAAGACTGAGGAGCTGGTTATGACCAGGGTAACAGTTTTCTTTACCTGTCTTTAGATACAGTCTCCCTTAAAACAAAGAAACATTAGGGCCCACACTAACACACACACACATAACTGTGGATCGTTTGATTTTGCGTTTGTTAAACAAACAGACAAAAGGAAGGAAGCTCTCTGACATAAGATGAGGCTGTTGTGTGTACCCCCTTGTTGAAAATTTTTGGTACTATTGTAATTACAACAATAATATATAATAACTATGAATATTTACAGACCTCCCAAATAGTGTAGTCTTATTTATACATTATACACTACCATCTGCAATCGTTAACATGACGAGCCTTAGTTTGTCGTGATCATCATCATTTAGAAAGATGTAAAAGTAGTAAACTTAGTTTCAGTACAAACTGCTGTAGAAACAGGGCAAAGGTGGCAAGGATAAAACAAGTCCACGAGTGTCTGTTAAAACATACTGATATCAAGAGTGGTAGTGGTTTGTTACGACAACACAAAGACATTAACAAACATAGCAACTCCAACAATACATTTTTAAGTACCATTGAGGAAACCTCCAATGATCATGGAGAGCTTTGCTTTTTTTTTTTAATTATTATTATTATTATTATTTTGCTCTCTCTCTCTCTTTTTTTTTTTTTGGACATGACCCTTGCAATGTGCCGTCTGTGCCCTTGGAACAGACCCTCAAACCCTAAAGTGGGTTTGTAGTCATTACAGATATACAAGTGGGCAAACAGTATACTAGAAGGCAGAAAAGGACATGGTATACAGCACGATAAAACATTTCTTTTTTTTTGTTGTTTGTTTGTTTCAAGATTCAGGTTAAACAAAAAAAAATATCCTTCGGCAGAACCACACTGTCATTATTCAAGTAGGCTTCAAAAATATTCGTCCAAAGTGGCAAGGCATTGAATGTGGATGCATTACAATGACAGGATGATATCACACGACCAGGGTTGCTCTCGTTGCATATATGTCATTATATAATCTGTCAACGTAAGGACATTACAAAAAGGGGAAGGGAAGGGTTCTAAAATTTCAGGATGATCATATCCTGATTATTAAATGATTGAGATTTAAGAACAGGCGGGTGCAGGAATAAAACAAGCAGAATCATTTAGAAAGACTTCAACGGGGGCTGATGCAAGTGCAGATATGACTTAAGAGTATAGATGAAAAAAAATAAACAACAAAAAAATAATAAAATAAACAAAAACAAAAAAAAATATCCCTTCTTCAGAGTCCTCCACCAAGCCCAGGCTGACTGACAAACTACAGCACCCATAATCCTTTGCACCTGCACTCTTTCTCCCAAAGGCCACAGACCTGTGGTGTGGGTTGGTGAGACTCTTCATCAGAGGATATGGAGCTTGTTGTGCACAAAGCCTTGGGGCAGAGAGAGGAGAGGTGAGACAAGGCTGGGTAATTGGACTGGGGCTGGGGTGGGGGTGGGGGGGGGGTGTGGATTGGGGACCTGGCCTGTCTCTGCTGAGTCTCTGTAGGGTTGGTGACCTGGGTCAATGGTGGGGGTCTTGGTGGGGCTGGACGGAGGGAGAGGGTTGGTGGGTGGGGAGACGGGAGGCGGGCAGTGCTGGAGGAGAGGTTTTGTTTGGAGGAGGAAGAGAGGTTGAGCAGGTCAGTCAGTCAGTTAGTTGGTCAGTGTGCTGGACGCTCGGAAGTAGGAGAGGAACTTGAAGCAGAGGCTGACCACGAAGTACCAGATGTTGCGCGCCATCTGCGAACGGGCGATGAAGACGCGCCAGATGAAGATCAGCAGGACGGTGTTGAATGTGTAGCGGATGTTCCTTAACCTGAGATAACAAAGAAAGAGAGAGAGAGAGAGAGAGAGAGAGAGAGAGAGAGAGAGAGAGAGAGAAAGGTGTAAAAATCAAAAGATAAAAAAACAAAAATGAATCAAATTATACAGCCAAACAAAAAAAATTCAGTTACAGCCATCTATGATGATTTGGTGCTTTATAATCCCCCTTTATTTACAGTCTTATCAATTCCATGTCAGTAACAATAACAATAACAAATTGAGACGTACAAATAACTAAACTTGTGATTGTTTGCCTGTTTTTTATTCATGGGTGCTCCTTGTACTGTCTGTGAAGAACTGTGAGGAAATTGTATTGTATTTGGCGCAATACAAATAAAATTGAATTGTTGAACTGAATTGAGTCACCACTCACTTCCTCAGGTGCTGGCGTGCGGCGGGGATGTCAGACATGTCCTCGTTCAGGACGTACTTCTTGGTGCCAAGGCAGTAGTTCTCAATGTACTCAGGCCAGTTGAGCTGACGCACATCAAAGTTAAAGGTCTGTAGAGGAGGAGAATAATAATAGCTCTTGAAATGTGCGTTGGTGATAATGATTTTTAAAAAAAATAAATAAATTAGGACAAAAAATAGAGATGAGAGACATGCATGTTTACACACAGACATCACACACACACACACACACACACACACACACACACACACACACACACACACACACACACACACACAGCCAGTTTGTCTGTTATTTGACAACCAAGAATGTACTGTATATGTTTTTATTCATTGTAACCCATTGTACTTTGCATGTAAACTTTACATGTTCCGCTTTGGCAATGCAAAAACATTTTTGTCATGCCAATAAAGCTTGTTTGAATTGAATTGAATTGAATTGAATTGAATTGAATTGAATTGAATTGAGAGAGAATGATAGCTTTCAAATAATGCTTGCTCTAACACTCTGACCATTCCTTTTTTGAAAAGCTATAGTATTTACACAGAAATTAACGTCATTCTGGATTCGCATCCGAGGGGCCGCCTTACCTTGCGGTCTTCTGGGCTGAGCTGGCTCAGCAGCATGCTGATGTTCTCAGAGTTCCACTGCCAGTCCTGACTACTGAAGTACTCCAGCAGGCCGATGGCCTTGTGCAGCCGGTTGAAGATCCGCATCATCCTTTGGAGACAAAAGCATGCAGAGCCTTACACTCAGACCCAGTGCATTCTGCTCTCTCACTCAATGGTCACAAATGTGATGATCTTTATACACAATCATCAACCAATATGTGTTAAACTTACTCCGCAATAACGGTGTAGCACCACCACATAATCTACATGTATCAGGATTGCCTTTACTTTCGGTTTATGTATGTCTGTAAATAAAAACAGCATTACTAGTAAAATACTGTTTTCTAATTGGCTGACGGGGTATGTGTTATAAGTATATCTTAGAAGAGGCAGTTTCACTACACATATTCTTTGCCCTGCCTCATCCATTATTTCCCTGCATTGAGACACCTTGGTAGCGTTCATCGCCTGTGCTACAATTGAGATTATGATGTCTATTTCTTTCAAGAAAAGAGACAAGTCAAATCTGAAGTGTTTCTATAGCACTTTTAAGAGAAGGCTGACAAATCAAATCAGAAGTGGCACCTCTAAGATGGCGTCTTTAAGAGAAAAAAACGGCACTGTTTTGACAAGGCTTTGCACTGGTGGCTAAATATAGAGAAGACGAGTGGAAACGAGGTCACCGACTCCCTGCTCTCTCTCTCTTTTCAAACACTACAGTCACTTTGACACCCTCTATTCTTCTGAATCCTATTTGAATAAAATGACATGAGAACATCCCTGGTAATACTCATTATTCAATGGCTATAGTTGCAAGCAGGAAACAGTCCCTTTCTATTAGAACATTTTTTTGCATATCACTGTAAGCAAATGAGAAAAAATGAGGGAGGGAGGGAGTGAATGTGTTGTTCATTTTCTCTTGTATGCAAACTAATTTGCTAGCGACAGCAAGTCTAATTTACATAGATGATTTTATCCAAAGAGATTTACATTTGTCAACTATCAATAACTTCACCGTCAGTCTCCAACTTAAGGTCGAGAGTCTTGCTCAAGGCTACTAGCATGCTAGCCAGGTGCCTTAACTGCTAAGCTATAACCGCCCCTAATTAAAAGTTAAGTGAAATCTTTCCCGCTCCAAGTGGAGCATTGGATAATGGCCATCTCTGTTTCCATAACCCTGGGCCATGTGGCTCAGCAGGACTGTATGACTACAGTAGGGGGTTAGTTCTCTGGTAGTCCCGTGAAACTTTTTCAT
>JAODXP020000026.1:18069853-18074853 GCA_027497455.2 Sardinella longiceps | reverse complement strand
CGCCTGTTGTGCAGTTGTAAACCAGCGCGGATTTGGGTCTGAAAAGGGCCAGATGACAGGAACAATTACTGTCAGGGCATACTTACTGTGTGTGTGTGTGTGTGTGTGTGTGTGTGTGTGTGTGTGTGTGTGTGTGATTGTGTGTGTGTGTGTGTGTGTGTGTGTGAGATGTAAGGGTAAGGGTCAAACACGATTTGGGCCAAGAATCATCAGACTTACAATCTGCCTAGAAGCTCATTTAATCTGTTTTCTACAAAACAAAACAAAGCACAACACACACACACACACACACACACACACACACACACACACACACACACACACACACACACACACACAGACACACACACACACACACACACACACACACACTCATCTGTGCCGCATTCGTGGATCTTGTAGGTGACAGATTGCACCAGCAGTGTATGAAAACACAAATCAATATTTCATAGAGTCATAGATACAGATGAGCCCTGTGGGCAAGTGGACCACTGTGTGTGTGTGTGTGTGTGTGTGTGTGTGTGTGTGTGTGTGTGTGTGTGCGAGTGTGTGCTGTGTGTGTGTGTGTGTGTGTGTGTAAGCATACAAGAGAGAACCTAGGCATGTGTTATCAGAGCATGGCCCCATGTGCATGTGGTGATTTGAACACTTGTAGGCAGTCTCCTGAGTGTGCAGCATGTGTGTGTGTGTGTGTGTGTGTGTGTGTGTTTGCTGAGTACTGTTCTTCTGCTGTGTGTGTGTGAGTGTGTGTGTGTAAATGTGCCTGACTATGCAATTGAGTAATCCAATGCGAGTATGTGCATGTGTGTGCGTGTGTGTATGTGTATATGTGTGTGCGTGTGTGTGTGTGCCAGCCCATACTTGTGCACGGCTGTGTACCATCCAGCGGCGAGTGTAAGGTTGATGACAACATCTACGGGAATGAGGTCGGCCACGGCGTCGTTGTTGGCCCTCATGGTACGGAGGATACCCTTTCCTGCCTGGAGTGGTGAGAGAGAGAGAGAGAGAGAGAGAGAGAGAGAGAGAGAGAGAGAGAGAGAGAGAGAGAGAGAGAGAGAGAGACAAAGATCGAAGGGAAGAAAAAATGTATATACATGATTTTAGTATTAGTAATACTCCTCCTCCTCCTCCTACAACTACTGCTACTGCTACTACTAATAATAATAACAACAAAGTTACAACAAATAAATAAATAAATAAATTCATAAATACAGCAGAATTAAGTGTACTTTGAGACAGACAAAGCAAACATCAAAGCAGTCAGGCCTCCATCCACTGCACTGCAAACTTACTGCGATGAAGACGCCGCTGGGGCCGTTGAAGTTGTCGATCCAGCCCTGTAAGGGAAGGGGAGGGACTTGTTTAATGGGGAAATCACCACTGAGAGAACAGGGGTTTGATTGACAGCTCTATATGAGGCCCCTGAAAACACTCTGGGAGAACATCAGGAGGTTTCAGATCACCATTGCAGTACACAACGGTGTGTGTGTGTGTGTGTGTGTGTGTGTGTGTGTGTGTGTGTATGCGTGTGTGTGATCACTGCTGTGTCAGCTGAGCCGGCATCCCTGGTTCTCCCCAGCAGTGCTACAGAGAGAGAGAGAGAGAGAGAGAGAGACGCACCGCACGGGGAAACAACCCCTGTTGACGGCATCAATTAGCGCTCATTAAAAATGAATGGGCCCGCTGCGGCTAACAGACTCCAGCGCTAGTCCTCTCGGAGACTCTCAGCAACAATGGGGAGCCATTAGAGACTAATGGAGTCCCAGCAAAGGGCTGTGGCCCAGCAGAGGATTGAGCGCCCCAAAAACACAGTGGACAAATACAGGACAGTACATGGAGTCAATCTTAAGATCTGGACACAGGTAAAGTTACAGGGCGGCTTACTTTTGTTCACAATACTGTACTACTGTCGAGTGAATAGAGAAGGCATTGCTTCTTCAGTAGGTGGGCCCAGGTTGTGGAAATAACCTGCCTTTTCACATTAGATTCACACAATCTGTTGGTGATTTCAAAGCCTTTTTTTTGGCCTTTTTAGGTCTTTATTAGTTTTATCTTCTCTATTATTATTTTTGTTTTTGAGCACTTTGGTCAAGCACAAGTTGTTTTAAATTGTGGTATATGAATACAAATGACTGCCTGCTTATTACTGTGTAGAACTGAGCTGACTTTATGTGATGTCATAATCACACTGGTCCTGCTGACTACTACAACAGATACTGTATGTCCATTAAAACATCTGTAGTGAGTTCAGTACAAAAATGAAAAAGAAACTTTTCTAACTTCCCTAATAGACCTTGGCAGCTCTAGGGATGAAAACTCTTGCGCCCTCTTGTACTTTTACAGACCAAGACCTCTTTCTTTCCTCTTCCCTGTGCTGTGTGTGTGTGTGTGAGAGAGAGAGAGAGCGAGAGACGAGAGAGAGAGAGAGAGAGAGAGATGAGAGAGAGAGAGAGTGTGTGTGTGTGTGTGTGTGTGTGTGTGTGTGTGTGTGTGGGGCACCCCATCTGTCTGGATGGTGGAAGTTCGGAGGTCCGCCCCCCCACGAGTCTCACCTGGCCCATCTGTCTCTGCCCATCCAGCTGGCCTCAGACAAACTCTCAGTCAGCAATCTCACTGGCCACTGACCGCCCTCCTACAGGACCAATCCATCATGAGGAATGCAAATGCAATCGACTCGCCCCTGTCAAAGCTCATCTTTGCCATAACTCTTTTGGTTCTTCAGTATTAACGACTGGACTTGTCCCTCACTGCTTACAAGACTCACACACAACGACTCATAACAACGACTCATACTTGTGTGTGCTGTGAAATTTTCACCCAAGTTATTATCACCTCGATGCGTCAAGTGACCAAATTAGAGCCACAAACAGTGTTTTCTTGCCCGCCAGGTAGCCGTTTGAGTGACGTCACTGAAAACTATGACTTCTTAACCAGACGCCTGGGCACATTTCTACTTGTTGTGTCTTCCTTTAATGAAACCCTTACCCGGTTATGTGGTAACTCCACTATGCATCATGCCTAACAACACCAGTGGCAAAACCAGCATAACTCCCGCCCTCTCGTGGTTTATATCTTACTTCTTGATTGGCTGATTACTGCCAGCTAAGCCTGTGATTGGTCCATGGCTTTGGGTTAGAGGAGACAATGAGACTCAGCAGTCACTTTGTCTTTGGTTAGCCACGTTAAACAAGCTCATTCCAGCCCGCAGTATCCATCATCAGGTCGCGCCGCCAAACACACACTTGGCTGTTTAATTGCGTGCTACGGACCGCTGTGCAACGGGACATTACTTCTGTCCAAACGACAGATTGTAAATCGGCGCGACTCTCTCTCTCCCTCTCTCTTTCTCTCTCTCTCTCTCCTTTCCCTTCTGTCTCTCTCTCTCTCTCATTTTCTCTCTCTCTCCCACCCCCTCTCTCTGTCTCCCTCTGTCCTCTCTCTCTCTCTCCTTTCCCTTCTGTCTTTCTCTCTCTCTCATTTTCTCTCTCTCTCTCTCCCACCCCCTCTCTCTGTCTCCCTCTGTCCTCTCTCTCTCTCTCTCTCTCTCTCTCTCTCTCTCTCTCTCTCTCTCTCTCTCTCTCTCGCACGCGCTTAATTTGGACTCTGTCCCAGTGCAGTGTCCGCCTGTCCATCCACCGACTGCGGGCCGCGGCCGCCTGACCCACACCTGTCATGACGGCTGGCTTGGTCCTCGTCCGCGCTGCTGCCCCGTTAAACGGGCGCCACAAGCGCAGCGGGTGCATCCTGCCGTGCCTGACACCTTCCTGCCACACTTGTCCACAGGGGCACCACAGTGCCGTGCCAGCAAGCAGCCTTATTAGGAGACAGCAGCGAGGTGTTGAAAGATCTACAACCTCACCGCCCCCCCGCCCCACACACACACACACACACCACCCAACTCATGGCAGAGAGGGTAAAAGCAAAGCGAGAGGCCCAAATGTTCGGCAGCTTCCGCGTTCTATTTTCGCAAGGGGGAAATGCAGACCACAGTCAAAGATCATTGAAAAATGTATGTTGTGATGTACAGATGTGTGCTCTCATTCCTCTCTCTTGGTCAGTATTGTAGTACAGTACTGATGTGTTTGCCGTACACGTATTTTTATTTATTTTCATTTTCCACTATGCAACGCTCCAGTTCCAGGACTGCCGGACAGCTGGTTTCACTGGGTGTCTGGACATTCCGTTTAAACGGTTCCGTTGATATTTCTATAGTAGACCAATTTTTCATGTCCCTAAACCACCATACAGCAACTTTAAGACCTCAACATGTTGACATGTGTCAACACACACAAACAGGTGTTGACCTTTGACCTCCCCACCTCAATTTTTCATCCACACAAAACGGAATGGAACGGAATGGAATGGATTAAGACATATTATTGGATGGACAGAAAAAAAAAATGAACAGATGTCACATGCTGGGTATTATGTTGGGCTAGACTACTACACAACAGTTTCATCCTCTGGGACCCCCTATGCACAGCTGCCCCGGCGTGTGTGTGTGTGTGTGTGTGTGTGTGTGTGTGTGTGTGTGTGTGTGTGTGTGTGTGTGTGTGTGTGTGTGTGTGTGTGTGTGTGTGTGTGTGTGTGTGCCTACATATACTGTAGGCCTTGATGTTGTTTTACAAAAAAAAATCCAAACTGAAATTTAAATCAGGATTTATCTGGAAATCCTCAACAAAAATCCTCTGCAAAGACATCTGCACATCAACACCCTCAATCTATTTCAGTCAGTTTTTGGACATGCTTGAACAAATGCATTGTCACAAATAATGGAAATAAAAGCACATTTCTAAACCAGCCTAATGAAGAATTAATAGTTCATTAATAGTTTTAGGAAATGCTTGAATAAATACATTGTAAGAAATAATGGAAATAAAAGTATTTTGAGTATGGGTAGGCTTCCCACCAGCCTAATGAGGAATTAATAGACATTCTCTAAAGAGAGCAGTGCTTGTGCCAGGCCACTAGAGACTGGGTGGTGGAGAGAAGTGTGTGTG
>JAODXP020000026.1:18054853-18057353 GCA_027497455.2 Sardinella longiceps | reverse complement strand
TTCATTCATTTAGCTTTAGCTTAGCATAGATGCTGGAATGTGAAGTAACCAAAGACTCGCTATCTTAGATAGACTATCAAAGCTTAATTGAAAATTGGGGAGGCCATACTAGGGAAATGCATGCACTGAGACCAAAATGCTTTTATCCACGAATGTAACTCCAGGTAAGACAGTGAATAACTCATTTTCATAATAAAAAGGTGGCATATCCCTTTAAAGATAGATGATCCAACTTAGTAAAGCCAAAATGTTTTGACAGCAACAGTAAAAACTCATTTTTAAAAGCATGGTTTTTGGAGGAAGTACAAGCTATAAAAATGACACAATCCATCAGCTGATTGTATCACAGCATACTGTAAAGAGAAGTGGTGGGGAAGGCTTGATAACTCCACCACAGACAGTAATAGTGTGTTAGAATCAGGGAATGAGAGAGCATGGGAAGTGAACTGTCCACTTAAAGATATATAGCCCAAGCAGCCAGACTACAACATGAACATGTGTAGAATCAGTGCTTGTCTTTTAAACCAACTGTATGCAGTTTTTGTTCTAGAGCAGATCCACATCTCATGGGCCACGAATCCAAGAATGCAAGGACACAGTACGCCAAATCTGCAGTCGGAGACGGTTGCGTACTTGCGTCTACTTGTGCACAAGATTCACGCGAGATTCATGTGTAGATAGAACGTTGTGATTGGCTGAATACATCCTAGAGCAGGGGTAGGGAACCTATGGCTCGGGAGCCAGATGTGGCTCTTTTGATGGTTGGGTCTGGCTCGCAGACAAATCTTTAATAAAAAGAATGATAACTTTAAAAATAAAACTTTCTCATGTAGGCCTATTTCAATCCATTCATCTATCTATTTCAGTCTTGAATAGCACTTGAATAGCAATTGTGAGAAATGGAAAGCCAGATGAGGAGTGTGCCAAAACACTCTTCTTGTGTACTTTTTGATTACTTTTCGAATGAAGATAAGATAAATTAATGAATAAAAGACATGCCTGTATATTGTATGGCTCTCATGGAAATTAATTGTAAAATATGTGCCATTCATGGCTCTCTCAGCCAAAAAGGTTCCGACCCCTGACCTAGAGCATTGTGACTGGATAGACTAGAAACCACCAATGTCTGAGTGCAGCCTATGGCTGATGGCTAGACGTACTCGCTGAGTAAATTCAATTTGCTACGTCTAGAGTTCTAGGCTAAGATGTGCCTGGATAGCAAAAGCATTAGCTACCCCTAGAGTACGTCCAGGTTTCTAGGCTAGTAGATTTATAGTCTTGGGCATAAATCTGCAACAGCAACAGTGTGCATAGAGGAGCATTAGTGACTACATAGTATGTAGCAGCTTGTTAAGTTTGACCCTACATTTACATTTGTGCTGAGGAGAAGAGGGGAGAAGAATCAGGTGATCTGGAGGGGGAGGAGAGAGAGAGAGAGAGAGAGAGAGAGAGAGAGAGAGAGAGAGAGAGAGAGAGAAAACGAGAGACAGGTGGTCTTGGTTTTGATTGAGTTGAGCATGTGGTTGCACACATGAGACCTCGTCTTGCACTCCTTGTTCTGTCTAGCTTAGAGACACACACATATTACACACACACACACACACACTCTCTAACTCAAACACACACAGACCCCCCCCCCAACACACATGTACACCCACCCACCCCACACACACACACAATCTCTCTGTCTCTCTCTCTCTCTCAAACACACACAGACCCCACACACACACACACACACACACACACACACACACACACACACACACACACACACACACACACACACACACTGTGTGCACTGATGTTAATTCACCTGTTCTCACAGTGGTGTGGTGTCTGCAGCAATAATCTGATATTTAGAGGGGATTAAGTGAACTCTGCTGGGGATTAACTCTCCGCGCTCAGCGTCCTGCTCCAGCCGCCACATTACCCACAAGCCCCTGCTCCAGCCGCCACATTACCCACAAGCCCCTGCTCCCCACCCCCACCCAACTCGTCCCCAGCCCCGTCCACACCCATTCCTACCCCGCTCTGGTGTCACGGTTTGAGCGACACAGAGGAAGAGGGAGGGGCAGAGAGACAGAGAGAACTCTAGATAAAATATATCTATTGAATATACAGTTGGATAAACTAGATAAACAAGTATACTATATAGTAATATATCCATAGATATAGATATCCTGTAGATAAACTTTAACAATAAAGAGAGATGTGCACCAAGACAGGAACAAAGTGAAAATTAATCACGATAGTGAGTTAGCGATAAGTTATTGGCTAAATGTCTCTATGCCAAATGTAATGGTAATATGCAGATATAATGAATATGAATATCAGACTACTTTATCTTCTTCACACACAACACTCTCAGATGTGTGTGTGTGTGTGTGTGTGTGTGTGTGTGTGTGTGTGTGTGTGTGTGTGTGTGTGTGTGTGTGCGTTGTTGGATCTAATATTGCCCTGACCACCAGCCCCCTCCCTGGGAGCACAGATGTTGAGTTAT
>JAODXP020000026.1:17982353-18022353 GCA_027497455.2 Sardinella longiceps | reverse complement strand
AACTAATGTAGCTGCTAACTGCTTAGCAACAAATTAAGCTTTTGGGAAACGGATGCCAGGTCTCCACATGGAGCCCCAGCCCAGCCCAACACATGGCGGACATACTGGAGCTACTGGACACAAAGGACATGTGGGGGTAGTGTAGTGTGTGTGTGTGTGTGTGTGTGTGTGTGTGTGTAGTGTGGTGGGGGGGTTTGGGGGGTTGGGGGTCGCCTTGTGCGTCACGCAGGATTAACACCTCTCAATGAACATTTTAGCTGTGACCGGTGTAAGAGCAGTGGAAGTGGATACTTGAGTACACACACACACACACACACACACACACACACACACACACACACACACATTCCAATGCTGTCATCAAAGGAGTGTGCCCACACACACTTTGTGCCCATGTGCACACAGATCCCCCCCTCACACATGCACATGCACACACACTCACACACACACACACACACACACACACACACACACACACACACACACACACACACGCCACACCCACACGCCCACACACACATATGAGCGGGGTAGGGGTGATGAATTCCTCTGAGGTCATAGCCTTTTAGCACATTGCTCAGCAGTCACAGGCTGCAGCCTGCTCTGGGGAGAGCAGAGAGATGATCCAGGCCTGATCCATGGCCCCACTGCTGCTCACACTGGGGACAAATACAGATACTGTAGGAGGACGGGCAGCATGGGCTCTAGCATGAGCAAGAGGAGGAAAAGGGGGATGAGGAGGAGGGAGAGGAAGAGAAAGAGGAGGAAGAGGAGGGGCAGCAGGGGCTCTAGTATGAGGAAGAGGAGGAAGAGAAGGAGGTGGAGGGCGAGGAGGAAGAGGAGGAGGGAGAGGAAGAGAAAGAGGAGGAAGAGGAGGGGCAGCAGGGGCTCTAGTATGAGGAAGAGGAGGAAGAGAAGGAGGTGGAGGGCGAGGAGGAAGAGGAGGGGCAGCAGGGGCTCTAGTATGAGGAAGAGGAGGAAGAGAAGGAGGTGGAGGGCGAGGAGGAAGAGGAGGAGGGAGAGGAAGAGAAAGAGGAGGGGCAGGGCCTCTAGCATGATGACGAAGCAGAGGAATATGAGGAGGAAGATGAAGAGGATGAGGTAGGGAAGAAGGCAGAGGAAGTGGAGAAAGAAGGGGGGAGGAGGAAAAGAAAGAGGAGGAATAGGTGGAGATGCAGGAGCTGCAGGTAGAGGTAGAGGAGGAGAAAGAAAAAGAGAAAGCAGAGGAAGATGATGAAGAGAAAGATGAATAGGCTGATGAAGAGGAGGAGGAGGAGAAAGAGGAAGAGAAAGAAGAAAAGGACGAAGAGGAGGGGCAGGGGCGGAGGCACCCATCCCCAGATCACTTCACACCCTTCCCCTTGTGATTAGCACGCCACGCTAAGCTATTTCCTTGGTATGTGAATTTCCTTTGATAACATTTCATAATAAAAACAGTGAGTACTGTATGTGTGTCAAGAGAGACCAGGAAAGAGGATGATGAAGAATAAGACGAGGGGGAGGAGAAGAAAATAAAAGATAAAAGATAAAAGATAAGGAGGCCGAGAATAAAGGACAACAGAGGCAGAGGAAGAGAAAGAACAGGAGGAAGATTATGAAGAGGAGCCAGAGGAGCAGAACGTGCTAACATGGGACACTAACGTGTCCCAACTGCCCTTGACAAAAGACAGATGACTTCCAACACTGAGCTCTGCTCTCTTAATGGGTCCACCCCACACACACATACACACACTCACACTCACACACACACACACACACACATACACACTCCCCTACTCTTAGCAGCCGTTCACACTGAACGCGCTTTTCTGCTTGTAACGCGAGTGTTCTGAAATTGTGAGTGAAAAAACATGCGAGGTCGAAAGTGAAAAATGTACGTCTTGTTGCTATGACAGCTAGATTTGGCTAAACCACTAACTCCGCTGACTTAACTATGACTAGCAGCTAGGCAACAGGCCCATTGTTGAAAAAAACGCGACCTCAAAAGTTAAACTATTTTCAACTTTGAGCGTTTGCGTTTTTTAGTCGTTAGCGCTTTTCCACCTTGTGTCTAGCACTTTTTTACACGAGGCGCGTAGCAACGGTCAAGATGCATCGTTCCATAGCGAAACAATTGAAATCGAGCGCCTGGAGGTGAAAAAAGTGTGTCACTCTGAACGGACGCTTAGTCATGCTCCTGCAAACTGTTCATGGGCGGCTGAAGAACAACAGGGGCATGAGAGTGTGACATCTTGCGCTAGTGTGAGAGCTCTCTGCTCCCCTTCTCTTGCCCCAAGAGCATTAGAAGCACAGGGGACTTATTAAACAGTGCTGTAAAGGCCATGACTCTGCGTTCACAGTCAACTGCTCAACACAACCTTTCCTAAAATGAATCCCCCTGCTGCAGTTTAAATCACTCCAGTGCAGTCACCACTAGGCTATGCTACGCTAGGATGGATAGGCTGGTAAGGAAAGCTGGCTCTGTGTTGGGTGGGCATTAGAGTTGCCAACTTTCAGAAATCAAAATAAGGACCGCCCGCCCATAAAATAAGAACAGCCCCCCCCACCCCCAGGTTTTCTTTTATTTTGAGGTTGCTGTTTCTACCTGGGTGTAACTTTACATACAGGTGCACTTCTGCCGGGCATGCGTGACTTTTATTTGATTAAATTTAACTTGATAGTCAACATAGCTCTTTGAAACTTCTGGATAAACAAATGACTTGGTATGTACAAAATGTGCTGGGGCTCAGCCATCCCTGTCCTTAAAAAAAAAGATTGTAGGGAAGGGAGAGAACAGTGACCCCGCCTGGTGTCGAACCCGGGTCTTCGGGGAGCTAAGCATGCAACTTGACGACAACGCCGAAGAGCCAGGCTCGTTGGTATGGCAGTCAGAGCACATACTCAACCGTAGTGACGGTACTCCATCACAAAGATCTTTTTTTTGTGTGTGTGATTTAGATAATTCTACCGAATATCTAACATAAGGATGAGAAAAATTCTTGGTTTAGTAGATCTTGTACACCTTGAGGTGGAAAATGAGTAAGTTAGCCTCACAAGGTGTATAAGTTATTTCCGGGAATAAAAGGCCTAGTGTGACTCCTTTAATTCATATGCTAAAGTAAAGTATCTCTATCTATAGACAAATCCGACGAAACTACCGGAAGTAAGCAGGCGCCATTATTGAGCTTACCTCACTCACGTCAGATCATGCGCTATGTAACTTTTGTAAGGCCTCCGCGCAACGATCTGATGTTGATGCCATTGGGAGGCAATTCTCAAGCCCGATATGGTTCCTAACCGGATCCAATCAGGCGCTAGCTAAAAGGCTGCTGTAGCAGGTGTTTTAACTTATTCGACGAACGCAACGGTAGCTGATTTCGACGGATCGGACCAACACAATGCAGCGTTTGTCCAGTTAGATTCAAGGATTTCTGGCTCCTGAAATAAATCGTCTATCGCGGAGGATCAGATGTTCGCGCGTAGCGCTACATCTGACGTGAGTGAGGTAATTATTGAGCTACCCAGATCACCAATCTGTCCATAGGGATAACGTGATCGCACACCATAAAATACCGTGATTTACGAGATTCACTACTACTTGATAATGTCAGAGTGTTCCATGGTCTTCGCTGTTAGCTGTCAATGACGGCGCATTGCCAAAAAGGTTTGTTGACAGTCCAACAATGGCGCCGCCACAAGATGGCAGCCTACGCAAAACGCTCCTTGGATAGGTCTATAGGCTACTATGTTAGGCTAGGCTAGGCTAGGCTAAAGTAAAAGGCTAGGGCTAAGATATCCTAAGCATTAGAACCAAGGTAAGCAGAGGGAGTTCAACTCTGGTGCAACGTTTACGTGAATTTTCTGAGGTGAACTTCCTTCACCCTTTTTCTGTCAAGCTCCCTCTCTCTCTCTCTCTCTCTCTCTCTCTCTCTCTCTCTCTCTCTCTCTCTCTCTCTCAGTCTTTTTCTCACTTTCTTGCTCACTCTCTCAAGTAAGATTTTATGGTTTCAGGCACTCAGTGACTTTCTTCCCTTTCAACTGTTTCCAGCGTGGAACTCTTTGGTGTGCCGTCGCTGCATTCTGGCAGGCGGACTCACTCAGGTTCAGCAGGGGATCTCAGAGATGGAGAGAGTGAGAGAAGAGAGAGAGAGAGAGAGAGAGAGAGAGAGAGAGAGAGAGAGAGAGAGAGAGAGAGAGAGAGAGAGAGAGAGAGGAGGTGAGGCAGGCGGAACTCTCCTGGCCACAGAGCTGCATCTCACCTCACCTCTGCAGCCTTTACTGGGCCACTTCAGAGAACTCACACCGGAATGTCATACTGAGGGCAAACTAGAGAGAGAGAGAGAGAGAGAGAGAGAGAGAGAGAGAGAGAGAGAGAGAGAGAGAGAGAGAGAGAGTGCTTAAGAAAGAAGGAGGGAAGGAGAGAGAGTGAGAGAGAGAAAGAGAAGGAGGGAGAGAAGGCACACACAGACAGAGGCAAAAAAGAAAGAAAGAAAGAAAGAAAGAAAGAAAGAGGATATGAATGTACAAAAGGACACAGAAACTAAAGGGCAGAATGCAAAGCAATGGAGCATGCATGTGAGTGTAAGAGGGAAGGAAATAGAGAGATTGAGAGAGAGAGAGAGAGAGAGAGAGAGAGAGAGAGAGAGAGAGAGAGAGAGAGAGGCTGGCTTGGCTTCCCACGTCTAAGGAATTACCTCAAACAAAGGCCCTTAAAACAGGAGCAAACAACAGGGAAAGGAATTAGACAGAGGCCATGACTGCTGCTAATTAAGAAAACATAAATCCCATTGAATGGTTGAGAGCACACACAAAACGCCAAGGCTTGTTCACACACACACACACACACACACACACACACACACAGAACACAAATATTCTTTCTTTGGATACACAGCTTCCTCAGAGTGAATGAAAAAAGGAGATGGCAAACAGCACTGTGTGTTTCCCAAACAGCTATGGCTACTTGGATACTGCCGAGAGAGAGAGAGAGAGAGAGAGAGAGAGAGAGAGAGAGAGAGAGAGAGAGAGAGAGAGAGAGAGAGAGAGAGAGAGAGAGCATAAGAGAGGCAGAATGAGGGAGAGAGAGAGAGAGAGAGAGAAAGAAAGAGAGAGAGAAAGAGGCGGGACACCGTCCGTGCCAACCTGGAGACGACTCTGATCCGTTGCCCGATACTCAGCAAAGATGGCACGTCCCATCCAAGCTGTAAACAGCGCCAGCAGCCTCTTGGGTTTCACTCGTGCCTGATGCCAACAGGGTCGCTATCCTATCGTATCGTATCCGACGCGCTGGCACCGGGCACTGGGCACCTCACCACCACCGCCGTGGAGAGCAAGTCCAGCACAAGAGGCCTTACCCCGTGCCCTACTTATTACTGTAACCACACTAAAACACACACACTCTCTCAGAGAGAAAGAGAGAGGGGGGGGGAGAGGGAGAGAGCACAATAAAGGAGAGAAGGAGAGAGAGTGAGAGAGAGAAAGAGAAGGAGGGAGAGAAGGAACACATAAACAGAGGCAAGAAAGAAAGAAAGAAAGAAAGAGATGGAGAGGAGGGAGGGAGGGAAAGAGAAAGAGAGAAATGGAGAGAGTCCGACAGAGCTCATACACACACACACACACACACACACACACACACACACACCATTTTGTTTGTAGTTTATGTATAAATCTCATAGATACAAGCACCATATACACCATACTGTCTTGTTTGGATGTGCTTTGGCAATGCGACAAACTATTTGTCTTTTTCTTAACTAAAAGAGAAGGGGGGGGGGGGGGGTCAGAGGGAGAGAGACAGTGGACTCCAATCAAGCAAATACCCCAGCCAGAGCCAAACGAGTAAAAAGAGATGCGTAACAGAGAAAGACACTAGACTTGGAGGAGATGAAAGAGGGATGGCAATCACAGCATGACAGAAAGAGAGAGAAAGAGATTAAGAGAAGATGGAAATGAAGAGAAAAGGGGATACAGGTATCAGTGAGACAGTAGGAAGTGGTAGAGAAATTGACAATTAAGAATAGAAGGGAAGAGAGAGAGAGTCTACTTGTACATGTGGATGTGTAACTGTACTGTATGTACTGTATGTGGTGACTGATTCATTACACAGATCTCTCCTTGTGGAAGCTGTTGCTTGGCCTGAATGACATCATAGAATAACCAAGGCCAAAGATCACTGATTTCCGACCAATGTAGAGCAACATACTACGATATGTTACAATAGGGAGCAAACATGAATAATTGTAGTCATGAATGAATCTTGTCTATACAGCCCTCCATCCCTCCATCAATCTTTTTTCAGTCCATCCAGACTCCTCACTACAAGTGAGATGCCATTGCTCTCTTGATGAGTCATTTCAAACCAACACACACACACACACACACACACACACACACACACACACACACACAAATACACCATACTGCGAATACTCAAGTAGACAAGCACAGGAACCAGGAAAGCACACACACACACACGCTATAAGCTCCAACATGAAGAGCTCCCATTTAGTTCCCTGTGTGTTAGCAGCAGCAGCAGCCTGATGGCGTTCCACAGCAATGCACCTCCTGATTAGAATGCAGCTCTAGTGGCAAAACACACACACACACACACACACACACACACACACACACACACACACACACACACACACACACACACACACACTCCCTATGCGCTCTATGTAGGTCAGTCACAGTAAGCTTTCCTCTTCTTTTGGGGGCCTTATATACTGAGAGACACAAAAAAGGCAGATTGAGCGAAAAAAAGAACACAATACAGACTACAGTATGCCACCATTAGAAAAAAAAATGTTCGGATAAAAAATATCCCGTGGAGCTTTGGGAAACATTTGGTGGTGCATGATGAGTGAGATGGCAACACACACACACACACACACACACACACACACACACACACACACACAGGGCTTTGTTTCAGGTTATTTATTTGTGATCTCTCTGCTGCATTGCCTGTGTGGGTGTCTTAATTGCTAATTTAGTTAGAGTCAATTACAAGCGCTGCATGAAACGAGACCCATGGAGCACGATGCAGTGCACCCCCCCCACACACCGCAGTTGTTTCATTCCCCCAGAGTTCATTTGCTATGATGCTTAACATATGCCTATCAGCAAACTGCTTTTAGACACAATGATGTGTTTTTTTTTCTTTTAAAAAAAATGATAAAAAAAGGTGGAGTTGTTTTTAAAGCTATGAAGAATTAAGGCAAAAATAGATTATCATACTCTCTCTTTCTCTCAGTCTGTGCATGTGTGTGAGTGCTTTCAATCTCAGCAAATCAGAAAATCTGTGCTCATGTGAGACTTCACTGTGCACACACTAGCATGTTGGTGTGTGTGTGTGTGTGTGATTTCCCACTGATTCTGTTCATTGCAAATTATCTAAGTGCAGGTGCGGCTGTGTTTGGATGTGCACCTCTGTCTTCACAAGTATGCACACCCTCGTTTCTTTGCTCTCTCTGTGCGTTTCTCTCTCTGTGTGTGTGTGTGTGTGTGTGTGCGTGTGTGTGTAGAGTCCAGTATAGAATTACATTCTGGAAGCAACGGAGGCAGATAGTGTAATTACAGTGGCGAGTCGTGACTGGGAGAGCTGAGGCGTAGAGTGTCACTTTACTTGCTGCCCCAAAATCCTCATGGCGTCCGTCGCGAGGCCGCGGCGTAGCCTATCATCATAAGGGTCGGGTTCTCCGCATCTGCCCTTTACGGACCCAATAACGCATACGATGGCGCCATTGTTTGTTAATGTCCGTTTTTTTTTTTTTATTTTCACAAGGGGCAAAGGGGGAAATACGCAGACCAAAATCATTAAATAGTTCATATTTGCCGGTATTCTCCAAGGTGCTAAGGTCCAAAAAAGTGCTTAGCTAGCTCCATGCATTTCAGCCTACAGTAAGCACTCTTTTGGACTTGAGTACCTGGGAGAATACTGGCCAATATGAACTATTCAACAATTTTGAGAATACCGCCCATTGTGAAGTGATGCACTTATCCAGGCAAAAATTCCTCATGTATGTTCCCATTGAAACATACTGTGTTGCTTTATCTTTGTCAGTATTCCATGATCTCTGATGGAACCCTGCATGGCAGACGCTCTTGGGAACGTTCTCTCAAGTTCAAGTTCAAGTTAAGTCTATTGTTGCATCTCATTATATTTCCATATAATAACAAAGAGTAAAAAGCTTATGTCCTCATCCCTTCACAGCCTGCTGTATAACTAATATGTTAAATAAATACTGATATAACAAAGAAGGTCAAGGTCTCTGTGTGTTGCTTTATAGTCCAGATGATATGTGAAAAAAGCGTTGGAATATCAGGTTTGCAATTATGTATGATGGCCAACTCCCAGGCTAACTTTGAATATGAAAAATGTCCTTTTTTGGGGGCCCTCTCATTGTTGCTCCTATTTGCTGATACTGATTAACAATGCCCTCTGCTACTTCACAGACCAGATCATTATCAAAGAGGACCTAATGTGGTACCCAATAAAAAAGTGTTCCTTTCATTCTTTCATTCATTCTTTCTTATGGATGGGGAGAATAGAGAGAAAAATGATGCAATCTTTGAAAATGTCAAAAAATGTCATCAACCATGCCAAAAGGTCATGACCTTGACCTTTTACAGTAATGACAATGTCATAATTGGGTTTACCATACCCTAAAACATAAGAATCAATGTTTCATTTGTTGTTATACCATTTTTACATATCCAGCTATCTCAGCATTCTGCTAGATTTATACGCATAATTTCCTTTATCTAGGTTTACATTATGTGCAATAACTCAAAACAATTACTCCTCTCAAATGGCCATCATACATAATTGCAAACCTGATATTCCAGGCTTTCATAAAAGGTATGGTAGCCACTGCCACTTTTTGGTAACCACCAATCCCTCTGGCTCAAGGAGTATATGCTTGAAAGTTCATTCTGAATATTTTCAGATGTCATTGTAATCCACAGTGTCACTGAATTCAACTTGAACCATTTACTTGAACCTTATATACTGCTTATTATTGTCTCACTGCATTTCTTGACCATAAAAACATATGGGTAGACATCACGATTTCTTTATTACCATGTCTGGTCCTCGAGTTATGTAGAAAAATGTATTAATTCCATGGCGGAAAGCTGAGATGGTAACCATGGCAACCCAAAGGCATTTACAATATCATGTTTGGTGTCATTGAAATCCTTGACCATGAAAACATAGGGGTAGCCATCATCATTTCTGCATTTCCTTGTTCAGTTCAAGAGATATGCTTAAAAGTACTGTTTTCGGTAATGGTGGAAAGAAAAATGGCCGCCACGGCCGCCACGAGTCATTTTTGCGATGGCTCCATTTCTGAAATTGTTCAGGGCACCAAACTGTACAAGTATACCAAATTTCACGCTTTTATGAAAAAGTGAACACTTCACCTATTTTTTGTCACATATCATCTGGACTATTATGTGCCACCTGGACACTCTTCATACTCAGAGCACAATGGATGCAGTCAACCTGCACACGCATGCACCAATGCACACGTATGTGTGTGTGGGGGTGGGGGTCTTTCTATGTGTTAGCCTATAGCCTGTGTGGGCATACAAACAACGTGGCATTTCCGCTAAAACACACACAAATAAACACACACACACACACACAAGCTGCTGGCAAGTGGTAGTGGGTAAACAAGTTGCCAACAGGCCTGTGAACTGGCAGGCACGCGTGTGCCTCCATGCTTGACATGCATACTGGACATGCATGACGTGATAATGCCAAGCACGCATGCACTCCCACACCCATACAAGAAGCCATAACAATGTGTGTGTGAGTGTGTCTGTGAGTGTGTGTGTGTGTGTGTGTGTGTGTATGTGTGTGCATGAGGGTGATGGTGGTGGTGGTGGTGGGGGGCATTCCTCATCAAGGCCACAGCAATGTGTGTGTGAGTGTGTGTGTGTGTGTGTGTGTGTGTGTGTGTGTGTGTGTGTGTGTGTGTGTGTGCATGGGGGTGGGGTGGAGGGGGGCATTCCTCATCAAGACCTGCAGTAATGATGTATTTCTAAAGCTTGCCCAGGGAGCAAAGTAATGCTAGTGTCCCACACTAATGAGCTCTATCAAACAGAGAGAGAGAGAGAGAGAGAGAGAGAGAGAGAGAGAGAGAGAGAGAGAGAGAGAGAGAGAGAGAGAGAGAGAGAGAGAGAGAGAGAGAGAGAATAATGACGAGAATGAACGTTAATGAGTTGGCCTTCTCAACATGTCAGTACCAAGCCCGCACACTCTTTCACTTCCTAATGAAAAAAAACACACACAAAGTAAAAAAACTTGCAAAGCGTGTGGTTGCATGTGGTTTCAAAGCAGACCCAATATGAACTCTAAGTAGGTTACACACACACACACACACACACACACACACACACACACACACACAGTGCAGTTCAAGGGCCTTTTATCAGGTCACTCCCTAAAGGTGATGTGACATGGAGCAATCTTTTGAGCAATGTTGCTGGACAACCACAGTAAACAACAGTCCCATGTACTCTCCTTGGATGACTGGATTTTGCCAGAAAAAATGTGGCTGAGCTTCAATAAAGTGCCCGACAGCATTACTCCAAAAGTTACCTGTTACATCATCCGTCTGAATGGGGGTGGATGGTTTAACTACAGTAGGCACACACACTGACTGGGTGGTGTTGACCAAAGGCGATAGGTAGGGCTTCAGGCTCCTGCCGAGGTGAAAAAGGCAGCGCCAACCAAATGTTCACAGCTCACTTCACTCACCAGGCTGGCTGATTACTTAAAGGAGAAACCCGGCGTTAAGGCATCTGCACACCGGCTCCGACAGCATTGCGGAGCACTTTGGAATTTGACTATTTTTATTCGCCTCCATACACTGACGGCAGCAGCAGGTTTTGGCGCTGGTGTGCAGGTTTGTATTGAAAACAATGAAACAGAATGATGGAAGCCCAGTTTGTCGGAGTGGCCCTTATAGAGTCTACAGCCCTGTGAATCAATCCATAAAACTGTTTTTTTTTTTTAGGTCACAGAACACTGTCCTTTGCTAAAAGGATGAGTTAAAGGACACCTCTGCATGTTTCTGCTTTAAAGGTGCACAGCCTGTTTTTTTAAAACGTTAACAGATTTTTTTTCACAGTGTATTCAGAGGGCAGGCAGGTAGCAGGTAGGATCAAAGGGAAATGCAGGAAACCAAGCAGGGACTCGTATAGTGCACCTTTAATCATGAAATAATCCCTCGAAATGCTCGAGCTCGAAATTCATCCATTATTTATCTACAGAGGCCTGACACAACACAGTTGTCTGCAATTAGCACAGCTGACCCACAATTCCAGCTAAAACCCTTATTCTGGGATTAGAGGTGGGGTTAGCGTTACCTAACCAAGCACGATATCCGATGTGACTTCGGCACTTTGTGATGAAAGTAATGGGAGTCTACAGTAGGTAGCGAGGCGAGGCGAGGCAAGGCTGTGATTACGGCAGTAAAAATCCGCCACAAACACACGGTGCATGCTTTCTCCCCAATCTCCCCTAGCAACCTGTCGAGAGCATTCAAGAATCTTCTTTTCTTGCATTCAAGAATCTTCTTCTTCCAGCATTCCAGAATCAACAGAGCCCATTCTTTGAGTGTCATCTTCACAGGGCATCACGTTGATTCATTAGATTCACAGTCAAATAAATCCTATAATCGTTTCAAAACAGACTGAAACCGGATGACCTCAGCAATGTAATGTCACAAAATACAGTTTGCATAAAGCATAGCTGACAGTGATCGACAAGACAACCACCAAAGCAACCAACCCTTGACCATAAATGAAACAATTTGAGACGGGATTAGACCTGTGGTTTGCACTCATATTCGCCTTATTCACCCGCGAACGTTCACTAACATAGACGGACAGTTGGCACACTTCAGGGGCAGTACTCGGCTACACCGTTAGCGTACACAGTCGAGCTGTCTGATAAGGTAGTACTCCGCTAACAGTCCTGTGTGTCGGAATGGCAAACGATGTGTCCTCAAAGAGCAAATATATCCCAAGAGCTTTAAATGTTGTCAGTACTGTCTCACAACAACGTTGTCTCTCATTAAGAGCAGGCACTCCGAGTGGAACTGTTATACTTCTGTTTGCCATCAGTGTTTACAGTTTCGTACGACACTCTGCAAAATCGTTCAAATTACGTCAATTAATGGCAGCCATGTGTGCAATAACGTGAATTATTATATTGGTATGAATCTGAATGCACCTGTGATTTGCACTCTATTTGGACTAATATTACTCTACCGTTTATTTGTGTCCATAGCAATGCTCCATAAGCTCTAGAATAGAACTGTCAAACTAACTGCCTTCAGTGAAACAGTTCATGGTAGGCCTGCCCTCTAGGCAGATGATCTTGGGGATACTAAACCAGACCAGGCCAGGCAGGTAGCATCAGTGACAGAATCACACACTGTATATCTCTAGCTGCATACGCCTGTGGCCGGGCTGAGTGACAGTAGTGGCTGATAGCCGACCACTAGAAGCTCGGCCGGCCTAAAGGAAGAGGAAGTAGTATGAAAGCTCAGCGTGGTCATGGTGGTTTCTCCTCAGTAGATTGATTACGTTAATCAAGTATTGAGAAGGCAGATGGATTACAACTGAGCAATCTCTCTGAGAGAGTGAGAGAGTGAATGGTGTGTCTGTGCGTGTGTGTGTGTGTGTGCATGTGTGAGACCAAGTGAGATGGACCATGTAGAGCACACGGTGATGTGTCAGTCTCATTTTCATTTGAAGGACCGAGGCAAACATTAATGCTTTTAATAATTGTTTTTTCCAAGTTTTCTTCAACGTTTTAGACAATTAATCAAATAAGATGCCAGAATTTATAATGAATTATGGCCATTCAAGGTCTCATTTCTACTTTAATAAGGCAAAATCAATTAGCTAATTTAAAGCCCAATCACCAAAGACTCAGCTCATTGTTCTCACATGAAAGTCAAACCCTATAACTCAAACCCAAGAGAACTTGGCACTTTGCTCTTGCACTTTTTAAATTAAGGTCCAAATTGTGTGTGTGTGTGTGTGTGTGTGTGTGTGTGTGTGTGTGTGTGTGTGTGTGTGTGTGTGTGTGAACTGCCCTCAATCTAGGTGCCTTTGTGGCTTGACGTCCTGTGCCACAGGTTCCTCTTTGCTAACAGAAATGCAAGAAGTGACAAACCCAAATTCTTTTCTCTTTTCAGTTGTATTTCTAAATTCAGAAGGTCAGCAGGAAGGTGTGTGCATCTTAATTTCGTAATAGTGTTGTTGCATTGCATGACACTTTGGATAAAAGAATCTATCAGCCAACAACTACAGCAACAAGCAAAGTAAACACTAAAAAGGTAGCCTACTGTAGAGCTAATATCACTGCCACAGCCACCCTACAGACAGGGCTAATAAGAGTGCACCATCATCATCATCATCACCATCATCATCACTTCCATCATTATCACCCTTTGTTTATTCAGGGAAAAATGACGTGACACTGAGCATCAAGCTCTTTTACAACATTGCCCTGATTTTACACCCAAGA
This sequence comes from Sardinella longiceps, assembly GCA_027497455.2. Lineage (NCBI taxonomy): Eukaryota > Metazoa > Chordata > Actinopteri > Clupeiformes > Clupeidae > Sardinella > Sardinella longiceps. The sequence continues at coordinate 18,008,819 of JAODXP020000026.1, read as the reverse complement.
CAAAATAAAAAATAAAATTCGCCTTATTCACCCGGAACGTTCTAAAGACGTTGAGGGGTACACTTCAGGGGTACACTCGGCTACACCGTTGCTACACAGCCAGCTGTCATGGCGCCTCACTGTTGTGTGCCGAAATGCACATCCTCAAAGAGGAAAAAATCATACCGTGGGCAGACTTTCCACCGTTTCCCAAAAGAGCAGGCACTTCGGTGGAACTGTTTACTTCCGTACACCTCTTTCGTACTTTCGTACACCTCAAGCGTCAAATTACGTCAAAATGGCCGCCAGGTGAATAACGCGAATAGCAAATAAATGATTTGATTAGTGTGCCTAAAACACAATGACGAAATGAATATCCCTCAAAACTAATCCACTTCACACCAGCAAGGCTTTTTAAGTATTCTTTATCAGGACCTGTCCAGTGTTTCCTGCAGGAAATTCGTAAGTCATGGTGGGAGTGTGAGGGGTGGGGGACGTTTTTCGGTATCAGATATTAGTGACTCGTAAACAATCAATGAAAAGGTTATGTTATGCAGTTGCATAGTAAATGATAGCGAGCACTAAAAAACAAATAGCCTGTGCATTTTTTTGGTGACTTTTGAAATTGAACTTTTGAACTTCTGAAATATGCAATACGAAATACACAATACCAAAATAATGATCTTTTCTGGGGACTTCAAGGTGTTTGTTGTCAAAATGACCACCTTAACTACTGCATTAAGCACTGGGGGAAACCTTGCTGTCCTAGTCCGAGATTATTATGACTAACAACACTAGACCCTGTGAGAGGATGAGAACAGCAGGGGGTTGATGTACTGGGGCTTCTTTTTGGCCTTGTGGCGGAGGGATGGATTGGATTATATTGCAGCCAGATACAGTAGTGATGTAACTAGCTGCTGTTCCTTTTTTTTGTGTGTGTGGAAAAAATAGGGATGCAATCAGCAGATTTGAATGTCTGCTGGGTACAAGGCTATGTAAGATTAAAGAGGATGTCAGAACTCCTCTCTCTCTCTCTCTTGTTCTGCCTCTTTCTCTCTCTCTCTCTCTCTCTCTCTCTCTCTCTCTATCTCTCTATCTCCTCCTTTGTATTATGTGAAGTTATAATTCATTAAAGTTTGTTTGAAAAATAAAAATCCAATCTCTCTTTCTCATCCTCGTTCTTGGTCTCTCAGATCTCAGTGTCAGGTCGAGGGAATGTTTACCCATTATGGCAGAGCAGGTCAGTTGACCACTTTTGTACAGCACCACAGCTTCTCTCTCCTCACCCCCGTCTCCTTCTCTCTCTCTCTCTCTCTCCCTCCTTGCATACTGGCTATTGTATGACTGATGGAGAACAAAGAGACAGTTGACAGGCTTAGGTGGATTTGGACAGGCGACTGAGGCAAATGATGCTATATTACCCTCTTTCTCTCACTCATTCAAACACACACCCACACCCACACCCACACCCACACACACACAGGGCAGAGAGAAGAAATTCAAACCACTAATTAACCACAAGCCAAAACGATTTTACCTCCCACATAACATTACAAACAGAATTGGAGAGGGCAAGGGAAGAGGGAGGTGGAGGGGGCTGCATTCATTCAACAAGGCAGTGAGCGGTTTAGTTGGCACTCTTCCCTCTTAAGAGGCTCTTTCCATCACCAGGTCAGACGGGGGGCGAGAGGAGGCGGAGGAGGAGGAGGAGGAGGAGGAGGAAGATGATGGCGTACGAGGGCCCTTATGAAGAGCTGCATCATTGGCTGTGTGGGTGTGAGAGGACATCCTCTTGACGCATCCATTTGCATATCACACTTTGTTTTCCTGTCCAACTTGAAGATGTAGAGAGGTTGTAGCATAGCATAGCTTAGTGCCGAGTTCCTTTCTGACTCTCCGCCCCACCTGTGACCTATGAACTCTGTGACCTGTGTCTGTGGGCGTAAATACCTTTCTGTGTTTATTGCAATGCCAGTCAGTGACACATAGTCTTCTGTAAACTTTCTGATCATTTAATCCAATATTCCTTTTCTGTTGGAGTTTATGAATGCATTCTCCTTGGATACTGTTCTATAGAATGCACCTTGAAATCTTTTTAATCAGATTAGAAGTGTTCATGTAAACACGCCGAGTGGTTTGTGCCATAGTGGTTTGTACAGCACCGCACCCATGTGCTGGAAGTTGTGGTTAAAGGTGTAGTAAGCAATGTCGGTGGAAGTTGTGTTTCTTTACCCGACGCTAACATACGTCGGCATCTTTATGGTGGGCCCAACGCAATGTCCCCAGTCCTATTATGTTTATATTTCTTTACACAGGTGTTTAGTCCTAGCCTAGAAATCTAGATTCCCCTAGAAGCAGCAAATTGAATTTGCAGCCAGGGTCAGTCTACTCAATTGTGTGCAAGGCTTAAAATCCAAACAGTATTGGGCCAATCAAATCAAAAGAGATATTTATTCTATACAATGCACTTACAATGCACTATGCAACTTTAAGCACTGCAATAAACACAGATAGGTATTTATGCCCAAAAACACATGTGACAGAGTTCACAGGTCACTCGGCACTAACCTATGCTTTGACTTCTTCAAGCTCGACAGGAAAGGTTTCCTGTCTTGCACAACAAATGTTATCATCGTAGCAATATAAAAGCTGGCAATGTAAAGTGCTGTTATTCAGATTCCTGGGCACGCATATAGTAAAGTACTGTTTCACTGTGCACCCTGGCAACAAGATAACTATGATTGGTATCCAAGCGTCAAAGAATTCACACTCCAAATCTGTTTGTACACTGAGTGAGGATGTGTGGTGATGTCAGTGTTGTGTTGTTGTTTGTCACACCGACATGTTGTGAAGATGATGATTAAATGGCATGGCAAAACCACTACAGACATTTCCTGCCCAACTCTCCCTAACCCCATCCTTCTCTCTAGTAAAATCTCTCTCTCTCTCTCTCTCTCTCTCTCTCTCTCTCACTCACTCACTCACTCACTCACTCACACACACACACACACACACACACACACACACACACACACAGTATAAAGACAAACATACAGGAATGCAGCCCTCCTGCATACCTTCCACCATATTAAAATACTTTAATACTCTGATGAAAGGTTGCCTGTAAGTAACAGACCGCAAGGGACTTACTTGTCTAGTGTCATTTTATGGGTGCCCTGACATTCAGGTGATAGCGGAGCCAGGCCTACACCTTCCTGACCGGATCTACAAGATGTGGGGCCATTCCCTACTATGATGTAAAGAAAAACATTTAACTAGCCTGAGGCAAGCGGAAACAAGCTAATCCTATAGACTAAATACAGTTATTTCCCTTCTACCGTAATTCCCCTATACTTTTTTGTTTTTTGTCATGAACTCATCATCAGACTGTGATTCAATAGGAAATGTATGGTTTATACATGTGTGAGGTTAATACACAGGTCTAATACATGTTTTTTTTTTTTTACTTTACATAAAACAATTGTCTGAGGTTTACACTGTAGGCTACATGGTGTGGATTATATTGGGAAAATTACTGTATAGGCTCCAATCTGTTTTGGAAGAAAACTACCATCAGCGTGATATAAATAATTCACTTTTCACCAGCAATCTGAAAGTTAAAAGAAAGTAAGGAGTTTTTTTTAGGTTTAAGTTACGGTCAGCTGTGTCCTGCCTAGCAGGGTTTGCTAGCAGATCTAAATCCCAAGTGGCTATCCTTAATTAGCTTACATAGCTAAGGGTTCCAAATATTGCTAAGACTAAGGTCAGCAAAATTCAAATGAACTGGCGTGTATACATAGGGCTTGAAATTTCACCGCAATTATTGAATTGAATTATACCTACATGGTTCTATTAATTTGCTATCCCAAAGAGTGCTATCCCAAAGCGCTCTGGGTATTTTGCCTCCATTTGCATATTGGTTGGTGGACAGCAGGAGGAGGAGCACCTGCAGTTTGGACTGTTTAAGTGTGTTTGCGCAAGTCTTTATGTACTGTAGGCCTACAGCCTTACAAGACATATGTCCCCATATTTGCAGAGCCAGTGACCAGAAAGGTGGCTGAACAAGGTTAACATGACCTCAAATATACAGTATCAGTGAGCAACGCATTATGTACATGTATGTGTGTCTGTGTGTGTGTGTGTGTGTGTGTGTGTGTGTGTGTAGGCCAACACTATACGAGGCACGTCATGTTTCCGGAGCGCACGTCCGAACCCTTTTCAAACACATAAGCACACACGTATTTAGGCCACCTATCTGAAAGGGGTAAGCAGATAATCAAAGGTCAAGCCAGCAGAAGTAATCTCATATCCACACCACACACTAGTAGGCCTAATGTCAATAGTCTGAATGAATGTGCATTCCTAATACCTTAGCCAGCGCTGGCCTATCTCCAATTGTAGCCTAATCTGTGCAAGGCGTCAAAGAATCCACCCAGCTGAAACGAGCTGCTCAAGTTAAAAGCAGTTTAAGTTGATTCTAGGCATAGATTAGATGAACTAGGCGATCGCCTATGGCACCAAATATCAATGAGCCATTGCAGTACATTTATTTTCTTCAGGTTTTCACTTGTACTTCTAGAAGAGAGGGGGCAAAACACAAATCTGTCTTTAACCAGCCCTGGTTAAAAGGGTAGACTATATCCATCCACTTACCACCTACTATATCAATGATGACCACTTTCTTTAAGAATAACACTTAATTCAAAATCTCTGTTTTGGGTATCTCAATATATACTAAGAAAACTGGGCACTGCTATGCCCTTTATATACCAGAAGGTCAGTGATACTGAAATAAGAAGCTGGAAGGCACCCAGTCATTCCCCTACACAGCAAAGAGGGCCACCCTCCTCCACGTTCATCTGAAGAACCTGGCAGCGTTCATACCACAGGGCGACCTTCACCCTGACTAAATATGTCTCCATCTCTAATCTCTCACATATCCATGACCCCAGGCTCTCATCGCTTTCCACTAAGCAGAGGTGATCAGAATGGGGCTCTTGTCGCGGACAGGGGGATTGGGGCAGGGGGGTCTTTTCCAGGAGGCACTAAATCTTGCCAATTACCCATAGGCATGTTGCTAACAGACCGGCACATGTCCTTGTGACGTCCAGACAATGTCACTGCCATTCATACTCTTTCCCTTTTCATTACAGGCCCCTCTTTAAGACTTTGACCCTTCAAACACCTGATCTTATCTGACAGAGTGCTACTTGACAAGTTTTAATATTTGGTCATTGGCTGGTGGCCAAATATTTACAGTAGGGATCACTTTCCCTCTTAATCTTGTAATATGGCTCTTTGTTTTAAACGAACTTCTTGGGGACCCAGATGCCTTTCCAGGAACTCAGTTTTAAACAGTCTTATGTCTTTCAAATCAAAGATTATCTGGCATAGATCAACCCATTAGCCTTGTTGTTTCACGGTGTCAGTGCTGTTGGTAGGTTCTAATGAGACTGTATGTGCTGAAACAGGCTTGCACTGAATATTATTCATTAGGAAAAAATGATATCGCTGCATCAACTTTGGTCTGCCTTTCTTCAAATGTTTGCCCATGAGCTGAAATCTTGACAGTGGACTGCACAATTTATGCTCTGTGGGGTAATTTCTGAAAGGTCGAGCCTAACAGTAGTCAGCTAGTGGCTACTGACTGACAATTGGCTGTTGTTTCTCATGGAGAAAGCAAAACATTACCAACAGGAAACTGATCTAATGAGTCACTTTAACTCGGCACTAAATCCTCTCTAGTGTAACCTCTTCCTTGTTACCATAATCTCTCTATATGCTTCTCCAGTGATCCATCCTGCTGCCCAGCTTGCTCTCTCTGTCCTAGCTTTCGCTGCCCCAGCTCATTAATACTGGCCATGATGTCCTGGTTACATCTGCTGCTACTGCTGGAGTGAGTTGCTGTTTGCAGCATCTTCTGTGAGGAATGGGAGTCAGGTGCAAAGAACACGATAGTTCATTCTTTTCTCTTTCTTTAAAGGGACACCAGAATTTCCTGAATGCTTGGTGGGAATAAAACTAGCATTTCTCCACCCTTCTTGTGACTAAATCCCATACGTTTCCTTAGCTGGGAAAAATTTTTGATGACTCATATATCAAATACTCCCAAACATCAACATTCCCAGAATATAATTATCCCCAGAATAAGAGAGAAGTGTTCCTGTGAGAACCAAACAAAGGCAGTAAAAAAAATACATCCAGTAAATCCAGACCATGAATTTCTTGTCTGTTTAGCAACAATGTCCTCGAACTCTCCTCTCCTCTCCTCTCCTTTCCTGCTTGACGGAAATGGGAAATGGTTGCAATCCCATTAGGAGAGACTCAAATGAGGTTTCTCTATCTCAGCCAGAACACAGGGAGATCATTTATTCATTCACTTAATCAACACAATTGGTCTCACCCCTGGGGTGGGGGTGGGAGTGGGGGGGGGTGGGGGGTTTGTTGGGGGCTATTAAGAATTTTCCACAATGACTGAACGTAGCTTGCTGGAGCTGTTCTCACTGCACTTGGGTCTCGATCTTGCCACTCTGTCAACCACAACAAACCCACAGCACGCTCTAATCACTGAGCTACAATAGAGCTCTGACAAAATAGACAATCGTAATTTACAATCGACGGCGGAAGAGTTCGGCGCTAGTGTGCGGGGTTGCGTTGAAAACAATGGAATAGAATGTTAGATGCGGAGCACTTTTTCAGAGCCGGTGTGCTGCGGATGGCTTAAAAGTCTCTTTTAGAGGAGAAAGAACTGAGCAGCGCAGCTTCTGAGTAGCACGAGACAACTGCAGAGAGCAGCTGACAGTGAAGACAGACCTTGCACATCACAGGGGATTTTATTGTGCAATAAAAGCACGTTGATCAATCCCCATGACGACAAGGCCGACTCGTTGTTCTACCACTGACTGGCTCTTGTTTTACGCTCTAGGCAGGTGTGTCAAAGTGAGGCCATGGCTACTCGCCAACACTCCCCTCTTTCCCTCCCTCCCTCCTCTCTCTCTCCCTCTCTCTCTTTTTTCAAAAGTGGCAAGACGAGAATGTCATTCTTATCTCACTTCCTGACAGCAGCTAATAATTCTAAAGAAATTAAATGGCTCTTTTGGGCGTGTGGTGCTGCTGTGCGTAAGGAAGGAGGGAGGGCACACTCCATTTTTCCAGGGTGTGGACAAGTCCACGCACAGTACTGCAAGAGATGGGTGGGACAACAGTGATTCATAATCTTAGTGCTTGGGAGTGGGACCAAAAAGCAACATCTCAGGTCAGGTCATTCCCTGTTCCAACAGCTATGGAGGAACATAACATTTCATGCAGAGTTGCTTATATCCAGCAGTGAATCTTTTTCTTTAAAGATGATTTTTTTAGAGCTTTTTCCCTTTAATTCGACAGGACCGTAGACACTAGAAAAGGTGGCAGGAAATGAAAGAGAGAGAGATGAGTAAGGACTGGGGGAAATGACCTCAGGTCGGACTCGAACTGGGGTTCCCAGACCCATGATACGATGCATCAGCCCACTGAGCCATGGCGCCCTTCTTGCAGTGAATCACGTTGAAGACTTGAAAGACATAATGAACCTTCTAGGAGCAGGCAGGCTGTCAAAACTCCCATCAGGCCGCAGCAAATGCAGGCTGTGGAGCAGGTCAAAGACGGTGTTGTGTGAGAAGGCTCCTTCCTTCAGAGGGGAACATAATTTACGTTTCTCTAAAAGATTCATAAGGCAACAATCCACAGCGGTTCGAAGCACACGGAAAAAAGGACGAGAGACAGTTGCTGAGAGAGAAGGGGAGAGAGAGAGAGAGAGAGAGAGAGAGAGAGAGAGAGAGAGAGTGGGCCTAGTAGCCTAAACAATGTAGCACAGCAAGCACTGACCTCTGCCAAGGCAATAGGTCACTGATGAGATATAAATTCCAGATCAACAATCATCAACGAAATGTAACCTTCTAATTCTTTGACCCAATACCTATGTTGTCTGGAAATCTATAATCCAAATCCATGCAGTACAGTGCAGTACACAGACAAACCAACACCAACAAAAACATAACCTCCTTAGAGGAGCAAATAAGTCATATCATATATGCCTGACGGCTGTAGTCCACATCACTCATCTTAATCATAAAAAAGGTCATTGGTCCGGAAATAACACAGAAGACAGACTGAGATTTGTTCATTCACCACATTCAGAAAACAGATGGACAGTCCTATTTTCACATTTCTAATTTCCCTAGCAGTCATTTGAAAGACTCACTCACAGACATACAGTAGAAGGAGAATGAATGGGTTCGGGTATGAATATTACAACATCACACTATCTTTGAGGCCTTCTGTAATTTCTTGAACTAAATATAGACAGAGCCCTCATGATAATTATAGCTATTTGTGAAATCTAGATTTAGAAAGCACCGCAAGACATGTCATCCCCCATTTCTCCAATCCCAAATCTCTGAACAGATGACAACTGATGGCCTGTTATAACCTATTTTAATACACCGACCACCCTCTAATGAACAAGATTGAAAGTGGGTTTCCATATTATCTGTATGACCTACCAAGCACTGTCGCGTGTATTTGCGAGCGAGCGAGGGAGCGCGCGCGTGCGCACGCCCCCCTATTTATTTAACATGTGAAACATTCGCTACGGTCCCTCAGCATAGAGACGAACTACAGGTGAAGCATTAAAATGTGGCACCCAAATAGGCCAACGTCCCCTCCCTCCTAAATTCACAGAGGCTAAATAGGCTAACTCTTTAACAAACAGCTTATTAACTAAGCTAACTAACAACAACAACAACAACAAAAGAGCGGAATGCAGAGATGCATGACATCAAGCAACTGTCGCGACTGAGGTGAACTGACACCCTGGTGCATGGCCTTCAGTAGACTAGTACGTTGTTGGGGAAGAGTTACAATGCTGTTTATCAACTGAGAAAACCTTGAGCAGGAGTCCTTGCAGGCTTCTACCAGGTGGCTGAGTGAGTAGGTACCCTAAATAAAAGTTGTTTATAAATTCTGAGGTCATAAACTGTAACTTGAAACTGATTATTTCGTGACGCAGTCTACACGTGTTTCAATTCCACATGTGGTCAAATATTTTAAACAGCCGGCGAATAGGCTACTCAGGAAGATGGTTTCATTCATTAATATCTTTCATTCACAAACGCAAATATGAAATAGCAATGCTACCATAACGTCGGTTTGAACATGAGCTTACACAGCCTACATGAGATTAGGCTACAGCGCACCAGACCGCACTGAACTACGACAGTCTTTTTCCACAGCCAGTCGGCTGGCTGGTTCATAACGGTTCCTGTAAGAATATGCCGTTCACTGGGCGCAGCATGTAGCATGTACAAACGTCTAGGCTCACGACAAACATCACCTTATAATAGCGAGCTTATATTTTAACAAAATGTGACTAAATGAATAGCATAGTCCTCATCTATTCGTGATTTTTACAGACCGAGCGAAGCAGCCACGGCAGCCATCCTGTCTGCCAGCGCGAATCATTTTTCGGAATCCTTGCTGCGCATCTAAAAGGCTTTAAAATGGAAAGTGGGAAAATTATAGCTGAAAGCCGTATAGTCCGCTAGTCAAGTATTCAATAAAACCATATCAGAAACAACAGCACGTCCTACTCCCTCTTAGAGAACACAGCGAATTATGCATCTTTTCCCTCCACCCGCGAGACTTTACCTTGCAATCCGCTCTCTGTCGAAAAAAACGATGGTTTGATCTATGGGTTGAATGAAAACGAATAAATGGGGAATAGAAACTCTGTCTTACCTTGCTGTTGGGTTGAAATATCAACACCCTCTCTCTAGAACTTTCACTGTATTTCGCCGGGGTGCCCTGGCAGTGGCGCGTGTGTCTGTCACACTCGGATGCAGGCTCGCGCTGCCCACTCGGTAGGCTACCGTTTCCCGACGCGATGATTTGCGTGCTGCTGCTGCTGCCTTGGACTTTCTCTGTCCCACCCAGACGCCCGACGCACATTGGGCCCTCCCCGGAATACTGACAAGAGGACCGTACCACAGACTGCTGTGGATGGAGCGGGGCGGGAAGTCTCTCTCGCACACGCCAGTCTGAGAGACACGCCTTGGCTGCGCATTTATGGATTAAAATAAAACCTTTTGCATGGACAGTCACAGTGGTCCACCAAAAGTATAGGTCTACTGGGAATCTCTGTCATCATCTTGTAGCCTATTGAGCCTTGTATGGATGAGTTTGAGACTTCTCTCAAGCAAGCCAGTTGAATAGCCTACAGTCTCCTAAAAGTAGAAAACCTGGCTGAAATGCCCCAACAAGCTGTCAATCTATTAGTTTAAGAAATTAAAAGGTTAAGATTTCTTGAATGGGAAACTTTCCAAAAACCGTAGGGCATAGGATACTGTTATGCAACAAGTACAGAATCCTTAACAAAAAATAAGTTGTTTTTGTCGCTTAGCCTAGATAATAATGAAATGAAGGCGCCATATGCAAACTCCCCATTTTATAGCCTATTTATGAAAAAAGTAGATTTTCATAAATATTAAAAATAAAGGTGTTTTAGAATAATGTCCATGCCATCTCCATAAAACTGTAATTTGAATGTTACTATCAAAACATCAAACATTTCTATTGGGGTTGGACTGACAATAAAGTTGATAAAAAATATCAAATTACTCTTCAAATAGGGTATTCAAATACTCTTCAAATGGGGTATTTTGAATATATTAAAATGTTTCAGCACCATAAGACCTCATTAGCCATGCAACCAAAAACCCAAGGACCAATCACAGCTGTTTCTCCAGCATGTGGCAAGCAACCTCCCAACATAATTGGATGATAGACCAGCAATGAAGACAAAGATTGCTATTGCTAACCTATATTTTCCTTAGAACCGAGTGAACAACTACAATTAAAACTGACATTTAGCCAACATGAATATGAACAATGTATTTCCAGCATTTCTAAAGTTGAGTTTTGGTAAGAGTTCAATTTAACTCCAAATCTCATGATGGCTACACCATTTGATATGGTAGGTCAACCATTCGTTGTCAGGCCCAACTGTAGGCCTATGTCTTCATTCATGTGTTTTTTGATAGTTTGGTATAATAATATAGCCTACATAGTAGGCTAGCCTACACCCTGTAGGCCTACCGAAGACAAATAAAGTGTTTCCCAAGTTAAGATTTATAAAGTAGGAGTAGCCTAAGGTAATGCACAGTTAAGATAAATAAATAAAAAATAAAAAATCTGTGACATGACTGCCAGAGTCATTTATGTGTATTTTGTCAGCTACTTATCACTTTCCACTCTGGTTGTGAAACTTCATCAGAATTCCATCTGATAATACCATGACTGGGTTCAAAATCAAACATTTTAAGATGAATTTACCTCACGACTCCCCTCAGATTGCAAAAAAGAGAGAATATCACTTGTGGTTTCTTCTCTTTTTGTACATCATGGATGCGTTTGAACACATTGTTTTTAAAGTCATGGTTATGTGTTTAAAAAGAACTTTTATTTTCAAGAGTGAAAGGTCACACTCAGTGCATCTAAGGCAGTAGACCTAGTAGAACAGCCAGTCCTAGCAGCAATCTGATCTATCTATGGTGGCTATTTTGGCATCACAAGCGAAAAAAAAGGGCACATAATCAGAAAATGACTTATAAAACACATTGTTGGGTTAATCCCATGGTGGTAAATCTCTAAACAAGGGATATGATTTTTCATCCCTCTAGTATTACAGTTTATTTGCATGACACAAACACAGATGGAGTGGGATAGGAATTAAAGGAACACTATGCAACCTTTTGACACTGTCTGAGGGTATCCTTTTTATCAGACAATTTGTTTTGGTAACAGGATATGCACTGTGTAGTTCTGGGGGAAACCACCTCAAAATAAAAGAAAACCCTAGTTACAGCATGGCATTGTTAACCTTCAGACATCAGACATCATTAGCATGTTGTAACAGTGCCAGTAACAGTAAAACTCTGGAAAATGCTTGGAAGGTTTGTAGGCCTTTTAGTTTTACAGCAAAAATGACAGTGTTCCTTTAACTGGTTTTCCAAATTTCTTTCGGTGGTGTCTGCAAAATCTCAACAGGAGACATGTCATGCATTTGTAAAAGGCCAAATGACTATTGAAGTCATTAATGACTATTGATGACATGATGACATAAATTAATGACTATTAAAGTCAGAGATTAAAGTTAATATCCTCTTGAGATCCCTAAGGGAAATTTGCCCTGCATTTAACCCAATCATGAATTAGGGCAGTGTTTCTCAAACTGTGGGGCGGGCCCCACTAGTGGGGCGCGAGACATCTCTTTGCAATCGACCATTTGGTTTTGAATTATAGTAACATGAAAATTCTAACATTTCTAACAAAAATCATGTACTCGCAAAGTATGTCTCACAGAGATATTGTGTGCAAATTGAGGCTTCCAGGTTGGGCGTCAAAATTATTTGCCTTCCAAAGTGGGGAATGACAGAAAAAGTTTGAGAACCACTGAATTAGGGAAATAGGTGAGGTGAGGTGAGACACACACTAACACGATGTAGCTGGCTGCCTGCCTCAGTGGTGCCCATGGAGCAGTGAGGGGTTAGGTGCCTAGCTCAAGGGTACTTCAGCCATGGCCCCTTAATCGGGAAGCTAACCAACAAAACCCTCAGTTCCAAAACTGAAGCTCTAACCAGTAGGCCATGGCTGCCGTTATCCACTGGTCGAGAGTTAAACTGACACTGACAGACCTTTGGTTCCAAGCCCGAAGGCCTGACCAGTAAAGTTAAGCCCCTAAAGTTAATACCAATTATCACCCAGTGGAATGGAATACTGTTTTCTGATTGGCTGTCAGGGTGTCCGTTATTTCTAGATAACAGGACACCTGAGGCATTGTTGGGTTGAAAAAGTTTAACCAGCGTTCTTTATCAATGCTCTTTAGAATGCAGCCTTGCGGATCTTCTTTCATAAGAAAATAGTACCCCAACCGAACAGGATAACTTCTTTCTAAACGGAGCCACGTATTTCTTTTATGTTTTAAACACTTGCTTACCATCTATACGTTTTAGTTACAACCGGGTGATAAACGGGATAACGGCCTTCGAGGTGTCCCGATATAGAGAAATAATGGACAATGGGCTTCGCCGTCGGGCTGTTCTTCGCCATACGCGTCGTCCATTATTTCTCTATATCGGGACACCTCGGCGGCCGTTATCCCTTACAGATTCTAGAGTGGAGCACTCTATAATCTTTGCTTAATACCTGCATGTTTGTACTGTCCGTATGTGGTCTCAGCACAGTGGACAGAAGCTTCTAGTTCAATTCCTGAAGTTGGCAGCAAACTGGTATCCTCCTTTGTGTGAGTGAAGATGCACAAAGATCTCTTTGTGAAGAAACAATAATGGAACGATCAGCTCAAAAGGGACAACTTCCAAGGATATGACTCAGAAAAAAATAAGATAGGCTACACAGTGCAAACATAGAGAATTGTGTTGTTCTGAGCAACCACTGCCAAAATTGTTTAGATTTTTACTCTGTAATCCCTAAATAGCTGGTCTGAATTATTGACCTGAGTAAACAACAACTTTGAACTCTCAACATATTGCTGTGAATTTTAGTAGTGGATTTTCAAACCCAAATCTCTACCACTTTAACAAAATAAATTAAATATTCTGTACATGCTTTCAGTACAAAGGCAGAAGTAGAAGGTCTTACTGTGAAAGTGCAGCACAACCTTATCGCCTCTGTCTAACTACTAACAGTCACATTGCTAGTTTAGCTGCTGTGAAAGCGCCTGTCAACAATAAGGTGGCTACAAACCAAAGATCTGCAACGAGTTGGGCTGCAACGTTCTAAAACTCTGAAATTGTGATTTGACATATTGGATCTTTTTTGACAGCTTGCAACTGCTTGCATGCAACGATTGATTCACACCACTGCAACTCCTCTCTAAACCGTCTCATCTTGTTGCGTATTTTCAGCCTGAATTGGCCTTTATATTCCAATAAAGGTGCAGCATCTGGACTAGAATTAGGCTCATTACATTATATAATGCTAAGAAAAATGTTTTTGCTATTAAAGTCACTTTCATTTTTTAATGTTTATCAACAGCAATCTTGCAGTAGCGTATTCCCAGTCATGAAATAGACATTGGCTTTCAATGCCACTGTGCGCAGACATCCTGGCATCAAAGTGAAAGATTTAAATAGTCTGGTCCAACAGCAAAACAGCGGATCATAATTACAGTAGCACTACAGCAAGGTATGCAATAGAATATTGTACTCGATAGATGTAGTCAATACAGAAAGGTCTGTTGGGGCCAATTTGTGATAACATTGGAAAGGCTGTGCAGACGCATCATAGATTAATGATGCACCATATCCACCTAAACATCCATACATTATATAATGGCCGGCCTGTGATTCAAATGCTAAAGTAAAGTCCTTTATGTAGGCCTATCACTGGGTACACTGGTGATTATAGTGTCCTGTCTCTCTATGCATTCTCGACTTAAGAGTAATGTCTGAAATAATACTGTGGATGGAGTTGTGTGGTTTTTACACGGTCTAAAAGAAGCTGTTGGTCCACCACATCCCCTTTGATGATAAACCATGAGCCTCATAGAGGGTGTCAAATACGTTGGCGTGAAATATTGCAGAGAGCTCAACCTCCACACATACACATACACACACACAAACACACACACACACACACACACACACACAGAGGCCCAACTGGTAGCCAGAGTAAACAAGGTAAGCTCCGATGACTGCAGATAACAGGGACAGTGAACATGGAGCTCTAACTTGATCCCCTTCTGCACACAGGCCCTGCCCCATAGATAACACTAAGATTTCCAGCCAATCCCTCTGGAGAAGGGAAGACAAAAACTCTCTTACAGGCAAAGACTGGCCATAGAGCAGTGGCTCTCAAAGTGTGGTCCGGGGACCACTGGTGGTCCGTGAGCAAGCTCAGGTGGTCCACAAAGGGATTTGAAAGAAAAAAATAATAATTTAGTAATAATAATAAGTTAGTTTTTTCCACTTACATTACCTAAAGGCTAAAGATAAGTTGTTCACTGAATACTATGGGGCAGGCCTGTAATTAATATAAAAAAAATGTAAGGCTATCTATTTGAAGAGCCAATACATTTTTTTTAGAAATGCCTATGCAAGCCCACTGACTTGGTTAAAGGGTAAAGACTATGTTATTTGGAGAGTGTTTGCTGGGGTAGGTGGTCCATAAAAAAAAACTTTGAGTAAACACCTCCATAGAGCATACAGGCCAATGCCTAGTGGACTGCGGCCATTTTGGTCCGGTGTTGTTACTTTACTTAATTACATGGCTCTTTATAATGCTGTAGAATGCTCCATTCACTTCAATGGGACTCTAGAACGTTCTACCGGCCTGATGATTTTTAATAACGGACTGTTGCTAAGTATAACAGACCGCTGTCACGCAAAGTGAAACAGAACGCGGCCTTAACCAATCAGTTGATCTGTAACAGTTAACAGAATGCCTCTTTTCCGTGGACGGTATTAATCAATCATTAAATTTACCGTTAAAGCAGTGATAAACAAGGTCAGATGCTAACGCGTCGGGATGCGTTGCATTACTCTTTCGGGAGATATGCCACGATAATGACCGCCTCACTGAACGTTATCCCTTGCATAATATTGGGCCAGTCCAAATACAGGTGTATTGTTTGTGCAATGTGTCCAACTTACAGCGTTATTTTAGCTTGACCTAAAGTTATTATTGAATAAAATCATGGTGGGCCACCATGGGGAAAAAAAATACTCTTTTGGTCCCAGTCCGGCCCTGCTATCTCTTAGCCCTATAACTCTCCAATGGCAGCCGAAAAGAGCTGAACAAGAACTCAGCTGCCTGTCATCCTTCTTTGCCTACATCAGGAATGATCTTTTGAATACAGCCATAAAAATGAAACACCATCAAATGTGAGTGAGTGCTAAAATGTTAACCAAGACTTATGACTGGGAGAGTGCAAACGACCTTCACAGCACAGCGCAGGGGCTTTGCTTCACATGTCTAGTGAAACGACTGTGATGACTGAATCCCATCGGCGATGACCTTTCGGCTCTCGGTGAGAAATGATTGCAACATGCAGATCACTGAACAGGAGGCCTCATTTGTTCCAGTGAACGGACATAAAGGGCAAAGCTGGCAGTCTTAAGAGCTCGCTCCAGGCACCCTTGGGCCAAGATGAAACCCATCTTCGAGGCATTGTGGATTAGGTTACCATCCATGGCACTTGCAGGTTTAAGATGTCATCCTGTTTGATCCACTTCTTCACAAGATGACTAGCACTTCGAAGAAATAAAAGATACATCCATCAACAACTCATCGATGTAATGTGACCTGTGAGAATTTCGATGATGGTGCCAAGGGAGGCTCTCTTAAAATTAGTCCGACTTGACCTATGGTATAGGGTTCAGTGAGTTTATACCCTTTACTAGCATAGGCATAGCCTAGAAATCTAGATGTATCTAGTAGTAGCCAGTGTTGGGGGTAACTAGTTACAAAGTAACTAATTACTGTAATTAGTTACATTTTTGCAGTAACTAAGTAATGTAACATGTTACTTTTGAAATATCAGTAACTTAATTACAGATACTACCTACAGTAACTAGACATTACTAAGTTACTTTCAATGAAAAAAAAGATAGGATCAGTCCATGACTAATAGCCTATCATATTCTTGTACTGCAGTCTCAAAGTTTACTGATTGGCCAGGATGAGATGCATCCTGTGCAATGGAGCCCAATGGCCACAGTCTCAGACAAAGTACCGAGGGGACATGAGAATCTAGCGGAATTACATAGGAAGGCAATGGCCAGGCTATTCGCCTTATTCACCCGGGACGTTCTAAAGACGTTGAGGGGTAGGCCTACACTTCAGGGGTACACTCGGCTACACCGTTGCTACACAGCCGGCTGTCATGGCGCCTCACTGTTGTGTGCCGAAATGCACATCCTCAAAGAGGAAAAAATCATACCGTGGGCAGACTTTCCACCGTTTCCCAAAATAGCAGGCACTTCGGTGGAACTGTTTACTTCCGTACACCTCTTTTGTACTTTCGTACACCTCAAGCGTCAAATTACGTCAAAATGGCCGCCAGGTGAATAACGCGAATGCTAATAGCCTACCAAAGAAAAAGTTGAAGAGTTTATGTAGTGAAATAATGTGACACTTCCACTTCAATATTATAGACCAGAATGAATCATGTTTACTTCTGTAGTAGCGAATAATGTTGGTCTGTCTTAGCTAAGCATTAGAGGAGTATCTTTGGTGTGAATGACTAACTGACTGTAAAGTGAACACAGCACAGAACATGCATCCCTGTAAGACTGTTCCGTTGGTCAGCTCACAGACACAAGGGTGTTACACACTGCTAGTGTGTGTATTATGTACGCATTCCTAATTCTGTGTCTCTGTTCACTTCTTCTATATATTAACTAAGGGTTGAGGATGGAGAGGTATAATTTGTCTCAGGTTTACACTAAAGTGATTGATACTGCCATCAGTACTTCAGAGATGTAAAACCGCCTAACAGAAATGGGGAGGAATTAAAGGATATTTTTTGAAAACATCCATCAATGTCTGTTCAGGGTACAGTAAGCGGCAGTCTAGGCTACTTGTTGCTGCACATTTGTTTTTGAACTGTAATTCAAAATCTTTCTGCTCCTGACCTGGTTTGCCATTTTGCACAAATAATCAAGTGGCAATGAATAACCTGATACAAACACAGGTGGTTTCAGTAGACAGAGAGAGAAAAAAGAAACAGTAGAGAAATCATAAGGCATGATGATAACACTTTCAGGGAAGGTGTTGGCCAACACCCAGCAGAACAATCAGTTGCAAAGAATACCCGCTTCCACGGCAACCACTCAATCAGTCTAGAATCTTTGGTCAAAATATGATCACGACGCAAACACAGTGAAGAAAAAACAATGAAGCAGTTGGCTGTCAGCCAACATAACGATCAGCTCAAAAGGGACAACTTCCAAGGAAATGACTCAGAAATAAATAGAAAAAGAATAAAAGAAGTAGATACAGAAAAGAAGAAAATATAAAGTGCAAATACAATAAAGAAACTGTCTCTTTTTCAGCAAATACTCCCACGTTTCTTAAAAAAAAAAAAAAAAAAAAATCAGTCTGATGGCCATTATTTTCCCTAAGCTCACTGATAATTGCTGTGCGCTGTCTTCCTATGCATTTGAAACTGAGATATGGTGGCGGCACATAAGGTCCATGACAAATGCAAGAGAATACCTTGATCACCCAGATTTAAAGAGGATTAAAAACAAATCTGATACAGACAATGTTGGCATACACACAGAAATAAGTAGACTCCACACCCCAACTGTTATAAAACAGCCTAGTCTACTGTTTGGAGACAACACTATAATATGTCACATTCCTCTGAGATTTGCTTCTCAGGATGAATTCAGAGAAATTGGAAGCTGTGAGAGCATGTTGCCACCTGGTGGTTGACTTTATTATGAGGGACAGTAAAGGTCCTTTTACTGTAAATAACCTGGGAATATAATAGGCAATATTAACATAGAATATAATATGCATTTCAAACATAGACATATTTGTTAGTGGCACTACTCCCAATAAATCTATTGTAAAATGTCAATTAAGAAAAAAAAAAATAAAAAAAATCTAATCTATCTTTAAATATAGACATGGAACCAACAGCTGAGAATTGTTACTCTGTACTACCCTCATGTGGTGATAGGGTGAAAACATAGCAAGAGTGGACCATTGCTTTATAGTCCAACTCTTTCTGTTTATGTTTCTATGGAATTACATCCACGAGAAAGATAAACATGTCCAGGTCAGTCTAATATTATATTACTTCAAGGTGAGGCATCGCCCAGTTTCCAAACAAGAGCAGCAGTATTTTCCATTGCAAAACAAACCCCCTGAGTGCAGCCAGTCTGTGCATACAAACAACCAAGGATTTTGCCCAATGCAACTAAATATTTTCATTGGTCGCATCCATACGTCAGCTGCACAAATTCTGACATGTTTATCTGCTTATGGTCAGTCTCTCTCAAACATCAAGGATGGCCATTCTCTGGCTTCTGAGAGCTGTCCATAGCCTTCCTCTAGTCAGCTCTGACTGCTATTATTTAGCCAATTTATTGAATTGAATTTAGCTTTTTTTTTGCCCTAAACGGAACCTTCCAGACAGCGCCCTACCTTAACCCTAACTCTAACCCTAACCCTCTTAACCCTTAAGGTGCCTACACATGAACAGCTTCAAAAAGCTTGTGACGCGTGTTGGGCAGCGATTTTTCTATGAAGAAGCATCAAAAGCTGCCGCTTCGGACTCGGTGTTGCCTGGCGTCGCGTTGTGACCGGCATCAGCGTTTTTAATGCAGCGCTCAAAAGTTCAACATGGTTGAACTTCGACCCTTTTGACGCTGACCTTTCAGCGTTGAAGTAGTAGCAGGCTATTTCATCTATGTTAAAGCTCTCCTGGCCTCCGGTATATTCAGGGCCGGATTAATGTATGGTTTTTATGGGCGGGGGCCCAGGGTCCATCAATTTCAAGGGGTCCTTTCTGCCCCAGCATTACTTAAGACGAAAATTAATATTGAACAATTATTTATTCTCCTAAAGTTGTCTGAAATATGAGCATAAAGGAACACGTGAATATGAGAATGCAACCTCAGAATGGGACATCAGATAAGATGTGTCTTCCCATCTGAGGGAGTTCCCCCCTCCCAAATGAGTTGGTTTGGTCCGATCGTCTTTTTGGAGCGGTAGAATCAAATAGTCGCTTGACAAGGCTCACGGAGCTCTTCAATCTGGCATGATAGGCTCACGAATTCGAGGTCATTCAAAACATAGGCTACATCATATGATTGACAATGGATTCAACTAAAATATGTTTAGGCTAAGCCTAATCATATGCCATATTAAGGCTTGTAAATATAGATTTGCGTGATGGTTTGGTTGCGTGATGCTTTTGAGGTTTGATCATTGGCGCACAGCTCTCTCCACTCGCTCACACACTGCTCAAGTTGAATTTGGACTTTGACACTGACAGAATACAGAATAGGCCCATATCCAAAGCCTATAATCAGAAAATAAATCTGCGCGGTGCGTACACTCGGACATGCTTAAACACAGCCTAAAGAAGGATGTTCGGAAAGTTCTGTTATAGAGATAGCCTATACTGTATATGCGACAGCTACAATTATACAATTATGCAGGACTTAAATCCAACTGCAACGACCAATTTGTCAAATGAGAATGTAAGAATTAAAAACATTATCATGTAGGTTCGAGGGATTCTTTCCCAATAATTTATTTTAAGTAGCCTAAGTTAATAGCGCAGTCCCGCGCTATTTCAGACAGAGAGTGATTTCAAAGACAAAAACAAAGCTCCCATACTTCATTCTATTTATTAACTACGAATCTGATTGGAGGTTTTCACCTCTAATGTTGGTCAATGATATTTTTTTCTGGATGCTGGTAGACGTCGCGCACACATGACATGAGATCCACAACGCACCTCCTGCCGCCTTTCATTGTCAACCCATCGGTCCTATATTGACTTGCCTGAAATAACGGTGAAATACCAGTCAAGACCACAAAAATGTATTGTATACCATATAGTGTGCGTGATCGTTCTCACACACTGCATCCATGCACGATCCGCACGAGGCCATAGCTCAAAATCTCCTTGCGTTTTGCTTTACATATCGGTCTGCTCACTTATCCGCCTATGTGCGAACCCACCCGCTTTAAACGAAAATGAAAGCGTTCCAGGAGCAGTTTGTGGTTCATTCTGTCACCGTGAAACGATTCGGAAGAGACAGTCATTCTTAATAATTTCACCAAGCATTACAATTATATGTCAACAAGGGAATAATTGTGATTGCCTTCTTAAAACATTTTTTCTAGGCTACTGGTTGGAGGAGCTTTTGGAAAGCCACTTCTCACAGCAATGGGAAATAGGTCTCTAGCTATTGGGAGTAGGCCTATACACTTTTTTAAAACGGTATAAATGGTAATGCAAAATTATAAACCATATAGGCCAACTTAGACTACCCTATATAATAGATATCTGCTGCTTACAATAGTTTTCTTGGGTTTTCTCAAGTGCTCACAAGAAAATGACAAAATAGAATGTCTCTTAGGTGTCATATTTATTGGCCTTGAAATTTCAATATTAAAAATACGCATATACTCAGGGTTCGAGTTAGGTGGGAGCCAGTGGGAGCTGAGCTCCCATAGAGAGAGGTCTGGCTCCCATGAAAGCAGCAAACTCAAACATCTGTGGGGGCTCTGACAATACAATAGTATAATATTTTACTGACAAATAAAGTTATCATAAGCGGGGATCAAACCGAGCTATGGGAGGTGGAACCTTTTTATGGAGTTGCGAGCGCGCTAAGCGCTTGTTACAGGGGTGTTTTTGACCATCTTTTCTTTTTGTGTTATTGCCTTATTGGCATGCTGTTATTATGTTCTCTGATGATAAAGGGGCACGGTATGCTTGCGCAGTTGCAATGTATAGGTTGTAAACATAAATCAATGTCTTAATTGATTGTAAACCATGATTTGGTTGTGACCGATAGTTACCGTGCGTAACAGTCGGGGTTTGCCTCTGACGCGAGAGGATCTAATGATGGTATGTTATATTGCCTAGTTTGTGGGCCTTGCCCCTGATTATTTTCAGTTTGATCAGTGTTTTGTTTGTTTAGTTTGTTTGTTAATTTGTTATGTTATGCACCCCGCCGGTGGCATAATATAAAATAAAAGAAAGACGTCTGCATTATTCCGTTTCCATGCCTTGAGTCTACCACCCGCCGGACACACTCCGTTACAATGCCACTGAAAATGTGGCCGCTTGCTTGTTTCGGTTTCAGCCTACTTCAATAAAGCCAAACATAGGCCTACTGTAGCTCCAGATAGTAAGATAATGCGCGGCTCATAGGTCAACCTCTCTCCTAGATATTGCTTTAACCAGGCTATTCCGATCATGCTGCGCATGATGTAAACTTTATTGAGGATTTCGCGAAAGTAGCATATTCACCGAAATTAATAAGTGCCAGTTCACCGTTATGCATAACATTCAGCCAGAGGTCCGGGAGAGAGAGATAGAGAGAGACATTGTCAACTTCTCACATTGTAAGGTCAGTGCTTGCTTCCCATTACATTCAAAAGTCCGCAAAGCCTTTACCGAACTCATGCGCAGTTGCGCAGACTGGAGAAGGTTAAAAAAAAAAAAAAAACATCCCATACACCCCCCCCCCCCTGCATATACTATCAAGCTATGGGGGGCCCATCGAAAAAATGTGCCCAGGGTCCTTTGACATGTTAATCCGGCCCTCGGTATATTAGTCAAATTCAGAATTAACATTTTGGATCAAGCGTCGCGTTAAGGGCGAGCTGAGCTTTTCAACGGTGGTCATGTGAAAGCCCCTTTACCATAACCCTAGATTTAGGGGCATAGGGCCTTGAAGGCAGCGCTGCCTGGAAGGGTGCCATTGAGGGCAAAAAAAGACCAAATACTAGCCAGCTCATTAACACACAGAAAGGTATTAGAGCTATGCTATGCTATATGTTATACAGTGTAAACACATAACACACATGGAGGTATCATAAGTCGGTAAGACAGGCATCTCATTTAGACTCTTGGGGCATGTAGAGCACTGAGGTTTCTTTGGGTTCTCAGGGACCTGCTGGGACCTGCTACGTATATGTTTAACTCCTGTGAATCCTCAGTCAGTTCAGAAAGAATTACTAAAGGTCAGAACAAACACAATTTGATGCGACCAAGTCGATGCTTTGCACTGTGTCAAGATTTTATTTTGACAGTATTCCAGAATATCATACAGTAAACAAGATTTCTGCAAAAGTTAATATATCCATAGTGTTGCATTTCATAAAAATAGTTGCTCACTTAGAGTCTTTGTGACTATCAATAATACATGGAATCATATTTATAGAAGTCCAGCTGTACAAGGTAAATACACCGCTAACACTACACAGTGATATCGCGCTGGGTGGTGTGGGGGTTTTTTTGGGGGGGGGGGGGGTGTAACCATGGGAACCATGTGCCAACTGCCACAGGCTAACTTGATTTAAGCCATATTTTATGATGTCATACAATAGTTTTGTTTGTTTGTTTTTCTGTTTTCCATCCAGTCAGTTTTATGCTGCTTTTTGGGAGAGGACACTGAGGACATCTTTAATTTGAAATAATAAAAGCAATAAAAGGTCAGATAAGATAAGAGTGAGATCTTTTCTTTCCTCTTCCTGGATACCTCAAGGTGAAAGGACCAGGAACTTGTGTAGCCTACTGGAGGTGGTGAGGGACTGTGGGTAGCCTTGGGAGAATTTCTGAAGCTAAATTAGATTATATCAGCTCAAATTCCAATGCATTGGGCCTGACAGGACATTTCAAATATTACTTTGTGCTTTTGAGGTTTCATTCATCAGAAAGGGGGACCTTACGGGACACTTGTGTGTAGCCTAATCTAGTGAATTTTGCTCAGCCATGAGATTCAATTCCGAGAGTTAATTTTCTCATTCCTTCTCAGCTCCTGTGACTTGTTAAAATGGCCGTTTGTCGATATGCACTTCGAAACAAGGCCTAGAGATATCCACACACATTTCGGCCTCTCTTTCTCTGTGATATTTGTATATAGTACTCTCTCCTTACCAGGCCATTGTAGTCACAAGAGTATCTAGGAAAACGACTTAGAAATGGTTCAAGGACATGAGGACATGACGCATTACCCGGTTACGATTGACAATGTGACCGATGGGGACAACTGCTGTGTCAGGTGTCAATTCTTAGACAGTATCAAACGTGAAATCACAAATGTTTTGTCAGTGACATCACAAGCAGCACTGGCACTGTCAATCGTTGCACTAAACAGGTGTCTTAGAGAGTTCCAGAAAAAAAGCCTTTGGGATCCACGGCCCATCCATTTGATTTATGCCTTGCTAACGAAACGCTACAACTTATTTTGCTTCAACATCAAAACAGTGCATTACTGACGATATAGACCCAACCGGGAACACTGTCCCCAAGGATCCTGGCTGCTTGTTTTACAATGCAGATCACAGTCGGACTCTTTGCCACTTGCAGTTTCAAGGCCCTTTCTCATCTCATGCTACAACATGGGCTGTTAAGTTGATGACTTCAAAATAATAAAAAATAAAAAAACACAACCGTAAAAATATTAATTGATGTTACACAAGTCACTGAAGGTCCTTCACTTTTAATTTCTTTGTTATCTTAACATAAAGGGCATGGCGAGATTAAACCACATGGCGAGAGGCCAAGACAGTCTCCGGGAAAGATTCTAGAACTCTCTCTAGAATGCTCCAGAATCTTTGGTCTCCAGACCAGGGACATTTTGTAAGTGGGGGGGGGGGGAAGGAGCTGACCATTATGGCATCACTGTCATGCCACCTGTTGCTTTTGACACAGATACTGATACACTACGTAGACTTGTACTGTATGTACCGCTAGACCAGAGTAGCAGCCTGTGAATGTGTTTACATGTGGTTCACATACATGTGGTTCACTTTCTAGTCTCTTCAGCCTTTGGCTCCCGGATAGAAAAACTAAGAGTGAGCGAGCGCCTGTTCCACCGCCAGGTAAGGCACTCCTCTCCGCCCCCCTCTGCTGTCTACACCAATCAAATCCTCTCGATCTTGGCTGCCGTCCACTCCCAGGCCACGGCTCCAGCACCGCGACAGATTGCTTTGTTTCACGAAGTCCGGTAAAGGGAATGCGGTGCGCTGGTTGCGGCCTCCACCTGAGCGACCGACTGCGCTCACAACGATGTCCACCGACGATGTGCTTTCCCGACAACGTCACGAAGGTCAAGTTCACCGTGTGAGAAATATCAAGTTTTCCTTCTCTTCCACTCGCACAAACCTGTCATAGCCGTGACTACCACATACCAACCCTGCGGTTAGCTTTTCTCTTCTTTGACGTGACAGTATGTACAAATATGTCCCACATATTTAAATTCATAATATAGTTATTTATATCTATTTTCTATAACATAACAGTGGTCATTTATTAGAGATTTTGTTCAGTTCATACAGTCTTTAAGGCAGCGTTTCACTGATGTAATATTTTTGTGTTATACTATATATTTGGGTGTATAATAATATCTTTTTTTTCAATAGATTTCCACTTTCTCTCTCTATCTCTCTCGCTCTGAAATGCACAAAAAGCTGAGGACAAGCAAACAACATTCTTTCTTCATGTTTTTTTTTTAAAATAGACCCCCTTGTTCTATACACTTTATGTAAAAAAAGAAATAAAACAAAACAAAACAGAATACACAAGACCCATGTCTGTGATGGTTTTTGCAGTCAGTGGTTTCCAATGCAATAGGGTCCCCCATTTGAAACGTCTCATGCTGTCATCTAAAACAGTCTGTTTGAGCGGACCATATAATCTACATCATGCCACACACACACACACACACACACACACACACACACACATTCTTCTCAGTTCACCCGCCTCACCCTCCATGTTTTTTTTTTTGGAGTTCCCTTCTTCAATGTTGATGTTTTTTTGTTTGTTTATTTTTTTTCTTCTTTTTAAGTGGATGCTTCCAGTTCTTAAGGTGGTGGGTGTAATATCTTGTAAAACAAATCAAAATAAAGTATAAATAATAATAACAATAATAGCAATAATAATATCATTAATAACAACGACGACAACAACATGGTCCTCCCCAGAGGTGCATGGAGATGTCCTGCCATCCCCACCCCCGTTTCGGGGTGTCAGGGCTGGGGTGAGGCAGGGGGAGTTGTGGGGGAGCCGGTGGAGCTCTGGAATAACACTAATCTAATACCAACGGGCCATGCCAGGTTTGGTCATTATGCTGAAAATGGGTCAAAACCGTGCGGCCCTGGGTCAAGATGTTGTGTGTGTGTGTGTGTGTGTGTGTGTGCGTGTGTGAATGGTGTGTATTGTATGAGTACAATTGTGTGTGTGTGTGTGTGTGTGTGTGTGCACATACTGTATATACGTGTGTGTGTGTGTGTATGTGTGCTGTGTATGCATGTATGTATGCGTTTGTGTGCTGTTAATGGACGTGTGTCTGTGTGTGTGTGTGTGTGTGTGTGTATGGGAGGTTACAGGGGTGTTATCTGCTCACAGTGGAGGACCCAGAGCGCAGGGTGCTGGGCAGCTTATCAGACCCAGGGATCTTCCAGGGCCCGGGGGAGACGGTGGCCTTGCGGCCCGATGATGACGATGACGTGCCGGAGCTCTTGGCGGCGTGGTGGTGGTGGAGGTGATGGCTGCTGCTGCTGCTGCTGCTGCGGTGGTGACTCTCCTTACCGCCCCTCTCGGCCTCCCGTGGCGGCTGGGTCTTGTGTGGCACCATCGGAGGCTCCCTCTGCTGGACAACTGGGGTATCTACGGCCCCGGGGATGATGGTGGTGGTGGTGCTTGGGGCGGAGGCCAAAGTGGAGGCTGAG
>JAODXP020000026.1:17962353-17969853 GCA_027497455.2 Sardinella longiceps | reverse complement strand
CCCAGTTTTGGACATAGAAGACTTATATTTTACAGAAAGTATATCTGGCAACAGGTCAAACACTCTACAAAACATGGTCACTCTAAGATGAATGGATCCACAAGTATTATGCCTCAAATATGGGGAAAAACACATTTGTGCCCAAATTCAGAGCCATATTCCAAAAACTGAGTTAATGGATCAGGTCCATTTTTTTGTTTTTGAAAGATCAAATTATTGTTAAACTTATATAAAAAAATTGGGAGGGTGTTTTGCCCCATTTTGTCACAATTAATTTTCAAACATGGGCTATATGTGGGTGGGTGATTGTTTTTTCCTCTTGATTCCTAGGGGTGCGTCCACCCAATTTTAGAGCCATATTCCAAGAAACTGAGTTAATGGATCAGGTCCAATTGTTTGTTTTTGAAAGACAAAATTATTGTTAAACTTATATAAAAAAAATTGGGAAGGTGTTTTGCCCCATTTCGTCACAATTCATTTTCAAACATGGGCTACAGTATATGTGGTTGGGCGATTGTTTTTTTTCCTCTTGATTCCTAGGGGTGTGTTTACCTATGACTATGTTTACATAGCCATGTGTTTTGGAGACTGCTGTATTTGTATCCAACCATTTACAAAATATGTGAATTGATCTGATAAAAGATTCACCTCTCCCTTGTTGAGTTCTTTATAGTCATGTTTTGACCTTTTTATTCTCCATTGAAGAACATACAAATTCATGTTTTTACCTTAATTTCGTGTAATAAAAGTGCTTGGTGTTTGATCAACATTTTCAGAGTCAACAGTAGATTTTATGCTCATTGTAGTTGCATTGCATTAATGAAAACAATGACTGAAATCTCTCTTGATTACTGACTCTTCATAATTTGAAGTGAAATGCGTTTTTTTTTTTTTTTTGAAAGAATAAAATGATCTCTCCTTTGAGTTATGCACTCATTAAAAAATTACATTTAACTTCAACAATGTTTTAGGAGATTAACAATCACCATGCTAATCTGCATCTCTATATTTCTTCACTTTAAACAAATCTATGCCATTCTTTGGCATAGAGACAATCATTATTCATTTTCTGCAATGTTAACAGCATTGCAGTGTGAACATGATCCTTCCTTAAAAGTTCAATGTTGACCAAGAACAAATTCAAACTTGGATGAGATTCAAAAGCCATTTGTATGATCTTCCATGTTGTCTACATGAGGGTGGCTCTAGCGTTTTTCCAATATGCTACCAAAAAATAAAATCAATAAAATCACAGGACGACTACACCTTCACTCTTTTTGCTTGTAGAGCTTCAAAAGGCTAATTACTAGCACAAACATGAAAATAAAATTTAAAAAATCATAAACGTAAGTCGACTGGTTATGGTGGTGGGGTATGGGTAATCACGGTTTGATTGCGCACATGTTGTATCTGTGGGTGTGTCTGTCAACCACCATGATGTAGAAGCCATGTCTGTTTGGTTGGGCTGGATGAATTTAATAATGCTATGTCTGAAATCTTTTCTGTCTAAACCAGGCAAGCAAATGTTTAAGATAACTAAGTCTTACATTTGAATCTGGAAAGTAAAAAAATACATAGTTGTGAAATTTAATACTGTATTGCTGCTGCATTTGGTTGAGTTTACAGCAGCATGCAGATATTACTTCACATAGAAGCATCTGTATTTGAAATGATAACAGAAACATGTAGGGAAGGGCGGAAGATCCAAAGTAAAAGCAAAGGAGGAGTATCCAAAACATGTCTCAAATAAAGTTGATTGACTTTGACATGGCAATGTAAATATAGTCACACGTGGTAAAGGTAAACATTGTCATAAGACAAAAGTCAATGTTTGCAATATGGCTCTGGAGTTGGGTGGACACACCCCTAGGGATCAAGAGGAAAACCCCAACATATACCCCATGTTTGAAAATTAATTGTGACAAAATGGGGCATAACACCCTCTCAAATGTTTTATGTAAGTTTAACAATAGTTTGATCTTTCAAAGTAACAAAAAAATGGACCTGGTCCATTAACTCAGTTTTTTTGGAATATGGCTCTGAAATAGGGTGGACACACCCCTAGGAATCAAGAGGAAAAAACAATCACCCACCCACATATAGCCCACGTTTGAAAATTAATTGTGATGAAATGGGGCAAAACACCCTCCCAATTTTTTCATATAAGTTTAACAATAATTTGATCTTTCAAAAATAAAAAAATGGACCTGATCCATTAACTCAGTTTTTTGGAATATGGCTCTGGAGTTGGGCAAAAATGTGTTTTTCCCCATATTTTAGGCCTAATACCTGTGGATCTATTCATCTTAGAGTGACCATTTTTTGTAGATTGTTTAACCCGTTACGTGAGATACTTCCTGTAAAATATGGGTCTTCTATCTCCAAAACTTGGGTCTTGACAACTCTTCAAAGTTGCCATTTCATATTGCCAAGCCATACTTTGGTAGAAGTTTGAGTGCCTATATCATGAGCTACAATCCTGATATTCCATGTATGGAGGCTATAACTACCACATATTGACAGTAGAAAATTTGAAGGCTATAGGTGAGATGGTTTTCCAGATATTGCTGTTTAAAAATGGCCTTAGATTATGGTGACCAAAAAGCATGTCATTTGAAATATTTTTTATAAAAAAAACTATTGACCGTATGAAGCTAATATTTTGGATTCTTACTATTAAAAATGCTATCTTTTTACTAGAATTTTTTCAGGAAATTCTGAGATGGTCAAGCAGGAGGCATTGGGTGAAATGACATGAAATGACCCCACAGCCAGAGAGAGAGAGAGAGAGAGAGAGAGAGAGAGAGAGAGAGAGAGAGGGAGAGAGAGGGAGAGAGAGAGAGAGGGAGTGTGTGTGTGTGTGTGTGTGTGTGTGTGTGTGTGTGTGTGTGTGTGTGTGTGTGTGTGTGTGAGAGAGAGAGAGAGAGAGAGAGAGAGAGAGAGAGAGAGAGAGAGAGGAAACAAAAGTGAAATAGTCAAGAGAAGACAAGACTGAAATTGAGAGAGAGGGGAGGAGAGAGATGGGGAGGGAGAGATAAAGAGTGCGAGAAAGATGGAGAGAGAAAGAGAAGAGCACTTTTATTGCCCTGACAAGGTGACTCAGACGAGAGAAGATGAAAGGAGAGAAGAAGGGCATTCTTCCACCCCTGCCTACCTCCATCTCTCCGCCTTTTTTATCATGTTCTCTCTATCTCTTTTTTTCACTCACTCTTTCACCTGGCTCTCCCTCTCTCTCCTCCCTCTCTCTCTCTCTCTCCCACTCGCTTCATAAATATCTGAATATCCCCAAATAAATATCTCAGGAACACATGTGAATAGAGAGAGAGAGAGAGAGAGAGAGAGAGAGAGAGAGAGAGAGAGAGAGAGAGAGAGAGAGAGAGAGACTCAAAGAGCATGTCTGAAGAGGCTGACCATGAGGCCCTTAACTCCTCCACGCATGAGCACAAGGCCAAAGAAACAGAGAATGGCTGGACAGAGAGGGGAGAATAGGAGTGGGGGATACTGTAACAGACCCAGAGAGAAGGAGAGAGGGAGGGAGGGAGGGAGAGAGAGAAAGAGAGAGAGAGACAGAGAGAGGGATAAGATGCCAAGTAGACAAGGCTTTGCAGTGAAATCCGTGTGCAAGCCTGAGGCCACAGCAGTCTCTCTCTCTCTCTTTTTCTCTCACACCCTCTCTCCGTCTCTCTCTCTCTCTCTCTGCATCTCTCTCTCTGGCCTACTTGGCTCCTATAAAGGAGAATAAGACATCACCTTTGAGGCAGATATCCCCTACTTGTTATAAGCTGCCAGGTGAATGGGGTGAATGGCTGTAAGCAAAAAAATAAAAATAAAAAATGAGTGGAGAGTGGAGAAATTTCACAGATTTTCTTGAGAAAACTAACAACTATTGTCAAAAGTACTCTCCATTCAGGCATCCTCTTAGCCTATGTCTGCAGACATTTGGATGTACTTCAAGTTGCAAGAGGTAGATGGCAGAGTAAGTAGCATGGTAGCACCCCAACATGAGTTTTTCCAGGTTGGTTCTAGATTCTAGAGATTCTAGAAGGTTCTGGAGGGAATGTTCCAGAAGAAGAGGCCGTATTCCAAATGTGGTGTAGCAGTAAAAAAGGCGAGAGTAGGCCCCATGGTTATACAAAATGTCTTGCTCACTCAAAGATAAACGCAACTGTGTACAGGTCCACGTTCACACAAGCTGTCCAAGAGTGCTACACGTGTGCTGAATAATATATTCAAAGGATCAATATTTTGGCCTTTCTCAGTGATTTAGAGACCTACTTACATATATTGGATGAGTTTAGCCAATTGTTTGATAATTGCTTCAAATCCCAAAGGATTTCTTTTTAAACCTTGCCTATATTTACAGCTGACAGTCGCTGACATTTCTGTTTTGAAGCGTGCCGTTTCAGTCCATTTCCCTGTCTTTGCTATTCAAATGTGTTGAAATGGTGGGAAAAAAGAGGCAATCTAATTTGGCTACAAAAGTAAAGCTACAATCAATAGAAAAAAGGTAGCCTACTTCTCACACAGCCAATCAATTGCCAATGGCATTTTTCTGGCGCTTGTACAGATAAGCCAGTTTTTCTCTCACAGTATCTTTAAACTCATTCTTTTTTTTTATTTATTTTTTTCTGTAGGGACACTTTCATTTACTGAGTTCTTTTTAGAGGTCTGTTTATACTTAGCTTTTAAAAGATGCCTAAATAGTTGTAAATAATAAGGGCAAGGCTAAATTGGTTTCAAAAGATTTGTTCAGTTAGAGGATAATACTTTTTAAAATTATTTTTTTAAATCTGTAAAAGAAACGACAGCCGCCTGCTGTGTTCAATTTCTCCATTTTGTTATTCTGCTGTCTCAATAATGATGATTAATCATTTGCCTCCCTCAGTTAGGATCTTTGGAGTTTTGATGTGGCATTCATGACTGGAACTGTTTGTGTGTGTGTGTGTGTGTGTGTGTGTGTGTGTGTGTGTGTGTGTGTGTGTGTGTGTGTGTGTGATACAATCACCCTCATCCTTCCATTACGCAGAGCAGGTTGTGTGTATGTGTGTGTGTGTGTGTGTGTGTGTGTGTGTGTGTGTGTGTGTGTGTGCGTGTGTATGTGTGTGTGTTTGTGTAATACACTCCATTACGTAGGGCAGGGCAGGGCAGGGCAGTCGTGTGTGTTTGTGTGCATTTCTGTGTGTGTGTGTGTGTGTGTGTGTGTGTGTGTGTGTGTGTGTGTGTGTGTGTGATACACTCACCCTCATCATTCCATAATGTAGCGCAGGGCCGTTGTGAGTGTATATAAGTGTGTGTGTGTGTGTGTGTGTGTGATAGACTCACCCTCATCCTCCCGTTGCGTAGCGCGGGTCCGTCCTCAGCCAGCCGCAGCACAAACAGGTCCATCTTGTACTCTCTGCCTCCACGGATGCTGAACCCAAAGCCTTTGGCACTCTTCTCCAGCTCCACTGTGAAAAAGTCAAAGTCCTGCCGCAGAGGACACACACACCCACACACACACACACACACACACACACACACACACACACACACACACACACACACACATACACACCCACAAACACCCACACACACACACACACACACACACACACACACACACACACACACCCACACACACACCCACACACACACACCCACAGAGAGAGTATGAAATATGACCTGAATCCATCCAATATGCCTACTCTTGCATTGCTCGGAGCACAACACCCACAAACAAATATGGCAGTTTTATAGGTCTATCTCACTTTCTTGCCTCCTCTCTCCAGATTTACGCTCTATTTTTAGACAGGCAGGCAGGCAGGCAGGCAGCACAACAAACAGTCTACCTGCTGCAGGCAACCAACCACAGGCACGCGGCACACAGGCACACAAACAAACACTGACTATATTTATTGCCGGCCCTTTTTTCCCACCCTTGTGTGTACGCCCATGTTTGATCTCCCATCACAAGCAATCTGACAGCTGTCTCTGTGTGTGTGTAAAGTGTGTGTGTGTGTGTGTGTGTGTGTGTGTGTGTGTGTGTGTGTGTGTGTGTGTGTGACAGCAGTGAATCAACAAGTGTGGGACTCTTTGAGCCTCAAAGACAAAGATCGCTAGTTGAAACAGCTCCACGGTGGGCAGCAGCAGGTTAAAATGGTGGTATTCGAAACAAACCACCTTGCTGTGTCAAAGCGACTCCAGCACACCTGCTTAGACCGCCATCAAAGAGCAACGGAGTGTGTTCACATCTGCGCAGGTCAATAGCCCACTCAATAAAGAACAGGAATTACTACAAAGCCAGCAGTCCGCTAGAGAACAGATGTGCTGTACGCAATAGGTGGGAACAAGCAACAGATTCCACCATACTGTACAAAGGCACCCACACACACAGTGCCAAGTGCCAGACACACACACACACACAGATGTGTTCATATACTGTATTGTTTGACAAAGTGTTTCGCTTCTGCTGCTATGAGAAAAGGTGTTGAGCCACTATTGCAATAGAAAGTGGCAAGACAAGCACCGGTGCAGATGTTGGCACAGAAAGTGAACTTTGTAGCAAACTGGGGTAGAGTGGACAAACTTGCACAGAAGAGCTTCAAGACTACTACAAATAAAGGGGAATTTAATAATAAAACTACTACAAATAAAATCGAATTAAATTGAATTGAATTTGTGCTGAATTTGAACCTCAGAGGGCAAACAGAATGAAGACCCCGTAATGGCATGGCAACAGAGAGGAGAGTGACCTTTGACCTTACCTGTGGCTGCCGGTAGTCAGGGATGACAAACTGCCGCGGGTCTAACTGCCGGTAGTCCATGAGCGGGGGCTGCCGGTAATCCAACGTGGGCGGCTGCCGGTAGTCGGCTACAGGAGGGTGGCGGTAATCCACGGGGGGCTGGCGGTAGTCCGTGAATGGAGGCTGCCGGATGTCCGGCTTCACGTCCTGACGAGCCTTCACCTCTGATCTATAACTGAGCAAGAGAGTGTGCTTTGTATTAATGCTTAATTACAGGTTAATAAACTATTTATAACAACAACAACATAACTAATACAAGTTCCTTTCACATCAACATTACAATGATGCTAACA
Organism: Sardinella longiceps; assembly: GCA_027497455.2. Taxonomy (NCBI): domain Eukaryota; kingdom Metazoa; phylum Chordata; class Actinopteri; order Clupeiformes; family Clupeidae; genus Sardinella; species Sardinella longiceps. Next base: position 17,962,778 of record JAODXP020000026.1, on the reverse strand, counting down.
TCAATCTTCCTACTTACTCCATACAGATAATTGAATACCATAATAACACAACAACTCCAGCTAGGCTTAGCCTAAACTTCACCTCACTCTCAGAATGGCTACTTTTAATGAACTCGAGGCCTTACCTAAGTTTATAAACCATTTATAACAACAACAAATATAAATCAGTAAGTTCCCTTCACGTCAACATTACAACATCCATCTTCCTAATGGTATTTACTCCATTCAGATCCTTTAATACCATAATAACACTATCTAGGTTCAGCCAAAACTTCACCTCACTCTCAGAATGGCTACTTGGGTATTTTCTGCCCTCAGCGGTGCCTTACAGGCAGCACTACCTTCAGGATTACTACCCCCCCAAAACGTCATCAAGCAGTTGAGATACAAGGGGTTAATGGTGTGACTCAACTGATTTGCTTAGG
>JAODXP020000026.1:17957353-17959853 GCA_027497455.2 Sardinella longiceps | reverse complement strand
AAAAGCCCAGGCAGATTATCAGTTGTCATGGGCTGACCGCTGTTTCCTATGCAAATACACGATAAGCCTGTCAGGAGGCTGTGGGTGTCGGGTCTGATCAGTATCAGGTGTCCAGCTCTCTAAGGTGGAGGTCAGCAGTGGGTTAAATCCGTGGTGATTTTCCAGTGAAACAGTGTAGTATTCAACAGCCGGTGGGTTTTCTGATCTAAAATGCTTTCACATTTTCATCTGAAACTGGCTAAAAACATCCTTTATTTTTTTGTATGTTTCTGTCTGCAAACAAAAAATAAAAGTCTGGCCACCCTTGGGTTAAATATGCGGTAGTGGTTTGGTTTTGAACAGGTCAGTGGCCAGAAAACATCCTTCCCCCTGGAGATCATTAAAGAGTAATAGCTAAAAACAGAAATGGATATAAACAAGAAGCGTAAAAAAAAATAAAAACATCCTGTCTGTCTGTCTGTCTGAGTTTCTTTTCCGCAGTTTGTTGTGTACTGCATGCTGTTCCCTGGAGAGCGTAGTGACAACTCCTCTCAGAATCCATAACAAACCCAGATGGATGGAGTAAATAAAAAATAAAAACAAATAAATAAATAATAATAATAAAAAAAACTCAGCAAAAACAGAAAAACACTAAGGGGACAACTTGTGATGTTTTTTTTCTTTCCCACAGCTGTTTTCCGGAAAGTTCTGTTGACTTGTTCGCTCGCTCGCTCACTCACCCTCCTGCGGGATGATGCGCAGCGTGACGCTCAGGCCGGCGTCCTTGATGAGCTTGACGATGTCGGCGTGTGGCATGCTGACGATGGACTGGCTGTTGACGGCCAGGATGCGGTCGCCCACTTTCAGCTTGCCGCAGCGATCGGCCGGGCTGCCCTCGATGATGCGCCCGATTTTATGTGGCACAGCTGCAAATCACACACGTACACACACACACACACACACACACACATACACGTAAGTACACATAAGCTTATTCACGTTGGTGTACATGCAGGCAAAAGCACATTCACGTGTATTACTCAGGCACACAAACACACACTCACACACACACACAGACACACACACACACACACACACACACACACACACACACACACACACACACACACACACACACTCTGTCAGGTGAGGTCAGCACTGACGCACATTCTTTTCTCTTCTGTCTCTATTATATATGTTCTCTCTCTCTCCTCCTTTCTCCTCTCCTCTCGTCTACCTTGAGTCTCTCCGTCTCTGCCATCTCCTGTGTGTGTGTGTGTGTGTGTGTGTGTGTGTGTGTGTGTGTGATTGGAGAAGATGCATCGGCTGCACTCAAGGTCTCTCTACTTAGCGGTTTCTCTACTTCCAACAGCTTCTGGTGAAGGGCCCATTCATTATTGACTTAGCAGGACGCTAACGCTACCGCTACAATAAAGCAGGAAGAGGTGAGGAAGAGGAGGAAGAGAGGACGAAGAAGAAGAAGAAGAAGAAGAAGAAGAAGAAGAAGAAGAAAGAGGCTCTGATTCATTTTTCATGGTGTCGTGACCTCATACATCAGTATTTTTGGAGCTAAAAATGAACACCTCTCGTGGTCTCTCAGATCGAGTTGTTCCACGGGGATAGAAAAGAGGCTCCAGGTTTCGGGTTTGGTGGCGGGGGGAGTGTGTGTGTGTGTGTGTGTGTGTGGGGGGGGGGGTGATGCAGGGGGAGGAAAACTGGGACGAAAGCTTAAGGAAAAGGCCACTTAAAGAGGAGGGACAGGCGCTGCCACGCGGAAACTTTCAGCTCCTCCGCTGATGGGATTGAGCAACCTTTGACCTTTGAACTTACGCTGTGTGCTACAATACAAACAACGACAAGCGACGACCCACAATCTCCATCCACTACACTACATCGTTTAATGACAAAGCAGAAGCGGGAACGATGTCGACATGCTTTCCTTTATAATTTATACATGATTTGTTTTCGTTGGAGTGGAACTTTTACAAGGCCATCTGTTCCAATGGCTTGACCGGACAGGACCGGACCGGAGAGGACCGAAGAGGAGAGGACAGAGTTAGATCTTATTTACTTATTTACTTCAGCCGTAGGCTACTCTGCTCAGATTCTCTTTCCAGTCTGACCCAAGGATAACTCCTCACGGGTAAAGCTGCGGACAAATGACTTACTGCTATTCCAGCAATAGATATGTAGAGTATATCTATTTATTAACTGATTATATTTTTACCTCCGCCCGTTTTCACTGACGTCTGTGTGTGTGTGTGTGTGTGTGTGTGTGTGTGTGTGTGTGTGTGTGTGTGTGTGTGTGTGTGTGTGTGTGTGTGTGTGTGTGTGGCCAGCCTGCACAAACCCCTAGCAGTTGGGCCCATATTCAATTCAACTCAAGTTTATTTGTAGAGTGCTCAAATACAATACATTGTCTCGTGGCGCTTAGACAAGAATGGGCCATATGGTTTCTTCTGTATAAGAACCACCAGAGGGGATCTTTGTGCACTGGTATGTACTTTTATATAGGCTGTGA
>JAODXP020000026.1:17919853-17939853 GCA_027497455.2 Sardinella longiceps | reverse complement strand
CATACGAAGTCCTTACAGTTATTCTGTTTTTGACAAGTTACGATCACGGTCAGCTCCACGGTCATCAAATTTTCCAACCGTGAGAAGTAAAAACAAGCAATCTGATTGGCTACCGCCCGCGATACCGCTCCTTCATTTGCATAATATTGAACACTGCTCAACTTTTGCCGCTGGCTCCGCTCATCTCGCTGCTCTACGTCACGTTTGACCGTGACTAATTGGAATGCATTGAAGACAGAGCGCCGCTCCCGCTCGGCTCCGCTTGCATGAAAAACCACTGTAAGGTGTTGGTCGAGGTGGAGTACTTTGGGAATAGTGTAAGAGGAGAGATTGACTGAGGTGTTATATTAGTCGAGGTGGAATAGATTGGGAATATTGTGGAAACGGCCTTTGGAAGAGAGATCTCTGTCTTTGGATCAGGAGCAGGATGGAAGGCTTCTGTACTCTATGCACGGAGAGGAGCAGGCTGGGTAGTGTACAGTAACTCTATGGCTAAGCTGGAATGCGGTTACCGAAGTCTTACGTCAAGTCAAAATGACTTTTAAAAGATTGTAATGCTTGTTGGTTGTAGGTTGCTAGTGAAGCCAATTCCACTGTTTACAGTGGAAACTACAGTAAGGCGCTCCTTAAACATAACATGGTTACATTGCCTCCATAACAAAGGGTGTCTCTGATCACAGATCAATTATAAAGTAAATGAACACAAACATGCATTCGAAAGTTAGCAGTGAGCCTATTATTATTGTACGGCTTTGACTAAACGCGTCTTGTGAGTTCTCTGTGTAATATAGACAGCTAAATACAGTACATGTGGGCCTAATGTCTCTAAAGAAACAAATCGATATGTTCATAGAGACAGAGAGAGAGAGAGAGAGAGAGAGAGAGAGAGAGAGAGAGAGAGAGAGAGAAAGAGAGATCATTTCTTTTTGTTTTGTTCACTAAAGCAGATGATGTTTTTGTTTCCTTTATTGTTTGTTCCATACTGTATCAACTCTGAATCATGCCAGTAACGCTCATTTGAATGAGGACAAAATTTGAATTGAAATGAGAGATGGCTGCACCATACCTATTTTGGGTTGGCTGGTTTCGTGAAACCAAATGAATGCTACGTGCAGTAACTGATACGTGCTACTTGCAGTAACTGATTTGAATGTGCAAACAAATGTGCAAAGCCAGCGCTATTATTTGCATCTCTGCCACACTACAGTAAGGTGGCCAGAACTCTGAGGTGAAAACCAGGGAATATTTCCATGAATTTTCTTTAGGAACCAGAGACATTCCTAGTTGTACTGTCAATATTATCATAATGAGTACTGTATTAGTTTTAGATATTGGGGTTTTCTTGTAGACCACCAAAAGTGACCAGAGCATCAAAATTGGAGACAATCCCTAAAAATCATGGTTGTCTGGTCACCCAACACTTCAGGTCAACTCAGTGTTAGTTGATGACCTCAGTTAGCTTCTCCTGTATTCTAACAGTAACCCAAAGGTCCTTTCCAGTGCCACCCCCCCCCCCCCCCCCCTCCTCAGGGCCCATTTAGAGGTCAAAGTTCACATTTGCCAAGGTCAGAGAGGTCAAGAAACAGGATGGATAGAAGCAGCCTATAAGAAAGGCAAGAAGAGTTAGAGAGGGTGTTGGAGATAATCTAAATCTAAATGGAAAAGAAGGGATTAAAAGAAAGAGAAAGAAAGAGAGTTAGCAGAGAGGAGGAGAAAAAAAAAGAAGAGAAGAAGAATCTCAGGGGATCGGAGGACAAGACTGGTTACCTGTTTGGGGGTCTTCCAGGGAGAAAACTGACCTGCAATAGTGAGAAAATACAAATATTTAGCCTGTTAAATAGTGTGTGTGTGTGTGTGTGTGTGTGGTGGGGGGGGGGTACATTAGCCTTTGCATTGAATGTCAACATGGCTTGCTAAGAGGGGCAAAATAAAGTACAGAACTAAAACCACCTTTCAGAAAAGATACTGGAGTATCTTGTCTAAATAAACACAGAACCAAAAGGACTCGAGGAACAGTTGAGGGGAAACACATCCACATTCTGTAAGAATTTGTTAGACTTTTATCATACAGCACAGTACAGCACAGCTGGTTCTGCTAGTGATGCAAGAGCCATAGCCATGACTGGGATGAACAAGCCCAGTGCTTATAGTAACACGCTCATCCCTCCACAAGCCTGGGGGCTGATGTCTTTGTGATGCAAGCATCAGCTGCATGACCTCACACACACACACACACACACACACACACACACACACACACACACACACACTCTCTCTCTCTCTTTCTCTCTCTTACACACAAATACACTCACTCATTCTCTCTCTCTCTCTCTCTCTCTCTCTCTCTCTCTCTCTCTCTCTCTCACACACACACACACACACACACACACACACACACACACACACACACACACACACACACACACACATTGTCACTCTCCCTCAAATCCCTAGATTACTGTTTATTTCAAATGAAGTACGTGATATGGTGTAGAGGGTTGTATAGTCACGAGTTTGGGAACAGGAATGATTCAGTCGGGAAGGCTAAGGCCGTAGCGTAGCTTATGGACAAGGACAGAGCTCACGGTTCATGGACTTGAGCCATTATCAGAGTAAATATCTCACACAATCTCTCTCTCTCTGTCTCTGAGACACACATACACACACACACACACACACACACACACACACACACACACACACACACACACACACACACAAACAAACACACACTGTTCTGTTTCTCTCTTTCACACGCTGTCTCTCTCATGCACTCTCTCTCTCTTGCACGCTCTATTGCACACTCACAAAACAGGCTCAGTGAACTTGAGCAGAGGAAAAAAAACAAATAAACAAAAATTATCTCTCCTCTCCAAAGCATGTAGCCTTTACATTTATTTATCTGCAACTCTCAGCCATTCATCTGAATACTGTAGCCAACCAACACAGACAGAAATACTGGAAGGTTCAAGCAAGTGGAGGACTTAAGGGATACAAAGCAGTGGAATCAGAGAAGTGTATTCATTCACACACACACACACACACACACACACACACACACACACACACACACACACACACACACACACACACACACACACACACAGTCTCTGTGGCTCTATGACTGTCTATTTGCTTTCTTTTATGTTCTACTATGGCTGGAAGCAATTAACAAAGACGTGTGATTGCTTATCGGTAGAAATAAAACCAAGAGAAGAAAATTGTGCTAAATGGTTAGTCAGAGCTTACAGTATGGATTGTGTTTCATTCAGTAACCAACCATCACAACAGAAGCCTGCTGTGTTTCTTGCTATTGGTTGAGAAGAGCTCATACTGTGCCTGCCTGCTACAACCAAGCAGCTCCTCAGCACATATAACATCAAATTAAGAGAAGAATAGACCAGAGCTCAGTTTGTCGATAATGATGTGTATGTGTTTGTGTGTGTGTGTGTGTGTGTGTGTGTGTGTGACTACATGCACTTACTGTCATTTTATAGTCAACATAAGTATGTACAATGGTCAGACTTTTCAGACTGACACACTTTTTTCACCTCCAGTTGGTTGAATGCAACTGTTTCCTTGTGGAACGATACGACATGACCGTTGTTACATGTTTCGCATTGATACGCACATAGGTGAAAAAGGAGCGAGGCAACAAATAAATATGGGCCCCCAAAGTCAGAAATAATTTTAACTTTTGAGGTCGCGTATTCCACAATAATAGGCCATTGCCTAGCTGTCATAGGTAAGTCAGGGAGTTAGCGCTTTAGTCAAAGCTATGCCGTCACGTTAGGTGATTATCTTAGAAGGGAGTCGATATTTGAAGAGAGAGAGAGTGTTTGCTGACCTGCCACATCATTGCCTTAAGATTGCCATATTGTATGAGTCACAAAAAACAACATGCAAAAAATCCATTTGTATAAAGATAGAAAAAATAAAGATCTATACAAACAAGTGCAGCTCTTTTATGTGTAGTCATATTCAACCGTTGGCAAACCCCATTGAAACACACAAGCAACAAGGGCCATACGTGACTGCTGTCTACGGTAAGAGTCTTTGACTTGAAGTATTTTCAATCATTGCATTTAAAAAGGCACTAAAAGCAAGTCCAACCAAAAGGGTAAATTCATTATTTAACATATGGGTTACATGAATTTAACCAAGACCAATTAAATTCTCCTGATAGCATAATAGTACTACTTAACTTAGTAGATAAAGTATTTTGATTGATTGATGTTGAATTTATTTCAGGGATGGATCTGTTGTTTCTGATCACTCTGCTGTCCTCAGGTAAGTGACAATGTGATGACAGAATTCATCATTCGACTTCATCTACAATACCACCATGTGTGTATGGTAAAGGCTGACCAGGAACATTTACTGGTGGATTCACTTACTAAATCTTCTAGTCAAGTGTTATAGATGAAATTTTGTTTACAAACACATCATCCTCACAGGACTCTGTGGTGTGTCCTCACGGGTGCCACGGCGATACCACTTTGTGAACCAGAACAAGACGTGGGAGGAAGCACAGACATACTGCAGGGACAAGTTCACCGACCTGGCCACCGTGGACAACATGGACGACATGAAGACTATGATAAACACAGTCAAAGATGGATATAATAATATGGTCTGGATTGGGTTAAGGAAGACTGGGGATTACATTTGGAGGTGGTCACTGCAGGATACCAGAGCCTACAGTCTGGAAGAGACCAACTTCACATCCTGGGGAAGCAGTGAACCAAACAATCTTCATGGAGATGAGGACTGTGTGTTGTTCAGGCAAGGTTACTGGATAGATGAACAATGCAAGAAAAAGTGGCGTTCCATTTGCTATTATGGTAAGACTTGAAATTTAAGACACTCAACACACTGTGTGTGTATGTGCGTTTGTGTGTGTCTGTGTGTGTGTGTGTGTGTGTGCATACATGTTTTTGTGGTTGTATTTTGTATTCAAATGTGAAGTTTGAACAAAATTCACTTCACATGTTACCATGGGGAGACATTAGATGGTAGAATCGAGTTTACCCTGCATGTGTGAGATTTCAATAGTGATGTCTACTAAAGTACTGTTCAACCTAGTAACATTAATAACATGGTCTTTCTGCCCTGTAATCAATTAAACATCTTTATCCTACAGAGGGACACACTCATAATGTGAGATACATTCTTATAAACGAGACAAAGAGCTGGAGAGATGCTCAGCAGTACTGCAGGGAGTACCACACAGATCTGGCCAGTGTGAGGAACCAGAATGAGAGCAAGATGATCATCCAGACAGCAGGGGCTGAGATTGTGTGGATCGGCCTGTACAAAGACTACTGGAAATGGTCAGACCAAACTCACTCCTTATTCAGGTTCTGGAGGGCAGGAAAACCTGATAATTTTGAGGGAAATGAGGATTGTGCTGCCACATGGCTACACGATGAGGGGAAATGGGGGGACAGGACATGTGATGAGAAACATCCATTCTTTTGCCATGAGAGTGAGTTAATGTTGATTCACTTCAATTCAATATGCTATTCTCTTCCTTAACTGAATTATTTAATATAAGTTAATGTATAGGGAAGAGAGTCCTCTGTTTACTTTCCACTGCTGTTCTCTTTTATCTACTCAGACAAGCTGGTCCTGATCCGTGAGAATAAGAGCTGGAAAGAGGCTGTGAACTACTGTGAAAGTCAGAACATGGAGCTGGTCTCTGCCTCCTTAGAGGAGCTCCAGGACTGGGTCAGGGAGGTGGCCAGTGGGGCCAGCACCCCTCATGTGTGGATGGGCCTGTTCTTCATGTGCCCCCTGGACCTCTGGTTCTGGACAAACAGGGTGACGGTGTGCCGCCATGATTGGGCCGCTGGAAACGGAACCGGGAAGGACGAGTGTGGTCGGGCGGGAGCCGTGCAGTCAGGAGGTGACAGGAAGTGGGTCAGCCGGCCAGAGACTGAGAGACTCAACTTCATCTGCAGAGCTTTTTAAGGTAGTGTGTGTGTGTGTGTGTTTGTGTGTGTGTGTGTGTGTGTGTGACTGTAAATACTGCTAATTGCTCATTTTTAAGGCTATAGACAAAGCTTTTACCATGTAGCTTTTGTTTGCTTTCAAAGGAATATACAGTTTCTATGGATCAGACCCAGGATGCGGTCCTTTGCTCAGCCTCCTCAGAAGGACTGGCCAATTGAGGTGGAGAAGACCAGGGAAAAAGCCGCCGTTTTGATGAAGTTTTTATTATTACCTCCGCCAAGGAGGTTATGTTTTCGTCGGCATTTGTCTGTCTGTCTCTGTCTGTGTATAACAAAACTCCAAAAGTACAGCTCGGATGGTTAAGAAAAATACTGTTGTGCCGTTGTGCTGACATGCTATATCAATAAGTAATAACACAACTTTGAAGATGTAGAAAAATGTATGTAGAAAAATAAATTCATAACATTTAAAAATGGAATAGACCTGTATCCCCTAGTGCCACAGACTATTTAAAAGTAAAATGTTGATGTGAAAAGCCAAAGAAAACTTTGTCTAGATTTAATGATGACTGATTTTGATTTAATTGTTATTCTTTATATAAATAAAGACTGTTTAATTGAGATTGGATTGATTTTTGTCTATTTCTCTCTCCACTGGATCCTGTAACATGACACTATTACATGGACCTCTATAGCCAACACAAGTCAAGATCCTAATGCACAATAAATAAATAAGTTAATAAAAAATAAATATGCATAATGGCTTGTGAACACAAAACTTATGTGAACCTATAGTCACTCTGCCTCCAACGTTACTGCACACACATAGTGGGTCATGTCAAGGTTGCCAAACCCATAAAAGCAGGTTTTACACTAATTTATACAGGTTTTATACTTTATACTTCAAAAATAATAAAAATATGCTCTTGTTCTATAAGTAACACTGAATAGTACGCAAATTGTATCTTCCTGTACAATGACGGCTTGCAGTCGTCTTTGAAAACATTAACTGATCTGCATTAAAAGGTGTACCGGAACATGTAAATGCCTAAAACACTGGATGCCTCTGTGTGGAGGGAAAAACGAAGGCCAATTTGCATTGACACCAGGAAAACACAGCTGTACTTCATGCCTAGGTTTTAGAGTTTTAGACCACTGGACAGATAGTGGACACGAGAAGCACTGAAACACGCAGACAGTCAGAAGAGGAGCACAAGAGACAAGACTGCAGAGGACTACAGTAAGAATCACTGGCAGTAATGCATTGCTTCATTTTTAGGAGCTTACATTTAATTATAATCAATTCTTTAATACATAGGCACATTAGAAAAATAACACTTTTGCTACAGGCTGACCAGAAATATTTACTGGTGGTTTCCAAATCTACTATTCTACTGTTACAGATATAATTCTTGTGTTTTTTTTATTGACATTATTTAGGGATGGATCCCTTGCTTCTGATCACACTACTGTTCTCAGGTCAGTAACCATCAAATAACGAAATCCAAATTCACTCTAATCTGTGGTGGTGAATTATGATCAGTGACTGTATTCAGTTTTACACACATCATCCTCACAGGACTCTGTGGAGTGTCCTCACGGGTGCCACGGCGATACCACTTTGTGAACCAGAACAAGACGTGGGAGGAAGCACAGAAATACTGCAGGGACAATTTCACTGACCTGGCCACCGTGGACAACATGGACGACATGGAGAATATGATAAACACAGTCAAAGATGGATATAATGATATGGTCTGGATTGGGTTAAAGAAGACTGGGGATTACATTTGGAGGTGGTCACTGCAGGACAGCAGGGCCTACAGTCTGGAAGAGACCAACTTCACATCCTGGGGAAGTGGTGAACCAAACAATGTTGATAAAAATGAGAACTGTACTTTCATCAGAAAAGGTAACTGGATTGATATAAAATGTGACTACAAGACGGCATTCATCTGCTATAATGGTAAGACTACCACTTGCAAAGTCTATGTAACAATATAGTAATGATCTTTAATGCCCCATGCTTAAATGAACATCTTTATCCTACAGAAGGACACAATCATAATGAGAGATACATTCTTATAAACGAGACAAAGAGCTGGAGAGATGCTCAGGCGTACTGCAGGGAAAACCACACAGATCTGGCCAGTGTGAGAGACCGGACTGAGAACCAGACAATCAACCAGATAGCAGCAGGGCATAATGTGTGGATCGGCCTGTATAAAGATGACTGGAAATGGTCAGACCAAACTAACTCCTCATTCAGGTTCTGGAGGCCAGGAATACCTGATAATTCTAATGGGAAAGAGGACTGTGCTGTCACATGGCTAAATGACCAAGGGAAATGGGGGGACAGGACATGTCATGAGACACATCCATTCTTTTGCCATGAGAGTGAGTTGATGTTCACTTACATCAGTTACATGTCTCCTCTTTAATTGTATTAACAAATTATTGTTAATTAGTATTTACTAGGTAGAGCTCTCTATTTACTACATGTCTCTCCCATTGCTGTTCTCTTTCGTTCAATCAGACAAGCTGGTCCTGATCCGTGAGAACAAGACCTGGAGGGAGGCTGTGGACTACTGTGAAGGGCAGAACATGGAGCTGGTCTCAGCCTCCACAGAGGAGATCCAGGGCTGGGTCAGGGAGGTGGCCAGTGGGGCCAGCACCCCTCATGTGTGGATGGGACTGTACTTCTTGTGTCCCATGAAGTTCTGGTTCTGGATCTTTGGGGAGACCTTGTGTAGTGATGACTGGGCTGCTGGAAAAGGTACCGGGAAGGACGAGTGTGGTCGGGCTGGAGCCGTGCAGTCAGGAGGTGAGATGAAGTGGGTCAGCCTGCCAGAGACTGAGAGACTCAACTTCATCTGTGAAGTCTTTTAAGGTAGGGGGCAGCATGTTGTACTCAGTGTGTGTGTGTGTGTGTGTGTGTGTGTGTGTGTGTGTGTGAGAGAGAGAGTGTGTGTGAGAGAGAGAGAGAGAGAGAGAGAGAGAGAGAGAGAGAGAGAGAGAGAGAGAGAGAGAGAGAGAGAGTCTGAGTGTCTTTGTATGTTTATGTTCAAAATTATATTTGTGTGAGGTACAGATGTCTAAATGTATGCATGTGTGTGTGTGTGTATGTGTGTGTGTGTGTGTGTGTGTGTGTTTGCTTGTTTTCAAAGGAATACTGTATACAAGTACAATCTCTATGGATCAAACCTGGGTGTGTGCTCCCTTGGCCAGCCTCCATAGATGAACTAACCAAGTGAGATGGAGAGGCCAAAAAAGAAGACCTTTTGAGTGGACAACTTTTGATGCAACACTCTTTGTTCAATCCATGCCTATGTTTAACACATGCTATTATTGATGTTATTGTTAATGTATTTTATTTTAAGAGTGATGGGCCTTCAGGGATTTGTATACATATACAGATTTAAATAAAGGTTATTGATTTATTATTTTATATGTTTTGTCTCATTCCCTCTGTATGAAATCCTGTATCATCAGATAGCTAGATGGAATTATATGGGCAGCAAAAATGTACAAACTAAAACAAACAAACAAAAACTAAACAAAACAAAAACTAAAAGCGCTCTGAGAGCACAGACCTCCACCAAGGCAATGTGGTCACAGACACAATATAAATCCCACCATGGTGTGCAGGATTATCGCCAAAACTTGGTGTTCTGGATCACCAATCACGACCAAAATTTAATCATCTGTTTCTTGTCCTAACACACGTTATCTGAAAATTTCATCCAGATACGTGTAGTACTTTTCAAGTTATTTTGTACATGTACAGACAGACAGACGCCGGCAAAAACATAACCTCCTTGGTGGAGGTAATAACAACGTACTGATGGCTTGTGAATTTGAACATAAAGTATTTGGACTTCTAGTCACTGTACCTCCAACTCTCTCAACAATTAGTCATGTGAAGATGGCCAGACCCATCAAACCCATTATACTTATGGACTAAACTTTAAAAACAATGTCAAAGATGTACCGGAACATTGCCTTTTCAAGGGATGCAAATCATGCATTCCCTGTGCTATGACAGTTTATTAGTTTTTTACAGGCTTATAAAAATTGCAAATGTGTAAGACACAGGATACCTCTGTGTGGAGGGATAAGTTGAAGACCAATTTGCATTCACACCAGGAAAACACGGCTGTATAACATGCCCAGGTTTTAGAGTTTTAGACCACTGGACAGATAGTGGACACGAGAAGCACTGAAATACACACAGACAGTCGGGAGAGGAGCACAAGAGACAAGACTGCGGAGGACTACAGTAAGAATCACTGGCATTAATGCTGTGCTGTATTTTTAGGAGCTTATAGTTAAAGAATCCATTGTTATACATATTATTAAAAAAAACTGTTGCTAAAGGTATTAATATTAATTTTCTTTGGTTCTTTGCTATAAACTACTGTATTAATATTACTGCTATTACAAATTACATATTTTTTAGCTGACAGACTTATAGAAGAACTGATATTATTCTGGGATGGATCACTTGCTTCTGATCACACTGCTGTTCTCAGGTCAGTGACCATCAAAGAAAGAACAGAGAGTGATGAAAGAATTCAAAATTCAGCTTAATATGTATTAATGAATTATGATCAGTGACTGAATTGTGTTTTACACACATGCCTTCTTTACAGGACTCTGTGGAGTGTCCTCACGGGTGCCACGGCGATACCACTTTGTGAACCAGAACAAGACGTGGGAGGAAGCACAGAAATACTGCAGGGACAAGTTCACCGACCTGGCCACCGTGGACAACATGGACGACATGAAGACTATGATGAACACAGTCAAAGATGAAGATATCAAAGACGGCACCTGGATCGGGCTGCGGAAGACTACGGATTCCATTTGGAGGTGGTCACTGCAGGACAACGGGGCCAACAGTCTGGAAGAGACCAACTTCAAATCCTGGGGAAGTGATGAACCAAACGATGTTGATGGAAAGGAGGACTGTGTTGTCTTTAAAGATGGTGACTGGGTAGATATAAAGTGTGACAGCCATAAGAAATTCATCTGCTATGATGGTAAGATTCGTTATAATGTATCCCTATCATTTAACCCTGTGTATGTGTGTGTGTGTGTGTGTGTGTGTGTGTGTGTGTGTGTGTGTGTGTACTGTGTGCTTCTGAGTGTGTGTGTGTGTACTGTGTGCACACTCACACACCTATAACTGGTTGCACTTATTCAAAGAAGGTTACTATGATGTCTCATATGGAAAACAAACAAACAAACAAACAAACAAACAAAAACACTAGAGTGATGGTGAGATGATGGCGAGATTTCTTGAATGCTCAAATGCTCAAAATTAATGTCATCAAGCAGTGAATAAATCCATTGTTTATTTCCATGACATGAAACCTTAAGGATGCTGTGTGTGAATTCTCTTACTTCTTACACTAATCGATTCAAGAACTTAACCCTTGTGTATCTGTATACAATATATTAGGTGAAGGGAAATGAGATTTATTATGAATTTCATAAGCTAATGAAATGTAGACTATTTGCCTTACATAACATCATGGAAAAATGTCATATTCAGGGCACTGTTTGTTTGTAAACTTCTGACACTGGCATGGTCCAAACTCCACAGTAACAGTACTGCCATCATTTTTAATGCCTTATGCTAAAAAGAGCATGTTTGCCCTGCAGAAGCAGGCACTCCAAATGAAAGATACATTCTACATACAAGGACAAAGAAGTGGATAGAGGCTCAGAAGCACTGCAGGGATGACCACACAGACCTGGCCAGTGTGAGGAACCATGAGGAGAACCAGATGATTAAAGACAAAGCCGGGAATAAAGAGGTGTGGATCGGCCTGTACAGAGACTACTGGAAATGGTCAGACAAAACTAACTCCTCATTCAGGTTCTGGAAGCAAGGAAAACAAGATAATTCTAGGGGGACAGATGACTGTACTGTCACATGGCTAAATCATGAAGGGAAATGGGAGGACAAAAAATGTAATGAGAAACATCCATTCTTTTGCCATGAGAGTAAGTTGATATTCATTTACTTCAATTCTATATCGTTTTCTCTTCCTCAACTGTAATATTTAATATGAATTAATGTACAGAAAGGAGAGGCCTCTGTTTATTGCATGTACAGTAGATTCCATTGCTGTTCTCTTTTGTTTACTCAGACAAGCTGGTCCTGATCCGTGAGAATAAAACTTGGATGGAGGCTCTGGACTACTGTGAAAGTCAGAACATGGAGCTGGTCTCAGCCTCCTCAGAGGAGCTCCAGGGCTGGGTCAGGGAGGTGGCCAGTGGGGCCAGCACCCCTCATGTGTGGATGGGCCTGTACTTCTTGTGTCCCATAGACTGGTTCTGGATCAGTGGGGTGACTGTGTGTGTTTCTGACTGGGCCGCTGGAAACGGAACCGGGAAGGACGAGTGTGGTCGGGCGGGAGCCGTGCAGTCAGGAGGTGAGATGAAGTGGGTCAGCCGGCCAGAGACTGAGAGACTCAACTTCATCTGCCATAAACATTAAGGTAGAGTATGTCTTGTACTGTATACTTTGAGTGTGTTGAAAACTGTAACTGTAGTTCATTTTTATTATTAAAATACATAAAGATTTTATATGTTTTTTTGCTTTCTTGTTTGCTTTTAGGAGGGATTTCCATCTCCATAGACCAAATACCTACCACTGCCAACATCATGTCTACAATGATGGATCAGTCATAGGCTTTTGTTGGCAATGTGCTTAGGTCTAAAATCATGCATCTTGCATCTTTTGATGCAATTTTAAACTAATTTTAAACAAAAATGTTTTATTGTGATGATTATATCCAAGACAGGACCAACTGTCCAAGTTTTGATGTCAACCATTCTATTTCTTCCTACTGCAGTGACAAAATGACCTACTTGACAATAGACGTGGTTGTTGAATGTTGTGGATGATCACTTTAATCTTCAAAGATTTGTATGATTTTATGATTAAGATGATATGTATGATTAAGACTTTTAATTTTTCAATGACTGAAATTGTATGGGAACTTAACTTCTTTAATTAAACAATAACTATTTCAATCAAATGTTTTTTTTTTTTTTTCAAATGAAACGATTTGAAATGGAGTGATTGTTTTAATTATTATTATTTCAACTGTTCTGCCTTGTGTATCGGTATTGGAAATAAAACAAAGCAAATATAAAACACCTCTCCTTGTCTCAATTCATACATGTTCTTTATGTACAGTACATCATTGCTCACTGGGTTTAAGGGCTGTACACAATAACTTCTATTAAAGGTTTAGTCAGCAATGTTATGTGGCTAGGAAACACAACAGTTTTTCTGATATAAAATAATCACATGATTGATTAAATTTTCATTTTCATTTTCACGGGCTACCATAAAAAAACTGCCAAATAAATAAATGAATAAATAAAGACAGAGAGAGAGAGAGAGAGAGAGAGAGAGAGAGAGAGAGAGAGAGAGAGAGAGAGAGAGAGAGAGAGAGCAGCCTGCTCCCCAAACAATAGCATGAGATTTTCCAGAGTGACTGAAGACAGGGGTGAGTTACCTCTGCTACAGACTGTGACATGTTTTGTTTGGTCCTTGGGTTAAATATAATGTAGGTTTTGTTGGTCAAAAGCATATCCACAAACATAAACACACATGATTTCCACCAGTGTTGCTGACTGTACCTTTTACATTATGGAACACAATCACAATTTGTTTCCTGTGTCATTGCCATTTAAATTACTCTGGAGATCATCCACTTTGCATTTGCAACAAACTTACTAACACACACACACACACACACACACACACACACACACTGAAGAGAGAAGCATTATATTGGAATAGGATCATAGATACAAGATCATCTGAGACAAAGAAACTGAAAAGTACAAAAAGAATCACACTCTGTGATGCGTCCTCATCGGATGCAAATACAAAACCACTTTAGGAACCAGTTAGTATCTTAGTTAGTTGCCACTGGGAAATGCATACTGTATGCATAGTAAACCCCTTGTATGAATGCATAATAATGAATGATGTCATAAAGTATACATGACCTTAGGCACAACATGTCCAAAGGCCAATTTGCATTGGCGTCAGGCAAACACAATAGAACAAGGTCAGCTTTTAGAGTATAAGACCACTAGAAAGACGCAAGAAGCACTGAAACACACAGACAGACGAGAGAGGAGCACAAGAGACAAGACTGCAGAGCACTACAGTAAGAATATAGCTTATAGTTAAAGCTTATAATTAAAGAATCAATTTTTATGCAGATTAGAAAAAATACAGCTGCTAAAATCTAGCCAGAAATATTCATTTTCTATTGAAATATTTGTTTTCTATGATTAATATCTTGCTATGAAAGATAATATATTTTTGTTTTGTTGACAGACTCACTAATATTATTCTGGGATGGATCATTTGCTTCTGATCACACTGCTGTTCTCAGGTCAGTGACCATCAAATGGTGACGACAAAGTGATGAAAGGATTCCTAATTCACCTTTTTCTGTGTTAATGAATTATGATCAGTTTTACACACACCTGTCCTCCCCACAGGACTATGTGGTGTGTCCTCACGAGTGCCACGGCGATACCACTTTGTGAACCAGAACAAGACGTGGGAGGAAGCACAGACATACTGCAGGGACAAGGTCACCGACCTGGCCACCGTGGAAAACATGGACGACATGAAGACTATGATAAACACAGTCAAAGATGGATATATTAATAAGGTCTGGATTGGGTTGCAGAAGACTGGGAATTACATTTGGAGGTGGTCACTGCAGGACAGCAGGGCTTACAGTCTGGAAGAGACCAACTTCACATCCTGGAAGAAGGGTGAACCGGACAATCGTCGCGGAGATGAGAACTGTATGAGGTTCGAACAAGGTTACTGGATAGATGCGGGATGTACAGCACCACATCGGTTCATCTGTAGCAATGGTAAAACTTCCTTTTTGTATTTATGACTTCTGTTATACTTCATGTGTTCGAATGTGCAAGTACATGTATGTGTGTGCAAATCCTGTCTCCTGTCTGCCTGTGCAAGTGCGTATGTGTCTTCATTCTGCCTGATATTTGCTCATGATTTTATGTCTAACCTAGCCTGGCGAATGCCAAACTAAAAATCACAAGTGACCTTCCTATTGCATTTCGTGTAGCGGAAGCATTGTTTACGATTGTCCAGAGCCGTTTAATGGGCGCTACGAATGTCTATCATACCTTGGAGCCAATACCAGAGCCACCATGTGACGTAAAATGCAATCAAGGGCTGTACAAATCCCTTTTTGTTCTTATGTCTAACCATCTTTTAGTGATCATTTACACATTATCTTACAAATTGAACATCTCCGTCTTTCAGAGGGACGTGACCAAAGCGAAATATACACTTTGGTACGAGAGGCGAAAATTTGGAACGACGCTGAGAAGTACTGCAGGGAACATCACACAGATCTGGCCAGTGTGAGGAACCAGACTGAGAACCAGATGATCAAACAGATAGCAGGGGGTGAGACTGTATGGATTTACTTTTAATTTTTCAATGATTGAAATTTTATGGGAACTTAACAACTATTTCAATCAAATGTTGTCATTTAGCGATTTTGTGAACGATTTGTAATGGAGTGATTGTTTTAATTATTATTATTTTAGCTGTTCTGCCTTATGTATCGGTATTTAAAATAAAACAAAGCAAATATAAAACATCTTTCCTTGTCTCAACTCATACATGTTCTATGTACAGTTCATCATTGCTCACCGGTTTAAGGGCTGCACACAATAACTTCTAAATGCTTAGTCAGCAATGTTATGTGGCTGGGAAACACAACAGTTTTTCTGATACAAAATAATCACATGATTGATTACATTTTCATTTTCATCGGAGACCATTACAAAATACAGTATTTGTTTAAGTCCCCAAGTCTAAATAAAAAAAAAAAGAGAACAAAAGAGGGCAGCATGTCCCCCAAACAATAACACAGAGATTTTCCAGAGAGACTGAAGATAGGAGTGAGGAACCTCTACTAGAGGCTGGTTTTGTTTGGTCCTTGGGTCAAATATAATGTAGGTTTTGTTGGTCAAAAGTATCCACAAACATAAACACATGATTTTCATCCAGTGTTGCTGACTGCACCTCTAACATTATGGAACACAATCATAATTTGTTTGCTGAGTCATTGTCATTTAAATTACTCTGGAGATCATCCACTTTGCATTTGCACACACACACACACACACACACACACACACACACACACACACACACACACACACACACACACACAGAGCAAAGAGAGAAACGGGTACCACTTTATAATAACTATCCTCTATAAATGGTTATTAAATCACTTATTAACATTAGTAAGAAGTTAATTGGAAAGTTTGTGGTTTCAACCAGTTAGATGATTTAATTTCATCAGTTTTTTTTGCCATTTTATCATTCAACCATAACAAACTGTAAACTAACTGTTAACTATGCTGTAAAATTTCTGCTAATTACTGTAACTGTTATCTATTAACAGTTAAATAATTACTTACTGATGTTAATAAGCAATTTAACAACCATTTATAGAAGGTCAAGAAACATCATTACAATAAGATCATGGATACAGGATCATCTGAGACAAATAAACTGAAAACTACAATAAGAATCAGAGAACTCTCTGATTCCTCTTCATCGGGTGCAAATACAAAACCACTTTGGGAGCCAGTTGTGACACTGTCACATAATTCTACGATCCCTAAAATAATTATGTTTGCACAAATAATTATAAAGTGTTAAAATTGCAACATGGTTTAGGGTTATCCATATTATTATTGGTCTCCATGATTATTATGCCCGAACTAGCCCTGTATGCGTATTTATAACGCATAGCTGTATGTGTGTGTTTTGTTTTGGTAATCAGCTGATTGTGTGATCGGCTGACGGGTTACCTGTCAAACCGGGTCAGCTGACGTGAGACCTGTCAATCTTCGTCAGCTGACTGACTTGTCAATGTGACGTGATGGATTTTGGAAATGGATAAAATAGCGCGGAAGTGTGCTGGGAGGGGAGCTTGTTTAACGCGGGGAGTCTCGTTTTGTGACCCGTAAAGTCTCCATACTTTGCAAAGTGGATTACCTGTCTAGTAACTCACCTCAAGCCAGGACAGCCATCGAAGTGCCGTGGAGGTGAACAACGTTAACGTTACCGGTGAGGCGGATCCTTCTGTTTTCGTTTGCCGGGTGGTTTTTTCATTCATTGAGATCTCTTTGAGTTTATCGTTTTTTTTTGCTTCTGTTGTGGAATATATTTTTGCCTTTTTTGTGGGATTACTGGGACTGTTGCTTGGGACTAAGTTTTCTTCTATATTTTTGCTGGGATCGTGTTTTGCCGGGATCGTGTTTTTTTCCCTTTTTGGAGAGACTGGGCCGCTGCGTGAAAGTGCTTTGAGGGCGCGCACAGCCGTGAATGTGTGCGCGCTACTGTGGAACTTTGGGACTGTGTGTGAGACTGGGGATTTGGTGCATACGTGTGTGTGTGTGTGTGTGTGATGAGTGAAAGCTGGCCAGCTGAGTTATTGTGAAATATACATCTGAAACGTATTTCTTGGTGTTATTACTGTGTATTTTCTGGTGCATTCATACATTTTTCTTATAATACATTTCAATCGAATCTGAACCCGTTTTATTTAACGTAACATTCTTAAAAGACATTGCCGAGTGTTACACAGTTAGTAACTTAGTTAGTTTCAAATGGAAAACGCATACCGTAAGCATAGCAAACCACTTGTATGAATGCATAAACATGGATGATGTCACATAAAGTGTACCTGATCTTAGGCACAACATGTCCAAAGGCCAATTTGCATTTGCGTCAGGCGAACAGAATATAACATGCTCAGCTTTCAGAGATAAGACCACTAGAAAGACAAGAAGCACTGCAACACAGAGACAGTCAGGAGAGGAGCACAAGAGACAAGACTGCAGAGCACTACAGTAAGAATATAGCTTATAGTTAAAGCTTATAATTAAAGATAATAATTTTATAATTTTATGCAGATTGGGAAAAACACTGCTGCTAAAATCTGGCCAGAAATATTAGCTTTTAATGAAATATGTGTTTTCTGTTATTCATTTTCTGCTATAAAAGATTATATACAGCTTATGTTTTTGTTGACAGACTCATTGATATTATTCTGGGATGGATCACTTGCTTCTGATCACACTGCTGTTCTCAGGTCAGTGACCCTCAAATGATGATGAAAGAATTCCTAATTCACCTTTTTCTGTGTTACTGAATTATGATCAGTTTTACACACCCGTCCTCCCCACAGGACTCTGTGGTGTATCCTCACGGATGCCACGGCGATACCACTTTGTGAATGAGAACAAGACGTGGGAGGAAGCACAGCAATACTGCAGGGACAAGTTCACCGACATGGCCACCGTGGACAACATGGACGACATGAAGACTATGATAAACACAGTCAAAGATGAAGATAACAAAGGCGCCACCTGGATCGGGCTGCGAAAGACTGGGAATGACATTTGGAGGTGGTCACTGCAAGACAGCAGGGCCTACAGTCTAGAAGAGACCAACTTCACATTCTGGAAGAAGGGTGAACCAAACAATCTTCATGGAGATGAGAACTGTATGTTGTTCAGGCAAGGTTACTGGATAGATACGGGATGTACAGCACCACGTCGGTTCATCTGCAGCAATGGTAAAACTTCCTTTTTGTATTCATGACTTCTGTTATACTGTATTCACCTTCTGACTTTTTTCATGTGTGCGAATGTGCAAGTATGTGTGTGCAAATCTTTCTGCCTGTGTGAGTGTGTATGTGTCTTCACTCTGCCTGATATTTGCTCATGATTTTATGTCTAACCTAGCCTGGCGAGTGCCAAACTAAAAATCACAAGTGATATTTAGTCTGGAGACCTACCTATTGCATTTCTCATAGCGGAAGCATAGTTTACGATTGTCCAGAGCTGTTGATTGGGTGCTACGAATGTCTATTATACCTTGGAGCCAATACCAGAGCCACCATGTGACGTAAAATGCAATCGAGGGCTGTACAAATCCCTTTTTACTCTGTGATTGGATACCGAAAGCAAGCGAGAAAATCGGTCATGGTCACCATGCTGCTTTGCAGAGTGAAATGAAATAAGGCTATGTCTAACCATCTTTTAGTGATCATTTACACATTACCTTACACATTGAACATCTCTGTCTTTCAGAGGGACGTGACCAAAGCGAAATATACACTTTGGTACGAGAGGCGAAAATTTGGAATGACGCTGAGAAGTACTGCAGGGAACATCACACAGACCTGGCCAGTGTGCGGAACCAGACTGAGAACCAGATGATCAAACAGATAGCAGGGGGTGAGGATGTATGGATTGGCCTGTACAGAGACTACTGGAAATGGTCAGACCAAACTAACTCCTTATTCAGGTTCTGGAGTCCAGGTGTAACACATAACACTGCAAGGAAACAGGATTGTGCTATGACTAAACTAAATACAGGAGGAGAGTGGGGGGACACAAACTGTAACAAGACAAGTCCGTTCTTCTGCTATGAGAGTGAGTGTCTGTATTTGTTTTTCAATGCAACAATTTAATCCCGACTTTGACATTTTTGACAAAGTTCAATTCAAGGCTTGTTCTTACTGTAGAATATTGTGAAGAGTCTTTTCTTATCCATTGTTTTTCTCTATAGATAGCCCATACAAGCTGGTCCTGATCCGTGAGAATAAGACCTGGAGCGAGGCTAAGGACTACTGTGAAAGGAAGAACATGGAGCTGGTCTCAACCTCCTCAGAGGAGCTCCAGGGCTGGGTCAGGGAGGTGGCCAGTGGGGCCAGCACCCCTCATGTGTGGATGGGCCTGTTCTTCATGTGCCCCCTGGACCTCTGGTTCTGGACAAACAGGGTGACGGTGTGCCGCCATGATTGGGCCGCTGGAAACGGAACCGGGAGGGATGAGTGTGGTCGGGCGGGAGCTGTGCAGTCAGGAAGTGATATGAAGTGGGTCAGCCGACCAGAGACTGAGAGACTCAACTTCATCTGCAGAGCCTTT
>JAODXP020000026.1:17909853-17912353 GCA_027497455.2 Sardinella longiceps | reverse complement strand
GTTGTTTACATTGTCGCTTGGACCAAATCCTCACCAAATCCTATGACCTTCTAGACTGTTCTGTGTGTGTGTGTGTGTGTGTGTGTGTGTGTGTGTGTGTGTGTGTGTGTGTGTGTGTGTGTGTGTGCCAAATCCTATGACCTTCTAGACTGTTCTGTGTGTGTGTGTGTGTGTGTGTGTGTGTGTGTGTCTGTGTGTGTGTGTGTGTGTGTGTGTGTGTGTGTGTGTGTGTGTGTGTGTGTGTGTGTGTGTGTGTGTGTGTGTGTGTGTGTGTGTGTGTGTGTGTGTATGTGTGTGTGTGTGTGTGTGTGTGTGTGTGCCAAATCCTATGACCTTCTAGACTGTTCTGCACCTATGGAGACTGTGACTGAGTGTACCTTGCTGTCCTGTGTGTAGGAGAGGAGTTGATATATGGACACTTGGCCAGCACTGGTTGGGCCTGGCCAACTGGTCCAATGTGGGGCAACTGTGCTGTGAGTGTGTGTGTGTGTGTGTGTGTGTGTGTGTGTGTGTGTGTGTGTGTGTGTGTGTGTGTGTGACTGATAGTCAATGCTGAGGGGACTGTGCATACAGGGCTGAGCTTGGAGTGTGTGTTAGTGACTGTGTGTGAGTGTGTGTGAGTGTGTGTGTGCGTGTGTGTGCGTGTGTGTGTGTGTGTGTGTGTGACTGATAGTCAATGCTGAGGACTGTGCCTCAGGGCTGAGCTTGGAGTTTGTGTGAGTGACTGTGTGTGTGTGTGTGTGTGTGTGTGTGTGTGTGTGTGTGTGTGTGTGTGTGTGTGTGTGTGTGTGTGTGTGATATGTGACTCATTGTCACTGCTGAGGGGACTGAACTGTGCTTACAAGGCCGAGGTTGGAGCTCTGCGTGGCCAGGCAATGTCTGTGTGTGTGTCGTGTGTGTGTGTGTGTGTGTGTGTGTGTGTGTGTGTGTGTGTGTGTGTGTCTGTGTGTCTGTGTGTGTGTGTGTGTGTGAGACTCATGCGTGGTCAGGCAACAGCGGGCCATTGCCACTGGGACTCATTGAAAGCATCCGCCTAGCACAGCAGCCCACACAACCATCTGCCTTTGAGCAGTGTGTGTGTGTGTGTGTGTGTGTGTGTGTGTGTGTGTGTGTGTGTAGAGAGAGAGAGAGAGAGAGAGAGAGAGAGAGAGAGAGAGAGAGAGAGAGAGAGAGGGAGGAGGATGAAATTGAACACAGCAGATTTGTTGCTCCTACACACTCTGTAAATGTGCTGCTGCAGTCCACAGCAAGCGAGGAAGAAGAACAGATGAAGAGACAACGAAATGGAGTGCAGGAGAGAGAGAGAGAGAGAGAGAGAGAGAGAGAGAGAGAGAGAGAGAGAGAGAGAGAGAGAGAGAGAGAGAAGGGCAGAAATTACATGATTTAATAACACATAAACACACACACACACAGACACTGACACAGACACAGATTCAGACACGACAAACAGACACACACACACACGACACACACACACACACACACACACACACACACACACACACACACACACACACACACACACACACACACACACACACAGCAAAGGGAAGCCAAGCTAAGTGACCACAGACAGTCATTAGCATATTAAATGGGGGAATACGGTGCTTAGAGAGTGAGGCTATCAGAGAGGGCCAGATGGATGAGGTGGAGAATGACCAATAGGGTTGGAGAGATAATGACCAATAGGGTTGGAGAGATAATGACCAATAGGGTTGGAGAGATGAAAGGGTGCCAGACAAGAGCTTCACCCCACCAAAGATCAACAAGAGCGGGGCAGCCAAAGAGTACTGTCAAAAGGGGGGGGGAGAGAGAGAGAGAGAGAGAGAGAGAGAGAGAGAGAGAGAGAGAGAGAGAGAGAGGGAGAGAGAGAGAGAGAGAGAGAGAGAGAGAGAGAGAGAGAGAGAGAGAGAGAGAGGGGGGGATGAGAGAGAGAGAGAGAGAGAGAGAGAGAGAGAACAGAGAGAGAGAGAGAGAGATAGAGTGGGAATGGAAAAAGAGGTTGAAAGCAGAGTAACAGACAGGGAGAGAGATGTAGAGAGAGAGAGAAAGTATAAAGAGAGAGAGAGAGATGGGAAAGAGAGAGAGAGAGAGAGAGAGAGAGAGAGAGAGAGAGAGAGAGAGGAGAGAGAGAGAGAGAGAGAGAGAGAGAGAGAGAGAGAGAGAGAGAGAGGAACAGAGGAGTGTTGTGGTAATTAGACTAGATGGCGTGTGTCTACTCTGCTGACGATGGAGGGCCAAATTGCCGGGCATTAAGAGGTGGGACATCATTCCAGTGGAATAGTGACAGTTTTATTAGGCCGCATAATAGGCTGGCTAAACGCACACGCACGCACACACACACACACACACACACACACACACACACACACACACACACTACACACACATAATAGGCTGGCTAAACGCACACCAGCCTCGCTTCCTATCCTTGATTGGGCTTGGCCACCGAACTCCTTCCAGCCGGAGTGATGGGGTCAAGATTCAGCACTCGTGTGTG
>JAODXP020000026.1:17891568-17894068 GCA_027497455.2 Sardinella longiceps | reverse complement strand
GTGACTGCATCGCCTTGGTGGAGGTCTGTGCTCTCTGAGTGCAAAAAAAACGCACACATCCAGAGTTTAACAGATGCTGGACTAAAAGACTTCAGAAATAAAAATGACTAAAAATAACGGTAGTCTGCACAATGTAAAACTCCTTATTAGAGGTTTTTAATCACCAAGTGGCGTTTCATGGCTGATGTCTGAAGAAGGGAGTTTTCAGTGTGTGGACTACCGCCATTTTTATTTTGCTTTTCTAGTTAGAGGTGAGGGAGAAAGATGCGCTCAACTCCGTTAACGTAAAAAGAGGGTTTGGGTGCATAAAACAAAGGGAATACTGAATGGTAAAGAAAGTAAACACACTCTCAAGCTTTGACTCTTAACTACTTTCTTAATGAGATGTCCAAGACGGACGCGTTTCGGCCTTTGCCATCCTCAGTGTCTTTTCTAGTTATCACTGTTCTGAGACCAGTGCGGTCCGGTTGGGGTGGGCTAGAGGTGCCAGACTGGGTGAGACTGAAGCCTTTTCCTCTCACAGTCAGGGGTGGCCAGCCAAATGGAGAGAAGAGGAAATCGATTTACCCCCCACTCAGTGCACCAGTCGAGATACAGCAGGCCCAAAACCAGCACATGCGCGCGCGCGTGCACACACACACACACACACACACACACACACACACACACACACACACAAACACACACACACACACACATGTACGCACACACGCGCACACACACACGCGCATGCACACTCACACTCCTTTGCTCACTCTCACAGTACAGCTATGTAAGGGAGGAACAGGCACTGTGATTTGTATAAGATTTAAACCAGTAGGTAGATTACCAGCTATCTTGAACACACAAACACACACACGCACACACACACATGTACGCACGCACGCACACATGCACACACACACACACACACATACACACACACTCAAACACTCACACACACGCACACACACACACACACACACACACACACACACACACACACACACAAACACACACAGACAAACACAGACACAGACAAACACAGACACACACACACACACACACACACACACACACACACACACACACACACACACACACACACACACACACACACACACACACACACACACACACACACACACACACACACACACACACGGCCGGTGATAGAATCCTTTAGATCCTCTGGATCCAACATGGTGCCCTGTCCAAGCAGCCAGCCCCGCTGGTACCTGTTTCCATGGCAACCTGTAGAGGAAGCCTCTGCAGCTGAACTGTGGGCTCTTTCACGCTGGACACCCCAACACCGCTAAACACACACACACACACACACACACACACACACACACACACACACACACACACACACACACACACACACACACACACGGTGAAGCTTTACTATACAAACTACCATCGCTAACAAACAGGGGGGGCATTTAAAAAAAATAAAAAAATAAATAAAAGACTTCCTCAGCCCAGCAACCTGGCACACGTGCGCACACACACACACACACACACACACACACACACACACACACACACACACACACACACACACACACACTCTCACACAGGGAGAAAAAGACTTCAGTAAAAAGACTTCTGACCCAGCCAGTGGTTCAGACAGAGTTGACACACAGCTCCATCTTCCTGAGTGACATTTGCACTGGGCACCTGTGTGTGTGTGTGTGTGTTGCCACCTCACCAAGTCACCCCTGGGACAAGGAGTGTGTCTCCTGCACCTTAACCAAGCTCACACACACACACACACACACACACACACACACACACACACACACACACACACACACACACACACACACACACACACAAACTCCTTTAATCTAAATGTCAACTGGAACGATTCCGGAAAGAAAAGAGCTCATGTTCTCATCTTCATTCCAGCTTCACCGTTTCCTCTCACACTCAGACACTCACACACACACACACACACACACACACACACACACACACACACACACACACACACACACACACACACATACACACAGAAGCTTCAGCGCAATCCTGGCACGTACGCAATTGTGCCAGGACGTGCGTTTGTGTGTGTGTGTGTGTGTGAGTGCATTTGATCATGTGTGTGTATATATCGCTGTGTGTGGCATATTTGTATGGTACTGTATTATTTACTCTCTCTTTCTCTCTGACCCCCCCCCCCCCCACACACACACACACACACACACACACAAAAGAGAAAGAGAAACGAAAAGAGAAGAGGGAGCGAGTGAGAGAGAAAGAGGGAGAGTGACAAGAGGAGGGGGGGGGGGGTAAAATTAGGAGAAAAGGGGGTGAGTGAATGAGGGAACAAGAGAAAGTGAGACAAGAAGAGAAGAGAGAGGGAGAGAGTAAGAGAAAAAGAGGGAGAGTGACAAGAAGGGGGATAAAAATGGAGGAAGTGTGGGTGAGTGAACGAGGGAGAGAGAGGGAGAGAGTGAGAGGGAGAGAAAAACGGAGTCCTTAAGGAGAGTTAGCCTTTAACAAGCTATCAGGA
>JAODXP020000026.1:17869068-17871568 GCA_027497455.2 Sardinella longiceps | reverse complement strand
AACTGTTGCTATGGTGCATTCTATTTCCTTTATGCTCTTTGGTGAAAGACAAATGAAACAAGGAAAAGGAACTTGCTGTCCATACTGTACATAACAAACACACACAAGCTGTGGATCTCTCTCTCAGAAACCTATATGTCTAAGTTAGCCTAATAAGGAAGCTCGGGGAGACAGCTCCTAACTTGTAACCCATGACAACTCCAGATGAGAATCTCTCCTGGTCTGGTCTGGCACTGGCTAGTGTGTCATGCTAGCAGGAGTTAGCCCCCAGGCAGCTATTAGACAGGCTGTCAGGGCACAGTCTGGAGTCATGACCACTGCTTCTGATCTTTAGGACATCCAGGGCCAAAGTATAAGCAGTATAAAATAGCTCGCTGCCAACTAGCCAGAACCCAAAAAAGCTCTTCTTGTCTTCTGGGTTGGGTTTCTTTTATTTTCTTTGTCTTTTTTTGTCTTATCTTCTCTCTTTTTTAAAGTCTCTTTGAATCTTCTCATGTCTTTGATGTAAAGACAGACATGTTCTAAGAAATCTAAAGTTCGCTTGACAGAAGATCACTCTGTCTCCAAGTTCAATCCACTTGGTAGATTTCATCACTCTAGTGTAAAAAAAAAAAAAAAAAAAAATACATTGCAGTGTAAAAATCCATTTTAAAGTATTCTATGACTAGATCTTTATATCTAATTTCTAGTTCATAGAATTCATTCTCATGAACATCTTTCACCATTTTAAGATAAGGTGAGACTATCACACTAGACTATCACAAACAAAGAGCAGACAGGTTAAGGCCTTAAAGACATGAGGAAAAAAGTTTGGGGAATTAACTTAAGAGCATTTACATAATGATTCAATACAATTTCAACACGAGGATATGGAAAACGAGTGTGTGCAGTGCACCACCCATTCACATTGCACACACACTTATACGCACATGCACACGCACACACACACACACACACACACACACACACACACACACACACACACACACACACACACACACACACACACACACAAAGAAATAAAACAGGGCTGTCAAGACACAAAGTAGGGAAGCATGATGACCTGTCTTTAAAGCAGTGAAATGGGGGCTATTAAGTTGTACCAGAACAACCTTCCATTTCATGCACTTTACGCTCTCACTTTACGCTGCAGCGCCGGCTGCGACAAGCCCCAAATGAACTCTGCAGCTGCCCGCTGTTTGCTCTTGTGTAATGCCTGCTCAGTTTTACGCCACTTCAACAATGCGGCGGGTCTCGAACAGGCAAGGAAGGCGACCTGTGAGAGCAGTGTCACGACTAAAGTAACGTATGATCAGCGAGGTACCTCAGAGTCCATTAAAGACAAGAGTCTTCAAAAGCGTCTCTTTAAAGGGGTTAAGTGAGGGAACTCGAGGTGAGGAAGAAGAAGAGGAAGAGGGGGTGGGTGTTATTTTTTTTGTAGCTTAAAAGGATATGAAAAAAACTCTTATTCAGGAACAAGCTAACCTGCTACACCTTTGAATTATTTCATTATTGGAGTTCAGCACTTTCTACTTTAGATACAGATATACTTTACATAGAGACTTGAAGTGCCAAATCACAGGTGTCATGACTTGATTCATGAGTCATGGCAAAAATAAAAAAAAAGGATGCAGTGTTTCAAGTCAAAATAATAAGTAATGCATTGTACACTTAAGTAACACAGACAGACAGATGAAAACAAACAAACAAACAAATAAACTAAACTGAAGATAATGGAAGTCAGTAAAGTCAGTAGAGTGAGCATCTAGCCTGACCATCGCCTTTCTATGCAATTCCACTCAATTCTCATCTCACTCCAAAGCTCCATCTGGGAGCTTGAGAATATGATAGGCTCAGTCAAGGGCTGATCCAATGTTTTTGTATTTTAAACACCTCCAGAGAGTAATTGTTTCTCAATAGCCAAGGATCCAGACCCTCATAAGGGTAAAGCGTAAAGCATAGACCGAGGGGCTGGTTGTGACCAGGGTAGTAAGTGTTCTGATGCAATGAAGTGTGTTGCATGCAAGAAAGCAAAAAAAACAAAACTCAAGGACAAGACAGAGATGCAGAGGGGGCCAGCAACAGGTCACATAGATCGGAACACTTGTATCGTAAAAATGCCTTGAGGCATTTATTTATTCATTTATTTATTTATTTATTTTTTATTATGTATTTATATATTTTTCATCATACTGCATCTCTTGAACCAAACAAGAAAATGCAGAGAGGGTGATTTCTCAAGGTCTATGTGTTAATCAAAAGTTATAGAGCGGAGCACTCTAGAATCTTTAGTTTCTCAAAGTTGCCTCTCTAAGAACTGGCACGCTAGCAAGCATTCTGTTAAGGATGCTTTCTTGACATTACCTTAAGAAACAGTCTGTAAATACTTTGTGGTTGCTAGAGCAACCATGTATGCTCTCCACCATAACTTAATTATGTGCATCATATCTCTAGGATCAAGCATGCGTATGAAGAGAAGGAGATATCTTCCTTGATGTTT
>JAODXP020000026.1:17854068-17856568 GCA_027497455.2 Sardinella longiceps | reverse complement strand
CCCCCGTCGTCTGTCAACGGACATGTACAGTCTGAACCTAACGTTAATGTTTTACATGTGATATAATACAGCATCATTTAGAAGGTATTCTATGTTAGCGATGCATATCTATTTTCTTTAGTGGGGCAAACAGCTGTGTTACTGTGGGAGCTTAAAAGCAGACAGACAAACAGACAGACAGATAGACAGACAGATAGACTGACCCTCATTTCATTTGAGTCACACCGCTCCCTTCCATCTCTCTCTCTCTCTCTCTCTCTCTCTCTCGGCTTTAATCCCTCTGTTTGGAAAACACAGACGGTGTCAGCGAAGCCCATTGTGCAGGGCCTAATCTGACCGTCAGCCAATTAGGAAGTGGCGGGACTTCCCTAATGCACACGGCATTATGGGACGGGATTAGGGGGCGGCATTCCGCTGGCGACAACACTGGCAGACGGGCCGTGGGCGTTAGCAGGCCAGCGAGGTGGACGCCGCTCGCTCACTCACTCGCTCGCTCCAAATAGGATACGGAGACTGAGGCCAGGCCGTGTGTGTGTGTGTGTGTGTGTGTGTGTGTGTGTGTGTGTGTGTGTGTGTGTGTGTGTGTGTGTGTGTGTGGTGGGGTGGGGGAGGGAAGGGAGAGGAGTGTGAAGCTAAATCCTGCTTTCATGGCACTTTCTGTTCACGCGCCAAAAAAAAAGAAAAAAAAAAAGAAAACACACACATACACACACACAAACACACACCATACACACATACACGCACACACACACAGACAGACACACACGGGCTGGGATGTGCTTATTCACCCCTTTCTGAAAGTGAGGCGGGGCTGCTGTGAGCTGGCTGCTGTAATCAAGCTTGATTACATCTCTGACACACAGCCGAGGAAGTATTACTGAACTGCAACCGAGTGAGTAGGAAAAAGAGGAGAAAAGAGAAAATAGGAGAGAGAGAGAGAGAGAGAGAGAGAGAGAGAGAGAGAGAGAGAGAGAGAGAGAGAGAGAGGAAAAGGCAAAGTATGCTTGCATGCTTTCTGTTGTATAATAAACTCCTTGATAGATATTATTTTACCTGAAACGGTCTGACCATCTTTCTCCATGTTTATGTAAGTGTGTATGTAAGTATGTAATTGTCTTTCTATGTATCTACTTTATGTATGTAATTGAGCTTTGGCAATAATGTTATTGAAACGTTCATGCCAATAAAGCTTTCTTGAATTGAACTGAGAAAGAGAGAGAGAGAGAGAGAGAGAGAGAGAGAGAGAGAGAGAGAGAGAGAGAGAGAGAGAGAGAGTCCATCCACCTGATTTCAGCTCATCGTGCTTGCATCAGGTACAAATCTGCCTCATGCAAAATGATGAAAATATAGGGGAGAAGAGAGAGATGAAGAGAGAAAAGGAGGGAAGAGATGAATGGATAGGAGAGCAAAGTAGAATACAGGAGGAATAGGAGAAAAAGAGAAATGAGATCGATAAAAGGATAAAGACAGAAGAGGGGAGAAGAGAATGGTGTCGCCAGGGCAACAGTCAGTCCTCACAAACTAGCGACCAAACCAGTGGCATTGTGGGTAAATACTGTTCTCCCAACCCTTCACTTGAGTCCCACCTATTCACTCACCCACTGATGCAATCTGTAGGCATGTGCACAACAAGTGGTCTCAAACACACACACACACAAACACAGAGAGACAACAGATGGCCTGTTTTTCTTTTTTTTTTTGGTTTGTTTTTTTGGACAGGCAATGAGACAGCCACCCATCTGACACCCAGAAACACATGCTAGTGACAAGGCTACAGCAGGCAGGGCGAGTCACATCAATTAGCATAGCATAGTGCATCTCATATCACAGAGATGAAGCAATCCAAAGTGTTTCTTATGTAGCCAGGCTAAAGCTAGCTAGTGTTTCCACTCAAGTTCTCATTTAGCTCCATCGCTGCATCAGGGGTCAACACATAAGACTGGGTTTTCAACTGGCTTAGGCATCCATTTTACAAAAGCATAGCTGCTAAAAAGTTAGCAATTTACTGCAGTTGGCAACTTATCGGAAATTTCAACCAATAAAGTTGCTAACTTAGTTAGCAACTCTGCTTTTGGGAAATAGACCACTGTGTAGCATAGCCAGCTAACAGATGGAGGGCTGAAAGCGATGACATGACATTAAACTAAAACCTTGTATGTTTAGCAGGAAACATTCTGTATGTCACAAACAAACAGATTAGTTGAATCAAAAATAATCTACCAATGGATAGGTTTCAGAGCAGACGACTTGAAAACAAGAGCCTCTATTCTCCCATGTGCTTAAGTCCAAAAAAGTGCGTAACTTCATGAATTTCAGCCTGCACTAAGCACTATTTTGGACTTAAAAATACAGCCCAATCTGAATGTGTCTGATGCAGGAGGCTATTTCAAATCAAATCAAATCAAATCAAATCAAATTTTATTTGTCACATACAAATAAATACATAGTACAATCTGTAGTGAAATGCTTGGTCCACTGACTCCAATGACTGTGTGCTTCA
>JAODXP020000026.1:17831568-17846568 GCA_027497455.2 Sardinella longiceps | reverse complement strand
TGTGTGTGTGTGTGTGTGTGTGTGTGTGTGTGTGTGTGTGTGTGTGTGTGTGTGTGTGTGTGTGTGTGTGTGTGTTCTGTGGGCTTCTGGCTCCTGTACTTACATTACACTACGGCAGAGATGTATAGTAACGAAGTAGAGCTACTTAAGTAGCCTACTTAAGTACTAAAATGCAGTATCTGTACTTTACTGGAGTATTATTTTTTTCCTCTACTTCCATCTTTACTTCACTACATATTTTTGATGAATTTGATACTTTTACTCCGATACATTTTGGATGTGCTGAATCGTTACTCGTTACTATTGTAAAAATGTCACGAATGACTGCCAGAGCAGTAGATGGCTCTGTTACAACTTAATTGTTGGGCATTTCAAGCGATCAAGCGTTAGGACTATATAAGCAAACCACATGCGCACCTGCGGTCTTTTGCATTGATGCATGCAGGCAGTTTGGAACACAGCGCCTAGCTTGAGTCCGAGTCTAGTCGTAAACATTCTAATCTTGCAAGTAGCCTGTGGTAATGGAGATGGAAGAAGATCCAGTAATGCCAAGTTGTTCTTCTACGTCGAGTGATCGTGGGGATGGTGACGATGAAAGCGACCATCCCTGGCCCTACCTAGAGTCCATGTTTTCCTTCGTTGGACCAAAAGACAACTCCTATCGAATGAAATGTCTACTCTGCCTCCCGAAAGACTGTGAAATAATGGCCTTCAAAAATTCACCGTCAAACTTAAAGAAACATATCAAGGTAAGTTACTATTAAAAAACATGATGCACTTAGATCAAGTTATCAGTAGACGCTAGTAGTTAGCTATTAGCCTAACTAGAACAGCCTGGCTGACTAGCTATGCCACTCTGAATGGTGTGTTGCATACAGTATCAACTTTCTTTTATATTTAATCGTGCTGGGCAGTAGACTTTATGGATTTATGTTTTTGCCATTTGTAATGTAGCCTCTTGACTTGACATATTGACTTGACGTTCGCGTTACCAGCATGCCCTGACATGCCATGAACGTGACATTGGAGCTAGTCTACTAGCAACTGCTAGTTTTACTTATAGTCTGAGCGAATTAGGGTTGAAGGTGGAAGTAAATATAGCCAAAGCATATTTGGTATCAATTGAACCGCAATTTTATGTAGATTTAGGATATCAGGTGCCTGCAGAGCCAAGATTTTCCAGAAAAAAGTTATTGAGCTTTGAGTGGACCATTAGTCCAAATGAATGGGATTCGGGTGGATTTTGTACTACTACTACATTTTGGCCTGAAGCATGAAGGGAGGACTAATTTCACCATACATCCTATACATTTTCTGAAAGCAAACACCTTCAGGATATTACATAGCATGATATGTTTGCCATTGAGGTATGCGCCACCCTACTCATTACAATAAATCCCAAAAATTAAGAAATTTGGCATTTGAAAAATTGGCCATTTTTGGTGACATTTAGGCCAGTGGCATGTAGGGGAAACATATTAGACCCCATAAACTATATATTTTCTGAAAGCTTATATGCCCAGGATTCCACCTGCAAAATCTTTTCCACATCCTACCCCCTTTATTATTTTAAAGCTTATGCCTATTTTGGTGGAATATTAAAAAATATGGGCATTTCTTGGACAAAAGTGCCTATGGAATATATTAGAAAGTAATAAACCTTGACAAGTAATACTTTTCTTGAAAGCAGGGAGCTTTAGGATCTCAGTAAACATAAATTTAAACAGGTTCCACCTCCTTCCTCCCCTTGAAACCCATTTATAGGTCAGCGGGTATTGGTGATTTTGGTGTATAGCCAATGTATTTGGAGCTGAGGCGTTGAGAGAAAGCTATTCTACCCCTTATGCTATACCTTTTCTGAAAGCTTACATGCACAGTGTGTCATTTAAAGTGAATTGAGACAGGTCCCACCCTCTTAATCTCTTCACTATCCATGTATAAGGGTGCATTTGGTTCTAATTTGACTAGCGTATAGCTCATTAGCATATTAAAATTATTTTTCAGGAAAACTTGTAATACAAAAAATGATACTTTACATGGGTACTTTCATTATATAAAGTTTTATTTTGATAGGACCAAAGGAAAAAAATAGCCCTATTCAGACCTATATAATAATCATTATACCATGGCCTATTCAAAGCCCTATAATTTTTTCCCGGTACAAATTGGTGCTGTAGGCACCCCAAATTCTTAATCTACAGAAAATTCTGCTTCAAATGATACAAAATATGCTTTGGCTATATTTACTTCCACCTTTGACCCTTTTTTGGGCTAATTCGCTTAGACTATTAGAGTGTTAGAGGATTCAAGCTTTGGTGTTACTGCTAATGTTGCCGTTTTGGGGCGTTTTGTGATATAGCCATGTCAGTTTGTGACCACTTTTCTGACTTGTTTTGGTAATGAATCGGATAGCGAACAGAATATTTCAACTAGTCTCTAGTTCAAGTTGTCCTTGTGCACTCCCGTTTCTCATGATGCATTGTAGGATAAAGTTAGGGTCCAGTAGGTCTACTATTGGGTTTTACATAGGCTACTAGTAGACATTAGTAGAAATGGGTTTTTGGTTATGGTGTTGTTTGCTTAAGTCTTTTGTAGAATTGTAATGGATAAATCCAATTAAATTAAACATTTGCATTTAGCAGTAGTATTACTAGTTGCCTATTGCCCGTGATATAGCCTAGTGTTGACAAACTATAAATCTGTACGTTTGTCTTGTTTGCTTGCTTAAGTGTTATGTAGAATTGTAGTGGATAAATCCAATTAAATTAAAAATTTGCATTTAGCAATAGTATCACTAGTTGCCTGTTGTCCGTGATATAGTTGACATACTATAAAGCTGTATGTTTATCTTGTTTCAGAGTAAACATGACTGCCACTTGAAGAGATATGAAGACCTCACATCAGTCAAACGAATGAAGAAGTCTGCAACTCCAATCAAGCAACCCACATTACTAGAAAGCTGGACAGCGCCCCACAGACCTGTTGACAAAGCCACTGTGAATTATGTCATCGAAGGACTTCAGCACTTCAGCATTGTAGAGCAGGAACCTTTTCGGAATTTTGTGTTCGACCTAGTGCCAAATGCCAAAATAATATCACGAGTCACACTCACATCGAGGATTGACGATGCTGCCAAACAGATGAAGATCAAGGTGATTGAGGCTATGAAGGCTGTAGACCACATTGCAACAACCACTGACTGCTGGTCAGCCCGGCGGCGTAGTTTCATTGGGGTCACAGCCCATTGGCTGGAGAACGAGAGTTTAAAAAGGGTTTCAGTTGCCCTTGCCTGTAAAAGATTAAAAGGCTCTCACACTTTTGAACTTCTGGCAAACGCGCTTAATGATATTCATGTGGAGTATGAAATTCGGGGGAAAATAGTCGCAACAACCACGGACAATGGCTCCAATTTTGTCAAAGCCTTCAAAGTCTTTGCTGAAGACGAAAATAACAATGCTGGTGCCCAAGTTGAGGAAGAACCAGATGAAGATGATGAGGAAGAGGAGGTAGAGTTTGTGGACTCATCTACACTTTTGGATGAGGATGATGGGTTTGAGTTCCAGCTCCCAAAGCACCAGCGTTGTGCGTGCCACATTCTCAATCTGATAGCTACTACCGATGCCAGCAAGGCAGTGTCCAATGATGCGTACAAGAAATTGTACTATTCCACCTTTGGCAAGTGCAATGCACTCTGGAATAAGTGTTCACGGTCATCTAAAGCAGCAGAAACGGTGGAAGATGCTTGCTCCCTCCAGCTTGTACGTCCAGTTGTCACAAGGTGGAACTCTGTGTTCATGGCTGTTGAGAGACTGCTGAGGATTGTCAAAGAGAAGGGGGAAGCCGCCTTGAGAGTTGTCTGCGCAGATTTAAAAGTTCCAATGTAAGTATATAAAAATAATCATTGTACTTGCACTCAAGACCACTTCTGGTAACTATTGTCTACTTGTACAATTGAATGTTTAACATTGAATAATGAGCAGTCCATGATATCGAGCCAATCATGTAGCAATGCCTTTTTAATTATTGCACCTAAACACAAACGCATAATCCTGTTTGTTAATCAAATATGTCATCACAGGTTCAATCCAGCCGAACTTGCGTTCCTGTCAGAGTTTGCAGTTGTGATGACTCCACTCGCCCAAGCAACTAACATCTTGCAAGCTGAAACCAATGTCCAGATGGGGTGGCTGCTCCCAACCATCAAGCTCCTGAAAAATAAGCTGGACCGGATCAAGCTACCGCTGAAGTACTGCAAGCCCCTTGTTGATGCTCTGCAGGTGGGCATTGATGACCGCTTTGGCCCCATGATGGAAGACCCCGAGCTGGTGGCTGCTGCTATTCTGCTTCCAAAGTTCCGGACGAATTGGACACAGGAGAATGAGACAATCAAAATGGGTAAGGAAGAGAACACTTTCAACTAAGATTTGCATGATTAAATGCGCAAAATGTTTGCCAACCTGGATAGTAGTTTCATTGTTCTTTCTTAGCCTGTCTAAAGCAATCATTTCCATTAGACAATGTCATATTGAATCTTTGGTTATGTTCATGACTGGATGATGTTTATAATGTACTTTTCATATTTTAGGAATGGACTATATCAAACGACATATTGAAGACTTCTCATTGCAGTCTGGTGACGTCAAGTCGAGTTCATCTGATGAAGACGACTTTTTTTCTGGCATGAAGGGTTCAAGAGCACAAGACAGTGCCAAACAGCTAGATGCATACTTGTCCTGTTCAGCAGATAACATGGAGTTGCTCAAATCTTTTCCTGCTGTCTGCAAGTTGTCTGTTAAGTTGAACACACCCCTTCCAGCGTCAGCAGCCTGCGAGAGGCTTTTTAGTATCGCAGGATTAGTCTTTAGACCAAGAAGAGCAAGGCTGAATGACTCCAATTTTGAAAACCAACTACTTCTGAGATTGAACAAAAGGTTTCTAACCCCCTAAATGATTCTAACCCCCTAAACTGATTTATGCATACCAGTTTAAGAAGGGGATGATGTAGAAAGCAGGGAAGAGAAGGGAGGGATGCTCTGGGGATATTTTTTGTTTTGTTTTGTTTTTTGTTTAAAGACCTCAGGTGTTGTCATGTTCTTTGGGGGGTGGGGGGTGGGGGGGGTTTAACCTGGAGGCAGTGGTTAACCTGCTGCTGGAATGGGCTGTTCCATTAAAAGGTTAACCATTAGGGTTAACTTGCCCTGTTTTGTTACTTGGCCATGTTCTCTGGCCGTCCAAAAAATACAATATATACAATACAAGACGTACTTGACTTAAGCTCAGAGTTGTCAGGTGCTGTCACTTTTGTTTTCTGCATCAATTGATGGTGTGTGGAGGGGAAGGGGGAGGGTGTATTCCAAGTAGATGGTTAAGGGACAAACTGAAGTAAGTTAACCTGGAGGCAGTGGTTACCCTGCTGAAAGTTAACCCCTCTGACCTTTTGACATTTTTGGTTGCTGTGATATGGTTTGAAAAGAAAATGTAACTTTCAAAACACTGATTTATTGTATGCAATAGTTTGGAAGGGATGTACCCAAGTAGATGGTTAAGGGACAAACTGGAGTAGGTTAACCTGGAGGCAGTGGTTAACCTTTTGAAGGTTTACCATTAGGCTTAACTTGCTCTCTGGTTTGTCACTCAGCCATATACCACCTAGTTAAAGACAATTACGTTTTTTGTTTGTCTTTTTTCCATAAAAATCAAATGTTCTTGTACTGCTTATTCAGCAAAATTGTGCCCTTAACTGTTTTAAATAAAAACAATAGGATTTTCCAACTTTTGACTGCTTTTTTGTATACTTCTACTTTTACAGTACTTCTACTTTTACTTTCAGTACTTAAGTAGTATTTTTTTGAATACTTCTACTTGCAATACTTAAGTACAAAACATTTTGAATGCTTTAATACTTCCACTTAAGTATAATCTTTAAAGAACACTTCAACTTCCACTTAAGTCACTTTTTAGGTATGGTACTTGTACTTCTACTCCACTCCTCTAGTCCAGTACTTTATACAACACTGCACTACGGACTAAAGATGGGGGAATTCCCTCCTCTGGCTGGCAGAGGCAATACCAACATTTCACTGCAAATGAAATCTGAGTGTGATTGTGTGTGTGTGTGTGTGTGTGTGTGTGTGTGTGTGTGTGTGTGTGTGTGTGTGTGTGTGTGTGTGAGAGAGAGAGAGAGAGAGAGAGAGAGAGAGAGAGGGTGTGCTCTCATCTTTTTAAACACTCATTTTCCCTGTCGTTTGTTTAACTGCTGTCCCAATTAGAGGCAGCAAGGCTGGTGCCAGGCCCAATAATGCCCTAGACCCCCACCACACACACACACACACACACACACACACACACACACACACACACACACACACACACACACACACACACACACACTGCTTTCCTATCAATTCACAGAACACAGAAGAAAAATGAGAATGAGAGAGAGAGGAAGAGAGAAAGAGAGAGAGGAAGAGAATGAAACAGAGATAGAGCGAGAGAATCCAGCATTTGTCATTCCATTCTTCCTCCTTTCCCCTCTCCCCCTCCTCTCCAAACTTGTCTACTCTTCTACGTACATGTCCTACACCCCGTAACCAGCTCCTGACGCGGCTCTCGACCTCAACGCTTGCTGAATGCTCTCCCCCCGCCTAATTTCAAATGTCACGCCGTCACCGTCTAATCCGAGGATACATCCCAAAATTCATCACCAAGACAACAGTCCAGAATCTCGGCTACCAGTTAGACGGGGGAGAAAAGCCGCTGTTTGTTTGATGCAGTCAGTAGGCCTTTGCCTCTCTGCGATTGGCTGCTGAGCCTTGATCCCGCCCCTGACTGCCATCGTGATTGGTCGGGACACAGACTAGCTAGTCAGAACAGGGGGTCAGGATTTGTCTGGTTAGCTGTGCCAATTAGCATTGCACTTCCTCGTCGCCATTTTCCAGAAATGACATCATATCCGACTCCATTTGACATATGCTGATTGGTTAATGCTACACTTTCAGCTCATGCTAACGAGCTCCCTGTGCACATCAGGTGTGTGCCGCCAGAGCCGCCCTCATCTCCATTAGTAACATGGGCCATCATTGGCCTAATGAAATGGAGTCGGAAGTGAGCTCCATGAAACGCCATCTTGACAACTGAAAATTTTGTTCAATTTTGGATGAATTCACTAGCCTAGCATTCCACATTGGAATGAATAGGAGGCGGGACTTGGTATGTTTCTCCAGGTTTATTAATACCTCCATGAGTCAGAAGCGTCATGTCAAAAAGTCACATCACTGCCAGCGTTCCCGCTGACAACAACCAGGATGAACAAATCCATCACTGACCCCCAAAGTCTTTCTGGAAAGTTCCACATTTTCAGGGAAGCAAACAAACAAACAAACAAAAATACAGTTGGAAGGGCATCATGTTATTCATGTGGATTAATAAAAAAAAAAATCATAAATAATGGAATGGGGACAAAAAATCATGAATAATAGATGAGGTTTTTGCCCCCCTTCTAGTATTTAGCTTCTTGCTCTGGGGGAAGAGTTAGAATATTTAGAGAAACACTTTAGAGACAAATAATGAATTTGAATGTGTGAGTGTACATAGCCAGTCATATAATGGCACATACTCAGTTTGATTGCAAACAGGCCATTTGTAAGGGAGAGGGCAGAGAGAGGGAGTGTGTGTGTCTGTCTGTGTGTCTCTCTCTCTCTCTCTCTCTGTGTGTGTGTGTGTGTGTGTGTGTGTGTGTGTGTGTGTGTGTGTGTGTGTTGGGAAGGGAGTTGTGGAGGACTTTTAGCAAGAAATAATAAATCAGGACACATTATTCTAGCAGGAAATTTATGCACAGGCACAAAAGAGACCACCTGCACAAAGACCCCATTCTGTTTGCGCTGCTATATGTGACCTGCTGAATGAGAAATTGTTGCTTTTTTGAGCTTTCTTTTTCTGCGGAGAGACAAAGCAAGATAAAGGATTCTCCCTTTCTACCTAAAAACAATTCTTGTTTCAAGCCCTTTGGAGAGTAAGCACACACACACACACACACACACACACACACACACACACAAACAGACACACACAGTTTTCTTTGCCAAACATTTACCTACATCACTGACTACCCATACAAAACATTCATCACCAGCTCTGAACACAGTAGATCAAGCCATCCTCAAAATGATCCTTGTTTGCTGTAACCCCACCAAATTGGGCCCGACATGACTTTTCAGCTTTTCATCCGACTTGCTGACGATAATATTGTAGCCTAAAGCAACCTAGTGGGCTATTTTTTTCTGCAAATCACCCATATTACATCTAAAAGCATCATTTTCCTTTTGGGTAAATTTGGTAAAAAGAAAAGTTTGCGGAATATTAGCGGAACATCAAAAGAGTATCCTGACTCTGTGTCGCTATGATGTCAAGCAAGCAGGATTGCGCTTCAACAAGTTCTGATGCTAGTCAGGTATATTTGACAGACTACACCAGAGGCAAAACTTTGACTGAAATTGCAGCCAAGGGTAAGGAACTCAACATCACATCGCTTATGCCTCAAAATGCTGTGAACACACATAGTTTTAATGGAGCTTTTTTTTTTTTTTTTTTGTATCCTGAAATCGTGCCCATGCAATCTTATTGACCGGTAGCTTTCAAACATTAGTATGCGTGCCTGTGTGTGTGTGTGTGTGTGTGTGTGTGTGTGTGTGTGTGTGTGTGTGTGTGTGTGTGTGTCTACCAAGTCATTTAGCCTGTATAAAGCAGCATATTTTCAGTCGTTTACAAAGTCCCTCCACACACAAGCATGCACACACACACACACACACACACACACACACACACACACACACACACACACACACACACAAACACTTTGGCATTCTGGCAAATCAAGCTGTAACCATGTAACCTTGGTAACCAGGTCACCTTGGTAACCATGACAGAAATGACAGAGCAACAGAAACTTAAACAACTGTTAGAGGAAATATCTTTTGTGTGGCACACAAGCACAAGTCCTTAAATTTTACAACCGATTTCTCTTCCTCTTTTATAAGAAGAGGATGAACCTCTTAACCAACATGCCTCTGCTGTGCTGCTCCTACTGACTGGCCTTCATCACTTCTGTTGAATTTAGCTCACGCTTCCAGCGCTAAGTCTTTTAAACACACACGCTCATCCAATTCCATTTCCTCTCTCTCTCTCTCTCTCTCTCTCTCTCTCTCTCTCTCTCTCTACTGCTCTATTTTTACTACTCTCTCCTCTCTTCATCCATGATGGGGTGTTCAAAAAAGACTAATCCTGCACCAGAATTTGTGGAGAATGGTGTGTGTGTGTGTGTGTGTGTGTGTGTGTGTGTGTGTGTGTGTGTGTGTGTGTGTGTGTGTGTGTGTTGGGGGGTGTCTTCCACCAGCATGGCAAAAACTTTAATTGAATCCCCCCTTTTTTAACAGAAAAGAAGGTGTTCACTAGGAGAACCACTTCCAACCAATGTAATTAAGTTTTTTCTCTCTCTCTTTTCTTTCATTTCTCTCTCTCTCTCTCTCTCTCTCTCTCTCTCTCTCTCTCTCTCTCTCTCTCTCTCTCTCTCTCTCTCTCTCTAAATGGCAGTGAACTCTGGATAGACTGAGCTTCTCTCTTAGGCTCTCCCTCGCTCTTGAACAAAGATGAAAACGAGTGAAGCAAGCGCTGCACTTTTTTATGACATGGGGAGTAATCCAATTTCAGCAGCCGAAACCATCTCATGCCATATATACTTTTTCAATGGCCGTCTTTTATGGGCCTCCATAAAAGCCTCTGAGTGCTGTTGAATATCCGAGCCCATTGATTTCCCCTATGGGAGAAATGGACCTCCATGCCATACACCTGATAGCTCACTGAGGGCCTGTTTGAATGAGTGCACTGCACACACATATGCGCACACACACAAGCACACACACACACACACACACACACACACACACACACACAAACACACGAATGGGCACATCCCCGCTCCATGTCTCCACAATGTATTTTGTTCATGCCGACGCACAAATTCTGATATTATTATTATTATTATTATTATTATTACTATTATTCTCCCTTACAAAGAACTTGTTCCTATACTGCACAGTAGCCATGCACTGTAAGTCAGTAAAGGTGTAAATACCTGTGCATCTTCATATTATTCCTAAGACTAGAAACACACACACACACACACACACACACACACACACACACACACACACACACACACACACAAACACAGCATGCCTAAAGTTCTTTGAATGTGAGGTATAAGACTGACAGGATTTGGTATAAAACAGACCACCAACTGTCAGCTAATAACAGTTTCAGGCACATGCAGTAGAGACAAATTCCCTTTCCCTCATTAGTTAGTGTTGAATGCCATAATCTGGATGAGTTATATATTTGGTCAACTGTACTGTACTTTTGCATTCTCTGACTCTAAGGCCTTTGTACCTGCTCTCTACACAGCTTCTCTGTAGGCCTATAAGTCTCACTCACACATCAGGGCGACCTAATTTCTCAATGGCGCGACTTAAGAAAATCAGAGGTCGCACCGGTACGACCAGCCGTTTGCGGGAGGCAAGTGTTTGCATAGAAACTCCGATTGAGGAGGCT
The DNA here is from genome assembly GCA_027497455.2 of Sardinella longiceps. Classification (NCBI taxonomy): domain Eukaryota; kingdom Metazoa; phylum Chordata; class Actinopteri; order Clupeiformes; family Clupeidae; genus Sardinella; species Sardinella longiceps. The sequence goes on along the minus strand of JAODXP020000026.1, from coordinate 17,835,963 downwards.
CCTCTCTCCCCTGTGCAGGCAGCAGCAACAAAGTCATCAGACAAGTCCGAGATCATTATCAAGTTTAACGTTGCCTGCTACGATAGTTCAGATCGAAATAATTATTCAGAGGAAAAAATGTTTTGAACATACAGTACATCCAACCTAGGCAATAGCAATCATGTTGCATGCGTCCAATTTATAATAATCGCAGATGAAAAGACGTCGGCAAATTGCGGAGACAGAAAACAATATAGGCAGTTTTTAAAAAGAGTTTTGGCAATATTCGGTTAGCATGAGTCGGGTAAACTCATTCTGGTTGACAGTTATCAATTTATTCTGGTGTTTGGCGCAAATCGAGTATCGCAATTCTTCCTTTTAAAACCATAATCATCCTTGCATGTTTTACTGCTGTCATTGCGTCCGGTGAGCACACTGATTTTACCTCACTCACGTCAGATGCGGGAGTGGCTTAAAGCTACATAGCGCATCATCTGACCTGAGTGAGGTAAACACTGATTGCCATTGACATTTAGATTGAGCATATTAAGACATGTTATTTCATATTACGGAAATATTCTACCGTCTTGTTACAACATTAACCGTCCGTAGGCCTTATTGGAAATCTAAAAATCTAAAAATGCAATCCCTAGGCTGCATTGTGGGGCTGTCAAATATTGCAATAAAAATCACACAAAAAGATAGGCCTGGCGTACTTCATGCTAATACTACTAAACATTTCTGGGAGATGCTAGCGTGACAAATTGGCCAAACATCAATAAGGATAGGCACTGACTAAGACATTGAGTGTTGAGATGTGTAGCTTGATGCCCTTAAAAAGACTTTCACTCTGAATTAGGCCTAGATTTTATTTATATTTCATTTCTCTTGATATGTTTTTAAGTTTAAATCAACTTAAAGCACCAATACCATTTTATTAAGTTAAGTTTTCATCAAACAGTTGTTAATAATTTACAATTCATATGGACAACCTATAAAACCTGTGATGTGGTCGGAAATTTGGGTGCACCTAACTTTTGTGCTGGTGCACCTAAGAAAAAAAATTAGGCGCACCAGTGCAACCAGTGCAAAAAGTAAGTCTAGAGCTCTGCACACACACACACACACACACACACACACACACACACACACACACACACACACACACACACACAGTTTGATAATTTATTTGGAATGGCTAATACTGATTATAACAACACAGCATCCAAATAGTTGCAAAGAGCCTATTCTGTTTTACAGTACAAAACAATGTTCTAGTGCATGGTGAAAACATAGCAGTACATTATCATTTCATTATTTCATCATCATCATCACGGTCTTTGGTATTTTTTGCCCTCAACGGTGCCTTCCAGGCAGCGCTGCCTTCAAGGCACTACTCCACTCAGTTTAGGTTTAGGATGAGGGTTGAGGGGGTTAGGGTTAGGAATTGGGTAAGGGTAGTGCCTTTTAGGCTGTGCTGCCTGGAAGGTGCCGTTGGGGGCAAAAAACACCATCGAGCCATCATCACACACATACACACACACAAATAGACACATACACACACTCATCTGTATCTGTCTCTCCCTCATACACACTCCCTCCCTCCCTCTTTCCATCTCCCTCTCTCTGTGCTGCTTGCTGTACACATGTACTGTCCTCTAGCATCCTACTGAGTCTGTCTTACAGCAGGCCTCCCAGTGCCTTCCCTACAGTACCTGGCCTACAGACATGGAGAAAGAATGAGAGAGAGAGAGAGAGAGAGAGAGAGAGAGAGAGAGAGAGAGAGAGAGAGAGAGAGAGAGAGAGAGAGACAACACACAATTGGAAATGAATGGATTTCTCGAGTGATTAATCCTGGCACTTGCGGGCCGATTAGGAGGAAGTCAATCAGATGAATAATAGATGGCCGCCGTGCGTTATCACACCTGGCACAGCGGAGAGCAGCGCTCTCTCTCCTCTCTCTCTCTCTCTCTCTCTCTCTCTCTCTCTCTCTCTCTCTCTCTCTCTCTCTCGCTCGGATACATACGGCGCCACGGCACGGAGCAGCACGGCCCGTGGCACACCATGGATGTGAGGAGGCCCGCAATAAGCAGCTTAATGACAATAAATAATAACAACAACATGCCAGAGCGAGAGAGCGAGGGAGGGAGGGATGCCACAGGGGGAGAGGAGTAGAAGGATTGAACCAAAGAGAGAGTGAGAGAGAGAGAGAGAGAGAGAGAGAGAGAGAGAATGAGGGAGAAACAGAAAGACGAAGAAAGAGAGAGACAGTGAGAAAGAGAGAGAGAGAGAGAGAGAGAGAGAGAGAGAGAGAGAGAGAGAGAGAGAGAGAGAGAGAGAGAGAGAGAGAGAGAGAGCGAGAGAGAGAGAGAGAGAGAGAGAGAGAGAGAGAGAGAGAGAGTAAAGTAGGTTCTGTCACACATCCTTTGTTGCAATTCAGAGCCATAATGCATGAGCATCCCTACATGCAATGCAATGGCATTTGTATTTATTTCCCAGACACTAAGTGAATAATGACCATATACTGGCTAAAACTACTCACAGTAAATACATACATTCATCAGTGTGTGTTTGTGCGTCTGTGTGTCTGTGTGTGGCGGTGTGTTTGTTCTCCTGTTAGAAATCTAACCCACTTTGGGAGATAACAGAACTGACTGATCATGGGAGATGCTGTACTAAATCTCTCACAGTCACACTTGTAATAGGTGCTCTTGCTGTGTGGCATATAGTAGTAGGCCATTTTTGCTTCCTTTGTATCCTCCAGTACCAAAGCTATTTCTGTCTCTGACATTATTTGAATTTTGTAAAAAAAATGTAAATGGTGGATTCAAATAAACAATTAATTATGTGAGGGGCCAGTGAAGCACTACTAGACAGGGATCCACATGCACTTCTGAAGTAGTAGTAGCAGTAGCAGTAATATTAGTACTACTAGCAGCAATACTAATACTACTAGTAATAGTAGTAGTACTAGTAGAAAAAGAAGTACTAGTAGCAGTAGCAATAGTGATAGTAGTAGTAGTAGTAGTAGTAGTAGTAGTGCGTGGCAGTAGTACTAGGCTACAAGTACTGGTAGCAGTAATGGTAATAGCCGTGGAGTAGTAGTAGTAGGCTACTACTACTAGCAGCAATACTACGTAGTAGTAGTAGTAGTAGTAGTAGAAGAAGAAGTACTAGTAGCAGTATCAATACTGATAGTAGGAGTAGTAGTAGTAGTAGTGCAGTGGCAGTAGTAGTAGGCTACAAGTACTAATAGTGGTAGTAGCAATGGTAATAGCCGTAGTAGTTGTAGTAGTAGTAGTAGAAGAAGTAGTAGTAGTAGAAGTAGTAGTGGGGGGGGGGGGGTGAGGAGTGTAAGTTGTAGCAGTAGTCTAAGTGCTTGTAGTTCCTCCACATCTTCTTATATCTCCTCTACTGTAGGTTCTAGTGCTGGACCCTGAGCCAGATGCCAAGAGAGACAAGATTAGATCTGTGTGCCGTATGACTATGCTGGGCAGTACAAAAAAAAAAAAAAGAGAAAAGAAAAGAAAAGAAAAAAAGAAGAAAAAGAGTGCAAGAGGCCATTTTCAATTAGGTCTAATATGATTACTTTTGATAATGCGTCATCATCCTGAAGCCTAGTGGTTCCGCGGAAGTGATTTCATTATCACAAATGATTTTAAAAATAGCAGCAGCAGCATCACCATCACCTCCATGAATCAGCAAGCTATTATTCATTCATCCCCGCTGAGAGGCCAGGAGAGGGGATGGGCCAAGTCTTACCACCTGGAGGCAAACTTCCTCCCACGAGCCCCCTCCCCCCAACACACACACACACACACTTACATACACACACACACACACACACTCACATACACACGCGCACACACACACACACACACTTACATACACACGCACACATACAAGCACACACACACATAGCCTACACACACCCTCCCCAACCCCCACATCTGCACAACCCACTGGAGGGGAGCTGTACGGTAATCCCCCTCTCAGCACATAATACTCCCAACCTGCTAGCGCACGTAAATGACACGTGTGGAGGCCCGTGTGTGTGTGTGTGAGCTTTAGTGCAGCCTCCTTCACGGTGTGTGCTTAGTGATAGCTACTAACGCTACACTAACTACAGTAGGAGGAGATGCATTAGCAATCCTCACGGTGTGTGCTTAGCGATAGCAGCTAACACTAGCTACAGTATGAGAGATGTATTAGCAATCCTCAAGGTGTGCGCAGCGATAGCAGCTAACACTAGCTACAGTATGAGAGATGCATTAGCAATCCTCAAGGTGTGTGCTTAGCGATAGCCGCTAACAGTAGCTACAGTATGAGAGATGCATTAGCAATCCTCACGGTGTACGCTAAGCGATAGCCACTAACACTAGCTACAGTATGAGAGATGCATTAGCAATCCTCAAG
>JAODXP020000026.1:17819068-17824068 GCA_027497455.2 Sardinella longiceps | reverse complement strand
AAGAAAGTTGTGATTTCGAATGTTCCTCCTTTTCTTTCCAATAACATAATTGAGCGTGAGCTTGCACGCTATGGCAAAATTGTTTCGCCAATAACTAAGATACCCCTTAATTGCAAATCCCCCCTGCTTAAACACGTTGTCTCTTTTCGTCGGCAGGTGTACATGGTCCTGAATGATGGCAATGAGCTTAATCGATCATTGCTTTTCAAAGTTGATGGCTCACATTATCCAGTTTATGTTACGACGGACACAATTATGAAATGTTTTGGTTGTGGTGAAATGGGACACTTAATTCGTGCGTGCCCATTGAAACCTAAACCTAATGAGGGAGATAGTGTCACGTCAATTGTTGCCGAAGGTGGTGGATCCGCGGATGGAGATCCCCCAGCGGCTAGCCTTTCCAGTGAGCCTGCGGTAGCTTCCACTTCCACAGTTGAAGCTCCGCTAGAAGTGTTGTTAAATGGTAACATTAGTATGCCAACAGGCCCACCGAAACCTACTACCACCTGCTCAGAATGGGTTGAGTTTGTGGCTAAGGAATCAGAAGCGCCTAAATTGGTTAATGTTGATAACGAGCTTGTAAACAAGCCAGATCAAATTGAATCCACTAACTCTACCGCTACAGAAGCCCAAGTTAACGTTACTGAACATGAAAGGGAGGAAACAGTGGCCCCAGCGATTGTACAAATCATGCCCACCACATCGACTACTAACGTTATTTTGGATAAAGAGAAGGTTGATGCGTTGTTGGTAGCTGCGGACAGCAGGCCCGGTGAAGCGCCTACTACTGCAGGCGCACCTTCCTCAGGTAAGAGGAAAGCTGATATTATTGGTAATACTACTGTTAATGTTAATGTTGATCAGGGCACTGCTCAAGCTTTGTCAGATGGTAACGTTAGTGACATGGAAGCCGAGGAAGCGGGCTTTAAAAAACCGGTAATTAAGAGGAAGTTAAAGGAGAGTGGAAAAAGCGATAAAAAGAAACAAGCCAAACAAACTGTTGATGCTGAATCTGACAATGATGGTTATTCTACTGATTCGAGCAGATGCTCGTGGTCGTTTGATGATACTGCGTCAGTGAAGTATACTGCTGAGGAAATAAGTATCTTTTTAAGTGAAACTAAAGGAAAAAGGAAGGTGCAAATAAAAAATCACTTTGATGATTCTACACAATTCATAAACGATGTGTGCCGTCACCGAAGAGAGGGTGCTTTTAATGATACGGAAATTTATCGCTTGAAAAAGATTGTTTGCAATCTCAAGAAAAAGCTTAATGATAAAGCATAAATTACGACTACAATGTCATCCTTTCCATATAGTTTGGCCTTTTTTTCTTTTTTTGCTTATGGTTATGGATGACATACGGGTTGCCACCCTTAATATTAATGGAGGGAGGGATTGCAGAAAGAGGGCTGTTCTCTACGAAACATTGAAGCAAAAATGCGCCGATGTCATTTTACTGCAAGAAACGCACAGTGACATAAACAATGCAACAGACTGGGCTAAAGAATGGGACGGGTTGCCTTTTTTTAGCCATAACACCTCTGATAGTGCTGGAGTGGCAATTCTGTTTTCACCTAACTTTATTCCTCAGTCACAACGTGTAGAGGAAGTGGTTAAAGGAAGACTTTTAAAAATAAGCGCAACTTTTGAAAATGAAACTTTTGTTTTTGTTTGTGTGTATGCTCCAACCTCTGGTTTGGCGAGAGTGTCATTTCTTGAAAAATTAAGCACACTAATTAAAGGTTGTAGCCATAATGATTTTCTAGTTATAGGCGGTGATTTTAATTGTACAGAGGCGAACATTGATCGTAATCATGTTGAACCGCATGCATTGTCGCGTCGCCAGTTGAATAACATAATATCAACATATGATTTGTGTGATGTCTGGAGAAATTTTCACAAAAATGATAGACAATATACTTGGGCTCAGTCCAGGGGAAATGTGCTTTCATTGGCTAGACTTGATAGATTTTATATTTTTAATCAACATTTAAATAAATTAAGATGTTGCTCCATTTACCCCGTAGGATTTTCAGATCATTGTATGGTTGTGTGCAACATTAGTTTGAATAAAGTGAAACCTAAGAGTGCCTTTTGGCATTTCAATACAGCACTTTTAGAGGACTCTAATTTTAAAGATGTTTTTATTTTCTTTTGGAATGTAATTAGAATGGAAAAAGATATGTACTCATCATTATCTCAGTGGTGGGATATAGCAAAAATCAAAATAAAACAGTTTTGTAGGGAATACACTTTTCATGTTACAAAAGACATAGCTACATCTCTTACAAGCCTAGAAATTGAAATCATGGATATACAGAACTCTGCACCTCCAGGAGGAGGCCAACCTCCTTCTGAGACTTATATAGCCAGAAAAGTAAAGCTATCTGAACTTTTGAGAGTTAAAGCACAAGGGGCTTTAATTCGTTCTCGTTTCCGGAATGTATCTGAAATGGATGCCCCCTCAAAGTTCTTTTTTAGTTTAGAACAGAAAAATAGTCAAAGAAAATATATGCATGGCGTACGATCACAGACAGGAGTTTTAGTATCTAATGATTTTGATATCCGTAAGGAAGCTGTTTCTTTCTTTTCCCATTTATATCAAAGTGAATATGCTGAACACCCTGATGTAGAAAATAACTTTTTTCAGGATTTACCTACACTTAGTGACGATTCAGCTGACTTTCTTGATAGTACTTTGGCTCTAGGAGAGCTAGAGGAAGCCCTTTATAATATGCAAAGTGGGAGAGCACCGGGAATTGATGGGCTTTCAGTTGATTTTTACAAAGCCTTTTGGCCCTTAATTGGCAAAGATTTTTTTGAAGTAGTTGTTGATTGCTTGAAAAAAGGCGAATTGCCTCTATCATGTCGAAGGGCAGTACTCACTTTATTGCCAAAAAAGGGGGATTTGAATGAGTTGAAGAATTGGCGCCCAGTTGCTTTACTTTCCACGGATTATAAGATATTGTCTAAGGCCCTGGCTAGTAGACTTAGTAAAGTCATGAATGAGATTATTCATTTGGATCAGACATATTGTGTACCTGGGCGTTCCATTTTTGACAATATTCATCTGGTGAAGGGTGTTTTTGAAATATCTAATTTATTCAATCTCAGAACTGGCCTTATATCTATCGATCAGGAAAAAGCGTTTGATCGCGTAGAACATGCTTACCTCTGGAAGACATTGTCACGTTTTGGTTTCCATTCTAGGTTTGTAAATATGATTCGGATGTTGTATTGTAACATTGAAAGTGTGCTTAAAATTAACGGTGACTTGTGTTCTCCATTCAGCGTTCAAAGGGGTGTGCGACAGGGTTGTTCACTTTCGGGTATGCTGTATGCATTGGCTATAGAACCACTGTTATCTCAGTTAAGAAGCAAGCTTTCTGGTTTTACTGTACCTTCTTGTGAAACTGTTTTTAAAATTTCAGCCTATGCCGATGATGTTGTTGTTCTGATTACTGAGCAAAAAGACATTGATGTGCTTATTGATATGACTGATCTCTTTGGTTTAATATCTTCTGCAAGGATAAACTGGACTAAGAGTGAAGCCTTCCTAGTAGGGGAGTGGCCAGGGGAGCGGCCAAAGCTTCCTGGTGGCCTCTTGTGGAAGAGAGAAGGACTAAAATACTTGGGTGTTTTTCTGGGCAATCGAAATACTACACAGAGAAACTGGGAGGGTGTCTATGAAAAAGTTAAAGGCCGACTGGACAGATGGAAATGGATTCTTCCACATATGTCATATAGGGGGCGCATTCTCATTGCAAACAATCTTATTGCGTCCTCCCTATGGCATAAACTAGTTTGTATGGATCCACCAACAGATTTTCTGGCCAGTATTCAAGCATTATTGGTAAACTTTTTTTGGGACAATCTTCATTGGACTCCCCAATGTGTGCTTTATTTGCCTAAAGATGAAGGGGGTCAAGGACTCATACACCTATCCAGCAGAGTGGCTGCTTTTCGTCTTATGTTCTTGCAGCGCTATCTCACAGGTCCAAAAGACCTCCTGTGGAGGCCTTTGGCAAATTTGATATTTCAGTCAATAGGGGGTTTGGAGATGAGTAAAACTCTTTTTCTGATGGACACTAGAAGGCTGGACATTTCTGGGCTACCTTCATTTTACAGAGGATTATTTTTGATTTTGAACTTTTTTAGCATACACCGGATGGGTCTCAGTGCTTCTTTGTACTGGTTTTTGGAAGAGCCTCTGGTTCATGGGTCCCGTTTCGACATTGCTGGCAATGATAACCCCACATTGTCAAGGATACTATGTGATTCTGGTGTTGTTAAAATCAAACACTTGGTGGACTGTGCAGGATTTGATCTATCTTCTTCCCAAGAATTACAGGCACGTTTGGGTCTAAGATCAACAAGAGTTGTAAATAAGTTGTTGCACAGATGGAAAACATTGTTAACTACAGCAGAGAGTGAGATGTTGGAACAGTACTGCAGAGGGCAAACCTCTCCTAACAAAGATGATCCATTTGTGTATTTTTTTGTTTGTCCAAAACTGGAGGATTGTTCAGGTATCTTATTGGAGGACAAAGAGCAAATTGAGATAGTCTTGGATGAGTCTTGTGGTAAATCTTTGTACAAAACTTGTGTGCTTGTCCTTAATAAGCAAAAACTAAATGTGCGAGTTGACACCCCATGGCGAAATGTGCTTATGTTGGAAAATAATGTAAAACCTGAATGGAGGGCACTCTATAAGCCACCGTTAAGAAAGCAAATTGGTGATTTGCAGTGGAGAGTTCTCCATGGCATAATAGCAATAAATGCATTTGTGTCAATCATAAATCCGGGTATCAGTCAGGACTGCCCATTTTGCTTCCAGAGGGAAACCGTGTTTCACTGTTTTGTGCATTGCTCAAGACTGTCTTCTTTATTCAGTCTTTTGGGTTTTATGTTTTTTTCTTTTGGAGAATTCTTCTCAATGCAGATTTTTATCTTTGGGTATAAGTATGTGCAGAAAAGTAGATTGAAATGTCAGTTGA
>JAODXP020000026.1:17798643-17806143 GCA_027497455.2 Sardinella longiceps | reverse complement strand
AATTCTGTGGCCCAGTAGGGTGACAAGGAGGCTAATGGAGGGTGTCCATGTGTGTGTGTGTGTGTGTGTGTGTGTGTGTGTGTGTGTGTGTGTGTGTGTGTGTGTGAGAGAGAGAGAGAGAGAGAGATACACCTCAGAGACAGAGATATAGACAAGATTTTGAATCGCTCTAACTAGCGTGTGTGTGTGTGTGTGTGTGTGTGTGTGTGTGTGTGGGGGTGTGTGTGTGTGTGTGTGTTTAGTTGTGTGTTCGTGTCTGTGTGTGTGTGTGTGTGTGTCAGTGTGTGTGTCTGTGTGTGTGTGTGTGTGTGTGTGTATATCTGTGTGTGTTTGTGTGTGTCTCTGTGTGTGTGTGTGTGTGTGTGTGTGTGTGTGTGTGTGTGTGTGTGTGTGTGTGTGTGTGTGTGCTGTGTGTGTTTGTGTCTGTGTGTGTGTGTGTGTGTGTCTGTGTGTGTGTGTGCATATCTGTGTGTGTTTGTGTGTGTCTGTGTGTGTGTGTGTGTGTGTGTGTGTGTCTCTGTGTGTGTTTGTGTCTGTGTGTGTGTGTGTGTCTGTGTGTGTGTGTGCATATCTGTGTGTGTTTGTGTGTGTCTCTTTGTGAGTATTTGTGTGTCTGTGTCTGTTTGTTACTGTGTATATTAACTATATATACTGTGTATATTTACTATATATTTGTGTGTGTTTGAGTGTGTCTCTCTATATCTCTGTCTCTGAGGTGTCTCCTCATCTGTCTCCTCCAATCTGTCATCATCCACACTAGACACACACACACACACACACACACACACACACACACACACACCATCGCCACTAGACCTTCCCTAGAGCTCACTCCACTAATGTAAATACACTTCATGCCTCTGGGTTACAGTAGAGACTAGATAGACGGGGATAGACTGGGACAGACTGGTCTACTGTAAGAAGCACTGGTTATCTGGGAGAAATCTGGGAACTCTCTCAATCTTTTCTGACAAATACATCCTATAGCTGCCTAGCTAGGCTTCATTAGTTGAATGTTAGGCCTGAAAAGCACTTTGGGTCAACTTTTGTTGTTATTTAAATGTGCTCTATAAATAAAGTCAATTGACTTGACATGAATGTACATTATGTGTTACTTAGACTACATAGACTTTAGACTTTAAAAGCTGAGAAGCTGCTGCATGTTGTGATTTTTTGGATATTTAAATGGTTAAACATTTTCAGTTTTACTGTATCAATCTGCTAAACTTGTAAAGTTTTTTCTCACCAGTTTCATTTTTTATATATACAGTATGTTTGCATTTTTAATGTCTCACAGTGTTTTCACCCTAATCTCACTGTGTTCCATGCTGTAGCCTACAGCATCCCCCGGGGGTCCCACTCAACACTTTGGGAACTGCTGAATTTGTAACACACACACACACACACACACACACACACACACACACACACACACACACACACACACACACACACCTCACACACATGCAAGTACGCGAAGACCCACATACTGTATAGAGCAGCACAGACAAACATACCCTCACAAGCACACACACACACACACACACACACACACACACAATGTAGACAAGCGCAGACACACACTCCCACACAAGCGCACAAACACACACGTACACATACACACAACCACACAAGCGGACAAACACACACATACACACACACACAAGCACATAAACTTAATTTCATTTTACAAGGTTCTTAAGTCTGACAAAATAATAAGCAAAAGAAAACTGTCTCTGTGTGACAATTAGAAACTGCCAATCAAATCAAAGTAGCTGATATTGTCTTGAAGTATTATTGCTTTATCTTACATAACCTTTCCAAATAGAATGTGGCCTATTAAACATCTCTACACACTGGATCTTTGATCCTTTTGTTTTTTTACTATACTCATGCATCAGGAGGTACAAGGCCAAACAAATGAAACAAAGGAACACAGAGGAAAAAAAAGAAGAAAAAAAAGCAGGCAAGGCAAAATTATTAAATTATTACCGCACAGCGCGGGAGTTGTGCTACGGTAGCTCTGGGGCGTTTGCTAATGTGTCTGTGCATAAAAGCGGCTGCCCATTAACCTTGAGATGAGACAACACTAAAGCCACCCGAGCCGCCGACCTGCTAACTACAGAACTCCGCTGCAGGGCTTGCATGGCCCTGCCTTTCTGTCTGTGTTGTTTTTTCTTTCGTTTTTTTTTTTTTTTTTTTTTTTTTTGTTCTTTCTCGTACTCAACACAAATTGGAGAATAGGCAGCAAATTTGTGCCTGTGCACTCTCTCGGGAGCAGTGTGTGTGTGTGTGTGTGTGTGTGTGTGTGTGTGTGTGTTGGGGGGGGGGGGGCATCTGTTCTGGGACTCGTGACAAACAGCTGACGTACCATCCGTTGTTGCTCGCCTGCGCTTCCTTCATCGTGATGAGGACCCACCCCACACACACACACACACACACACACACACTCTCCACCCCCCAGAGATTGAAACTATTTCCTAGCAGAGTTGCAGACTTCACCAAAGTCAGCCAAAGTTTGGTGGTGATGATTATGGCATAAATCAGTGGTGTCACCAAGAGAAGTGTTTGTGCAGCCATTTAGTTTCATTATCAACATGACTTCACCAGAGTTATGCAAACGTTATTCCAAACATCACAAACAACACACATGAAATAGTGTCGTAGAGATTTATCATTGTACTGCATGCATCAGTGACTCCAAGCCAAACTGATTGCTTTCATAAACATAATGTAGGATTTAATATCACATAAAATCATAAAATGTTTTACCATATTTGAAATATGACAAATAAATAAAACTGCACAGGTGCTTTCTGTTCAGACTGAAGCGGCTGATGAATGGTGTTCATATCCACTGAGGTGTCAAGCAAGGGAACAATTCTGAGATATTAGATTACACACACACACACACACACACACACACACACACACACACACACACACACACACACATTATTAAAACATTTCCCTTGGAATCAATACCTCTGATATGAATATGAAGACATTATCTGGCTTGCTTGGCTACATAATTCCCCAATATTAAAGGAATTATCCAGAATGAGTCAACCTGTAGCCCTCTTTTTTCCCATTACTAAGTGCTTCCGATGGGTTATGAGAGGGGCCAAATGTTGTGCAATACAGACCAAAAATTAAAACAGCAGCCAATGTTAACTGATGAGGGCATTAAAGTTTTGTTGTCATATGCCTGCATCTGTTAGCGTTAGCTGCAAGTTAGCTGCAAGTTGTTGTAGGAAATGTTTCTGTTGTAGCAACTACGGTTAACTCAAAGAATAAGGATATGGACTAACTGACTTTAACCTGCAACCCTCCAGTTGCCGAACGGCACCTCTACCAACTGCCACCACCGCCTTGTCACCCATACAAGGGTTTAGGCGGCGCTCAAACTGACACTTTTTTCACCTTCTAATGGTCAAATTCAGTTTGACTATGAAACAGTGTGATTTGACCATTGCTAAGCGCCTTCTGTCTCTATGTAAAAGGCGCAGGGTGAAAATGGCAACTAAAAACCTCAAGCGCTCAAAGTTAAAAATAATTGAAGTCAGGAAGCTAGCAGTTTAGCCAAATCTATGCTGTCATAGCAACAGGATGTACATTTATCCGTTTCAAACATCCTCTCCACCTTTACTGGAATTTATGTTGCCAGAGTTGGCTATAACTACACAAAACAAAATAAAGAGAGGCTACCACAAAATTTAGATGCACGATAAGTGGGTCAGATGGTTAAGGATTTCTTTTCCATGCCTGTCAGTAATACCAATGTAAAATAGAGGAGCACTCAACCACACTGATTTTGGGCAAAGTATTTCCCAGAGGAAATAAAGTTGGAGACCCCTGGTCTAGTGTGTGGTGTATGCCAGTGGTTGTCAAACTGGGGTACAAGTCCCCCCAGGGATGTGTTCTTGGGGGTACGCAAAATCAATAGTGAATGGGTTCTCAGCTCTCACCATCATAAAGATAATATAGAAAGATCTAAAAACTATCCCCAAAACTCCAATTGCTATTACATTATATGTATGTGTTAACATTTTGTTAATTCAGCAATAATTAAGCAAAAATCTAATTTGCTATAGCGAGTTTTTGTGGTGCAGGGGGTGCACGGCAGTTCAATGTTTGGGAACCACTGGTGTATGCTATCAATTATTTATCCCATTGTTACCCACTGTCTCCTTTAATTCCTTTCACTCCTTTCACACTAACTAATCTAACTCCAACTGCCTACCAGTGCACAGATCTGAAGAGCAGGATTCACATACAAATCTTTTTGTGCCGACACAACCTCATCAGAAACCAAAATGTTCTGTCAGTAGAGTATTCTCTGGGCAGTTTCTGACAACATCTAACAATAATAGAGAGACAACATCTTGCAATAACAGAGCATGTTTTTTGTTGTTTTGCTCAATATCTGCACAGACAGACACATTTGATCTGATTTACTGTCGTCGAATCTGTAACAGTCAGGTACCAAGAGTTAGCATTTGTCTTTTTAAATTCACCAGTCAAAACCATGTTTCATTTGTTTCTTTCTTTTTTTGACCAACTACAGACCTGACCCTGATTATTTGTCTTAACCAACACAAACAGAATTGTTTCTTGAGCAGAGAGATGGTCTGAGCTGTATCACTGCTGCTGAGGCTGCTGAGAATGTTGGTCTGCAGGCAGTCAAAGCGCTGAGAATGTTGGTCTGCAGACAGGCAAAGCGCTGAGAGTGTGGTTCTGCAGGCAGGCAGGCAGGCAGGCAAATGAGACTCAGGGTAGGTCTGCAGACAAGCATGCAGGCAAAGCGCTGAGATTGTGGTTCTGCAGGCAGACAGGAAAAAGCACTAAACCTGCTGAAGCTATACAGGAAGGCAGCTAGACAAAGCTCCGAGACTGTCTGCCTGCATAAAAGCAGGCAGGCAGACAAAGCACTGAGACTGTGGGTCTGCAGAAAAGCAGGCAGACAGGCAAAGCTACTGAAGCTGTGGTCTGTACGCAGGCAGGCAGGAGGGCAAAGCAATAAAGCTACTGAGGCTGTGGGTCTGCAGATAGGCAGACAGGCAAAGCTACTGAGGCTGTGGGTCTGCAGATAGGCAGACAGGCAAAGCTACTGAGGCTGTGGGTCTGCAGATAGGCAGACAGGCAAAGCTACTGAGGCTGTGGGTCTGCAGACAGGCAGACATGCAAAGCTACTGAGGCTGTGGGTCTGCAGATAGGCAGACATGCAAAGCTACTGAGGCTGTGGGTCTGCAGATAGGCAGACAGGCAAAGCTACTGAGGCTGTGGGTCTGCAGATAGGCAGACAGGCAAAGCTACTGAGGCTGTGGGTCTGCAGATAGGCAGACAGGCAAAGCTACTGAGGCTGTGGGTCTGCAGATAGGCAGACAGGCAAAGCTACTGAAGCTGTGAGTCTGTACGCAGGCAGGCAGGCAAGGCAAAGCGCTGAGAGTGGAAGGCAAAACATGAGGCTGTGGGTCTGCAGGCAGACAGGCAGTCAGGCAAAGGACTAAAGCTGCTGGAGCTGTGGTTCTACATGCAGGCAGACAGGCAAAGAGCTGAGAATGTGGACCTACAGACAAGCAGACAGGCAAAGAGCTGAGAATGTGGTCTGCTGTCTGTAGGCAAACAAGCAAAGCTCTGAGGCTTTGGGTCTGCAGGCATTCAGGCAGGCAGGCAGGCAGGCAGGCAGGCAGGCTGTGTGTGTGGTGTGTGGAGGGAGCAGGCTGTGTGGTGTGTGGAGGGAGCAAGCCAACTCTTAGCCAAGCCAACATCTGTGTGACCTCATTAAGGAGAGGGCATGGAGACAGCAGCAGCATCAGCCCCACGGACTGCCCACCCAGGGGAGAGAGACAGAGAGAGAGAGAGAGAGAGAGAGAGAGAGAGAGAGAGAGAGAGAGAGAGAGAGAGTAGAGCAGGCATATTATGCAACCCACACGCACACACACACACGCAGACACACACACACACACATACGCACACACACACACACACACACACACAGACATACGCAAGGCGTGCGCTCACACACACATATCCACGCACGTACGCACACACACACACACACACACACACACACACACACACACACACACACACACATACAGTACGTACACATGCACGTACGCACACACACATACATGCACACACACAAACACACCCACACACACACACAGGCGTGTGCGCATGTGCACACACACACATATACAAGCACACAAACACACACACAGAGACACTGAGAGGCATTCTGTTTACCACTCTGATTAACATGCCACTGTCCTACTTTCTTTCTCCTCCCCACTAAATAAAGAGTGAATGACAGAAAAGGAGAGAGGGACAGAGTGGAGTGGACGGAGAGAGAGAACAGGAAACAAAGCCATAGAAAGAAAGATAGAATGAAAAAAAGAGAAAGAAAGAGGAAGGTAGGGAGGAAGGAGACAAACTCTAGGGAATAGGACACAACACAGAAAGAGAGAGAGAGAGAGAGAGAGAGAGAGAGAGAGAGAGAGAGAGAGAGAGAGAGAGAGAGGAAAGCGGGAGAAGAGGAAAGGGGGAGAGAGAAAAGAAAGAGAGTGAGTGTGATAGTGAGAAAGAGAGAGATAGGAGATGAGGTAGAGAGAGAAGAGAGAGAGATGGGGAAAAAAGGAGTGAGAGAACAGCACGGGAGAGATTGCGATAGTGAGAGAAAGATAGGGAAAGAGAGAGAGAGAGAGCGAAGACAAAGATAGAGAGAGTGCAATATAGAAAGACAGACAGAGAGAGAGAAAGAAGGAGAGGTGTTGATGAGGATGCTGCTCTGTAGAGAGATACAGCCTGATTGTCATTGGTCCTCGGGGGGGGGGGGGGGCTAAGGGAGTGTGTGCCAGGGTTCAGGCAAGGACTTGAGAGGCGGCCAAGAAAGTGCCGGAATGTGCGCTGCGCACGTGATCACAGCCGATAACATCAGGCTCGCTCGTTGTCGGCATGTGTGGAAGAGGGACACAGAAGGAATGTCACAGCCTAGGGTTTTTTTTTCTTCCCCCTCTTACAAGCTCCTTTGTAAAAAAGGAAAGAAAAGAAAAACTTCTTCTTCGCAAACTAGGGAAACTCTGTCTAGATGCTTGGCGAAGATGGCACGGTGAGAGTCACGTTCGTCGAAAGACGAGAGTCGGAGAGGGGTGGGTAAGCTCCTCGGGGGAGGGGCGGGGGTGTGTGTGTGTGTGGGGGGGGGGGCACCACAGTTTGATCCTTGGCTCAGTGGACAGTAAAATTACCAGGGAATCGGCAATTTTCTTCCTCTAGGTTGTCCCATTATCAAAGACACTCCAGCGCACCCAGGCTGATGAACACAGGGCGCTTTAGAGAAAGAGCACACACACACACACACACACACACACACACACACACACACACACACACACACACACACACACACACACGCGCACACACACACACACACACACACACACACACACACACACACACACACACACACACACACAGTGGGGGCTATGCTCCCTGAAG
>JAODXP020000026.1:17786143-17793643 GCA_027497455.2 Sardinella longiceps | reverse complement strand
TAGCAAAAGCAACTTTATCAGTTTAGCTTTGGTAAACTGACAACAAGCCCAAAAGCTTCCACTGAAGTTATAATGTCCGCAGTTTCTGTATTATCACCACACGGATAAATGCAACACTAAAGAGTTTATCCGACAGAAAATATACACTATTCACAAGAACATTGTTGACATCTGGTCACACATAGCCAGAGATGTTAGCGAGGCAACAGCACCAGCATCAGCACCAGCCGACGAAAATCACGACCAAGGAATTCAGCCAAAGTAAAACGTTACAATTACAAACTATAGTATGAGACACTTCAGACATCTACCTATGACTATATATCCTCCTAACCAACTCCCCAACTAACGTTAAAGCCGTTAAAGATAACTTGCACCTCCGATGCAATTAATGACTAGCTACACTTTGGCTAACGCTTGCTAAATCACCAGCGTAGCGTTGACTGGAAAACTGCCAAGTCGGCTACTTACACAAGTTATCCTGAAGTCCCCGCGGTCTCTGTATCATCGCCACTGATTAATCCAACACTGAAGTTTATCTGAGAGCTGTATTCATCCATAGGCTACACACAGGAAGGTTGTTGACAACTTTTGACCGGTATAGTCGCCTATATGGCTATGGTCCACCAGCTATGATGCCTACAGTAGGTTACGTACAGTAGCCAGCCTTGTCAAAGGTCATGGAATTTTGACCCAGAACTTTAGAACACTCGACCATGCCAGTGACGTAGTGGGTTGCAGAAATTATGCAAATTTCAATTTTGCAAATAGAGTGATATATTTAAATTTTTTAAATATTTTTTTTGTGCCAATTGTTTATATTTTAGGTAAGTAATGTACTATTGCCTACATTTGAGCCCATTTCAGTTCATCTTTAAGTGTCCACCAGCACCACTGACCTACATGGGCCTCAGACACTCCAGTTTGCCAAGCAGCCTTATTAGGCATGTTCGGCTCATGTAACAGCGGTGTGTGTGTGTGTGTGTGTGTGTGTGTGTGTGTGTGTGTGTGTGTGTGTGTGTGTGTACGTGCATGTGTGTGTGTGTGTGTGTGTGTGTGTGTGTGTGTGTGTGTGTGTGTGTGTGTGCGTACATACATGCGTTCATGCATATGTGTGTGTGTGTGTGTGTGTGTGTGTGTGTGTGTGTGTGTGTGTGTGTGTGTGTGTGTGTGTGTGTGTGTGTCTAAGCACACATTAAACAGGGATGGGAACACCGTAAAGACACAAGGAGTTAAGACACTATGCAGTGATGAGTCAAATATGAAATATCTGGTGACATTGGATCAGTGTGTGTGTGTGTGTGTGTGTGTGTGTGGTCATGATTTTAGGATAAACGCCGCCTGGATAATTAGAGAGACCTTTAACATTTTCTTTTTTAATAATTTTGTATTTTTTGTGGCGCTTTTGTTCTGAGCCATTAACATTCATCTGACCTTCTCTACAGGTTGGCTGCATGAGAACAAAGGAAAAGGTCACGTCCACGGAGGACAAGAAAGGAACGACAGAGAGAGAGAGAGAGAGAGAGAGAGAGAGAGAGAGAGAGAGAGAGAGGAAAACTAGCAATGGAAACACAAGGGGGACAAAAATTGACAAAAAATACACAGAAATGCAGACACAGAAATGCTAGCGCAAAGGAAAAAGTGTGATGGAGAGAGAGAGAGAGAGAGAGAGAGAGAGAGAGAGAGAGAGAGAGAGAGAGAGAGAGAGAGAACAACTATGATTAAAACACAAGAGGGACAAAAGTGGACGAAAAAAAGAAATGTTAACACAAACTAAGGAGAAAGAGACAATGTGATGGAGAGAGAGAGAGGTAGAGAGAGAGAGGGATGGAAACAAAAGAGGGTGATGGAGGGGAAAAGAAAGAGTGGAGAGCTTCTATACTGAGCTACTTTTTCCCACACCTCATTAGAATAACTATGCATCCCTTTCAGGTTGGAACAATACCTCTTTCCCCTTAAACACACACACACACACACACACACACACACACACACACACACACACACACACACACACACACACACACACACACACACATACACACACACACACACACACACACACACACACACACACACACACTCACACACATATACACACACACACACACACACACACACACACACACACACACACACACACACACAGTTTGGGTAATGTATGCGGGTCCAAGCATGGCATGAGGACTCAAGAGGCCTGGTACTCAGTGGAGCATTCCAAAGGCTGACAAGATCACATGACTAGTGAAAGAATGCACCATTCACACAGAGTGCCAGAGCTACAGATGATTCCATTATTTAGCAACTTTAGCAAGTGTGTGTGTGTGTGTGTGTGTGTGTGTGTGTGTGTGTGTGAGAGAGAGAGAGAGAGAGAGAGAGAGAGAGAGAGAGAGAGAGAAAGAGAGGGACTGTGTGTGTGTGTGTGTGTGTGTGTGTGTGTGTGTGTGTGTGTGTGTGTGTGTGTGTGTGTGTGTGAGTGTGTGCGTGAGAGAGAAGGAGAGAGAGAGAGAGAGAGAGAGAGACTGTGGGTGTGTGTTTGGGTGTGGGTGTGAGTGTGTGTGTGAGAGAGACAGAGGCGGAGAGAGAGAGAGAGAGAGAGAGAGAGAGACTGTGGGTGTGTGTTTGGGTGTGGGTGTGAGTGTGTGTGTGAGAGAGACAGAGGCGGAGAGAGAGAGAGAGAGAGAGAGAGAGAGAGAGGGTGTGGGTGTGGGTGTGAGTGTGTGTGTGAGAGAGACAGAGGCGAGAGAGAGAGAGAGAGAGAGAGAGAGAGAGAGAGAGAGAGAGAGAGACTGTGGGTGTGTGTTTGGGTGTGGGTGTGAGTGTGTGTGTGAGAGAGAGACAGAGGTGGAGAGAGAGAGAGAGAGAGAGAGAGAGAGAGAGAGAGAGAGAGAGAGAGAGAGACTGTGGGTGTGTGTTTGGATGTGGGTGTGAGTGTGTGTGTGAGAGAGACAGAGGCGGAGAGAGAGAGAGAGAGAGAGAGAGAGAGAGAGAGAGAGAGAGAGAGAGAGAGAGAGTGTTTGTGTATCTTTGTCTGTATGTGCGTGTGTTTGTGTGTATCTCTGCATTTAGTCTGCCTATAGACTTAGATAAAGTGTGGAGCACATAAGGCATCGCGTCCCATACTATACCCTGTACATTCAGAATGCAAGGACACAGATATAAACACCAACCAGACAACCAGACCAAAGAGCACACCGTCGCCTCAGGACAAATCTCATCCATTCACATAGGAGAAATGAAACAGCCAATCCAACAGTCTACAAAAGGAATCTGGAGAAAGAACCACAAAGATACAGTAGAGTAGACAAGATGTACAGACAAGCAGGCCCACGGCCCTTTCAGCACCAACCTCCAGCTAGGCTTGGCTTAGTGAGAGAGAGACAGACTTGGACCCTTGAAATGTGAAATGTGTGTGTGTGTGTGTGTGTGTGTGTGTGTGTGTGTGTGTGTGTGTGTGTGTGTGTGTGTGTGTGTGTGTGTGTGTGTGTGTGTGTGTGTGTGTGTATGTGTGTGCATGTGATAGCATGTTTACAGTATATGTGTTAGTGTGTATATGTATGTATGTGTGACAAGCAGACAGACACACTCTCAGATCAGGAGATAAACTTCACTGTAGTCTGAGCAGTATAGAGATGAGTGGTAGTCTACAGTCTCCTGTACAGCCTGCTTTATATTAGACCTGCCTGTCCAGGGCTCTCCCGTTACAGGCCAACCTGGAGAGTGACAATATGTGATGAGGTCTTCAAACACACACATACACACACACACACACACTAGCACACTACACACACACACTATAACACACACCCCACACGCACACACTCTCACACACACACACACACACGCACACACACACACACACTCCCATTCCCTTCTCTCAGCTACAGCCTGGCATGCCACTAGGAGGACACATACCACAATTATGAGGAAACATTATATGGATGTAAAGACAGACAGAAAGAGAGAGAGAGAGGGAGAGAGAGAGAGAGAGAGAGAGAGAGAGAGAGAGAGAGAGAAAGGAGAAAGAGAGAGAAGAGCATAAAAGAGAGATTAATGAAGGAGGAGGGAGAGAGGGACAGAGAGGCGTCAGGGTGTGGAGGAGTGTGTGTGTGTGTGTGTGTGTGTGTGTGTGTGTGTGTGTGTGTGTGTGTGTGTGTGTGTGAAGGGGGGGGGGTTAATAGTAAAAGGAAACACAGTGACACTTGGCGTCTCCCACCTCAAGATGGGCGTATTAGTCAAAGTGGGGCAGGAGGGGGGTGGGAGGCCTACCCAAACAGTCACGCTAATTACTGCATACCTTCTGTACAGCAACACAACACACACACACACACACACACACACACACACACACACACAGACATGATCACTCTCTACACACTCGCAGATTCACTTTCCCCTTTCATGTTCTCCATCTCTCTCTCTCTCTCTCTCTCACACACACACACACACACAAACATATACGCATACACACACACACACACACACACACAGACACGAGCGCAGATGTCGCTGCGTGAGGTCAGGCAGACAGACGCATGCCCAGGATCTTGGCCTTTGTTTCTGTGCCTCATCATCCTTCTGTTCTCCATGTGTGGCCCTGCTGTGGATGATCCTTCTCTCCATCTCTCCATCTCTCTCTCATTCTCTCATCCCTCGCTCTGTCTCCTTCTCTCTCTCTCTCGTTATCTCATCCCTCTCTCCATCTTTCTCTCTCCCCTTCTCTCATCCCTTGCTCCATCTCTCCTTCTCTCTCCTTTGTTCATCGTTTGCTCCAGATGACTCACTCTTGCTTCCTTCCTTCCAAAGTCCCACACTTTCTTGCTCTTCCGTTCTCTCTCTCTCTCTCTCTCTCTCTCTCTCTCTCTCACTCTCTCTGTCTCGTTCTTCCTCGGTCAGTGTTTTTTCCCCTTCATTTCCATTCCTTCTTCGCTTTCAGAATGTCTTCTCTCATTCTCTTTTCCTGCACCACACATACTAAAGATACTCAAGACTCACCCCCCCCCTCTCTCTCTCTCTCTCTCTCTCTCTCTCTCTCTCTCTCTCTCTCTCTCTCTCTCTCTCTCTCTCTCTCTCTCTCTCTCTCCATTCTTTGTAGTTCTCCTTCCTCTTTGTGGCCACTGCAGATTGTATAATTAATCTGGGAGTCTGCATGCTTTAAGAGTGCTCCACACAGAGCCTTGAATGACCAACGAGATTATCGCCACGGCTCGCTCGCTCACTCACTCACTCACTCGCTCGCTCGTTCTCCAGCTTGTGTGCCTCTCGTGGCCTCCGTCGTTGTGGTTACGACTGCCAAGTCTGCGGCCTGCTCGGTTTCCATCACGAGATTCGAGCCGCCGCTGACATCACCCGAGTGGAGAGCTCTTGGAGAGCGGTCTCTCTCTTTCTCTCTCGTTCACTCAATCTCTCTCTTTACTCACTCTTTCTCTTCACTCACTCACTCTCTCTCTCTTTTCTCACTCTTGGGTAGATTAGTTATGCTGGATGGCTTCCTAATAGGCTTCTAAGCACGTCAAACATCAGGAAATTGTACATACTTTATAGTGAGCATCACATGAGCATGCACACACACACACACACACACATACGCACACACACACACATGCACACACACACACACACACACACACACACAAACACAGTGTTTGGGTAATATATGCGGGTCCAAGCATGCACACACATACAGTACACACACACACAAAAACACAAGCACACACAGATACTCAGGCAAGCACACACACACACACACACACACACACACACACACACACACACACACACACACACACACCAATCTGAGAGGGTTATCCCAAAGGAAAAGGCATTATGTCCTACCAGATTTTGCCTCCAGGGGCGGTAGGCATGCGATATGCCACAACACTGTCACACAACACAAAAAAAACGCTCCCCTAAAAATCTTAAAAGCTTTGAGCATCCGAGAATAACCAAATCCCCGTCTCTCAGTCTCTGGATAAAAATACTGTATCCAAACCGTTGATTATGCCTCAGCGATCATGGTTCTGGATCTAAGCTGGAACTAAAGCGTTTGCAGCGACGTTTGCAGCCTTCTTTACCAGCTTAAAAGTGATGGCATTTTCTTGGCAACAGACGAGTATTTTAGTCCGTAGTAATCAGTCCATGTTTGGCTCTACTCTGGGTCACGTCTCCAGAGAGTCCGAGTGTGTAACTAACCCCACATGCAATTCACGTGTCGGGCAGGTGATGTGGGTTTGACTTGCGCAACTAAAACTATGATTAAACGTTTCATAATTTGTTAAAACAGTGCCCAGAACAGTCTAATACATACTTATACCTTTGATGGTGAACTAGACAAATGTGTGAATGTATCAAAAAAATGTATGTGTGTGTGTGTGTGTGTGTGTGTGTGTGTGTGTGTGTGTGTGTGTGTGTGTGTGTGTGTATGCATTCTCTATGGGATGTGTGTGTGTGTGTGTGTGTGTGTGTGTGTGTGTGTGTGTGTCTGATGCATTCTTTCTGTGTGTGTGTGTGTGTGTGTGCATGTGTTGTGTGTGTGTGTGTGTGTGTGTGTGTGTGTGTGTGTGTGTGTGTGTGTGTGTGTATCTGACCAAATGGGCTGTTCACCATCAACCAGTTTCCCGGCAGACACCAAAGCCCAAAACAAGCTCCTCCTCCAGGAGAGAGAATCACCAGAGCACCGGATTGATTAGTTTCCAAAAACAGCAGCATCTCCTGGACTTGCTTTGGCAACAGCCAGTCAAACAGAGCATCACAAACACACACACACACACACACACACACACACACACACACACACACACACACACACAGAGACAGACAGATAGACACACACACACACACACACACACACACACACACACTGTAGAACAGAGGCAAGTAGATGAAGCCAGGACAATATGGCTGAAGCCAAGCCTCACACACACACACACACACACACACACACACACACACACACACACACACACACACACACACAGTAGAACAGAACCCAGGGGAAGAAGCGAGGGAAATATGGAGGCAGTCTCTCTGTTTCTCACCCTCTCTCTCTCACACACACACACACACACACACACACACACACACACACACACACACACACACACACAGCGTTTCTGGATCTCTCCGGAACCAGAAGGCAGGTACAGAATGTCTGCACTCTACACGACGTCTGTCTTTCTTCAGCTCATGACAACAAGATCTCTCAGGCCCTCTCTCTTCCTTTCACTTAGTCCAGCCTTTCACCTCATGACTCTACATGTCTATACTTCTATTCTCTCTCTCTCTCTCTCTCTCTCTCACTCTTTCACTTTTAAGCACGTCGAACATCAGGAAATTGTACGTACTTTATATTAAGCATCACATGACCATGCACACACACACACACACACACACACACACATACACACACACAAGCACACACAGATACTCAGGCACTCAGGCACTCCCCACCCCCCTCTCTCTTTCTCTCTCTCTCTCTGTCTCTTCATTCATTTTTCAGAA
>JAODXP020000026.1:17778643-17783643 GCA_027497455.2 Sardinella longiceps | reverse complement strand
TTACAGGAACGGAAGCCTGAAGGTGATCCCCAACAATATTGTTGCACATGACGTTGCTGTTGCAGTTATGGTGTGAACGTTGTCATTCATTTTACTTGCCGTTATTGTTACAGTTATCGTTCCAGGTGTGAGAGGCCCTTAAGGGTGCATTCAAATCCGTAGGACACATCCTCATAATTACACCTCCTGCCAAGGAAGGTTATGTGTTCACTGGCTGTTTATCTATGTGCTTGTTTGTGTGTACATAAACAGAGAGACTTTCAGGACACTTAGTGGAAATGTAACACAAACTCATTCAATTTAGTCACAGTTGCAACATACAGTATAGCACTGTGAACTCACTTCTATGGCAAAATGTTTGTTTATATGTATTTATGTGTGTGTGTATGTATGTGTGTGTGTGTGTGTGTGTGTGTGTGTGTGTGTGTGTGTGTGTGTGTGTGTGTGTGTTTGTGTGTCACTCAACATCCACGGGGAACTAATGAACTGTCTAGCATGATGGCACGTCTGGCATACCGAGAAACGTGACACCTCATTAAACCTATGGTGGGTGCATTTTGACACCAAACCAAACTGTACTCATGGTGTTGTGTTGTGTGTGTGTGTGTGTGTGTGTGTGTGTGTGTGTGTGTGTGTGTGTGTGTATAGAGACAGAGATAGAGAGGGAGACAGACAGAGAGAGAGAGACAGAGAGTGAGAGAGAGAGAGAGAGAAAGAAAGAAAGAAAGAAAGAAAGAAAGAAATAAAGAAAGAGAGAGCACAACAGTGAGACACTGAGAAAACAACCAATAAAACAGATGCTTAGACCCAGCGGACAGCACAGCGCAGCACCAGAACTCCCATGCCCAGGCTGATCCGACTGACAGATGGCCCCAATCCAGCTCTTCCTCTCTGGGTTGCTGGCCACTTGTCTCCTGTCTCCTGCCTCTCCTGAGCAGCCCTGGTCCGAGCCCATCATCCTAGAGCAGGCCTGGGCAAACTAAGGCCCGGGGGCCACATGTGGCCCGCTGAGCTAATTAATCCGGCCCGCGGAGCCTTCCCAAAGTAGAATAATTTATTTTTTAGCCAAGGAGACTTAGATTATAGGCCTTAACTATCAAATTTGTTGTAGTCATGAAATACAAATCCCCTCTTTTAACCCTGCATGTTAACATGTCCTCTGAAAAAAGTTAGGCTATTGGTTTGAGACTTGCCAATTTACCGGCATCAACCAGAAGACGGTTAACATCCGGCCCATTAGTGAAAATCTAAACGCCAATGTGGCCCTTCGAACAAAATAATTGCCCACCCCTGTCCTAGAGCCTCGTTCCAATTGCTCCCACTGCACCCAGTTTGACTGCTGGGTATAGGCAGACACCCAGAGGCCAGGAACGTGCCGGCATGATGACACACACTGATGGAACGGTGCCACTTCTCTTTTTTTCAGTGATTCAGCAAGAAACTTGCTTGGCACTTCTGATTGTGTCTTTTTTTCCTTTCACTTCTATCTAGGACTGTTTTTCTAGAAACTTCTCTCTCTCTCTCTCTCTCTCTCTCTCTCTCTCCTTTCCTCTCTCTCTCTCTCTACCTCTCTCTCTCTCTCTCTCCCTCCCCCTCCCTCATCATCATCTTTTTGCCCTTACTTTGAAGCTCTGGAGTTCAATTATCTCTTTAAACAAAAAAAAGATAATACATGATTTTTTTTATTTTTTTTACAAGAAATATCTTAAATTGAAGAGGACAAGCATCAGCCAGATTAGTTGGAGTGTGAGTGTGAGCAAGAGCTAGAGAGAGGGATAGAGAGGGTGTGAAGGAGAGAGAGAGAGAGAGAAGGAGATGAGGAGAGAGGGGGAGAGAGAGGGAAGGAAAGAGAGAGAGAGAGAGAGAGAGAGAGAGAGAGAGAGAGAGAGAGAGAGAGAGAGAGAGAGAGAGATGAGGAGAAAGAGGAAGAGAGAGATTGAAGGAAAGGGAGAAAGAGAGAGAGGGAGAGAGAGAGGGAAATCAGGAGAGAGGGGGAGAGAGAGAGTGAAGGAAAGGGAGAGAGAGGGAGAAATAAAGAAGAGAGGGAGAGAGAGAGATGTAGGAAACATGCAAGGACTGACAGTTTCCATCTTGCCATCTTGGTTCCTGAAAAGCAAGAGGTATTTTTGGGCGCGTGAGCTGGTGCTGCGCTGCGCTATCTGATCTGATCTGTAGTTGTCCACAGCAGCTGCAGATGGAGGGGTAGGTGACGGAGACGCTCAGAGGAGGCGTTGATTAGTTTAGAGATAGCGCAGCGCTTTGATGATAGTGTGTATGTGTGTGAGCCTGTATGTATTTATGTGTGTGTGTGTGTGTGTGTGTGAGTGTGTGGTTTGGAGGACAGGACACGTCATTTCCATACAGCAGACAACACTCCCCCTACATGAACACACACACACACACACACACACACACACACACACACACACACACACACACACACATACGGGCTGGCTGGCTCAGCTGATAGCTTTGATGTGCACTGGAGGAGGAAGAGGCTGGGTCCTTCCTCGGTCAGGACGGAACGGGGCCGCCGTCATGACATGATGATGACAGAGACTGGGCTGGACGCCGTGACAACAGCGGAAACCAATCCCAGCCAATCACCTCTACTCTGCAGTCTCTGACATCTCTGACGCCAAGGGCGATGGCTCCACTTCAGCAAAAGGACACATAGCAGAGGGGACATGTGAGAGTATACTTAGAGCATCTTTAAGAGCATACTCAGAGTATCGAGTATACGATTATACTTAGCGTATATTTTTTCTCACACTCCACTTAGATTGCCCTGATTGAAATCACTAAATTAGCTATTACTGTTAGCTAGTAGCTATTACTGCACTTATCAAGCAAGGAGGGGGGCCCCAGTACAGCAGAAGGACCCAGGCCAGAGATGACGTATGAGATATTTAAAGTATACTCAGAATTGAAGAGTTAGATGCAAACCCCTAAACACCATTTTTGTGAAACTGAGTTAATGATATTGTGTGAATCCTGTAAATGTAGAATATGTAAATGAAATGTTTTTGTGAAAAAATAAAATAAAACCTGTCCCCGCCTGTAAAATTTCTGTTTACAATCAAAACACTGTAACGCCTGATAAAAATGGCCTTTTCTCAAAAGTGGTCAAGTGGAGGTTTTGCATCTGAACTCTTCATATATTCCTGATACAGGAATGTAGATTGAACTCACTGAATTGGCTATTATTTTTAGCTATTAGCTATTACCAAAGATCATGGAATGCTGACCACCCTCTCTGCTAATACTGTACAGGACTGGTACATCTTTAAGAGTATACTCAGAGTATGCTTAAAAGTACAGTATGTTCAGAGTATATTTCTCCACTTTGATTGCACTGATAAACTGAACTCAGTGAATTATATATTACTGTTAGCTATTACTGCATAGGACCCGTACAAGACACAAGATGTCAAATTATATTATATCATACAAGTGATTACGAGAGCTTCAAGAGGGGCCTCAACTCAAACTAGGCTTGAGCATTGGGAAAGAGAGATACAGATCTGAATGCGTTCGGATGAGATTCGTGTGGTATTCCTCTGAGACTTAATTAAAGTGATGACGAGACGCAACATCGGAGCTGTTCAATTTTCTCACTCGTGTCAGCGATGTGGATTCGGCGATTTAACAAGCCTCGGAAAATGTCCATGACGTTTCTGGAAAGAAATGCCACTCGGGGAGAGCTACAATTACATCAAATAAAACCCTCAAATTATACTGCTTGAAGACTCCTCCTGCGTGCCTTTGGCAGACATGCCCCTGACAAAAGATGTTTTTCTACAAAAAAAAATAAGGCCTTTGATCTATCCAATCCATCCTTTCTCTCCGTCCAAGGTTGTTCATTGAGGACACATAGTCAGCCATGTAGTCGGCTGGGGAAGAGGCTGTATTTGCGATGAGTTCACAGAAATATATTTGGTATTTTGATCAACTACTCCTGAATCAGTTTGGTCTTGATTATGCTTTTCCTTGAAATTAAAATTGAAATTACAGTTTGATTAGAGACTACATGGAAATGATTATAAAACCAAACTTATTTTTTGGATATGCACCCATAGAGGGTTTTGCCTCTCTTGAACTCTTCATACATAGACTTGGTTTGGTTGGTGAGAAGTTACTTCTGCATGTACTGTATATTATGAGCCCAAATATCAAGTGCTGACTGTCATATATCTCAATGACCCGAGCTCACTCATAGATTTATGCATATCGATCTCACTGTCTCAAGCAGTGTCAGCCATTTGCAAGGGAAGCAAGCCAGCCAGCCAGTAGGAGAGGTACAAATGAGAGGAAAGAGAGGAGCTAGAAGTGGAGGAGGAGGAGGAGGAGGAGGGAGGAGGAAAAAAGAAAGGCACAAGGCAAAGTTGGGAAATATCTTTAAAGTATCTTTAAAGGAATATTGCACCTTTTAATGAAAATTTGGTTATTCACCCTCTTACCTACAGTTACATATGTGGGTAAAAGCATTTTGTTCTCAGTGCATGCGTTTTCCCTGTCCAGCAGCCCCAATTTTAGCTTTATTTAGCTGTAGCTTAGTATAGATACTGGAATGTAAACTTGCCAGATAGCAACTCTTTGGCTACTTTCCAGTGCCTATGCTAAGCTAAAGGTAAAATTGGGGTTGCCAGAATAGGAAAACACATGCACTGACATCAAATTACTTTTACCCACATACAGTATGTAACTCAAGGTAAGAGGTTGAATAACCAATTTTCAGGTGGAATATTGCTTTAAGAGTATACAGGCAGCAGGAGAGGTACTAACAAGAAAGAAAGGAGAAAAGGAGGTAGAGGAAGAAGTAGAAAAGGAGGAAGAGGAGGAGGAAAAGGGGAAAAAAATGTCCTGGAGCGTTACAAAGGAGGGCTCCATGATTTCATCATCCACCTGGCAACCTCTTGAGGTGAACTAGCCAATCCCGGAGCGGGACAGCAAAGACAGTGCTTGGAGCACACTGCTGCTATGGCTAACGTGGTTATGAT
>JAODXP020000026.1:17763643-17768643 GCA_027497455.2 Sardinella longiceps | reverse complement strand
TTAACGTTAGGATCCCGTTACAAGCATTCATATAACAGACAATAGCAGGTCTGCGTGTCGATGAACAACAGATGCCACACTTAAATCAACAACAGAGTTTCATACGATAGACAGAGATTGAGTTGCACACGGCTGTTGGCGTCTAACGTTAACAGTTACATTTACGCATCCAATTAGCTCACCTTGTTTGACACACTTGAGACGGACGGGGTCTTTGGAATGTCTGATCACTGCAAGCACATCCCTGATGGTTAATCCGGCCACCGGTGTGTCATTGACTTCCAAGAGTAGTTCATCTTGGGAAAGTTTGCCGCTTTGGTTGACCGCCTTGCCCAGTCGTACCTCTCCGATGTAAGGAAACAGTGCGTTTTCGGCGCCCCCTTTCAACTCGAACCCGAGTTCTCCCTCCAAATCCCTGCCTAAAACAATCTCGTGGACCCTGTTAGTCCAGTGGTTTTTCTTCTTCAGGCTTTTGGACATGGCTGAACAATGAATCTTAGATGATGTTATCCATCCAGATAGTTATCGATCTAGTGCGCTGTCGCTTGTTTCGACTCGCACAACACGGCAACTTCACTAGCGCTGGACGCCAGGGGTAGTATCCATGTCAGCAAAGGATTCTCGGCAGCTGGCTTGAGCTGCGATACTGTAACTGGTGGAGCAGCTCAATACTCACATACACACACAGAGTTGGAGCCAACTGACCCGGATGTGATGTCTGTAGGAGGAGAGAAGAAAGGTTTCCTGAATCTGACGTTTCCCACTCAGGGAAAGGCTGGAGGAAAAAGTAGCGGAATTTCCACTAGAGCATCTCGAGTGCCCGTGTCGCGAACTATGAAGTGAAAATAAACAGACGTGTGTTTAAACGCGATTCAAGCGGTAGTCCACCAGTATTTAAGAAGAAGCCTTTTTAGTAGATCTTGGAAAAGACAGAGTTTTACGCAGAGTGTGTTGCTGTAACAGTGTTACAATGTTTCTTTGCGCTGTTGCCAACTGGCGTTTCCTTCTCGGTAACTTACACTGTAGACTAGCCTATCCAAAAAACGGAAAGATTGTTCTCCTTCAGTGAGTTAGATAGTAATCCTGATAACATAAAATGTACATTAAAAATATTTTTTCTCTATCAACTATGAGATAGACCGAACTGTTCAGTGAGTGTCTTTTTGAATCCTCATATCAAAATCATCACCCCAAATCATTCCAACAATCAATAAAGCACTCTCAATGGCAGATTGACATGCACTAAATATTCAATTTTCTATCCTAATCAGAGTGCCTTAGTTTTTCATTTAGCCTATTAATGATGTTAAAATCACACTGTGGAATTTATGCATGTAACAACTTTTTGCATCAAAATGAATCCACATCTTCATTTAGCCTACTTATGCTTTGGAGTTATGGTGCCTGCCGTTATTTACCAATAAATGAAGTCATAAAACTGGTCAGTTAGTTCCCCAAAAAAAGGCAGCCTGTGTTTGAGCTCCTTGTCTATGTGTACTATGTGAATCAGCATTCTTCAAGGTCTTCTTATCCCCAACAAATTAAACAAAGGAAATCTTTGTTTATCCTCTAGAAGCCAAGACTTTATACGAAAAACAGAACTTAGAATGTAGTTAATAGGTAACAACAACAACATCATGACTTATTACTATTGTTGGGTTCTTATAATTGTATATCTAAATACAATTACTATAATTATACCTCCGCCAAGGTGGTTATGTTTTCAGTGGCGTTGGTTTGTCTATCTGTTTGTCTATCTGTCTGTTTGTTTGTCTGTCAGCAGAATAACTCCTTATCTCATAGGGAGCTGCCCGAGCTTAGTCATAACCACGCTTCGCTTTGTACGAGGGTCTGGGATTCTAGCCTGACATAGCCCAACCGTAATACTGCTGTTCATCCGTGTTCATGGTCTGGAGGTTCTTTAACCTGACGCGATTATAGGGCGGGGGGGGGAGGGAGTTTTGGTTTGAAACAATTGGACAGCTTGTCTAATCAGCTTCGCTTATTGGCAGGTTATCTCTCTACCGATGTAAACCCGCCCCAGAAGACCGTCCCCAGACCATAGATACGGATGAACATTTATATTATGGGTGGGCTATGTCAGGCTACAGGGATTCTGCATTGAGAAATGATTGCTTGCTGTAGGTGTTTAAATCCTTTGAGTGATAGCTTATCTATTCTCATGCTGCATTCTCAAAGTTAACAGATTGGCCAGAATGTGATGCAGCAAACAAAGCCTCATCAATTCATGTGGATTTGTCTTCAAACCAATAATTCTGCAACTGTTGTCTGTGCAAAGATACTCTTGAGCAGGGCACGAGAGTCTTCATTTACCCTCTTAATTAATCATCAAAATGACCACGAAGATGGTAAATCAACCTATAAACACAGTTTAAAATGCTGCCTGGTGTGCCATTAAAGAACTTCTAATACACACACTGTCTCTCACACACGCTAAACCAAGCTGACTAATCATCAAGCACCTCTTTCATTTTCTTCCTAAGTACCTGCTATCATGCCAGTCTTTTGTTTAGAAGCAGTGATGATGAAATAATCCAGATTAATGAAAGAAGTGTTTTGTGTATCAATTTATTTTCAAAATGACAGAGATTAGCAATATTATGAAGATGATCCTAGAATCGAAGTAGATAAGGAGATTAGCTCATTTGTCCGACCCGACGACAGCAACTGCAGCGCTAGTCCCTTGTGGCAGCAGCACACATCCATGTTGCAACTGCGATGGATGCTGACTCCATTTTGGCTCCTGCAGAGGAGAACACAAAGACTCAGGCTCCCTGAATGATCATCTGGAGCAGCAGTTTTGTCTGTATGCACTGGCAATCAAAAGGCAATTTTATGGAATTAATTTTATTACTTTTTGGGGACGGCCAGACTCTAAATTAGATTTGTTTCAGTAAAACAAATCCTCCCCTTCCTACGAAATAAGGTGGCAGGAGAGAGAGAGAGAGAGAGAGAGAGAGAGAGAGAGAGAGAGAGAGAGAGAGAGAGAGAGAGAGTTTTGTAGAGTTATGAAATTCAAGTTATGATTTCATACGGCATAATCCATCATCACACGCACAGGAAGATGAGAGCTTTTATGCTAGCATTGCTCCTACCCAAGATCAATCCCCTTGGGCCACATTAATAGTATTACTCCTATCTTTTTAAGACTCCCGCAAGTTCCTCTCCCACTCTCTCTCTTTCGCTCTTTCTCTTTCTCTCTCTCTATCTTTTTCTGCCCACTTAATGCGTTCCTGTCTAGTCGAGGCTGCTTCATGAATGTCTTCTTAATGACAGTTTTGTACAACACTTTCATTTTCTCAGCTCCCCCTACACCCCCCCCCTCACACACACACACACACACACACACACACACACACACACACACACACGCCTCTCCTGTCCTACATAAGAAAGGCAAAAACTTTTCAAGAGTGCTACTTATCTAGAATGCATCTCTATGCCCTAGAGTCTGTGAGTGCATTCCACAGTTACCATCGCTAACTGGAAGGTATTTCAATGGCGTCAAACTGCTGGTCACGACCCTCCCAGTCCCAGATAAAATACACAAACAAACGAAGGGATAATAATAAACGACAAAAGCTGATGAGGAGACGCTTTCTTGTCTTTTCTTTTCTCTCCTCCTACACCACCTCCTTCTGTGTTGCTTCCAAAAAGCATGGCCTTGCTCTATTCGGTTCTAGTCCAGGTGCCCTGGTTTCGAGGAGACAAGGAGAGGAGGGTGATGGGAAAGCGTTTCAGCTCTCCTCTCCTCTCCTCTCCTCAGCAATCAGAAGAGGGCTGCGCACGTACATTCCAAAGGTGGGAGTTCAGCCACTAATTGCAGGGTGTTTGTAAAAACTATGTGTGAGAGAGAGGGGGAGAGGGAGAGAGAAAGATAGTGGGACAGAGAGAGAGAGAGAGAGTATCTGTGTTCAAAGAGAAGTGTTTTAACAACAGCGAGAGAGAGAGAGAGAGAGAGAGAGAGAGAGAGAGAGAGAGAGAGAGAGAGAGTATCTTTGTTCAAAGAGGAGTGTTTTAACAACAGAGAAGAATCTGGCAGAGGGAGTGTCCAAACAAGACAAAGGAATTCTCTTAGAACATCAGAATGTGTCCATTTCAAAATGAGGGGAGTCATGCCAGCCTCTCTGCACGCTAAGGAGGGTGGGGGGTGTGTGGGGGTGTCTGAGTAAATGTCTAAGTATCTAATGAATATCCATTCATTAGAGCTACTGAGAATGAAAGTATTCTTTTCACTGATCAAATTGGCACCCTTTTAAAAATGTGTTTCTTAGGGTCAACACTACTACACGCTATAGCCTGGCTTGCGTGACTACGTTCAGAAATGAACTGTTGTCTGACAAAGCTTGCACTGCCCGGAAATTCTAGGCAGGATTAATCTATCAAATACTATCAAACTTCTGTCAATGTTATGGGACAGAGCTGGACAGAGTCATTGTAAGCTCGCCTCCTTCAGCCTGCTCGTTTCTCATTGGGTCCTGATTTTTCTGGGATTGAGAGTTGAGGAAATTGCCTCCTTGGCCATACTGACTTGATCGCGAAATTTCATGCAGCAACAGGAAGTATGGGCAGGCCCAGGCTAACTACAGGCATAATTTCATTAAAAAAAAAAATCTGCGACACCATACGTGAGAAAAATGATAATGTGGTGCATATTTCAACCCAACACTGGTATTTGCCTGTTTATCGAGGCGTGGAGTACATTACTTTGCAGTGCATTGATAATAGATATACATATGGAACAGCTTGCAGTGAGATATATGTAATGGATAACATATGTATACCTGGGCTCTTTAACACCTGATAATGAGATCAGAATTAAATTGTGCTGCTTCCAAGCCGCTACCTGATGTTAAAAAGCACATTAGCTCTAGACATCACAGCTGGAATGGGATTCCAGCAATCCACAAATAGCCCCATTAATCTGAGGAGTTGACTTTGCCTTGGACTGTATTCAGGACAGCAGGTGCGCCACATAG
>JAODXP020000026.1:17756143-17758643 GCA_027497455.2 Sardinella longiceps | reverse complement strand
CTTCTAGTTTTTTTCTCCTTTCCCTTCGTACTCATGCCCTCCTCAAATGTGTCTCTTTTCACACTCCGTCTATCTCACCGTTTTTCGCTTTTAACATTCCCGTCTCCAGGGCCGGACTGGGACCCAAAAATGGCCCGGGCATTTTTGGCCATGGCGGCCCACCATGATTTTATTCAATAATAAAAACGTTGTGGCTAGCTAAAATAACACTGTAAGTGGGGCATATTGCATGAACATGAAAGATTTAATTACACTTGCCCAATATCCTTCATCAAAATTATGAAATGAAAATGAGTAAATGACAGCCCCGGCCCAAAAATGACCATCGGCCCACCGGGCATTGCCCTGTATGCCCTATGGCCAGTCCATGCCTGCCCGTCTCTCTTTGTCTCTCATTTTTATAGGCTTTATAGGCTTTGTTGGAATGACTGTATCGCCAAGGCATTAGTAAGAATAATAGAAATAATAATTAAATTGTGTGGATAAGAAATTATATTCCATTAAGATATAATATAAAGAACAATATCAAAGACATTAAAATAAAAAGCAGCAATTGATCTCTCTCTCTCTCTATATATATATATATATATAGAGAGAGAGAGAGAGAGAGAGAGAGAGATACATATCTCACACACACACACACACACACACACACACACATTATGTGTCTGTGTTTTTTTCTCTGTGTGAAGCTGTCTCTATCCACCTGGCCGCCTATGTGATTGGCCCAAGAAGTCTAAGACTGATCACCTTACTGTGGTCTTATCCTACAACCTGTGATCAGAAACACCCCTCTGCTCACCTCTGACAATTACCCAGCACCACCCCACTCTGTGCAGGACTACTATTCCAACAACTCTCACACACTGAGCATGAGACACACATTTCACTTGTGTGTTTTCACACACACACACACACACACACACACATTCGCACCTTACCTGTAATTACTCATGCAAAAAAAACTACCCTTACTCTGCCCTGAATCATCTAAGTGCTTGTAAATTAACATCTATTCATTTTGGTTAAATTGCTTGCAGATTTATCATCACACAAATGCCATCTTTTTTCTTTTAAAGATATTTTTCAGGGCTTTTTGCCTTTAATTTGATTGGACAGTGAGAGGAAATGATTTGTGGAGAAGGAAGGGTAAGGATCGAGAAATGTCCCTGGATCGGACTTGAACTTGGGTCCCCGGATTTAGCTCTAGCACATGTGTTTTCAACAGGTGATCCGACCACACAGCAGGTGGTCCATGACATGGGTTCCAAAATTGAATCATTTCTTACTTATTCCAGTACACACGTCCGAAAATTTTATCCAAATCCACACTTTTCGAGGTATGTTGTACACAGACACACAGACAGACACAAACACCTCGGTGAAAGTTAAGAAAGTTAAAGTTTACATTAATCAGAATCAAAATATAGAAAAGGAATCTGACTTTGGTTCTCAATATATTTAACCAACAGACATGTAGTAATATACATTCAATAAACAAATAGTGCCAAAGTGCTTTCTGGTCCATCCAGAGTAGGCTACAACTCCTGGAGAGAGGGCAGAGGGGCACCAATGGGTTTTTCCAGTTGTCCGAAATGTGATTTGTAATCTGTGCTTGTCCTGTTTTATGGAAGCCTGGTTATCACGACTAAGCTCATAATCTCATTCTGGCATAGCTACCTGCGATATAGAAGTAGAGTTCTCTGAGGCAAGATCAACAGGCATCTATTAAATGCCTCTGTATGCTACTCAACAAAGCTACAACCAATGATTCTGATGATGTATGTAGACACATGCTTATCAACAAATCTTTGCATAAAACAAGAATCATTAACTCCATGTAACTTTTAAAAATATAGATAATGATACACTAAATTAACTGTCTATTTGTGGATGTATTATAAGGTAGTTACTTAGATGCTCCATTTGGGACTCTGCACGTCGAAATCAGTCGCTTGGCACATTTTTTCAAAATTATGTTATTGCATTCACATGAAAGACGAGAAAATAAGCTTTCAAACGACACCAATATCGACAATATTGGCTAACAAATGACGGAGATATGGGCGTTCAAAGTGTTACAATGTTACAAGTCAGAAAAAAAGAATGCTGAGAAAAACCAAGATGAAGTTCATTAGCAATGTGACAAGGGGATTATTAGGCTAGCTTCTGATGAACCACTTCATTCTGCTGCCTACTACTACCAGTCTAACTTAAAAGTTAACTGATCTAACATGCAGTCATGACAGGAATACATCTAATTGTGGACTTTACATGAAAAATGGATATAACATGGATATAACTTGAACTGTAACACAAGGTAAGAGCCAGTGTTTTGGTATTTTGAGTAGGCTATGCAACGATGCTAACTTTAAGATATGTGTAGATGCAGATTTCAGTAAGGGATTTATGGTTGCCATGTCTCCTGTCTGAGTGATATCCTTGAAGTAGAGCAATCAGCAGACAGTTAATATTTGGCTTGTACCGATTTTAGCAGTAT
>JAODXP020000026.1:17741143-17743643 GCA_027497455.2 Sardinella longiceps | reverse complement strand
AGTGGACTTGTGTGTGAAAACAATTGGTAAGTAAATAAAGTAACATTTTTATGTTGACATTTCCCTTAAGTTGCATCGTAGCGATTGTCCCGTATACTCTACACATATCATCAAATAGAAAAACAGTAACTACCAATGACAAAGTTACATTGAATTTGACTATGAAAGTCTCTCTGTTTCTCTCTGTTTTTTTATCCCTCTTCTCTTTTTACAGTATCCTTTCTTTTTTCTGCTCTCTGACTCATTTTCCCCCACATAACATCCTGGTTGCACTCTCATTATTCCAAATCATTGGAACAGGGCCCTCCAGCATATGGACATTTTGTCTTATTTGAGAATAATTATAGCCGCCGAAATATTATTTTAATGTCACATTTACATGTACCCAGAAGCACCATTTATCATTGCCTACTCAGTGTGTGTGTGTGTGTGTGTGTGTGTGTGTGTGTGTGTGTGTGTGTCTGTGTGTGCGTGTGCTGTGTGTGTGTGTGTGTGTGTGTGTGTGTGTGTGTGTGTGTGTGTGTGTGTGTGCGTGCGTGTGTGTGTGTTTGTGTGTGTGTGTGTGTGCGTGCGTGTGTGTGTGTGTATGTGTGTGACAGAGAGTCAGGGGTGGCCCTGAGATACCCAGACAGTAAAGGCAACTAGGTCTTCTATGGGCTACTATAAGTTCAGCTTGACTTTTTCCATCCTCTAGTTTGAGTGTATATTCCTTAGAATAGGCTTTGGCTATGCTATGATACACACTCTCTGTCCCTTGTTTATGCTATGAGATGGATTTCAATAGGTTTCGTTAGTTGAGTGCATCCATCTTTTTAACTTCAAATGTAACACTTTTGCAAAGCGTATTTGGCTTGCTAGCTAGCTGTTCCCTCCACTTTTAGCCCCTGTAGATCGATATGCAAGAATGATTGAGAGAAGAAAAGGACATAAAAAATGTAAATTACTACATAGACATAGAAAGGATTCTCTGCCACTCCAACATTATCATCAAAATGCAGACTCTATAACTTAGCTTCACTTTTGTTTATCCTGCATGGCAGCACAAGGGTCGCTCAACATCTACCTGACAGCTTTTGTACCTGTCTGATTTGATTTGATTTGAAATGGCTGTTTCTTCTTGCTTTGTTTGTGTGTGTTCAAACCACCATGGCACGGCCCTCTCTCTCTCCAACCTCCTGTGTGTGTGTGTGTGTGTGTGTGTGTGTGTGTGTGTGTGTGTGTGTGTGTGTGTGTGTGTGTGTGTGGAGACCTCTGTGTCAATAAAGCTCTTTATCTCAGTGGCTCTCTCTCCGCATGGATAAAACGCTGGTTGATTCAGTCATTAATTCACTGATTTTCTCTCTCTTTCTTTCTTTCTCTCTCTCTCTCTCTCTCTCTCTCTCTCTCTCTCTCTCTCTCTCTCTCTCTCTCTCTCCCTCTGTCATTCTCTGGCTGAGGTCCTTCTCTTTTGCGGCACCTTTGTATCCCTCCATTACCCACACTCGTTTCACTCCCCTGCTCTCTCTCTCTCTCTCTCTCTCTCTCTCTCTCTCTCTCTCTCTCTCTCTCTCTGGGTTGGCAGTTGTTGCAGCTGCTCAGCAAACAAAGGAGATAATTGCAACAGGCTTTGACAAACAACACCTTTAATTAATGACTATAGCGGAAGCCCGTATCAAAGGGGTTGAACAAACAGCACGGCTAAAGCTGCACCTAGCAGAGCACAGAGAAAATTCAGAGGTGGGTCTTGGATCATTTGCAGACCCAACCAACTAGCTTTGGCTTTTCCTTCTTCTTTTTTTTTTTTTTTCTTTTTTTGCATTAAATTGCTGTTGACAGGCCTGTTTTTCTTTTCTCTGCACACTAGAAAATAAGGAGCGCAGAGCATCATGAGAGGGAGAGGGAGAGAGAGGGAGGCATGGAGAAAGAGGGGAGAGGAAGAGAGGGAGACAG
The DNA here is from genome assembly GCA_027497455.2 of Sardinella longiceps. Lineage (NCBI taxonomy): Eukaryota > Metazoa > Chordata > Actinopteri > Clupeiformes > Clupeidae > Sardinella > Sardinella longiceps. The sequence continues at coordinate 17,741,714 of JAODXP020000026.1, read as the reverse complement.
AAGTAGAGAGAGAGAGGGAGAGAGAGGGTGGGGGAAAGGTAGATGGAGAGAGGGAGACAGAAGTAGAGAGAGGGGAAGGGGGAAAGTGGGAGATAGGTAGAGAAAGCGAGAGGGAGAGAAATAAACAGAGGTAGAGAGAGCGGGAGGGAGAAGGAGAGGGAGAGAGAAGGAGGGAGAGAGGGAGGGAGAGAGAGGGAAACAGAGGAAAGGAGAGAGGGAGACAGAGGTAGAGAGAGAGGAAGAGCATCGTGGAGAAGGCAGCAATCAAGGGTAATAGCATCCAAAGCCCTGCTACGTGTTTGCACACGGGGAGAAGAGGATGGGACAAGAGGGGGAGTCGCAACTCAAGCATGCACACACACACACACACACACACACACACACACACACACACACACACACACACACATATACACACAAACTCTCTCTCTCACACACACACACACACACACACACACACACACACACACACACACACACACACACACACACACACACACACACACACACACACACACACACACACACACACACACAATGATGAGTCGCACAGCAGGGAACACTCATCTCA
>JAODXP020000026.1:17676143-17726143 GCA_027497455.2 Sardinella longiceps | reverse complement strand
AGAGAGAGAGAGATTTGGTTTATTTGGAATGGCCATACAAGCCTTGGTCGATATGCTGTTACCATGGGCAACGTGGCCCTTATCATGTGAAGTTTGTGGATTTGTCGAAGCAACCTCTATTCTGAGACTGTAAATAATCTGTTGTTAGCACTCAAGGCTATTATTTCTTTGCTCTCTCTCTCTCCTCTCTCTCTCTCTCTCTCTCTACACACACACACACACACACACACACACACACACACACACACACACACTCTTACAATCAAGAGGAGCCAGCCTGAAGATGGTTCGACTCAAGCCAAAGAAAAAAATCAATGACAGTGACACCCACTCTTGCAGTTTTACAGTCCCTCTTGCAATCAAAGCCTATTTGCCATTTTTTATGGGCCAGTCCTTCTGTGTATAGACTACCGATTGACCTAGTAGGCCTTCACATAAAGAAGACTATACACAATCACGCCCTCATTCAACCAAAGGTAAGGGTGAAGTTTTCCCTTCTGAGTCAAACATTTGTACTTTGTGAGGGAGTTATTGTTATCTCATGACGCCATTTTTGGTCTGTTTTCCATTAGAACACTGAATCCTCCCTGACCCTTATCACTGACTCAACTGAAATTAATCTGCTAATCATGAAATCAATTTATGTCAGTAATAGGCAAAATCCTTATAAATCAGCCAATATCAATGTTGTATCACACTAGCACACTACAAGTACTGTACTGTCGGCAGGTATGAGAACAGTGTTTTAAAAGTCTTTGGTCTTTTTTTTACCCTCAATGGTGCCTTCCAGGCAGTGCTATTTTCAAGGCACAACTCTCCCTAATTAAGAGTTATTAAGGGTTAGGTTGAGGATTGATAGGGTTAGGGTTATTGGGTTAAGGTGGCTTTTAGACTGTGCTGCATGGATGTGCCATTGGGGGCAAAAAAAAACATCATTGAGCTATTTGGAACCATGTCTACACGTGCCAACTGTGAAGTTCTCGTAAGATTACCCAGAAGGTCCCATAGTGGAAACACGGGCCATAATGTGCAAACTGCCAGCTGACATTTTGCCCTCATCAGTTAGCTGCCAAAGGTCAACATCAGTGTCCTACTAAGTTCGACAGTGACCTGTGTCCGTCAGGTGAGCTGGATGGCCTTTGGTCAACAGCGCACATTAGTGTTAATGTGATACCACTGATAGGCCTACTGCTCTCTTGACACAGCAATCACTAGGTCACTATCTGCAAGCTTAGCCGTGTGAGCAGCACAGAGAGCAAAGTCAAATCCGTCTGGCTTATTTCCCAGGGGTCAAATACAGAGTTGAAGTGTGCTTTTTCAATTTTTTATTTTTTATTTTTCTATCCCCCCCTTTTTTTTAACGGATTTTGCCCTATGATGAAATATAAAATCCATCTAAGGAGGAATAACTCAGCCGTGCCCACCGGCAGTGTGTATATATTTCCAAACAAGTTCATTTAAAATATCAAGGTCAGACGCAGTAAAACATGAGAAATAGCTCCCTAGGATCCTTAAATCTGAGCCCTCACTGAAGAGAGAGGTATTAAAAGTTCCCCTTAAAGTCCTTTAATGTGTTTTGTATTACATTTACTTTAGCCACAGCTCTCTCTCTCTCTCTCTCTCTCTCTCTCTCTCTCTCTCTCTCTCTCTCTCTCTCTCTGCACCAAGCCTGCTCCACTACCAATCCGATGGGTTCCAAAGGATTCAACAGTGACAAGAAAAAGGGCTGCACTTCTTACCGAATGAAAAGATCAGACATTTGTCATGAGTTGGACACGCCAAGGTACAATCGTTCTTTCTTATCGCCGAAAAAAAAAGCGATTGAAACGAGGGAAATTAAGAAACTGTGTTTGAACACGAGGGGGGAGAACTGCTGGTTCAACTGCACATCTTTTCACACACACACACACACACACACACACACACACACACACACACACACTGTTTCTCTCTGTCCGATCAAGATAACCAAAGATGAAATGAAATGAGAGAATCTGTTCTCCTTTCAGTTCGTTTTCACTGCGCAAAAAGAAAGACCAGAAGAGGAGGAAGAAGAAGAAGAGGAAGAACATGAAGAAAAAGAAGAAGAGAAGAAGAAAAAAATCCAATTACTGGCGGTGCCTGTCCTTGGGGTAGAGTATTCATTATGTACCAGACCTGTGAAAAAGATGTAGCAGACCAGGATTAAAGTCTTCCTGGTAGACAGAGCATGCATCACCTCTCCCGACAGCTACCGCAACTGTGTGTGTTATAGTAGAGCTCGCTCATGGGCCCTGGCCTGAGCCCACCACTCCTGCCCGTATAACGCAGATTAATTCTCCACTGATAGTGCAGTCTGAAATTAAAGCAATGTATTAAGCGTCCCACGTGTTCCATCGGCGGCCGGGAGCAGACACCGCCGGCTCAACTCGATTGGCTGAGTCGAGCTTCAAGGGGATGAACTGCAGTGCCGACTTGCGAAAGGTCGCGGTGGACCGCTGCCCAAAGGCGATGAGATGGATTCTTTCAAGGTCTAACCATACTACTGTTTTTACTACTACTTTTTGGTCTGGAATAAGCAATGGCGTCTCCAGTTTAGAGATTCCAAGGGCGTATAGCGTGGAAATAAAGAAAACAAAAACACAGAGCAACCTTTCTAAGAGGTGGAGAGGTTGGTTGGGGATTCTATTTCAATAGGCTTGTCAGTGGGGAATCCCAAACTTAGTTTAGGTCAGGAGCTGTGGGGTGGGTCCCATGTGATGCTTTGTCTTTGAGAGAGGGGGAGAGGGTGTCATCCAGGGGTCAGGCCATGGACATGGGGGACAGGTGCAAAGGGAGTTTGAGTGTGTGTGTGTGTGTGTGTGTGTGTGTGTGTATCTGCCTGTGTGTGTCTCTGTGTGTGAGAGAGAGCGAGAGAGAGATAGGGTGTGTGTGTGTGTGTGTGTGTGTGTGTCTGTCTGTGTGAAAGTGTGAGTGTGTGCTGGAGTATATGTCTCTGTGTGAGTGTGTTTGTGTATCTGTCTGTGAGTGTGTTTGTGTGTCTGTGTGTGTGTGAGTGAGTGTGTTTGTGTGTGTGTGCGTGCGTGTGTGTGTGTGTGTGTGTGTGTGTGTGTGTGTGTGTGTGTGTGTGTGTGGAGACACAGAGGAAATGCTAATGTTTCTCTTCCCACAGGGAGGCACTTGTTATTTGTTGACTTAAAAAAAAACAAAGAAAAAGAATAAAAGAAGAGAGAAAAAAAGTCTAGGAAAAGAAGAAGGGAAAAAAAGGAGCCCTCACCTTCATCTTGTGATTTGCACACACTCCTTTACCTCTCTCCAGTGCCGAGGTGGTCGGGTTTCACGCGTCGACTCGCCTAATAAGATCTTTTATTCATGTGGCTGGGCTTTTGTTTGTCTCTGCGGTCTGCGGCCCGACCGGCTGACATCAAAAGAGTGTGTGGGCATCGTCAGTCCCTGGCGAGGAGACTCAAGACCTCTGGAGAATCATGAGGTGTGGGTCGGTTGTCGGCTCGGCTCGGCTCGGCAGGTGTGCTTGGGCTAGACAAAAAAATAACTCACCTTGGCTTCAGACATGTGACATCCTATTGTTTACTACTAGTGCAGTGTGGGGGAAGAACATTTACATTTACATTTTGTGGCATTTAGCAAGACACGTTTCTTCTAAGAATTTCTTGAGCATGAAGGTCTGTGTGTGTGTGTGTGTGTGTGTGTGTGTGTGTGTGTGTGTGTATTTTTCTGTAAAATGCACTCCTAGATGTTGTGAAAGAGGTATACAGCCTTTGCTTCAAACAGAAAGCAGAAAGGTTTTCAAACCAGAGGCATGTATCCACATATATTGAATATTTGTATAATGACAAGCTGTGCTACAAAGACAATACACACTTCTCCAGCAGCCTCTTGACCATGTATATGGCTCTCCACACAAGTCAATGGGCTTCTTTCACACCTGAACATTCCGACATTCCATGGTAGTAAACTGTAGCCTCATGAGACCAAACTGATCTCGCGAGCTTCAGGTCTTCACTCGCAGCTCAGTCTGGCTATTCTCCATTGATGAGAATTTGGAGCAGGTTGCTAAACAAACAAACCAATCAGCGTTGGCTTTGAGGCGGGTTGAGGTGCGGCACAACGAGAGGCGGGTCTAAAGAACATGTACGTCTATTAGTACCAGGGGGTCAAGAACGCGCAGATTAGCGGCGGCACTTTAGCATCGCCATATTTAAGTATGGAGTCACAATCCGAACCATGTCAGCGCATGCACGAGAGTCATGCTGGGCACGAGCACTCATGCACTTACAAGTTGGTGGGCTGTTACATGCGAAATGTTATTTCTCCGGGGAGTGTAAAAGCAATATTTCATGATCTCTGGTTACTCTTTGCTTATTTCTTGAGGAGCTTGTAAAAAAAAGTGTACTGTCATGAATGTTATAAAACTTCAGGCACGTTCTCGACAGAACTTTCTTACTCGTGTTGTATGGCAAACAAACTAAGTGCATTATCACCACCGTCTGGACTGAAGGACTACTGTTTTTGTAAAGAGATTCAACGTGAGTCCATGCGTCATTTCCAACTTTGGAACTTTGCGCATGGGCAGCATGGGCATGGCCTGGTCTGTTACCTCCAGTGTTCACAATGGCATTGACTGTCAATTCACCGCATTTACTAACCTAGCCTCGGCCATTCAGTTCTATGGAGGGCGGGACTTAGTCGTTGTCTCCAGTTTATATATAACCTCCTTGGTTAGTACGCTATATGCTTCGTTGGTCTGATTGGTTGATTAGGCCCGTCTATCACCAACATAGGTCGTGATGGACAGATGCCTTATCCAATCAGCCAAAACTAAACTAACGGAAACAAAACTAACAAACCAAAACTTATTCAACGGATCTTTCCCAGATGGAATTGCGGGAGCAAGTCCATCTGGCGGAGTCAGGTAAAGCAAACTGAACATTCTATTATTGATATGCATTGAATTGATCCTTCTTTCTGACTTGAAAAAAATAGGTAGTAACATTTAAAGCAATATACCGGAGTAAGTTTAAGCATAGCCCTGCTGCACGTGCCTTCTAACAGCAATATATTTCGCATGAAATGAAAGATTTTCGAACAGCACAGACCTAACGCGAAACACTTTACATTGAGTCAATGTAACCTCAGATCTTACTTTCGATTTCCAACAGTCAGGTCCCATTGATTCAGTGTAAAGTGCCTGTTCGCTTCTGCGTTCGCGTTCGGTCTGTGCTGTACCAAATTATTTTGTTGCACTCGCTAACTAGTGCATTTAGCAAGCTCTTTCAACAGGGCTATGTTTGAATTCACTCAGGTACTCTCCTTTAAAACATGTCGAAATTCAAATTCAATGCATTTTATTGATAGAATGTTCAGATTACTACCCATGGAGTGGTTTTAGAATCTTGGAATGCTCAGGTGTGAAATAAGCCCATACAGCCTTGTCAATCTCTGAGCTTTCAAAGAATCCATTTGGTCGGTCCCCTCTCTCTTGTTTGATAAAAGGAGCTAAGTGCAGAGGCTCGGTTGCGTCTGATGACGGCAGCATCTGTGACTCACCCAGGGGCCTTATCGGCCACCACTCCTCTGGGAAAGGGAGAGTGAGTGGGTGGGTGCGGAGGGGGGTTGGGGGTTGGGGGGGTCAAAAAAAGAGAAAAGGCTAAAAATACCTCCTTCCACGTTCCATCATTTGTAGCCTCAAAGGCGCCCCTCTAATTGGAATGCTGTTGCAGGCGATATCAAAGGAGCAGGTCCTTGGTTGGTGGCGACGCGGATACGTTTGATCCCTTATGGCGACCCCTCCTCTTCATAAACCTCCCACCACCTTGTCCTCCGAGAATAGACCTATTAAGGGACTCGTCGTTTGATCAGCTTGAGCCGGTACCGTACACATCAAACAGAACCTGTCACATTTCATTTCATTAGCACTTTCCCCAAGGCTGCCCCTTTACTGAACATTCAGTAAACCCATACACACAACGTTGTTGTGATGCTCAAAGGAGCAAAAAAAAAAAAAAAAAAAAAAAAAAGGCCTCACAGTCAGTCATTGCTCTCTGTAGCATTTTACTAAGTGCCCAGCTAATAACCTCCTAACATCCCCGGGAGCAACACCCGAGTGCGGCTCTTTTTGTGGCATAATGAGCTAATAACCTTATCTTTTATGTCCATTAATTGCATGTGCTGGGCCTGTGGGATGAAGTAACTGAGCCCCAGAGAGTTAATTACCTGCTGTAATAAATCCCTCCTAGGCATCCAGGGAACAGCAGACTCACTCCCCTCCCTCCCTCCCTTCCCTTCTCTTCTCTTCCTTCTTTCCTTTTCTCTCCTCTCCTCCCCTTCTCTCCTTTCCACCGCCCTTCTGTCCCTATCTCTCAGGCATCCAGGGAACAGCAGACTCGCTCCCCTCCCTTCTCCTCCTCCGTTCATCTTCTCTCCTCTCCTCCCCTTCTCTCCTCTCCTCTCCTCTCCTCCAGGGAACAGCACCCTCGCTCCCCCCCTTCCTCTCCTCCCCTCTCCACCTCCCTTCTGTCCCCCTCTCCTCCTCTTCTCTCCTTCTTTCCTCCTCCCTTCTGCCCCCCACCCCTCTCCTCTCCCTTCCCTTCTCCTCTCCTTCTGTCTCTCCTCCCCTCTCCACCTCCCTTCTGTCCCCCTCTCCACCTCCCTTTTACTCCCCACCCCACCCATCTCCTCCTCTTCTCTCCTCTCCTCCTCGCTTCTGCCCCCCCCCCTTCTCTCCTCTCCTCCTCTCTTCTCTCCTCTCCTCCTCCCTTCTGTCCCCCCTCCCCTCCCTGCTGTTAGGGGGGAGATATGGGTGACTAGGCTCCCCAGATCCTGTCACCTTGCCCTGGGTTATTAGAGAGCTGGCACTCTTGCCAAACAAGATGCGTGTGTGTGTGTGTGTGTGTGTGTGTGTGTGTGTGTGTGTGTGTGTGTGTTTAGTGTGTGTGTGTTTATTATTGAATGTTTTGCAAACTTGTTGCCTGACAACACAAACAGAGTGACACACACACAGAAACACAAACACACATACACACAGATGTGTAAACTATACATACACAAACAGAAGAGGAAGAGTGGGAGAGAGAAAGAGAGAGAGAGAGAGAGAGAGAGAGAGAGAGGGGGGGGCTTCTTTCAATGTCGCATCAGAGGAGACAGCTAAGGTGCTGTCACACACACATACATATATATGCGTGTACACATACACATACAGAAGCGGAATAGAGAGAGAGAGAGAGAGAGAGAGAGATTTCTTTCAATATGTCGCATCAGAGGAGACAGCTAAGGTGCTGTCACACACACACACACACACACATACAAAAAAAACACTCACACATACAGAAGAGGAAGAGTGAGAGAGAGAAAGAGAGACGGTTCTTTCAATATATGGCATCAGAGGCCAAAGCTAAGGTGCTCTCTGTTTAATTGATTATAAGTGAAAAGGCTGAAAAGGTGGGTGTGAGAATGAGATAAAGCAACTCGAAAGGAGCAGGAGAAAGAAAGGGAAAGTGGTTGCTTGAGGCTGATGCTATTGACATTCAGTAGAGTAAAAGGCAAAGGAAGCAAGTAAAATGGGTGAAGAAAATAAGAAGGGAAAGAGGGAGAGACAGTCGTTCAGTTTCACTGGCTCTGGCAATCCACCAGATCTCATTAGGGCTCGGGGCTAAAGACGCCTCGGGCTGCTGCTGATGTGGGTCTGCTCTGCTGTATCAGCCAATAGCGGCCCACCGCTGAGGCCCCGGGGTGCCCACGGGTAGCTTTACATGTCTTCACAAGCTCAATACGGATGTACACAGAAAACTATGGGTGTCGGGGGGGTTGGAGCTATTTTGTTTCAGCACACTGCAGCACTAAACATAATCCTGGTGTAGAATCCGTGGAAATCCATGCACTGCTGGAGGAGAGAGCAAAAAAAAAAAAAAAAAAACATGTACATATACATGATTGCATGCATTGCATACATATATACATGTGTAATCACTTGTCAACACAATTACATGCACAGGCTACCCAAAGGAATGGCTTTATGTGGCGATGTAGATGCAGTAATTTTATTTATCATAAAATCAGATACATCAGGTATGAAAATGGCAAGAAGATAGTCTGCATAAACACGGTATTTTTTTTTTTTTTACATTACCTGAGCATTCCACACTAACTGCTAAGTAAACCCATGCTCCCCATAGCAGGCTGCAGTTCTAGCCTCAAGGGGGAGCTGAACGCCAGGTAGTTTACTGTGGAAAATAATTTATGAACATCTTGAATCCATTAGGGACACGCAGGGGGGAGAGACATTACCCTTTTAAATCACAAAATTACCGCAGTGTGAAATTGCTAATTGTGCTGCTATACCCTCCGGCGAGGCGGGCGGCGCCCAGTTCCTGAAATTGCTAACTCTCTCCGCAATTTGTATAATGTAATTCACCAGCCGCAATAGTTTACAATTACATAAAACCAATACTGCGTAATTACGTTGGGACGCTAACATTCGATTAAGGCAGTGTCAGGGTGGGGGACAGTTGCAGACAAGATAGTTCCGCTTAGTAGCCACAGTTCCGTCCACGTCCAGCTGCATATTGAAAACACCAAGGATTACTGTTCTGTGCACCATGTTGTCCATGATGATCCATTTATACCCCACATCTCTAGCACTATTAGCCAAGAGGAATATTAGACAAACATGGTGGAGAGGAGACGAGAGTGAAAATCAATATTGTAAAAGTTTTTTTTCTTTTCGCCAATTGCAGTTCTGCTTGACAATTACCCAGGCGCGGCTGCTGCTGTTGTTGCTCCTCCCCCCCATTTGAATTGATTTGGCCGGAGTGCATTTGCTCTCGTATGAATGAGGCATCAGGTCGGTCTGGCCTCGGAGTGACCAATTAACTGATTAAATATAAATGAGAGCAGCTCGGAACACAGCAATCCATTAAGCGCCTCTACTCGCTCGTTTCCCTGCTGCAGAAAAGACGGAATTTAAATGAAGGGATGCATCTGTTACAGGAGAGGAGTACACGGATGGCCACTTAGCCTACTAGCTAGATTTGTCAGCGTCAGTGAATCCCAATGTCCACCCTAAGCCCTGGCCTGAACCCTCAAAGATTTAACTGGCATGAACTATCCAATCACAAGGCAGACTCATTCTTAAGTCTTTGAGGGTCCACTCCAGGGCTTAGGACTTAAGGTGGACACTGAGATTCACAAGTTGGCTGACTTGTAAATTGGTCTACATGTGATGGTAACATTGGGTCAGAGAACTGCGTTGAGAGGCCTTGGCTGTAACTTACTGCACTCCCGCTTTCAAGCCTCAACCAGGGCCGGTTCTAGCCTTTTTGGTGCCCTAAGCCAAATTTGAGTTTTGCCCCCCCTTTTCTAAAAATATAAGAGAAAAACTGAAGAAAAAAAGTAAGAAATGTATTGTGATGCCCCCCTGATATTTGGTGCCCTAGGCGACTGCCTCGTTTGTCTATGCCTTGAACCGGCCCTGGCCTCAACGATATAACTGGAATCATTCCATAAAATCTGGATTTGTCCCATATTTGGAAGATAAAAAACGTGTTCTCTATTGGATACATAAATAGGGAGGGCATAGGGAGTCATTGGAATTCAGCTTCAGCAATGTACAGATGCGTTCATTTCCCATGTCATCCTCCTCAGACCTCATGGTTACCTGATTCATGCTGGCTAGGGCATAGGGACTCATTGGGATACAGCCTCAGTGACGTACAGATGTGTCAACCCCAGTCATCATCTGCCTCTATGGCAGTAGACTAAGTAAAGTAAGTGTCGTTGGGTTCTCACTGTGTGGGAGGGTGCCGCAATGTGGCCCCATTTTGTTTAAGCACACGAGCTATGATTCATTCACTAGATCGCAGCCTCTCACCCCCACAGCTAGACAGACAGGCAGGCAGGCAGGCAGGCAGGCAGTCAAAGCTTCTGGGGCTTTTCTGTGGTGAGAATGCACGGTCACGGTGCTACTGTCACTGAGGATAAATACAGACAGTTCTTTCTCGGCACCGGGGGGGTATTATGAGATGAGACCAGTGCAAGAGCAATGCTCAAAGGCATAGGTTCTGAAAGTGCGGCCCTGGAGCCAATGGCGGTCCACGTAAACATTTCTGGCGGCCCGTGAAAACATGTCTTTAAAACAGTACATTTCTTTGATAGAATGAATCTCCATTTACACATCTATAAGCATTAATTAATTCTAGTAAATGTAAACAGTAGAAATGCAACCTAGTCATTAAAATGATTCAAATGGGACCCCCCCCCCCATCAGTAGAAATGCAACCTAGTCATTCGTCATCATCGTTGTCATCGTTTGCAGCGATCAATTCCCCACTGTGCTTAAAAGCAAACAGGATCGGGAGTTGTGAGAGATAACGTCAGGTTTCTGTTCTCGTAGCATAGCTTTCTTCACGACCAAGCTGGTGCAACATTAGCAATCATTAGAAATCAGATTTAATGGTTTCAAACTTCTACAGTTCACACCTCCAGCTCGCAATCATTCGTCAATGGTGAAATGCCAGACCCTTGTACGAAGCTAAAGCGTAGATTAGAACAAGGGGATGGCCAAAGCCAGGCTACGACAGCCCTGCTTAGAACCAAATTCTGGGCCCTATACACAAGCAGTGGCCATGGGCCCCCTTTACCGCCTAGAATACAATTCTTGACTCCTCAAGGGTCCTCTGCTGTGGGACATATTCTTTCTCATTTTTTATGCACTCTTGGGGCTCTGTAAGGTCCTCTAATGTCAGTGGTTTAGTTTGTCCATCTGGGCCACCGTAAGAACAGGGCTAGCTCTGTGGAAGATGGCCAGCACCCGTGTGTCAAAAGTTCATCCTTATGTAATGACAATGAAAGATCATTATTATTATCATTAATATAGTTTATTAAGCCTATTATTGTAAGATTTGTATATTATTACTTGTGTATAGCAATTTGGGTCAACCCTGTTACGTAAAGCATGCTACATAAATAAACTAGTTACAGGTGTCTGTTGCCAACAAGACCATGGTTATGAATACTAGCCTATATTCTATTTCTGTCCCCAGATGACCAACCCCCTCCCCCCACCCCAGCCAAGTTCCTCATACCACACCTTTAAGGACACGTCTCCCATGAGTACCTAGCAGGGCCATTTCTAGGTACTTCAGGGGCCCCAAGCAAACAGGGCATGGGGGGCCTTCACCTCCCATAATAAACACCTATATAAACCACATTGTTATAATATACAAGAAAATTTCATAAACATAATTATTTGTGTTGAACTTACAGTTTTCTAACTCCAGTCTAAGGGCATATTTTACTAAACTAACTAAACTAAACTACTAAAACGAAACTAACTAAACTACTAAAATGAATAAACAGTCATCTTTAGGGGCCCCTTTCAGCCTGGGGGCCCGGACAAGCCAGGTTTGCCTGTCCTGTTGCGACGGCCCTGGCACTTAGGACTGGCAGCCGTTAGACGTTACAAATTCCGTTGTGGCATTTCACCCTGTGGTCCACAGGCCATAGAGAGAGAGAGAGCGAGAGAGAGAGAAAGAGAGAGGGGACTGAAGCCAGGCACAGGGGAATGTTAAGAGCCTAAGGGAACACTGTGTGTAAGCCAGCAGTATTTCACATCAAGACCCAAGGTTCTGTGTCTAAATCAACATCAAAACAGCCAGCAGGTTTTTTTATTGGAGCAGTAGGGCCAGCCTCCTACTGACTCAGGGGAAATATAGAACTCTGCTGTAAAAGGTGACCAGATTTCCCTGATTCAAGATTGATGATTGTCTTTGTTATATTATAGGGGTATAAGAGTGTAAAAATGATTGTGTTTTTGCATCTACATTTTTATGTATGTGTAACGGAGGCCAGCTAGCGCGGCTAGCTCGGTGGTAATGTGTAAATCCTCATCACCCAATTCCATGGGCGCTTCTAACACGCTGAGTTAGAAGCTCTGGCTTTTAGCTCAGTTGGTTAGAGCGTTCCACTCCCACGCCGGGAGTGTGTAGCTTGAGGGGTGGCAGGTTCGAGACCCGTGTGCGGTGCGGACTGCCACCGGCTACATATGCATTTAGCAGACGCATTTATCCGAAGCGACTTACATTTTGTCAATTTCAGGGCAAGTCAGAGCATCTCAGAGCAACTTAGGGTGCAGTGCCTTGCTCATATCAAGGGCACAACGATGAGATTCAAACCCACCACTTAACCCAGTCCTTAACCACTACAGTATACTACCACAGCCCCTCAAAGGAATAAATAGTACCCTACAATAAATAGTACCCTACCATAAATAGTACCCTACAATAAATAGTAGTACAGTCAATACATTTTCTTAGGATAGTCCCCATTTTATGTGCCTCTGGGGTCTGCCTCTGAGAAGTCACAAGACAAACCCATTTTGTCCATGATTTGTAAAGCTAAAGCATTACTTATTATGAATGATATTGATTGTAAAAATAAAAATAAATACAGGAAAGTACCAGTTTCTCAAGGAAAATTGAGGGAAAAGTCCCAGATTTCATCTCAGAGGTCTATATACCTTCTCTGACAATAAAAGTATATCCAGTATCCAGAATATAATATAATATATTCCAATATATTATAATCCAGAGTCCAATGTTCTTCTAATAGTTTAAAGCCATCTTCTGCATGAGTTTGTGAGACCCTTTGTGTGTCTCAGTCAGCAGACTGTTTTATTATTGTACTCAAGCATACAGTACATCTACCGTTCCAAAGCTTATCTCATTCTCACCATTCAGAAGGGAGGCAGGAAATTGAGAGACAAACAGAAGAGGAAAAAACTAGGGATTAGGAGAATTGTTCTCTGACCCAGTTTGAGGTGTATAATTAGCACATTGCCTGAATGATAATGCATTTGTTTCGTCTTAGCGGGACGGTGACTAAAAGCAAATCATTCAATGCACGCACACCATGGCGTGGGCTTTTTTCAAACACAAAATAAAACAACCCTCACAAGAAGCTGGATTTAAGAAAGAGAAAAAGAAAAAAGATGTCCTGATGTCCTCTACAAGACTGTAGAATAGATTCTACATCCACTCTACTCTAAAAAAAAAAAAAGTCTAAAAAAAATATCCAGTATAAATATGTAAGTGTAACAGCTCTTGGTCTGTTTCCATGAGATTGTAGATTCTAGGCCCAAACCTTACTCAAAAAAAAAAAAAAAAAAAACAACTAAAAAATCGCCATATATAAATATGTAAGTGTAACAGCTCTTGGTCTGTTTCCATGAGATTGTAGATTCTAGGCCCAAACCCTACTCAAAAAAAAAAAAAAAAAAACTAAAAAATCGCCATATATAAATATGTAAGTGTAACAGCTCTATGTCTGTTCGCTAGCCCGTCACACAGGCTACTGCACAAACACAGAAACATCAGGGTCTATTTATACCGCCGTTCCCCACACCACTCAGCGAAAGGGCGATGCAAGACCAAAGGAATATCTCTCTCCGTTGCCATGGAGCCCAGCACTGATGACATCACGGGACGGGAGGAGGCTGTGGTGGATGGTGGATGAGTGGATTGCTGAGAGCAGGCTCCAGGCTTCAGGCGTGTGAACATGGAGGACCAGTGAGCGACTCAGGTGGCTCAAATGGTTTTTTTTTTTTGTTTGCTTTTTTTTTGCCCCCAACGACACCTTCTAGCCAGGCAGCACAGCCGGAAAGGCACTACCTTAGTCTTTACTCTAACCCCCTCAACCCTTTCCCGTAACCCTAAATTGGAGGGAGTAGTGCCGTTGAGGGCAAAAAATACCAACTACAGAACGACTCAGCTGGCTCCAGAGGCATTACATTTTCTTCCAGGCTAACCCAAAGCAAGCTAGCTGACGCTAGCATATCACCTGGTCCTGCCCTGCCCGCGCCACTGAGCTCATTGCATCCCTCCAGCTGCCTGCTCCACATCATGCTTGTCATTTTATGTAGCTTTAACAGCTAAGGGGACAATAACCACTTGCTTAATGGCTTGCAGGGCCATTGACTGGCAAGATCAATGTAGATTGCTCCACTCTAGGCAGCCCATGGAGGGAGAGAGAGAGAGGGGGGGGGGGGGGGGGCAGGGAAAGAGAGAGAGGGGGAGAGAGGGAGAAAGGGCAGGGGGAGAGAGAGAGAGAGGGGGGGGGGGGGTTGCAGGGAAAGAGAGAGAGGGGGGAGGAAGAGGGAGATAGGGCAGGGGAAGAGAGAGAGGGGTGGTGGGGTTGCAGGGAGAGGGAAAGCAGGCTTGCTGACTCACAGTTGTTGATTGCCCCAGCCAGACATTAGAGTCAGGGGTGAGACCTAACCGACCGACCCTAAAGTCCTACTATGGGGGGCAGCAGCAGCAGCAGCAGCAGTGGGGATTTCAAGTAGATCATCATCATCATCATCACACACAGCAGAGCCGCTGGCCGCCAGCATGGTAGATTTCCACTTGCGAAGAAAAAAGAAAAAAAAAAAGAAGAAGTAGGAGCTGCCGGGGGGAAGAAGTGTCTATATTTAGAGTCTGACAAGGACCCTCGCCTCAGGTCAGATGTGTACTAGGAGGGCTGAGGAATGGGGGCAAAACAAGCGTCAGTGTGCAAAGGCCGCTCAGTGTAAACAAAGTGTGTGTGTGTGTCTGTCTGTCTGTGTGTGTGTGTGTGTGTGTGTGTGTGTGTGTGTGTGTGTGTGTGTGTGTGTGTGTGTGTGGTGAAGGCTTGTAGCTAGTGTTGGTATAAAGAGTACTAAATACAGGTATCTGCGGTGGCAGCAGCAGCAGAGGCAGGCAGGCAGGCAGGCAGACGGACAAGTTTACAGTCCTTTTTGTCCACTGATAAGACGGATCTTATCTCACTACTGGGCCACTACCAGTCAGCTCTCTCTCTCTCTCTATCTATCTATCTCTCTCTCTCTCTCTCTCTCTCTCTCTCTCTCTGTAGGCTTGCTAACAGAGCAAAGCAAACAGTAATACAGTTACAACTCAGGCATAATGCACCCCTTTGTTCATGCTGTCACAGGCTTACACACACACACACACACACACACACACACACACACACACACACACACGCTGCCAAATGTTCCAGTCTGTCTCGGGAGTGCAACCAACACTGCGGCTGGTGATAGCGTTCGCACAGTAACAGCATGTGCAACCTAACTCTCTACCACACACACACACACACACACACACACTCACAAACACTACCCTGCAAACGGCATGTCCTACTATCTCACACTATAATTCTGGTGTCTTCAAGTCTCTAAAAATACCTCCAAAATACAAACACACTCACACACACATACACAAACACTCTCTCTCTCACACAACACACACACACACACACACACACTGATGGCACCCTCAGCACTCCCACACAAATTTCTCCTATATCCTCTCTATACCAGTGTAGGTGCCAAATCCCTGAGCTCCAATCCACCAAAAGCACACAGCACATCCACCTCCTCCCCAGCAGATAAACCCTCACTTCTCTGTGTGTGTGTGTGTGTGTGTGTGTGTGTGTGTGTGTGTGTGTGTGGGTGTGTGAGAGAGAGAGAGAGAGAGAGAGAGAGAGAGAGAGAGAGAGAGAGAGAGAGAGAGAGAGAGAGAGAGAGAGGGAGGGAGAGAAAGAAAGAGGGAGAGAAAGAGAAAAGGAGGGAGAGAAAGAGAGAGTGTGAGAAACATGTTGTTGCAGGCAGAGGGAGCCTGGCTTGCTTGCTGTTTGCGGGGGTGGTGGTGGGGTGGTAAAGAGGAGAGGAGGGGAGACGGGGGGGTTGTGGAGAAGGAAGGGGGGGGGGTTGAAGTATGACTCACTGACGCATCGCTCCATGCATCCATCTCTCCCACTGGCTTCACAGAAACAGCATGCTGGGGAGGGAGAGAAAAGCACAACAGCGAGGAGGTACCAGCTTCTTTCGCTCGTTCTCTCTCTCTCTCTCTCTCTCCTCCAACCCCCTCCCCTCTCCTCCCCTCCCTCCTTTCATCCACATCTCGCTTACAGTCTCACACACCAGTGTTCACACACTCTGACAGAGACAGAGGCCATGCCTCCGAGCACCCATGTCTTTTTCCCAGTGTGAGGCCAGCAGGCAGGCACTTTTTTTTTTGAACGACGACATGTCGCTCCTTTACAGCAAGACAGGAGTGTGTGTGTGTGTGTGTCGCTCTCTGTTGAGTTGACCTGCAGGTCATAGAAAGTCTTTCCTGATGACTCAAAGTCCCTAGTCAACCCTTCAAAAGGATGAAATCGGTTTGCCGATGACTAACACTATAGAATCCACAAGCAACTAGGCCATGTCGGGCATTTTGCCATCTCTCTCTCACTCCCTCTTCTTCTTCCTCCTTTTCTCCCTCTCTCTCGCTCTCTCTCCTCATCAGTCTGTCTTAGTATTTTAAAAAAAAGAAAAAAGAAAGATTGATCTGTAGCTTATCTGACCCAGCAGCCATCTATATGAGTGGATTAGCTTGATGGTTCTGCTCTGCCTGCAGGCGAGACGGCAATGCTAACCAGATTAGCATTCATTAGCCTCACATCCAAAGACATCTGCATGAGTACGAGAGGACTCCAACTGGAAGAGAAGAGAGGTCTTCTTACCCGAGGGTTAGAAGAGGGAGGGACAACACACACACAAACACAAGAGTGCTTTGGCATATGCATTTTACACTTAAAATATGAATTAACATGCAGTTCTTCTGGACTACTTTACCATTTTTTTTGGTCACTGGTTTACCTTCACTTGTGGTGTTTGTTGTGTGGGGAAAAAAAACATTACACCATTTATTTATTTTTTTCAATATTTTATTAGCAAAATAAGGGAAATGGGTCTACAAATGTTCCCACTTCATGAGAACATAATCACACATACTCTTATCTGTCCCATACTTGCTCTCTTTCACACACACAGACACACAGACACAAAGCGGTGGCAGTTTTCTCATCATTTTTGCCTCCCCCAACTGCAAGACTCTAAACCTCCAATTCTGCAGAAATTTAAAATTTCATCACGGAGCTCCCAATGGATTAATAATTTCCTCTTTTTTTCCCCGAAACTGAAATGAAATCCTCTGCTCTCTGCTACAAGAGCGATGAAGAATAAGAGTTAAGAGTTATCTACACCTTTTCCAGTTATACATCTCTGGCTGGCGGTGGTGTCCGAGATGGCTGGTATTGTTAACAAAACGGACAGAGCCGTTCACCTGAGTGTGGTGAGAACTCGTCCTTCTTGCCTTTTCCATGGCGGAGATTCGAGCAGAGGGGTGATGAGCTCTATTCTGCTAAGGGGTTTCCATGGAAACCACAGCCACCGTCGCCACTGGCCGTTTCTCACCGACAAAGCCTCCTTCAATCCCTTTCCGCCACTCCACCTTTTGTACATCGGAACATTCGCGCATTCATGTGACACACACACACACACACACACACACACACACTCAAGACACGTGCACACAGTTACGTTCATACACACATTTACACGCACAGACACACACACACACACACAGTTACATTCACCCACACATTTACACACACAAACACGCACACATTTACCCTCACAGAAGCACACACACACATACACACGCGCACACACACACACACACACACACACGGGTGACCTGGAGGTTTGTGCTCACACTGGAGGGGGGTGGGGGGTGGGGATGGGGCGGTGAGGGATGGGTTCATACAGACTTTTTACACATTTGATGTTGGAGCTGTTCAACAGGCAACAAACCAAGCATTTCCACAAGGACTGCAGAAAAAAAGGCATGCGAAGGCACAAGTACCAACGAACTGGACTTGGAATAAAAATCCTTTTTTTTATATCCAACAATCTAGAGAGGGGGGGGGGGTTAAGGAAGGGGGAATAAAGAACTTTTTCCAGTGAAGGCAAGCCTCTTTTTTCAAAGAAAGAGAAAAGAAAAAAAATGGGAGACAGGTCCTTTTTTACAAAACAAATTCAAATAAAAAATAGAATGGTGGAAAAATTAAAACATAGCAGTGACAGTAACAGTCATACAAACATCCTACACAAATTCTTTTTTTTTCCTTTTCTTTTTTAAAACGCTACCTTTAAAATGTCCCAGGACAAAAAAAGTTAATAAAATAAAACATAAATAAAGCTGGTAAAAGTGGCATATTGTACAGCACTGGTCCGTGACTGATTTTCCCATCCATCCATCCGATCGATCGCTCGCTCACTCAGAATGTTTTCGTTACACAAGAGAAACAAAAGCACATTAGCTTGGCCCTCGCTTCACCTGTGGGAAAACAGACAGACAGACAGACAGACAGACAGACAGACAGACCATTAACTGACTGATCAAGAAAGCGGCACAACCACCAAGTTTCCCAAAAGCATAGTTGCTTTTAGTTAGCTAAGTTCATTTGCAACATTGTTTGCTAAGTTAGTTAGCTAACCAAGTTAGCAACCTTGTTGGGTGCAAAGCAGTTTACCCATTGCCAACCTACTAAGCTAATTGGAGCACCATGATGGCATTACTATAGGATCAAAGATAAATAGTTCCGGTCTGTAGTGAGATATACGACATTTCAAAATATAAATTTTTCAACAATCTTTGGTCTCAGTGTATGAGAGCGTAACTCTGGTCTGCCCTGTGAAAATTTTGATGTGAAGCTCATCACGGTGAAGATTGCAAATGTATATATACGTGCGTGCGTGTGTGTGTGTAAAAAGAATCCTCACCACATGGCGAGCTTCTCGAGCATCTAGAAGAGTCCACAGTCCTTCAGGTTGTTCTTGATGATGACGTCGGTGACGGCGTCAAAGACAAACTGCACGTTCTTGGTGTCGGTGGCGCACGTGAAGTGCGTGTAGATCTCCTTGGTGTCCTTCCTTTTGTTCAGGTCCTCAAACTGACACTGGATGTAGGCAGCTGCCTCCTCGTAGGTGTTGGAGCCTGGGAACCACAACATGGGCCCACATCAGCAGGAGGTAAGGACAGAGAATGTTGGGGTTGTTGTTTTGTGAAATTTGTGTGTGTGTGTGTGTGTGTGTGTGTGTGTGTGTGTGTGTGTGTGTGTGTGTGTGTGTGTGTGTGTGTGTGTGTGTGTGTGTGTGTGTGTGTGTGTGTGTGTGTGTGTGTGTGTGGAGGGGCATTTGGGGCAGCCTATTCCCCAATCAATAGCATAGAACACATTTACGTATTCTAATTCTAAATGCCACCTGGCTGTAGCTGCAAAGATCATGCAATACTAACCAATACAGAGCGACATAATACATAAGACCACTCACTCTGCTTTTACACTCTCCGATTCTAGAATGTTCCGCAAGAGAATCTTAGCTGAAATCAAGCAATCAGCTGCAGCCTACATAACCCTTCAAGGAAATAAAATATCCCACATGATGTCAAATCATTAGAACACACCAGGAGCAGGCCATGGAGTGATGTCATTTCCCCCCATCCCTCCATCTATCCCTCCATCTATCCCTCGCTCCTATAGACAGGAATCACTAATCAAAGGGACGAAAAGAGAGAGAGAGAAAAAAAAAAGGATGGCGAAGGTCGGAAAAAGGAAAACAAAAGAGTCAGGAAGAGGAACTGAGGTCATGGGAGTTCCAGAGAGGATGCGAATCCGCCACTTCAAGTGCAGACACCGACCCACTTGACAGAAGGTGCTTGGGGGTGTGTGTGTTGTTGTCTGAATGTGAGTGTGTGTGTGTAGGGAGTGTATGTGTATGTGTATGTGTGCGTGCCTGTGTGTGGTGTGTGGGGGGACTTGACATGTGGCCACCGGGCTTTCCTCCATTTGTGTTTCCCACACAGATGCTATTGTCATGAGGTTTCCTGGCAGCTAAGTGTCAGAGGCCTCCATATAACCCAACCACTCTCTGATTCCCAGCCTGGTCACTCAGTCAGTTAGTCCCCATAGGGGATTTTATCAGTGGCTTTCTGGCTTCTGCAACATGCGTATTATTGGGATTTGACTCTGTGTGTGTGTGTGTGTGTGTGTGTCTGATTATGTGTGTGTGTGTGTGTGTGTGTGTGTGTGTGTGTGTGTGTGTGTGTGTGTGTGTGTGTGTGTGTGTGTGTGTGTGTGTGTGTGTGTGTGTGTACAAACAAGGAAGGAACAGATTGTAATGACTGGTGCATTGTGTACTCGTTTTGTATGCATGGCATGCATTATGCGGAAACAGGAAATAATGCATTTCTTGGCTGGAGGTTTGTTTGTTAGTGTGTGTGTGTGCGTGTTTTGTATACATATGCATGTACACGTGAATGCATACTGTGAACAAGGAAGTAATGGAGCCAGACCTGACCTGGTAGAAGGCAGCATTATTTATAGCTGCCTACATTACTAGGGAAGGAATTGGAAGGCATTGGCGTAGTATGTGTATGTGTATGTGTGTGTGTGTGTGTGTGTGTGTGTGTGTGTGTGTGTGTGTGTGTGTGTGGAAGGAATTGGAAGGCATTGGCGTAGTGTGTGTGTGTGTGTGTGTGTGTGTGTGTGTGTGTGTGTGTGTGTGTGGGGGTGGGGGGGGGGGGTGGTATTGTGTGGTGTTGGGGTGGCATACAGGACCTACCTGCATACTCGGGGTAGCAGATGGTGAGCGGACTTTTCTTGATCTTCTCCTCAAACAGATCCTTCTTGTTGAGGAAGAGGATGATGGAGGTGTCTGTGAACCACTTGTTGTTGCAGATGCTGTCGAAGAGCTTCATGCTCTCGTGCATGCGGTTCTGCGTGAGAGAGCCAAAGTGTGCGTCAGACTTCAGTTGATTGTTTTTGTTTGTTTTGTTTTAATCAACAAGCTTGTTGAGTGTAGTGTACCACTTCATCATTTGAGTATGATGCGTTCAAGAGAAACCAGTATTGAAACAGAAGCCTTCATGCACTATCTGCATGACTTGATATAATAATATTGTAATCTTGAATCTGGTATACCACCAGAGTTACCTGGTAATATAGCAAAACATTGTACATTTAGATTAGTCAAAATACACAAGAGAAGCCAGGGGGGTCCATTTCTCAAAAGCATAGTTGCTAACTAAGCTAGCAACCATGTTGGTAGGAATGCAATTTACCATTTTCAGCTAACTAAGTTGCTAACTGGTTAGCAAGTAAGCTAACTGGTTGCTAACTGCTTAACAAGTAAGCTACCTGGCGTCCGTTTACCAAAATCAAAGTTGCTAACTTAGTTGGCAATGGGAAATTGCATTGCTATCAACATAGCAACATAGCTAACTTCATTAGCAACTGTGCTTTTGGGTAACGGACGCCTGGTTAGCAGATAGCTGCTAATTGGTTAGGGAAACAGATGTCAGCACTGAGTTTTTAAAGAGGGGAGGGGGGGAGGAAAGGGGGAAGAAGGCTCACCATCTCCTCATCCTCAGCCAGCACCAGGTCGTAGTCACTGAGAGCCACACAGAAGATGATGGCGGTCACGCCCTCGAAGCAGTGGATCCACTTCTTACGCTCGGACCTCTGACCTCCCACATCAAACATCCTATAGAGAACAGAGATGGATTGCATTTTAGTAAAAAATAAAACTCACACACACACACACACACACACACACACACGAGTATTGTTGATATTAGTGTTAGCTTTAGAAAGCTGCTGTGAAGTCAGAACTGACAGTATACACAGAGTGTGTGTGTGTGTAATTGGGGGAAGGGAGTTTCTCATCTTTACTGGAAACAAACACACACACGTCCGTGATGAACAAACAAACAAATCAAGAGTGAGTGGTGAGCAGAGCAGAGAGTCATTAGAGAGAGAGAGAGAGAGAGAGAGAGAGAGAGAGAGAGAGAGAGAGAGAGAGAGAGAGAGAGAGAGAGAGAGAGAGAGAGAGAGAGAGAGAGAGAGAGAGAGAGAGAGAGAGAGAGAGAGAGAGAGAGAGAGAGAGAGAGAGGCAGAGAGGCCATTGCCATTGCAGGCCATGAGTCACAGTAATGCATGTTGCCTCCCGCATATTAAAACCTCTGAACTGCAGCTTGAGTACACTTATTACTGCTTGGATTGGATGTGGTCCATATGCTTCCTAGTAATTACCAAGCACTGGCACAGTTAACCATGGGGAATGACACACACACACACACACACACACACACAGTACTCTGTTCTTAAAAGCTTAGTTTCACAAGCAGCAGGGAGAAGTTTCAAATTAACACAGCCGATTGAAGTTAGCTGTAGTGGAGGTAGTGTGCCAAAGACAGGCTTCTATCTATCTAGCTTCCTGTTTGCATCAGTCAGGGGGTGGAGGAGGGTCAAACCTGTGAGTCATCGGTTTCTGTTTCACAGACTCGGCTTTCACAATTTCCTCCTCACCGTTATTATATCCTGGGTGCTTCTTCTACCCAGTCTCTATGTCTTATACCCACCGCCTCCCTCCAGGACTCTACTGCTGTTGATATGCCCTTGTTTACATCCCAATCTGCACTCTCTCTCTCTCTCCCTCTCCCTCTCCCTCTGTTCCTGTCAGATCTTCATGGCCAGTGTATGGGGGCGAATGAATGGGTTCTGATTTTGCAGGAATTGGGTGGTGGAGGAGGTATGCCTCTTTCTCTTTCTCTCTCTCAGTCTCTATCTCTCTCTCTCTCTGACCTTCATGGACAGTGTGTAGGGGCCTTTTGCAGTTGAATGGGTTCTGGTTTGGAGGCCATTGAGTGGTAGCGGTAGAGGTGGTGGTTGGAGAAGGAGGTGAAGGAGGAAGGATGCCTTACTTGAAGTGCAGGTCTTTGAAGGTGAAGTGGGTCTCCACGATGCCGGTGGTCTTCACTCTGGTCCTCAGCACATCCTGCTGGGTGGGGATGTAGCTGGACTGAGATATCCTGTCCAGGTCGTTCAGATAGCTGGAGGATGGAAAGAAGGAGAAGGAGAAAAGAAAAAAAGAAAAAGAAAACACACATCAGCATCATCAATGGCATGAATCCAAGTGGTTTTGTCATCTTTTGACAAAACATCATTCTGGCATAGTGCTTAATGGTAAAACAAAGGCACAGACACGTTAGTGTTTCTCTCTCTCTCACACACACACACACACACACACACACACACACACACACACACACACACACACACACACACACACACACACAGAAAATGGCAGGAAGAGGAAGAGGAGGGCCTGTGGCTTAACATGACATAAGAAAGAAAAGAACAGAACAGAAAAGAAAAGAAAAGGTCTGGGATAGACAGAAGAAAAGAGAGAAGAAAAGAGAGAAGTTCAGAGGAGCCATAACAGCCTCAAGGACAATACTGCTATTGTTGTCAGGTGGGGGCTTGGACGGTGATGCAGGACACCACGGTGTCCACAAACACACACACACACACACACACACACAGACACACAGGCAGTGGGTCTTTACACACGTGTGGAGGAACAGGGGAACAGGGGGAGGGAGAGTCCAGTTCAGGGTCCAGGGATTATTGGCTCCAGAGATCATAAATCTTGTAATCTCACTACCCTAACCCCCCCCACACACACACACACACACACCCTCCCAAATATATACACACACACACACCCTTTTACAGTAGGAACAACCTTGTAGTATTGCGGTCCAAAGGCGATGACAACACTCTGCACTCACACCATCCAACACACACACTCACTGTCTCTGACGCATGCATGTGCGCACACACACACACACACACACACACACACACCAATTGTGAAATTGCAAAAGCATCAGTGTTAGCGTTTCCTCAGATAAAAAAAAAAGGTAAACGTTACCACTGTGTTTGTGTGTGCGCAGGCACGCTTGCGTGTGTGTGTGTGTTGGCCATCAGCAGAGGCACGCAATAAGCAGTGTCTGCAGCCAAGATGTGTTTAGGATATCGATCAGGATGAGAGGGAGAGAAGGAAAAACAAAGAGAAAGAGAGAGGGACAGAGAGAGTGAACGAGAGAGAGAAAGAAAGAGAGTGAACACCCGGGCAGCTGCTACTGCCAAGCCAGAAAAATGATGCAAGTTATAGCCTGTGCTGGAAAACAAAAGCCAAGGGATTTCCAGTGCGCGCACACACAAACACACACACACACACACACAGTTGCGTGCGCCCACACACAACCCTGCCAACTCTCTCTCTAACACACACACACACACACACACACACACACACACACACACCCCTTCTCTCAGGAAATGTACTAAGCAGCTGATAATGAGTCTTTCGTAACCCTTTTTTGTAGGTCTACCCTGCATAACGTCACTGCGTTTACAAAGAAGACTGGGTGCTGCACCTCTTTCCCTTCTCTTTCTCCCTCTATCCCTCTTCATCCCTTTCTCTTTTGGTTCTTTTCTTCAGTACTCATCTTTCCCACCCTACCTTCCTCCTTTGAGCTCATTTGTCTTGCCTGAGACGTGGGGACAGGGCCTGACATGTTCTGGCTAATTCACCAAAGCCCTGCACACAGTCAAGGGCACGGGCGTCAGGCGGCCGCTGGGGAAAGTGTTCCAAGGTTGGAAACGGCAGCGCAAATATTGACAGGCCTGGGATCAGGGGGCAAAGGTCAGAGCAGACCAGTGGTGGAGGCCAGCTAGCTAGCTAGCTAGCGTAGACAGTCAGTGAGCAAGTGTTTGTGCTTGACAAGAGCCAACAGGCGGCAAAGAATATCTGTCTATTAATGCAAGGACCGTCTGTGTGTATGTGTGTGTGTTCCACGCATAACTCTGTAACCGTATGTCCAACTAACCTCAAATTTGGTATGCGTCTTGTTAATGACACGAGTGAGTGCAGTGCCAAGTTTGATGTTGTTTGGACAAAGATTAGTAAAGATATCGTTAAATGAAGCGCAGTAGACTCCTGCCGCTCTAACTACGTAGCCACTCCCTCTCTCACTCCCGGTGCAGTGTTTTCGGTGGAGAAAAAAAGACTTTGCTACACGGGCAATGCACTAGTACTTACAAAAATAAAAATGGGCCTCATTTCTTACATTTTTTCTTGAGCTCTCATTTAAAAACCTTTGTTGGTGAATACAAATCTTCTTAAAAACGGCGTAAGTGTGATTTAAGAACAAGTTTCTTTGTAAGAATGGTTGGTGAATGAGGCCCGTTGATATTAAAAAGTAGAACATTATGAGTAGAAGTGTTCTTGACAGCTTTCTTGGTAGTTAGATTCACTCTGAGGGTTCCTGCAGCTAAAAAGTTCCAACCAACCTTCTGCTACTTTAGGAACTCATTCATTCAATGAATAATAAAAGCTGTAGGGGCTTTCAGATGAATCTCAATGAGGGGGAGGGGGGGGGGTGGCTCAGATATGGAGGATAGAGAGAACTATATGGAGGGTTTGACTGCTCCACAGATCTAGCAAGACTGCCAGAGAGGCGAAGCGAGTGAGAATTGCTAAGTGAGAGACAGAAGCTATGAGAATATAGAGAGAGCTGAGGTTGAGTCTGAGAGAGAGGGAGAGAGAGACAGAGACAAGGGAGGGTAGTGGAATATAAGAATATAAACAGAAAGCCACAGTAAAAAGAGAGAGAGAGAGAGAGAGAGAGAGAGAGAGAGAGAGAGAGAGAGAGAGAGAGAGAGAGAGAGAGAGAGAGAGAGAGAGAGAGAGAGAGAGAGAGAGAGAGAGAGAGAGAGAGAGAGAGAGAGAGAGAGAGAGAGAGAGACTGCTGTGGGGGGTGGTGGGGACGTGAGGGCAAGACCAGTGGAATACAAGAATCTAAATAGAAAGCCACTGAAAAGAAACAAAGAGGGAGGGGGGAAAGAGAGAAAGAGAGAGAGAGACACTCACTAGGCCGCGGAGTCGTTGAGCTGGTACTCGCGTGAGCGGCTGAAGCAGGCCTGCACGCCGCCATCCTTCCACAGCCGCTTGATGACACCAGCCAGCTCGGACGTCATGAAACCCTCCTCTGCAGAGCCTGCCAGCACAAACAGCTGCCGCGCATCGTCCTGTCACACACACACACACACGGGTACAGTTACACTCTGTGGGACCTCATTACATACCACAAAGCCATCAGCATATAAGCATATAAGCAGCATTATGTAGATCATGTTCTCATTGCCCATTTCATTGATGCGACCCTCGGCACCAGCTTGGCCATATCAGTACTGTCAGTGTGAGTTACATTTAGAGCAGGCAATTACGGTATTTTGGCCTAACTGTAAATTCACACCAAGAGCTACTAAAGCTATAAAATCGCTTTTGTCGCGAAAAAAAGCAGCTGCTAAAATGTCTGTTCGCTCAAATCGCTAAATTCCATTTACAGCACAGCATGTAGATTTTACAGCTGAAACCTGTCATAGCCAATTTGGATAAAGTTGACTGTTTTTTTTTTTAACTTATTTTAGTCACTCAAATCGCCAAACTTTTACAGCTGGTAGCTTTTTTTTAGCTTTTGTCGCTTTTGTTGCTCTTGCCCATAGAAGGTGAATGACTTCCGGCGATTTTACAGCTTTAGTAGCTCTTGATGTGGACGTACAGGTAGGGCCACATTGGGTCTTAGATTTTCACTAACGGGCCTGTTGTTAACAGTCAACCAGTTGATAGGGGTTGATGCTGGTAAGTTGGCAAGTCTCAAACCAGTAGCCCCACTTTCGGGCCAGGACATGTTAACATGCAGGGTTAAAAGGGGAATACAATAAATTTGATAAATCAGGCCTGTAAATCTAAGTCACCTTGGCTAAATGAGAAATTGTTCTATTTCGGGAAGGCTCCACAGGCCGGATTAAATAGCTCAACGGGCCGCATGTAGCTCCCAAGCCTTAGTTTGGCCAGGTCTGATTTACAGTCATGCCGTAAAAAGCACATCTGCCCTCCTACGCTCTCTTCTAGTGGAGACGCTTATGCAAACTTCACAGGGTTTTCGACTCGCGCTTTTGTTTGTTTTGTCTGGTTTACGACTCAAATTTGGCTCATGTTTTTGTTTTGGCTCACTGACTGTTTTTGTGCCTGCCTCTCTTTTTAAGCTCACTAAAGACACTAGCCATAAACATTCAAGGCCCTTCTGCCCTCTTTATTTCATCCCTCTCTCGCTCACACTCTCACACACACACACACGCACGCACGCACGCACACAGGCTGAATCTCAATGTCCACCCTAAGCCTTACACCCTGGACACTCAAAGACTTTACTAGAATGAGTCAACCTCATCATTGGCCAGTTCATGCCAGTTAAGTCTTTGAAGGGTTCAGGGCTTGGAGTGGACATTAAGATTCAGCCACACTAGCCCTGTTTACATGGACATTTCTAATCTGATTATTTAACCCAATATTCCATTTCAGATGGCATTTATGAATGCATCTCCTTGGATACTGTTCCAAAGAATGCACATGGAATCTTCCTAATCAGATTAGAAGTGTCCATGTAAACCCGCCTACTCTCTGAGAAACTCACAGCTCGAGCTCCATCCCCAAAGTCGATCTTGAGTCGTCCCATGGCCCTGATGATGGCGATGATGGACTGGATGGTGTTGCTGTAGACCACCGCCCTGTACTGCTTACACTCCTCCTCTGAGTAGCCCGCCTCATGGATGATTCTAGAAAGAAATAGTAAAGAGGTCACGGAGTGAACACACACACCAGCCAAGCGTACGTCTCCAAAAGCATAGTTGCTAACGCTAACCAGTTAGCTAACCAGGCAAGCATCTGTTTCCCAAAAGCATACTTGCTAAGCAGTTAGCAACTTAGTTGGATGTAATACAATTTCCCATTGGCAACTAACTATGTTGCTAACTTAGCACTATGTTGCTAATTATCAAGTTAGTTAGTCAAGTTAGGTTAGGTTAGTTAACAAAGGTAACAAAGTAGCTAGCAAAGCTAACTTAGTTAACACTATTCTTTTGGGAAACAAACCATCCAGAGATAGCTGGTAGCCAAGTATGATTACTATGATGCCTGAGGCCTGTAAGTGCAGAAGCAATGTTCCCAATACTCACTTCATCTGCTTGACAATTGTACTCTTTCCAGATTCCCCAGCACCTGTGAGAGAGAGAGAGAGAGAGAGAGAGAGAGAGAGAGAGAGAGAGAGAGAGAGAGAGAGAGAGAGAGAGAATTTCATTATGTTCATGTTCCTTCAATTCCAAGGCATACCAACAACACAGCCCCAGTTTACACCGTTTCCCTTGGAGCAACCAACCAACCAAAAAACAAAAAACAAAACAAAACAAAAAAAAAACAACATGAAATTCTTCACTCATAAAAGCAGAAGTAATCAACATTCTTCCACATCACAAAAAACCCCTCACCCTCTGGCCAAGTGTAAAACTTTCCAAGGTCGGACACGATGGAAAACACAAACATAGTAGTCAGATAAAAGTTTCTCTTTATGAATATAACCGCAATGAACATTTTTGTGCAGAATGTGCAGAACACAATTGTGCAGCAACTGTGCAAAAAATTGCTCCTCCTCCTCATGGTGGTTTTCAAGCGGTTTGTTTGAGAGTTTTGAGG
This sequence comes from Sardinella longiceps, assembly GCA_027497455.2. Classification (NCBI taxonomy): domain Eukaryota; kingdom Metazoa; phylum Chordata; class Actinopteri; order Clupeiformes; family Clupeidae; genus Sardinella; species Sardinella longiceps. The sequence goes on along the minus strand of JAODXP020000026.1, from coordinate 17,697,846 downwards.
TCAAACACGCTTTTGTTTGTATACCATTCTGTCCTTGTAAACGAGGAGCAAACACAGTGGCCTGGGACATGACACAAACAACACAGGGAAGACCAACCAAAACACATTCCTGAAGATTCCGGAAGGCTGGGGTGACATCTGCCTGACTAGTGGGCATACTCAGAAGCAAACCTTAAAGGAACAGTGAGTTGGAGCAACAGGGATGTGGACCAATTGACTTTTCCTTTAACGGAACTGAAACCGAATCGGAATCTTAATTCATGGACTGCTTCTTGTTGGCGATGATGATGACAGAAATGTCCTTGGATAACGGGATCTAAAACAAGGCAGGCGAACATTCAATGTCTGAAAAGACATGAATTTGACAACACCTCTCTCAAAACTGAAAAACTTCTCAACTTAAAAGGGTATTTCCACTCCAGTAAGGACATCACAAGTTGTAAAACCATCATATTACAGTTTGCCAATAGTAGGCCTACAGAATATACACAGTATATTACACACTGTAAGGCCCACAAAAACACAGACATCGCTGCAGAAATCTATAACGAACATCTTGATTTAACAAACCACAAGCACCCAGTGTGATTGACTTCACAGAAAGACCCACCCAGCCAGGGATTCAATAAGTCACTGAGCAAAACGGCGGAGCTCAGCTCACACTTTTATTCTTCTGTTCCACCTAGCCCTCCCCGTTGGCTCATTGTCTACAAAGCTACAAGAGTCAGTTGTCGGACCTGACCTCAATTTTACGCTTCCTACAGAGACAAATTACGGCGCTTCTCTGCACTTGGGAAACAAACAAATACCGCTGACGGAGGACAGCGAAACAGATTCATCTATTTGTCAGTGGTGGTGACCAACAAGCATTTTATAGGGGCTGGAAACAGTGGACCCCCCCCCACCTCCCTCCCCTCCTCGAAGCAGGCAGAAAAGAGAAGAGCGGGATCGATAGCTCCTTTCGCTGTGTGTGTGTGTGTGTGTGTGTGTGTCTGTGTCTCTCCTGTGTACCATGTCTGCGTGTATGTGTGTGTGTATGTGTGTGTATGTGTGTGTGTCTCTCCTGTGTACCATGTCTGTGTGTATGTGTCTCCTGTGTGCGACGTCTCTCATGTTATTGGCTCATCTGTGGAGCACCACTTACCGGCCATTATCTGCTCTGCTCTACCCTGGAGCCCAGAGCTCTTTGGCGTCACACACACACACACACACGTGAAGCCCTGAGGCTCAGAATAGGGCTTGGAATATGGAAAGGGGTGTGTGTGTGTGTGTGGGGGGGGGGGGGGGTTCTGGAGTGGATTGATTGGCTATGTGATGGAAGGTGCTCTAGGCTGCTCAAGAAAGGGAGATGGGTGGGTGGTGGAGAGGAGGGGGTCGTGTGTCGAGGAGTGTCTCCCATGTGACTACCTGGCAACAGGAAGAGAGAACCTTGAGTCTCCCCTATTTGAAAGTCACCTGTGTATGCATACGCTCTTGCATATGCTTGCTCCCTCCCACTCGCTCATATCGGAGTGTGTGTGTGCGTGTGTGTGTATATGAGCTAGTGTGTGTGTGTGTGTGTGTGAGTGTATGACCTAGTGTGTGTGTGTGTATATGACCTAGTGTGTGTGTGTGTATATGAGCTAGTGTGTGTGTGAGTGTATGTGTGTGTGTGTGTGTCTGTGTGTGTCTGTGTGTGTGTGTGTGTGTGTGAGCCAGCACAAGACCATGTTGTCAGCCAAATGAGTACTTCTCAGTAACCCAACCCTGCTGGACTCTTGGAAGCCGGTCAGAGGAAGACTGCTGACCTACTACCAGAGGTGTGTAGAGTTAGCCTGGGCCTGCCCATACTTCCTGTCACTGCATGAAATTTTGCGATCAAGTCAGTATGGCCAAGGAGGTAACTCTCGAGAGCAAAGAAAAATCAGGACCCAATGAGAAATGAGCAGACTGAAGGAGAGGAGCTTACGACGACTCTGAACAGAGCTACAGAGATTGACAAGAACACAGATAGAAGTTTGATAGCATTTGAGAGACTTTTAGATTAATCCTGCCTCGGAATTCCCTGGGAATGCTAGCTTTGCCAGACCACAGTTCATTTCTGAACGTGGTCGCACAAGCCAGGCTAGTGTCGAGTAGCACCAAATGACCTAGCCTGGCATGCCCTCCCAGTGATGCAACACCTTCGCCGTCGCTGTCGCTGGTCTGGCCAGCTGCTGATCGGGCAGGACTTCTGAATTCCCCAAAACTGGGGAACTGCACCCCCCCCCCCCCCTTGGTCGAGAACCAATCGACTTTGAGCAGCTCCAACGGCTCTCAGTCCTGTTCAAGCAATGCCCTTCACACATACGTCAGAGGAAAGAGTGGTGTGATGGGGTGCATTTTCTAACATCGACCAGTAGCAAACCGAGGCATTTCAGGGAGGCGGGAGGCGAGCTGCCCTAGTAGAGCCACACCAAACTTAGTGGCAGTTGAGAAAAAGAAGTCTCTTTTTTCACTCACACACTCGCTTTTTTTGCAATTTTTTTTAAGACAGTGTTTCGGCCTGAAGATTTGCCCAGCGGCCAAACATCTTTACCCAAAACCAAATCAGAGAGGGTGACGGCAGCTCCCATCACACTCACACACACACACAGCAATAACATCAGCATAAGCCCAGGGAACAGTGGCTGCATTATTTACGAGCATGTGCAGGAGACAAGCCGGAGGCAGCCAAAGAGATAGATGAAGACAGTGTGAAGGAAAGAGAGGGAGAGAAAGAAATAGAGAGAGTGTGTGAGGCAGTGAAGGAGAGAGAGCGTGAGAGAGAGAGAGAGACAGAGAGAGTGTGAGTGAGTGAGGCACGGAAGGAAGGAGGAGAGAGGGAGCATGCGAGAGGACGAAAGAGAGAGGGGGGAGAGATAGAGAAAAAGAAAGAGGAAAAGAGAGATAGAGAGTGAAGGAGGGAAAGAGAGATGGCGAAAGAGAGAGAGGAGTAGTGAACGTGATCACTGTTGTGAGTGGCACACGCCTGCCTGCTGCCAGTGCTCTCGTTCATACGTCATGCTGCCATGGCAACAGGGGCCATTACCAAAGACTTGAGGCACAGACAGACAGCAGGAAAGACGATGAGAAGGAGAAAGAGAGAGAGAGCAAGAGAGAGAGAGCGAGAGAGAGAGGAGAGAAAATGCAAGAGAGCGGACTAGCAAAATGAGCACCCTTGCCTTGTTTACAGAGAGGCAAAACATCAACACTGCACCCGTCTTGTTTACAGCGAGTGCGGCAAGATGGAGAATCGTTATTACTATACATCCAGCCAGAAATGGTCACGGTCTTACACAGAGCGCTAACCGCTTCTGACGCATGGAGGAAGCCAGATCATCCATGCGTGTCCGGGCACATGCGTGTGTGCATGTGCATGTGCATATGTGCGAGTATGTGCCCGCTCGCTCCCTCGCACGGTTTCGTTCCGCGTGACGCCTCCCAGTTCGGTCTTTCCCTGCGGTGACTTCTGCCGAACAGTTTGCCTTTCTCCTTCATTAAAAAGAAATGATCTTCCTCTCTCTCTCTCTCTCTCTCTCTGTCGTCTCTCCGTTTCTTCCATCTTGCCCTCACTTCCTTTGTTTCTTCCTTCACATTTAACCCAAGGTGAAAACTGGCAGAAGCAGGAGCATAAACACACACATACACACACACACACACACAGACACACACACACACACAGTTTGGAAGGTGACTTCTTAGCGCCAGGTGTCTAATGCTGGCCCTTGGCGTCTGTGCGGTGTGCCCTGAAGCTGGCCTGTCGTGTCGGTGTCGTACAGTGCTTCAACAGAATGCTGTCAGCCAAAAAAAAAAACCCTCTTCGGTCTGTCCAACAACCTGCCAGGAATTTGGGGGGCATCGGACATAAAGTTGGGCACCCACAGCGCCTCATTATCTCTGATGGGATACAGAGCTGGAAGGTCCCATATGTTGATCTATCTATCCCTCCCTCCCTCCGTCTACCTCCCTCTCACTCGCTCCGTCTACCTCCCTCTACATCTCCATCCCTCTCTCTATCTACCTCCATCTCTCTCTCTCCTCTCCATCTCTCCATCTGCCTCCATCTCTCTCTCCCTCCATCTCTCTCTCTCCATCTCTCTACACCTCCTTTCCTCCATCCATCTCTCTTTCTTTCTACCTCCCTCCATCTCTCTCTCTCTCTCCCTACTCTCTCAGCAGAGGGAGACTTGGTGGTGTGCTGGCACCTGTAATTGGACAGATTTCACTAGAGGCCACATTATTCTAATTATGTGTCACCACAGCGCCCCGGTGGCCTCAATGAGGAAGGTGGAGGAGGAGGAGGAGGAGGAGGAGGAAGATGATGAGTGGTGGGGTGGGGAGGGACCTCTGCTGTGCCAGACTGCAATGTGGCAATGCTAAACATGCCATTAAGAGGTCCAGGCGGAGAGAGAGGGCAGGAGGCAGAGAGGAGGGGGGAAAGAGGGAGATAAAGAGAGCAAGTGCCCTGGCACATGTGCTTACTTCCCTGCAGAGGCACTGTGATCAGCCACAACATGCCACGAGAGAGAGAGAGAGAGAGAGAGAGAGAGAGAGAGAGAGAGAGGGAGAGGGAGAGGGAGAGGGAGAGGGAGAGGGAGATGGCCTCTCAATCTGGAACGAATGAACCTCACCAACAGGCTTGGTGCATGTGCTACAAGTCTATGATTAAACGATAAATGGCTCTTAACCTGCAAACTTAAAGGGTCACGGTTTCCAAAATGTAGTCACTCCTTCTACACACACACACACACACACACACACACACACACACACACACACACACAAACTCCCCCACATCATCTTGTGTGAAACTGGAGAATGAGGAGGGGCTTATGGGGTCAGGCGTTACATAAGTGACCTCACCCAAGTCCGCCTGGTGACATCACTGCCACTAAGCTCTCCTGCAAACTTCAAAGCACACACACACACACACACACACACGGCAAAGAACCGCCAGCAGTAACTCTTTTTATGAGTCCGGAACTACGGAACTGTAGAACCGCAGAAAGTAGAACCAAGCGTCGCGGTGCCCCGAGAAGCCTGGTCCTTCAGTAGTGTCAGGTTACAGACATAGTGACACACCCGGCCCGTGGCAAAATATACACTGTGTCGACAGAGCAGCTGGTTTCTGTTTTGAGCAATTTAAAACCTATTCATGGAAAATTACTAAACTCTTAACCTAACTAGTCGGGCTCCAGTGTAAAAATATTTTCGGCATCTGCATTCCTTTGGGTTGCTGGCCGAGTCGGTGACAAAAGACTACACAACCAGACGAGAGAAAGACTACAAATATAGAAGCTAAAAGAATGCCAATAAACGGTGAGGAATGACAGACAGCAAAACTATTGACGCCTCACTATGTGGTTGTTAATTAAAGGTATAATCCGGAGTGAATCAACACATAGCCCTGCTGTTTAATACTGCTAAGCGCTACTGAAAGCCACCTCAATGATCGAATTTTGTGCATCGTAGACAGAGTTTGCAAAACGACAGCTAACACTAACTGAATGAGGCATGTCTAAAACAAAACTTCATCGATTTGCTTTAGCTTTGAAATGCCCCATTCTGTTACCGTTAGCTGCCGTTTTGCTATCTCAGTCTGCCTTGCATGAAATCCAGCACTATAAAACAGTCGGACTACGTGTTGATTCACGCCGGCTTTTTCCTTTAATTAAAAGTAGACTATCACTATGGCCATTTACAGCAAGGAAAAGCTTTAAACAGTTGTTCCAGTCTACTTCGTTGCCCACTCAATGTCAGCGTGGACAGGAGGTGACAGTGAAGGGTGCTATAGTCGCCCAGAAGTGAAGTAAGTGACCATGCCAAAAGGCACCTCACAGTCAGGTCAGCGTGCCACATAGCTTCACTAGTGTCGACAGAGCAGTCATAAGCTGGCACCCCTGTCCCTTGGGTGCCCATTACTAGGCCATGAGTCACAACCAGACTGAGAACTGACCCTCTCAGGGGGTTAAATGGCACCCAACACAGAGATAAATGCCCTCCGCTTTTCTTTTTTTTTTATTATCATTATTTCCCCTTCAAACACAAGGAGAGAGAAAGAGCTAATTGTTTGGTCTTTGTCAGTTTAGTTTTATTAGCTTTTTTTCATATTTTATCAGCCTGGCGGGCATGTGTTGTGGAACATTTTGCCTTCGATGGATTGTGTTTTTAAGAAAATGAGGCTACAAAAACAAAACCAAACAACAACATCGAGCAATCCCTTTAGTGTTTAGGTCATGACAGACGCATGGGCAAAACATGTGGTCAAAGAGCGTGCAAATTTGGCCCGGGTTAACGCCATTAAAATTCAAATGACACCCCCACATCATGCAAATATAGCTGCTTACAGGTTGGAAGAGTAGGCCATACCTATACCTACACACACACACACACACACACACACACACACACACACACACACACACACACACCCTGTCATCAGTCATCAATCAATCAATATACACACGATTATGAAGTCATTCATGCCTCTTTAGTGGATTGTTTGGCCACACACACACACACACACACACGTTTTGACTACAGGGTGAAACTGAGGGACAGAGAGGAAGGTCCATGCAGATGAAGCCGAGTGCTTGGTAAAAGCCACCAGGTTTTGACAGGCACTTGTGAAGGAGACACACACACACACACACACACACACACTTGTATATGTGATTCTGGCCATTCCACAATAGCATTTGCAGGCACAGCTCTGGTGTTTTGGTGTCCCTTATCACTGTGGCTATTTGTGTCATTTTAACTAAGCACCCCCCCATACCCCCCCAAGCATTCTGATATGTTTGTCCACTCACAAGTGCATTCACTCATGCACACACATCAGTCTGGTTAAGCTTTTATGTCCAAACTCTATGTCTGCCTAATTTGGGTATCTGTGTGTGTGTGTGTGTGTGTGTGTGGGTGGGGAGTGTATACACACACTGTAGCAGCTCAGCTCAGTAGAGAGGCTGCTTAATTTTTAATGATCCAGTTGGCCCACTGGGCTCAACTTACTGCTACATCTCCTTCTCCGCCTTCCCTGCTTCTTTTCTTCACTCAAAGACTTTCCTGTCGTCCATTTTTGTTTTCTACCACATTGTCAAGGGTCTTATTTGTCTTGGACTACTTTATCTGTGTCTTATTTGGGATTCTGTACTTTCACAGCCATCACCAACGCTACAGTAGCTGCTTCATGGTCATCTGAACATGGCTAAGGGCGTTACCTGGCGACCAGCTCTGATAGCTCCCACACACAAAGTGACAAACATCTTGGCCTGGCCTCTGTGTGTGTTTGTGTGTGTTTGTTTGTGTGTGTGTGTGTGTGTGTGTGTGTGTGTCACACAAAGTGCCACACATCTTGGCCTGGCCTCTGTGCGTGTGTTTCTGTTTTTCTCACACAAAGTGGCAAACATCTTGGCTTCTCTGTCTCTGTCTCTCTCTCTCTCTCTGTCTGTGTGTGTGTGTGTGTGTGTGTGTGTGTGTGTGTGTGTGTGTGTGTCTTTGTGCATGGAGGTGGCGAAGTCTTTCTGACGCCCAACAGCAACATTTCCTCAACCTTCGGCCTGGTCACTAAGAAATACATTCCATTTTTTTGTACTGTTTTTTATGCATCTTTTGTCACTGAATTGTGAGTAGTAAGTGAACACAGCACAGACATGGCCTAATTATGTTTCTTCCGCCCAAAAACTATCCATCCTTTACAACTGCACATTTACACTCACTTAACCAGTCTCAACATTAACTTACAAAAAGCTATCTAATCATTTTTTTTTTAACTGTTTAGGAACTATTACTATAAAATGGCCAGAAAGCTTTACCCAATACACTAACCTTTTATAATTGCCAGTTCTAACAACGTGCGCAGCCCACTTTGCCATGCACTTAAAGGCAGATAATTAGGGATGATGTACAGGCGACAAGCTTTGTGCACTCATCTATGAAAAACACATGATGACATGTGTAATCTGTATCCATCCCATATGGCTTGTCGAGATAAGCCAACAGATGCCTTTCTTTGGGAGGAATGGCAAAGACAAAGAAACGTATTGGTCGTCAGGATTTAATAGCATATACACATGGGTAGCCTAGGCTACTTAATGATTGTAAATAGGCCCAGCTTATAGTTAGTGATAACTAGGTGATGAAATGCACCTTCTCCAACGCTGGATTAAAATAAAATGAATGAATTGAATTATTGAATTATAAAGAAATGCAATTAAATAAAACTAAACCAAATACGATTACGCCTTAATCTAAACCGAGCACTGGGCCAAAAACAAATCTTGTCGAAAATATGGCCCAGAGGCTAATTCGTTATTTCTTAGCTTTCCTTATCCAAGACTTTTGTGTCAGGTCGAACTGATATCCTTTAATTCAAAAAGCCATTGTTATGTCCCAAATGACTGAAAGCTTTATGTTGTTTTAACCAAGTAAATAAATAATTAAACGTCCACATTTACAGAAAAAAACGGAAGTTAAGTGACGTTCCAGGAAACGACTATCGAAAAATCCCAGCAATCGTCATTTCTACTTAGAAAATACATAAAGCTAATATCTCAACAGATTACAGCTCAATCCTTCGTCGTGCTGAGATCTGGATCAACAGGTCCATTAAAAGAGACCACGCTAAAGCTTTTGGGGTAGCCTATAACAGCCATGACATAGCTCAATGGGTGCTTAGCCACTCCAACAGCTTGCTTTCACACCCCAACACGTTTTAGGCCCTTTCAAAAGATGCACTTCCGTCTACCTCAATGTTTAGCAAATAGATTTAAATCCCACAGTAGCCTACAAATACCAACGAAGCAAAATGTCTGGAATTTCAACCATGATTTCCGCGACCATAGTTGGAAACAATGTATCATTCGGAGTGGGTTGCAAGGCTACTTTGTTGCTGTAATGTTGGGTGGTTGGTTACCCCTACCAACAACACTGATGTGGACAAGCAAGCAACAGAGAACTTGAATCTCTTTTGTTGTTCCTTCACCAATGAAAATAAAATGGTAAATTCCTTAACGATGTTAAACAATTTTGGAGCAAAAAAATGGTTTTACGCGATTTACCATGGAACCATTACATATTTCCAATCCGGATGGTGAAATTTTAAACCGACCATTGCATTGTGTAGCCTGAATGCTCATTCACACAGCTGCCAATGGCGAATTGAGGATTTGCCAAATTTCGTTTAAAATAACGATTTGAGCCGATTTGATTAAAATGATTGAAAACGCGCCTTAGAAACTTATGCATTTTCAAAGGAGATTAGCACAGTGAATCACCATTCTTGGGCAATTTCGTAAAGTTCTTGCGCACCATGTCTGCCTTACCTAGAAGGAGTAGTTTGACCTCCCTTGCGGCTTTTTCTCCGTCATCTCGCAAATTTCTGTCGATCATTTTACTGCGCTCCACCGCCGCCTTGTCTTCTGTGCTCAAGGTACACCCCATCCTTAAGCAATTCCCCCGTTCGATGAAAAGAGAAAAGATAAAATATATACAATACAAACATGCAAGGGTTAAAACGAGTAACTCCCGGAAAGCCACACGCCCTTGTGTAAAAAAAAAAAAAACGTTGATCTATCACAGCCTAAAAGGGAGATTCTCGACACAAAATGGAAAAAGGAGACTGCTTGCGTCCTCCGACGTCCTTAGTATATTCCCTGTGTTTTCTGCCGTCTCGGCTCTTGACAAAATGATAAAATTACGAGACCAAATGGACTGTAACGACGCCCTCTTCCAGCGCGTCAGCCTCTGTTCTCAGTCATCAAGCGATTGCTGCTTCCTGTTCTCATACATGGCGGCTCGTGCACGTGTGTTTGGCAGCAGGCACGCGCCTATAGCTTCAGCCGCAGACCACCGTACACTGCATCTTTGTTTGCACGGAACCGATCATGGCAGCGCCAACCGCTGTATCCTACATCACTGTCTTCTCTTTCATATTATCTTCCTTCTAGCAGTTGCCACCTCACCAAAAAACATATGGTTAAGACTATTTTAGACAGGTAATAGTAATAGGCTACATTTTCAACAATATGCCCATGATCTTCAGGGTGATATGCCTATGGATTTTTCATGGTCTAATAGCTAACCCTTCTTGAAGTAGGCTGTATTCTCGCCCTTTCCTTCAGTTAGGACAATATCTTTTTAATGAGCCAAATTAATCAAAGATTTTTTTAAAATTAAAAGAGAATTAATATCCATATTCAGAAATCATGTTTGTTTAATTCTTTGTTAACCTTAGGGTACTATTTAAAATCTAGTGTTAGAACCATCATTGGCCTACTATTTCTAAGTGGTTATTTTTTTTAGCAAATATTACATGCACGATATGCACAACACTATGACATCCAGTTTTGACAGTTGGAACTAAGACTGGATCCTCTGTGTGTGTGTGTGTGTGTGTGTGTGTGTGTGTGTGTGTGTGTGTGTGTGTGTCTTTGTGCATGGAGGTGGCTTGGTCTTTCTGACGCCCAACAGCAACATTTCAACATTTTTTGAATGCATCGTTTGTCACTGAATTGTGAATATGAAGTGGACACAACAGGCACATGGCCTAATTACAGTATGTTTCCTCCACCAAAAAACTACCCATCCTTTACAATCCTCTAGGATTCTCTAGGAATCTGGATTACAAATGGTGATGTAATACTGCATGTTTAGGACCAGGAGACACAGGGAGGGGCCCATTAGGTCTTCATATTTTCCAACAGTGCATTCCTATGCAGAGTCTGTGGTGTTTTACATATCATTTCAATGACAAATTTGGCTGTTAGGAAACCTATGCAAAGCCATGGAACCACCTCCGGCGATTTCCCTACCCTCCCCATCCAACAGGTGCACGATGTTGGTGCTACTATAAACAGTCTGCTCCTCAGGCATGAAAACAACGACAAACATCCACAGACTGAAAACTTTCAAAACACGCCTGTCCAGTCCTGAGACCGATCACACCACGGTCACTTTATGTAAGTGGCATAGTGAACGTAATTTATTTGTCAACGATACAAACCACAGAATTGCAAATCCAAATGTACGCTCTAATGACACAAAAAATTACAACATGTTCTAGGCCAACCACAACATATTTTCATGTTTGAAATATGTCATAATTAGGCCTACAGTTGCCGATGTTTTAACAAAAATGGCCTGCTGAATGGCACACTAGAGATCAAGAGCATCTCTTATTGCCACTGTATGCCTAAAAAGTTGCCAACCCTTGCTCTAAGTCCTGTGTCCTCAAAGACTTCACATACTAATTGACATCACACAAGATTCAATCAGTGAATGCCGATATAAAAGCTTATAATAGCATGCAAATAATGTCTCCTCCCAATCCACATCCTTCTTCATTCTCCTGGATCACCGCAATAAGATTTGGTCTTTTTTGGATTCTCCGCTCCAAAAACAAGCAGACCCCAGTACAATAAGAGTTCCTCCAGGAAGACTGCAGGTACAGTAGGGGAGAATTACCTCTCTGACATATTTTGCTCGGTTTGTGGATTAAATATAATAAAGAAGGTTTTGTTGGTGTGGAAAATGAGTGCTAAGAAATGTAAAAGTAAACAAACAAACAAAAAACAAATGTTTCTTCTGGTACCTTCATGACTTAAAAGGGTTTATGGCTTTGTGTTAGGAAGGAGATTGAGATGTGTGTGTGTGTGTGTGTGTGTGTGTGTGTGTGTGTGTGTGTGTGTGTGTGTGTGTGTGTGTGTGAACTGTGAAGTTGTGAGATCTCCCTTTGCCAGTGTGGTCTGGTCACTGTTTGCAGAGATCAAACTGGCAAAGTCTCTCTCTATGTGTGTGTGTGTGTGTGTGTGTGTGTGTGTGTGTGTGTGTGTGTGTGTGTGTGTGTGTGTGTGTGTGTGTGTGTGTGGCCAAGCGGAGCAGCAGGGTTCCCAGTGGGATGCTAATGACAGCGTGTACAGGCTGAACATGGCACACAGACGGAGATGGGCTCCCAGGGAAGGAGTGTGTGTGTGTGTGTGTGTGTGTGTGTGTGTGTGTGTGTGTGTGTGTGTGTGTGTGTGTGTGGCACACAGACGAAGAGATGGACTCCCAGGGGAGGTGCTTCCTCCAGGCTGGAGCAGGAGGAGGAGGAGGGGTTGAGATGGTGGAACAGCTCCATCTAGAGTCAGGATTTCTCTCTCTCTCTCTCTCTCTCTCTCTCTCTCTCTCTCTCTCTCTCTCTCTCTCTCTCTCTCTCGCTCTCTCTGTCAAATTCAAATGTCAAATGCTATATTGGCATGTCTCAGTGTTGCTAAAGCTGACACATGTCAAGTAAACAGATATAATATCTGTTGTAAATAAATCACTAACACTTACTAAAAAATATTATTAATAACTAAGGCTAAGCTTGATAGTAGAAATAAAACTAGTCAAATAGTAAAATATAAAACTAGTAATAGAAATAAAGTTTGAATTTAAATATTAGTAATAATTTCCATAAATCCAGATCTAAAGGAAACTTACATGTAAGCACTCTCTCTCTCTCTCTCTCTCTCTCTCTCTCTCTCTCTCTCTCTCTCTCTCTCTCTCTCTCATTCTTTCTGTCGCTTTCCCTTCATCATTGTCTAACTGTCTTCCTCTATCTTTCTCTATCTCTCGTTTCCTCTAAGTGATCTCCATTCATGGGTTTATGTTTGCTTACTGTAACATATTTGCTTTGTAAAAATCAATTTATTGACAGATGCTTTTAAAATACAAGATGAAATGGAAGAACATTTCCCATTAGTGTTTTTGTATGAACCCAACTCTCCCAAAAAGGCAATGTATTTAGACTCCAATTTCTTTAGCTCAGTTGTTGTCAAACTGGGGTACAAGTACCTCTTGGGATAATTGGATCAATTGTAGGAGGTACACAAAATTAATCTGTGAATGGGTTCTCAGCTCTCACCAGCATAAAGATAACATGGAGAAAGATCAGACATTCAAACTATCTACAATTTAACGCAATTGATTTTACACTTTTTTAATGCAAATATTTGTTGTTATAGCAAGCAGTCCATGATTCAGGGGCATCTTGTTCTTGGGATATTCAAGAGAATTCAGAGTCACAGGGGTACATCATGACAAATGTTTGCAGCCACTGCGTTACGTAACTGATCAAAGTAGATAACATTAGGCTGCCATATCTCAATTAAATCTATTCCCCTGCCCGTCTGAGATGATAAATGTGTGGGTGTGGTGGATCATTGGTACTTTATGTCATGTCTTTCAAAAAGTGATGTGTGGTTTGTTTCAACTTTATAGGTGAATGTCAAAATCTCACCTCTCTCTCTCTCTCTGTCTCTCACTGTGTGTGGGTTACAGCATCAAGCTCCCTGAACCATGCGTAGACAGCTGAGGGTAATCAGACAGACACCTGAGGCTGCTCACCTGACACAAACACGTGAGTCCTGTTTGTTTCCCAAAAGGCATAGATGCTAACCTGTTAGCAACTTAGTTGGTTGACAATGGGACATTGCATTGAAACTAACATAGCTGCTGTCACATCTTTATGAACTAACGTACTGACGTAACTGATGTCATCACATCACAGTTGCTAACTGTTGTTCCGGAGAGTTAGTTAGCTACTATGTTTTATGGGAAACAGATGGATATGAGGATATGAGCCCGGCTAAAATCACTGTCACTAGATTAGCTACTTTTTTATTATCCTGTTCTGATCGTGTGCAGATTGTAACTCAATGGCCCTCTAACATGTCATGGAAACAGCACAGAGTGAACGGATATTGGAAAGCTAATAATCTGCCTCCCAGATTTAATGTGAATCCACTCTTGGAACCCCTCAGCTTTTCATAACAAGTTGTCAGTCTATCTGTTGTGGCGTAACAAAAATGTTTCCAACATTTGAGATTTCTTTTATTTTACGTAGACCATTTTTGATGATATTCTGAAGTGTACATTACCGTTTCTTAGACATTAGGCCACATCAGAGATAGAAAAGGGCTTGAATAAAAAATCCCTGGCCCTTAGGTTTGGGCCATCCTTGGACTAGAAAAATAGGGTACTGGACAAAAGACAAAACTATGAGTGAAGAAAAAAGTCCACACACCAAGTTGCTTCTGAAAGAATTTATTAATGTGACGTTTTGGGTCACCTGCCCTTACATCACGTTAATTTGATTGAACCTTTATTTTATTCTCGGAAATACATTGAGGACGGACCTCTTTTTTGCGATGTAGCTGAGATACAATAAATTATTTAAAACATGACTAACATAGCCCATTACACATACATAAACATACTGTAATAAAATAGACATACAACATAAAATTAAGTAATTAAGTAATAAATTCTTTTGGGAGCAACTTGGTGTGCAGACTTTCTTCTTCACCCCTGGACTAGACCTTTGTGTTCCCTACAGGTGTCTCGACGAGATGTACTATCATTCCTGAAGCCAGGTAATGGGCAATTATTGATAGTCTCTTATTCCCTGAGGGGCCCCCATGTCCTGATTTTTTAGGGGCCCATAACTATCTGGAAAAGCTACAGTACCGTTCTTAAGGAAACACAGCCATGAATCACAAGTATTAAATGTGTCCATATACAAGGCAGCATTTCTTTTTGGTGGAAAGTCTGCACATCTCTTTATGATCCTGTCCTGTCTATGTGATAAGACCCTTGATCCACAAGAGAAACCTTTTTTTATCTCCCTGAGATAAGTGCATATCAGGAAATATCGTGCAGGTATCCAATGAGCACCTCTGCCTCACCTGTGTGGAGTTTGACCGGTTCGGAGATCGCTAGCTTACATAATTACTGTAGCACCAGCTGAAGTGTTTGCCAGTCTCACCGTCTCTTCCTTGTGACAGGGGCACCGTAAACGTTCAACATGGGCTGCCGTTGTGATGCTGGATGTGGGCTCATCACAGGGTCGGTGTTGGGGGCCGTTGTGGCTATTTTGGGGGCGATTCTCATACCAGTGGGGGACCTTATTATTGAGTCCACCGTGGAAAAGGTGAGTTTGAGTTCAAGTTTTTTTTTTTTTTTTTTCGGTCATCAACAGTGCCGAGAGTCTAATGCTCGATCTGAAATAATTCAGGTGCTGAAGTACACCATACATGTACACTGTGCCGCCAGTCACATTGACTGGGCATAGTGCTTATGGAGCCTGCTAGAGGTCTGACAGTTGTGGGTTTGAATCTCGGCTGCCACCGTTGTGCTCTTGAGCAAGGCACTAGGGAGACTGACCCTGAAGTAACTGTTAGTTGACAAAATGTACTGTAAGTCACTTTGGATAAAAGCATCTGCTAAATGCAAAAAAGTAAATGTAATGTTATTGACTGGATTTATTGGCCATCAGTTAAAAATGTACTGTATGGCTTAATGGATTCCTGGCTTTAATTTGAATTAGAAGACAATGGATTATGGTAAGAGACGCTGGGACATTTTAGTCCTTCAGGAAACTTGTATTTGTACATGTATTTGTTGTGTAATTGAGCCAATATGAAGTGTAATAGAGTCATTTGAAGTAATAAGAGTCTGTTTGAAGCTTTAATAATCTTAGAAAAAATAAAGAAAAAAAAATAGGAAAAAAAAAATCTATGCCAACTTTGCCTTTAAAACAGGCGGTGGTGGATTGGAGGTTTCTAAATCATATAAGAAAGGGTAATCACTGCACACTGGTATCCTCAGTTTACTTTAGTGACCAACATGGCTCAGGAGCAACATGCAAAATGCATTGCTCAATAAAGTAAATACCATTAATACCAAAAAATACCATTACCATATCATTGTGTGGTGGTTACCCTTTCCTATAACTATAATAGAGTCTGTTTGAAGGGAGCATATGTCTGAGAATATACTGTTTGTCCATACTCTTCAGGAAGCGGTGATTGAGAATGGAACGACAGCCTATGATAACTGGGTCTCAGCGCCCCCTGTGTACAGGCAGTTTTGGCTGTTTAATGTCACAAACCCTGACGACATCCTCAAGGGAATGACGCCTGTAGTTAAGGAGCAAGGACCATACACCTACAAGTGAGGCAAACATTTGAAATGGATGACAGTGGAATATACATGTACTCTCAGCACTGCAGCAATAACAAAGTGCAAAGTGCCACACGAAAGTTGGACGCTGGTAGCGTAGTGGTCAAAAAGCCTTGTTGGCCGGTCTGAAAGTTGTTGGTTTGAGACCTGTCAGTTACAATTGTTTCCTTGAGCAAGGCATGTAATCGTAAATTGCTGTAGAGGAGACAAGTCCTGACATAATTGATAGTCGACAAAATTGATGCCTCTTTGGGCATCTTTTCAAAGTGTGACTTACCTCTTGATCTGGACTGTATTCTCTGCACGTCAGTGATACCTTTGCAGGCTGTGTTTTACTGCCTGATAAGAAAACAGTTGATACTGCCAAAGCAGCAAAAATATGAAATATTGCTCACTTAGCAAAATATATATTTAAGAAATATTTTGATTATTTGACACTATGTTATACTGTCAATGTTATACTGTCAATGTTATGCTGTCAAATTAGAAATTACTTAGATGGATCTATTAGTGTTTTTTGCATAAACAGCAAGCACATGACTGTGAGAGGAAGGTCTCAGTGCAACTGGTATCATGCAACTTTTCAAATAATTTCTTGTATTTATGCCATGAAGTGTAAATCTGAACTCTCATCTACAGTACATAAGCCATGCAGAGGTTGTTTTAACTTATTGTGCAATGTAATATTTTTATGATAGCCCATTACATGGTCATCTGATAATATCCCCTTATCTAATCTGTGTGGCTTTAAAAAGAGAGTTCCTTTATGAATTATTAGCAGTATTCTCCAGGAAACATTTAGTCATGGCATGCTGTTTTGGCCTGCAAGTACAGTCACATGAACGCCTGATTGAAGAATGAATGTACAGTAAATCATTGTAATGCAGGCAATGTAGTTGTAAGTGTCATAATGGCAACATATTTGCAGATCAAGTGGTCCATCCTGACTTACCTCTTAGCATCTAAACCCAAGTTGAAACTGAAACATCTATGATACCTACTTCTATTCCTAATTTTTGTGTGTGACATATCATCATTAGCCTGGCGAATGCCAAACTAAAATCACAAGTGATATTTAGTCTGGGACCTACCTATTGCATTTCTCGTAGCGGAAGCATCGTTTACAATTGTCCATAGCCGTTAATTGGGCGCTACGAATGTCTATCATAGCGTCTGTACATACCTCGGAGCCAATACCAGAGCCACCACGTGACGTAAAATGCAATCGAGGGCCGTACAAATCCCTTTTGTTCTGCGATTGGATACCGAAAGCAAGCGAGAAAACGGCCATGGTCACCATGCTCCTCTGCAGAGTGAAATGAAATAAGCGCGCAAAGGAGCATGGGTATTCCCAGGCTATATCATCATTACAGCTCATGCAGATTTGATATTCCTTTGAAGATATTGATGGTTGCTAGCCTGACACGCCAGACTATATCATAAGAATGTATAGTCTGAAGACCACTGATAGACTGTACCTCAATGGAGGGGCGGGTGATTGCGTTGTCTTTCAAACTGCCTCTCCACGTAATAGGCAGGCGTTCCGGCCAGTGGTACCAGCTGGCATATCAAACTTTTCCCGTAGCCCGTCAGTAACACGGCAGACATCTTTTTCTGAACGAAAAACTTCAGTGCACTTTCTTGTTTCACTTTCAAAGAAAATGACAAGTGCAATTCGTCCAAAACTAAAGCCAAAGACGATTCTGTTCTGGTTTGAGCAGGGCTGTCGTCATCGTACAAAGCCCGCCTTACGATTTCCTGTACACATACCGCGCTGTGATTGGTTATCCACCGCCAGAGGCAGGATACAACGGGTTTCTATCAGTGGCCTCTAGACGTATCCGCTGTGCAAATTCAAATTTGCTACCGCTAGGGGTACGTCTAGAGTTCTAGGCTAGATGGTTGCTGCCTTTAAAAAGAAAATTGTCTATTGGCTATGATCAGGTCATGTCACCCAAGTCAGGCAAGGTGTCCGTTTCCCAAAAGCAAACAAAATGGGAAATGGAAATGGGAAACTGTGTTGCAACTCTTGTGTTGCTTCATTAGGATCAATGGTGGGAAGTCACCCTATCTTATGAGACTGGGCTCATCTATGGCTATATCAAACACAAACTGTTTGCTAAATTATATTTATATTATTATCATGTATTAGCCTAGAGCTCTAGACGCACTCTAGCAGTAGCAAATTGAATTGGCTCAACAAGTACATCTAGCGATCAGCCATAGGTTGTACGCGGTTGACATTGGTGATGCCTGCGCTGTCTATCCACTCACAACGCTCTTGGATGTATTCAGATATTGTGGTGTGTAGCCAAACACAACGTTCTGTCTGTACAGGGAGTCATTGGGCAGGCTTAGCGTTGTTTGAATCGGCTTGTTAGTTGCTCTGATTGTGGGTCTACCACTCGTTGCCAGACTATAAATTGTAGGTGATAGTCTGGCTTGTCAGGCTCATCATGTATGATTACTTAAAAGTATTTTTATTTGGTCAGAAACATGTTATTCTAAATGTCAAAAGAAGGGATACACTTGGAAAGGTTACAAAACATAAAACTTTCAATTCGCAGGACCCGTTACTTGCCCAAGACAGACATCACTCCGTCTGAAAACTACACGGTGTCATACCTTCTGCCGCAGGGAGCCATCTTTGATCCCTCCATGTCTGTTGGTCCAGAGGAGGATATGGTCACCGTCCTAGACCTGTCTGTGGCCGTAAGTCTCCCATCACCTTCACCTCATCACCTCAGACCAGGGTTGTTGCCAATGCCAAGTCACTAAACCTCGATTGTCGAGTCCCTAGTATTCGAGTCCACGTCAAGTCCTACTATCGATCCGGGTGAAGTCCAAGTCGAGTCCTCACACATCACACATCACACATTACAGTATATCTTAAAAAAAAAAAAAAAAAAAAAAGAATAAATAAAGATTGATTGATGATGAACGTGAAGATGTAGGATACAAATCATACAAATTCATTTTATTTTAACCATTTAAGTCATTCTGATTATGGTTTATCCTCTCATTTAGCCAATCTAAAGCTATGTCATTACCTTTGAAAATCTGAGTCCTTCAAAGAGTCCAAACACAGTAGTCTGATTCATAAGTAAGCAAGTCTGAATCAAGTCTCTCTTGTCACAAGTCCATCAAACTAAGGAAGCAAGTCGACTTGAGTCCAAGTCCTGGACTCAAGTATTAAAAACCTAGACATAGTGGAAATGAGAGGGCATCAGCATCTAAAACAATATTGACCTGAGGGAGGGCTATGCAGAAGAATTTAAACACGACCCTCTGACAACCAGACCTCCCCTACCAATAAATAGTAATTGGGGTTAGTTATGTCTTGCTCAAGGACACCGATAGTGCTGGTGAAGTCGTCATAACAACAACAATAAAATCTTAATGGCTGATTTCACTCCTTATCTCGGTGATCACCTGCTAGCCAGTGTTCTGACTCCGGCAGTTATCCCTCCATTCTGGATATCTCCTGTAACTCAAATGATTAATCCGGATAAATAAAAATAAAAATAAAAAAAGACCACAGATTGAAAAAAAAATAAATTGGATTACTGTAAACCTGATTGATATGCTTCCACTTTCCTGACATGCATTATACTCAAACCTGCTTGAAAATGGCTGGAGTATCAAGTCAAACTAGACAAATACTATCGACTTACTCTTTTATTTCCAACAACAGTGGACGGTGAAGTAAACATGCATCAAAGTGTAACACAATACATGCAATACATGGTCCAAAACCTTCCGAGCCTTGCATGGTTGCCTCTGCCACCAGTGGGTGAATGTGAGGCACATTGTGAAGCGTTTTGAGTGCTCGAATAGAAAAGCGCTACAAATGCAGTCCATTTACCATTTACCTTTTTCATATTGATATAGATGATCTTATTGTTCAATAAGTTACATGATTGATTGATTGATTGATTGATTGATAGTGGGATAGTGCCCCCAGTTGAGAAGAACAAAGCTAACTAATTAACATCAGGGTTTTACAAGGGAAAAATAAGGATGGAACTTACCCTAGCATTCATATTTGTATTTTTTCTCTCACCCTCCAGGGCGCCTATACACTATTTCCCGAACCACTCCACTTTTTGTTAAATGCGGCAATTAAGAATAAAACGGTTTCACTCTTCCAGACGAGGTCGGTCAAAGAATTGTTATGGGGTTACCATGATCCCTTGTTGAATAACATATCTGGTCTCTTTTATCCGGTAAGTAGCCAATTAGAAGCCTTTTTATAGTGCTGCTCATTCTATGCCATATGTGTAAACCAAGATGTACTATTTCATTTGTTTTGTCAGTACAATGATACCTTTGATGGACCATATAATGTCTTCACGGGCAAGGACGACATCTCCAAAGTCTCATTAATTGATACATGGAATTACCAAAGGTGATTGTTTATCACTGTTTTTTTTTTTAAATGAATATGGTTGATGCTTTTATCCAAAGTGAGTTACAGTTATCTACTACTTTAGTACACTTATCTATTACTTCAGTAAAAATACTACATTTTCCTGCATATTTCTTGAAAATCATGGGTATCTGGCCTCATGGGATCTGTCTGTACCAAGCCATTTATGGCACATTTTTGCATGAAGTAATAGAGCACTGTTGTGTATTTCCGACAGAACGCTGCCATACTGGAAAAGCAAATATTGTAACATGATCAATGGCACAGGTGAGGACAACGCACTGCATCACCTCACTGTACATGATACACAACTGCATTTGCATTGCCTCAGCTTTTAGTCCCTGTTTTGCCTTTATTGTGGTGCAAAAGATTTTATGATCTGGACATTTGTTTATTCATATTGCCTTTATCGCAATTTAAGTTGGCTTCTTTTACATCTCAGACGCTTCCTCGTTCCCTCCATTCCTGGACAAGAAGAAGCCTCTTTATTTCTTCAGCTCGGACATATGCAGGTTGGCTTTTTTTTTTTTTAAAGTTATCAATGTTGATGTTGTAGTCATTACTTTGCCTACTGATTTTAAAAGAATCATAAGACACCGACAAGAACATGTTACATCAAGGTTTTCTTTTATTTGCAGGTGGTTCCTACACTCTATAGCTTATAACAATGTTGTCAATAAGGCCAACATTTCTTTTACTCTTGCGTCTTACTTATAGAGGAAATTTTAAAGTCTTTTTAAAAAATATTTCTGTACAATATTTGTAAATGGGATAGGCTAATGGTAGAGTACGACCATGTTTAATGAACTGAATGTAAACTTATATTAAAACATACACAAATCATTTAATGATAGAGCTAATGTAGAGGTGAATGTTAATAAAGATCTGAAGGTCTTTATGCATAAGAATACTCATGTTTCAGGATGAAGGTCTCATTTTGACCACAAGGGGTCAGGCTACACCAGTGTCATAACTTCATATATTTCTGCATCTCAGGTCTGTTAGTGCCGAATACACAGAAAGTCATGATTTGAAGGGGATTGAGGTGTACCGCTACAAGTTACCCCCACTGACCCTGGCAGCACCCAAAGATAACCCAGACAATATGTGCTACTGCACGGAAGAGGTGGTCACCAGGAACTGCACAGTGGCAGGGGTGTTGGACATCATGGGCTGCAAGGGTAAATATTACCACTGGCTGAATCCCAGTGTTCCACCCTAAACCCTGATCACTCAAAGACTTGCCTTGTTATTGGCCAGTTCATAAGATAGTAAAAAGTATATTGTGTT
>JAODXP020000026.1:17666890-17676043 GCA_027497455.2 Sardinella longiceps | reverse complement strand
GTGGCTGCTTATAATGCTGTGTGTGTGTGTGTGTGTGTGTGTGTGTGTGTGTGTGTGTGTGTGTGTGTGTGTGTGTGTGTGTGTGTGTGTGTTGTTAGCCTGGAACATCATGCTCTATGATCTCTAGTATGGTGTTAGTGCTCTTTAGGGTACAACCATGGCCAGCTTGTCAAAGTCAAAGGTCAAATGTCAAAGTTCCAGAGTCTTGTGAGGTTTCCCTTGAGGGACATTGAAATTCACAAAGATGTCTTTCTTCATCATTTTTCTCATAAGACAGTAAAACAGTATATGGTGTTACCCGATTTCTCCTTAAAGGCACAACCATGGCCTGTGTGTCCAGGTGAAAGGTCAAAGGTTACAGTGTTGTGATGTCATTTGTTGCAGGTTTCCCAGTCTACATCTCCCTGCCCCACTTCCTGCATGGTAGCCCCCATCTGATAGAGGAGGTGAAGGGCCTGAGCCCCAGCGATGAGGAACACTTTACTTACCTGGACGTGGAGCCGGTAATGTGGGCCCTCTTTCTCTCTCTCTCTCTCTCTCTCTCTCTCTCTCTCTCTCTCTCTCTCTCTCTCTCTCTCTCTGTCTCTGTCTCTCTCTCTGGACTAGGAGCCGGTAATGTGGGCCTCTCTGCGGGGGTCCATCTTTTATACCAGCATGATGGACACACAGACTAAACACACAAATATCAATCAAATATATTCTCTCTCTCTCTCTCTCTCTCTCTCTCTCTCTCTCTCTCTCTCTCTCTCTCTCTCTCTCTCTCATGCTCTCTCTCTCTGTCTCTCTCTCCACTCTCAGCCACATAACACAATACACAGACACACATGGGCACACTCACCCATACCCACCCACACTCACACCCACGTGTGCATATACACAGTGATACACACCTACACACTTCGGACCTGTATATTAGTAAGCGTCTGACGATCTGTCTAACACCATATCTCCTACTCAGATCACTGGCTTCACTCTGAGGTTCGCCAAGAGACTCCAGGTCAACATGATGTATGGGCCGTCTTCTAAGATCGAGTGAGTTCCCATCATGTCTTCCTTCTTCTCTCCATCTCCACACACAGAGTTTTCAGACTGGCAGAGAACCGTGCCCTTGCAGGTTCCCACATCTATTCTTCCACCGGCCGACGTGTTCACACCAAAAATCAGAGCGTTCAGGAAACAAACAATTAATTGGCAAAGGAGAATATTGTAATATCTGCTTAAGATTTGAACATCTCCAAATTTCCAGCTGATTTTTGTCAGGCAGCCGCAGTAGAAGGAAACCTTGACAAAGGCCACAGTGCCAAAACATTGATGAAATAAATGTAAAAGAAAGACGCTATAATGCGCTATAATTTTCATTTGTAGTTCATTGTGCTGTAGCACTACCTCCAAGAGTGTGCACTCCAGTATATTTCTCTATGTACTGTAGGCAGCAGTAAAAAAAAAGTTAATATGCTGAACTGGCCACTTTGTTGATAATATGCCATGGGCATTTCATAATTGGTAAGGACACAGGCTAACCTGGGCCCACCCATACTTCCTGTCGCTGAGTTGGGAAATTTCGTGATCAATGGTCGCGTTACCTAGGCTAGATTCAGGTCATTCTTGAGCAACACTTTGGTTCCCAGTGTACGTGGTGCAGGAACTGGTCCCGACAAAGCACCTGCCAGTCTGAAAACGAATATAGTGGTATTCTGTATGTCTGTACACAGGGGTTAAAGTGGGGGGAACGCAGTTCTGGCAAATCCCAATTTAACCACTGTCTGTACATATACAGTACATCTGCAAAACGCCACAGTCAGACAGTCGAAACTAATTAAAACATCTATCTTATCTTCTACCACAGCATACTGAAAAACATCACTCTCCACACAATCTTCCCAGTGGTGTGGCTCAATGAGGTGAGTGTTATATCTTACAGTTTTTTTTTTATTATTATTGATTGATTAGGCACAATATTTTATATCTACACACAAAACATCATCAATTACTTGCAAAAGCATGTTTTTTGACCAAATGCTTGACTTTTACCAAATGTTTTTTGCTAATATTTTTAAAATGGTATTTTTGTACACAACACTGCCTACAGTATACACAACACGATACGTAGACAAAGCACCAACTGAACACTGTCAGTAAGAATGGAAAACATAGTTTGCCTTTTGCTTACTCTACAGTATGTGCAGGGCATGTCAGTTTTTTAAATATCTTTTATCTTATAACTTAATATGCAGTATCCATAGATATAATAGTATTCTAGATACCTCAAAGGGCCTCAGAACATATAGGGTATCTATAGATTAATACATCTATGATTGTACCACTCACTCACATCATAAAAACCTTTTGTCCATCTCATCTACTTAGACGGCTGCCGTGGATGACGCAACAGCAGATATGTTTAAAGCGGAGCTGGTGTCCAATATCGATCTGCTGAACACACTCCAGATCGCCCTGATGTCCGCAGGCGCGGGCGTGTGTGTGCTCTGTGCCGTGGCGGCATGTGTAGTTAGGAGACGCAGCAAGAGCATAATTGTCTAAAGGACATCAAATAACGCATGAGAGAGAGAGAGAGAGAGAGAGAGAGAGAGAGAGAGAGAGAGAGAGAGAGAGAGAGACTGATGAAGAGAATGACTTCTGTCCACAGAAAGACTTTTTTAAGTACTAAGTATTAAGTACTAAGTATTAAGTACTAAAAACACCCAAAGGCGTATTCATTATTAATTAAGAAAGGAGTAACACACACTGTTTGTGTTTACTGTAGGTGAAGGTGATGGAATAAAAAACTTGTAAAGAGAGAACGTTGTACAGTTAACTCCAAGTGAAAAAAGTTTAATGACCAACTGTAGGCCTTTGTCAAGACTTGACAAAAGCTTAGTGCCAAAATGTTATTGTTTATATTCAATATTAACAACGTTCATATTTATACATATCATATTTAGGTATTTGTGGAAATATTTTAGGGTTGGTACTGCATCAATAACTTGTGCTGATATGTTATGGAAAGACCTGTTTTTACATGATTATTACAGTGTTATGAAATAAATAACAGAATTAATTTGGTAACTTATATGTTGAAATATGTAAATTGAAACTTGCTATCATGTTGCATAATATTTATATGCAACATTTGTGTGGTTGCCACTTGGTATGTATGCATATGTTATTTAATTTGTGAACTTAAAACACGAAAAATAAAACAAGATGTGGTACTGACTGCGAAAAATTAGACTTTCATTTTTTTTCAGTGGTGCTACATTTCTCATAGTGCCATAACACACATATTCACCTTTTTCACCTACGTCACTATGAGGCACTAGAACGAGGCTTGGGTGGTAAAACTTCCCCAGAAGTAGCTTCTGGGGATGGGATGCCCCTCATCTGCCCAACTTTCCACCTGACCAACAGTAAGAGAGGGGACCAGCAGTAGATTTTCTGTCCGACATATGTGAGAAATTATTAATTATTATATTTATAAAGCGAAGGGAGTTTTTCCTTGCTCCTGTTTCTCATGGATGCTTCCCGTACTGCCTGTAAAGCGCCGCGAGACAATGCACTGTATTTGAGCGATCTACAAATAAAATTGAATTGAATTAAATTAATGTTTAGTCGGCACTTCCTCTAGTTTTACCACCCGAGCCTCGTTTTCGTTTGGAACATGGCGGCCAGGTGAAAAAGGTGAATTATGTTGTGAGTGTGACGTTCAAGACACCAGGGTCACACACAAGGCCCCACTCCCCTCCCTTCTACAGCCACCATAGAAACTCTGGCTGCTCTAAACGTGGGGTAATTCTCACCAGTGAAAACAGAGCAGCGCATTGTACACTCAGTGGCGAAATTTATTCAGCCGCCTTTTCTCTTACCTCACCTGGGCATTAAATCAAAACGTCATCGAGAGAAAGAAAGTCAGACAGACAGAGAGAGAGTGAGAGAGAGGGAGGCGAGGAAAGGAAAAGAAGAAAGAAGTGGAAAAAGACGGCCTCTTTTCAATTATTATTCCGTGCATAGCGGTCAGGCTTGTTTAGTCAGAAAGCAGCGGCTTTGCCCCCACAGAAGCCGTGCACTCAGACTTTTATAGTTTTTAAATGAGGCTGGTTGGCGTTCACCTCCTCTGGCCTCTTTGATTCCCTGATGCCGTCTGTTCTTCGCTCCGTTCGTTTGGCCCACAGACAGGAATCAGCCGGGGAGCTGACTGTTCTCTCAAGCAGACTCCTGGCTGAGGGGGTTCCTACAGACCCAGTCATCCTCATCAGCCTCAGACACCTCAAGGGTGATGTCTGCTTGCTGATATGGTTAATGTGGTCACACAGATGAGCCAACAAGTCCCTCCACTTCATGTGATGATAAGCTTGAGCCATATGTGCATCAGATGCCTGACTTATGTGGTCATTATCTGATACAGTCATATATCTGAGAATGAGAACATGCTGTGTGCTTGGGACATGGGGGAAGAAGGATTTGAAGCAAAGATTCTAGAACACTCCGCTCTAGAATCTTTGGTCTAAGACTGGGCATTCCAGTAGAAAGATGGTTGCAACCATTGACAGTATATAAAAGGTTGCAACACACCCTTGCTTTAGTTTGAAATCCACCTTGAAGTAGTTTACTTCAAGTTGGATTTCACCTTGAAGGGGATAGTTGTCTATGAACTGTACATTAATATGGCCTAGTTTCTGTTTCTTGTTTAACTTCTGATGGACTTTACATCACAATATTCAAGGTAGACTTTAAATAGTTTGTAAGACATTTTGCTATCTCTTTATAATAACCTTCATTAATAAACAATTAACAAACCATTATTTATGACATTACTTACAAATGTTTTGAAATTACTTCAAATGTTCTTTCTCCTTTCCTTGTTCATACAGTACGTCTTTCTGTTCAGGGATGTTTGCAACCTATCCCTTCATCTATACATAATGAGTTGTACTGTACATGTGTCCATTTTAAAAAAAAAATCTTTCCAAAGTTTCAGCAAACAAGTATCTAAATATTATTAGACATTGTTCTATTAAATATTACAATTTTTGGTATTTAAAAACTAAGCTTGAGGTAACAGTGATTGTTTAATCATTAACTGCATTTATTTAGGCATTTCATTAATAAATAGAAATACACAACTGTTCAGAGTCAAACTGACCTGAAAGGAATATCGACATTCACTGTGAAGAGTTTCATCTGCATCAAGAGTCAAGATTTGTAATCAATGACTGGTGTGGAAAAATAAAATTATGATTGAAAAATGTTGAAATTGAAGCCTACTGTATGTGTTGTATGTGTATAACTCTGCAAACTGCAGATACTGTCAAAATATTTGAGAGATTACATTAAAATTATATACATTTAACCACATTTTTAATGACACATACACTTGACATTTTACAAAAATGACATAAGTTACGGCGACACAAATATTAATGAAAAAAAAAAAAAAAAACTGTACACAAGACAAAAATGCTTACATTTTCTACATCCTCTACACCTGTTAGTCAGAATGGAAGACTGAAACACGAGAGTTAATTACAAACGAGGAGTGGACCTTCATGCTTTTATACACATGAGGAAAGATGGCAAGAATGTGCGTGACGAAGCGCTGCATTTAAAGAAAACATTCAGGGTTCTTACGCCACTTTTAATCTTGCGTGGTGTAAGATTCAATTGTCCTTCAGAAATCCCTGACACAGAAGACCCAAAGGGAAAAAAATATATATATTTAGAAACCCTACAGTCAATCAAATCAGCTTATAATTCAATGTACCTGTATGCCACTAATTTGTGCATGTATTTCAAATGTATTCCATGCTATCTCTGGTATGATAAATGAGCAGATGTTTTATTATTGTTAACATCGAAGCCTTATGGAGGCCTTAAGCCTTAACAGTTTTATATTGGTGATGAATGCATACATGCAGGACAGGTGCTTGGAAGGCAAGGATGAAGCTGCAGGCCAGCTCGGGGTTTTCTATGGAAGTCTGAGGTCCAACAAGTGAGATGGACTGTGTCTGGTTCCCACCACAGATGTGTGCCATTATACACACAGACAGACAGACACACACACACACACACACACAAAATACACACTCTCTGTCTCTCTTTCTCACGCACACACACACACACACACACACACACACACACACACACACACACACACACTCTCTTTTTCTCACACACACACATACATATAGCCTCACATATACAAACACACACACTCTGTTTCTTTCACACACACACACACACACACACACACACACACACACATTCACACACACTGTTATGCACATAGAAACGCACAAACAGCCACACGCAAAACACACACACATTTGACTCCAACATCTGTGGGGCATCTGAGTTCTCGTGTACTTTGGCCTGTCCAGCACGCTGGAAGTTCCATTGGTCGGACGTTCTTTTAGGGGGAACATTTGGATCTGCCAAATCATCCGTGGAACGACAAGAGCGGAACGGACTGTTGAGATGAAATGGGAGTTTTCGTCCAAGAGCCCCTTATAAAGGTGAAAAATTGTGTACCGTTCACCCACCGTCCCTCTTGGAAGACCTACGTGTTTGTAATCTTTGTAAACTGAGAAGATTAGCTTGCACAGAAAAAGGGGAGCAAACATGGCAATTATTTTGAAGATATGCCTCTTGTTGTTTGCTGCTGGCAAGCTTTTTGCCACAGAGTGCTATTTGTCTGTAAACAATTTGTAGTAAACTGTGTAATCACGCTGACAGCTGAGGTGCGTTTGTTGAACACTTGTCAAAACAGAGGAAGAAACAGCAAAGACATTTTATCTAAAGCATGCAAGTACAAGACAGACAATCTCAGGGACAAATGTGGCACATACAGTATTTTTATATGCAATGACCAAACAGCTTATTTTTTCATTTGAAGCCAATGTTACTGCAGCCTGGCTCTATAAAGACCATGTCATGCTTGCTTGCTTGCTTGTAGTCTCAGTGGCAGGTATTCTCCCAACTGCTTAAGTCCACAAAAGCTCTTAGCTCCATGCATTTCAGCCTGTACTAAGCACGTTTTTAGACTTAAGCACCTGGGAGAGTACCACCCATTGTATATTGCTCATCAAGAGATCCTTCTAAAAGGGACAGTGTCCACACACACACACACACCTGCAAGTACAAGGTGCAGATGACAGCTTAACTGTATGTGTGTGTGTGTGTGTGTGTGTGTGTGTGTGTGTGTGTGTGTGTGTGTGTGTGTGTGTGTGTGTGTGTGTGTTTGTGCGTGTGTCTCTGTCTTTTTCATGCATTTGTTTGATTCTGTGTGTGCGTGTGTGTATGTTTGTGTTAACATTGGCATAAGTCACAATCATTGCGTACCTCATGCACATAAGACCATAAGACTAGTAGACGTAGACGCTGTGCAGGAAGCTCTCCCCGTCCCCCTTCTCCTCTCTCCCATGCCGTCTCATCCCTTCTTCTTCTCGTCCCGTCGTTCCCTCTAAAGCGTGGGCCCAATGCAATGCAGTCAGGGGCAGCCCGGAACAGAAATGTCTAAAGTAAGTCCATTGGAGCGCGGCATACACAGACTACTGCACAGCCCACACCCACTCAGTCAGTCATTTTTTCCCTCCCCTCCATCGAGACCCATCCCTTTGTCCTCCATTTTCCTTCCCCCCATCCCACACCCCCCCTTTCCCTTTCCCTTCTTCCCCTCCCCCCCTCCTCCTACTCCGGCGGTGGATGGTTCCGGCGGTTGCGGCTCTTGGTACGGTCCAGCAGCGGTTTGAGCTTGCCCAGTTTACCCATGTCGCCCCTGACAACGTTGGCGGTCGAGACGGGAGCCACCGCGGCGGGCGCCAGGCTCTGAAGCTGCTTGCGTTCCTTGCAGTACTGCTGCACGGCGAGCGCGTCGGCCGGGCTGATGGCCGACACCAGGGCCTTAGGGTGCAGAGCCGCGGCCCAGCCCCAGGGAGACTGCTGCTTGGTGGTCAGCGCGCTCACCAGCGCCTGGCTCAGGACACGTAATCGGAGCTTGGCCACCGTGCGCTTGAAGCCGTTCTCGGTGGTCAGGCAGTAGTAGAGGCCCTGGTCGGAGGGTTGCACGGAGCGGATGAGCAGGCCGTGCTCAGTGGAGACCACGCGGTCGTTCAGCTTCACCTGCGGGAAGGGGAGGACAAAACACGAGGAAGTCATGGACATGAAGAACCTGAACTTGTCCTCTGTGGTTTGGATGACCATTCAGACTTCATCAAAAAAAAAGCAGAGATGTACAGTTGGTGTTACAGTTGCAGACTTATTGGCTATTTTTATTTTTTAAAAAATTAATTACATTCAGGCAGGGGGTGAGTGAAACAATTAAACGAAAATAAAAAAAGTTTAATCTAAAAACAAATAGCAGATGGTGCACTCGGATGGATGGTGGACAGATGATTTGAGTTTTATGATGTGGTCTCAGATGAAATAATAGCCTATTCACGCATCGCTGATATAATAAACTCTTTTTATAATAAACATTTTATTAGTCTGATTGCATGTCAGCAACTACAGTAGGTTCAAGGGCATGGCATGGGTCAAGGTGGATGACATGCCCGCCATTTTTATAGTTCAAAACAATTTATTCATTTAATTGTTTGTTGTCTGAACTTTCCCATAAAGAGCTCTGTTGCCTATGATAAACTCCACCTGTACTGCAAACCAAGGTGCCCTCTGTCCCCATTCTCACCATAGTCACGTCTAGCATTCATGAGCCATAAAACTCAACAGTAAAAGCCGATGCTATATAGGCTATAAAACACACACACACACACACACACACACACACACACACACACACACACACACACACACACACACAGGTGCTTCAGTGCTCTCCTAGCCTGGTGTCCGTTTCCCAAAAGAATAGTTGCTAATAAAGTTAGCAACATTGTTGTTGGTTTCATTGCAATTTCCCATTATCAACCAACTAAGTTGCTAACTGGTTAGCAGCTAAGCTTTTGGGAAACAGAGGCCTGCCTGAGCTATCGCTATCTCTTGCTAGCCCTTAAATGTTTCCCTCCAGGGACAGCAGGCAATATCGGGAGGTGTCCGTTATTCCTAAAATATGAGGCCCAACGGGACGTGTCTCATTAGCCGGTCTTGTCAACATCTGAAACAGTTTTGGCGTGGAACGCCACCTATGACACTTCTCTAGTTAGA
>JAODXP020000026.1:17611890-17629390 GCA_027497455.2 Sardinella longiceps | reverse complement strand
GCTATGCTACATGAAAAAAATAGACTACTAGCTAAATAGGTTAATATGCTCTCTCTATCTCTCCCTTGCCCTAAGAATCATCAAATCCACCCCCCCACCCGACCAACCCTGCGGCACCCCTGCAACAGGAAATAACATATTTAAGCCTCATAAATGTGTCAGTGTAGTTTGCTAGCAGTACAGTACAGTACATGTATACTACTGTAATCATAGTAAATTCATGTTTGGGCTCATAGGCCTATTGGCTATTTAGAATTTTCTGCCAATTCTTTGAAAATGTATTATCTGTATTGTACATCATTTTGGATAAAATTATCTGCCAAAAAAGTATAACCATAACTAAATAACCATATGGAACTATAATTATCCTTCAGATCTAATCAAACAATTTTTTTCAGTGGCCTTGACACGGAGCATAGATTCTCATTCACCTCTCAGCACATCTCAGCCAGCCCTGGCATGGCCAGTACCCAGGGTCTGCTCATAGTTTGCTCCAGAGGAGAATGTTTTCTGCGTTAAATAGTTTGGATAAACAAGCCAACATCGATATATTGCATTTGTCATTTTGTTGCTAAACACACAAGAGAGAATGTTGGTCCCACACTGACCCTTGAGAACTAAATAACTCGTCATACAATAAGCTCTCGCTCAGACTTATGAAGTCAACAACAAAAGCCAAGGGCATAATACGTCCTAGCAACAGCACGTTTTATAACTGTTTATGACAGGGCTAGAGACTTACGTAACATGTGGTTTATGAAGTTATGACACTTTTTGATGTCATCATTACACTTTTTCACGCAATCATTTGTTCTGCTTTTTTTGTTGCTGTTTTTTTAAAACATAATGAATTCATGTGCTATGGAAACAGCAACGGCTCTGACACCTTGGAAATGGTGTGTACAACAAACAAACAACCCCCCCCCTCACACACACACACACACACACACACACACACACACACACACACACACACATTCAGAATTGTGCCTGTAGGCTAATAGCCTGGAAATGGAACAAAAAAGCCAAAGAAAAGCAAACATCCCATCCATGCCCTGTGTTAGTTTGGCAGTAACTTAATCAAGCGCTGAAATTGCAGGGCCTGAATCACTCCTGAATAATGAGATGAGGATTTGGGCATTGCATTGTTGGGGCGTCTGGGTGGGATGAAATCCTCTCGGGGGAATTTCCAATGGAGCGTGGAGTGCAGGCAGGCTTTTCAACAGCGGCCCTGGATGTCTAGCGTTGACTGAGAGCGTTGACTGAGAGTGAGAGACTAAGCGTCTATTTGTTTGGTGTAAAAAAGCTCCGTTGGGCCTTTAGCAGTAAACAGCACAGTGTGTTTGTGTGTGTGTGTGTGTGTGTGTGTGTGTGTGTGTGTGTGTGTGTGTGTGTGTGTGTGTTGACTCAATGGTCTCCTCCAGGCCATACAAGGACTGCGGTATCACGTCACGACCCTGTAACAGGCTCCAAAGTGCTTTAAGACTTTTTTATGTGAGAGATGAGAGCAGCACATAAGAGCTTCTCCCATGGTTTTTCCTTGGGTGAGGGGTGTGTGTGTGTGTGTGTGTGTGTGTGTGTGTGTGTGTGTGTGTGTGTGTGTGTGTGTGTGTGTGTGTATGAAGGGGGTCAGGGCGACTGTAAAGACCTGGCGCCAACAGGCTGAAGTGGATGGCTTGTGATGTCACCAATATCACTTGAGCAATTCTACCCTAAATCACCCCTTGCCTTGCCTGGTGGTGGTGACATCATCAAACCGAATCAACCAATGCCACGCTCTCTCCCTTTCCCAGTAACAAGGAAGACGTCATTCAGCTTCTGCAAAGCACGACCCCCACAACCACCCAACCACCCCCCCCCCCACACACACACACACACACACACAACAGACTCTCTCACACACACACACACACACACACACACACACACACACACACACACACACACACACACACACACCTCACGTCAAGGGAAGGGAGTACAAGCTGGGAAAATTGATGGCACTTTAACACAACCCTCCTCAGGATCAGCTTACACTGCGGTTAGACGTGGGCGTAAGAGACATGGCCTCATATTAGGTAGTCTGCACCTGTACCGAGTGAGAGAGAGAGATAGAGAGAGAGAGAGAGAGAGAGAGAGAGAGAGAGAGAGAGAGAGAGAGAGAGAGATACTACTCTCTGGATGCAGCCCACATAACTGGGACTGTGCCATCTTGACCTTGTGCTATACCAGGGCTGCCGTCCAGTCTATGCCCCCCTCTTCCCCCTCCTCTCTCTCTCTCTCTCTCTGCCCCCTTCGCTCTTTCTCCCTCTCTCTCTCTATCTCTCTCCCTCTCTATCTCCCTCTCTATCTCTCTCTTTCTCACTCTCTCTTCTTCTCACTATCTCTCTCTCTCTCTCTCTCTCTCTCTCTCTCTCTCTCTCTCTCTCTCTCCAAGCTGTCTGGCTCTCTGCTCTCTGATTAATCACACTTCTCCTCAGAGGGGTTGAGTTGGGGGCTAAAGGCCAAGCAGCGCAAACAGACCACCAGCCAAATGAAGTAGCTCACTGCTAAGCTGCGTTGGCCTTCACACAGCTTATGCACCCCCAGACAGTGCCACCGGTCGCCCAGGGCAGCGAGTGGGCAGAACAATCCCCCCCAACACCCCACCACTACCATCCGCTCCCCTCTAACATCACCACCCCTTCTTCTGAACATACCCCCTGCCAACCAATTTGCCCGGGCAATAAATATTGAGGCAGGGGGATATTGGAGCTGTCCCCTTTTCTCTCCCACTCATTGTGAGCGATCGAGTGGGTCCCTCAGTCCATGACCGACTTTCAACTCGTGCCAGGACTCAACCCACGCCCCCCCCCCCAACCCAACTAACACCCCCACTCCACTCCGCCCCTTCAGTGGGGGGACAAATAGCTACAGATCCGCATGGCTGCCCTCACGTAAAGCAGCGTGTCAGTAGTTTCACACATTGCTGCTGGTTTCAAAGCTGGGCTCCAGGCAACCGGCCGGCTCTGACACACAATGGCTGCTGGCTCAGGGACAGGGGGCAGGGAGCAGGGGGCAGGGGGCAGACAGCAAGCCCCTGCTGGGATGGAGACGTACAGTACGTAGCCACCACCGCTTCAGTGATTGACGCCTGGTATTTTGGGTGGCAAGGTTAATCAGGTGAGGCTGATGGGGATGGATAGGATGTCCAGCGTGTGTGTGTGTGTGTGTGTGTGTGTGTGTGTGTGTGTGTGTGTGTGTGTGTGTGTGTGTGTGTGTGTGTGAGTGTACGTGTTGGTCGGGAGGGGGGTAGGAGGTGTCGATGTGTGTCATTGTACAAGAAGAGACCACCCAGTTCGGTTGGCACACGATTCCGAGGCGAGAAAGTCGTCGTGAAGTCTGTACGTTCAGCATTCCCTGCATTTTCCCAGGGGAGGCCGGAGTGTGAATTTACCCAATAGGCATTCAAACAATTTCCTCTGCATACAATACAGTAACTGGACTTTGTCAATGCCATTTTTCCACTATGCCTCACAATTACTAGAGTAGAGTGGACAATATGACTCCTACATGTAACCTACAGTATATTTTGTGTAAGTGTAGTTACACAAAATATATGTAGTTATTTTGTGCAGTGTAAGTTACAGTATTGACATTCATTTTTGCTGTTGTTTTAGAGAACTTCCTTCGCTTCCTGTCTACTGTAGCTAGCTACCTCCCTCTATGCCACTAGATCACAAACACTTTACACTTACAGACTCTATGGACCCATTTACATGACTCCTAATGTATGATATAGAAACCCCTACATTCATTTTGCTGTGGTTTCAGAGAGCTTCTGCGTCTACTGTAGCCTAGTTATCTCCCTCAGAGAGCTTCTTATGCTTACTCATATGCTTTGGTTGTACAGAGGGCAGTGAGTCTTTTGGACGAGGCTCCTTGCTATCTACGTCAATGGCGTGTGGATTTCTGTGGCCTGTCACCCTCCCTCCAGGAGATGAAACAGGAGCTGGTGACCTGCCTGTTGCGGCCGCCGCGGGCCGCGTGCTTCAGCCCCAATTAGTATCTGCTCTCTTCTTCACCTGTCACACAACTCCCCTGGGCAACCCCCCCACCCCCCCACCCCCCCTCCTCCTCTTCGCGACCTTTGACCCCACCGCACGGCTTCCACTCACCCCCGACTTCACTCACTCCTTGTGTGCTGTAAAAATACATGTATTTGTCTTTTTTTTTAACTCTCGGAACCCAAACAGCTCCACAGAGGCCCCTAACTCTAACCGGAACCTAAATGGGTTACAGGGGTGGACTTTGCTTCGCTTTTCTTTTCTCCTCTCTTCTGGGTCGGCCAGAGGGCACAACAGAGGCTAGTCCGGTCTTGAAACAACTCACCCCATTTGTCACGCCTGCCATTTTGAGAGGATTTTTTTTTTTTTTTTTTTTTGGTCAACAAAAAAAAAAGGTTGTAGTTAGGTTTCATTAAATCGGCCATACATCCTGTCTGAGCACCTCTGGGGGCTATAAGAGGCTTTGATGTGCCTGTTGACTAAGTGAGACAAATGTGCTTGATACAGTGGAAGGGGAGCATTAAAAGATTCAGGAACCCAGACTAGAGTGGATAACCCCCTTTTTTTTTGGTCTTTACTTGGCCTATTGATCTAAAATTGTGGGAAACGTAGACAGACATTTGCGTAAGGATAGTAAAACAACGGCACGAGATCAGTTTAAGTATTGTTCCATTGCCCTGGTGTTTCCTTCATTTGTGTTATAGCCGTATGGTGAAGCTTTTCCCCCCTCTTGCTTTTTTACGATGGTGGGGGGTGCTGGGGGGGGCAATGGCCTTTCAAATGGAAAACCACTTAAGTCTGAGGCTGAGTCGCTGCCGAGCATCCAATTGCCTTAACCAAATTGATTCTGATGTGTTCCTCGGCAAAAACTTTAATACCGCAGTCGGCATGCATAGTAAAAACAGAGAGAGGGCATTGACATCAAATGTCTGCAAAAAGACCTTAGGGAGCAAAAAACGGTGAATTAATCAAACTAAATCGATGCAATGCTGACATGCAGGAATCTGCTTCAATCATTACCGGTTTGACCTCCATATGTCAGTAAACAGACCAGCTTGTCAATATTGATTGTAACAGATTAAGGCTCCTCAGGGCAACGCAATTGAACAATCTGACATTCAGGGAATACTCCAGGGGTCAGGGCAGACATGTCAAAATAAGAGAGGAAATGAAAGAAGAATTGACAGATAGAGCGACAGAGACAGACATAGAGAAAGAGAGAGAGAGAGAGAGAAAAGAGAGAGAGAGGGGCATGAAGAGAAGGAGAAAGAGAGAGAGAGAGAGGGGCATGGAGAGAGGGAGAACGAGAGAGAGGCATAGAGAGAGAGAGAGAGAGAGAGAGAGAGAGAGAGAGAGGGATAGGCAGACGAGAGGTCTGAACACTGGAGCCTCGAGCAAGTGTGTACACTGCCTAACCTTCACTGGAGAATGTCCTCACTCAATCAATTAGCACTGTTAACAAGCAGACACATGCCTGGGACGAGACAGAGAGAAAGTGTGTGTGTGTGTGAGAGAGAGAGAACACGAGAGAAAGAGAGAGAGAGAGAGAGAGAGAGTGAAGGAGAAAAAGAGAGACGTTGAAAGAGGAGGAGAGACACAGAGAGAAAAGGAGAGTGAAAGAAAAAAAGAGAGAGAGACGTTGAAAGACAGACAGAGAGAGAGAGAGAGAGAGAGAGAGAGAGAGAGAGAGACGGACGAAAGAAAGAAATTGTTTGTGTCTCTCGCTATGCCACTGATGATGATGACAGCCCCGACATGCCATGGATCTCCCCAGATCCTGCGGCATGACAGTTGTTTTCCATCAAATTTGTTTATGTTTTCTATTCCTGTAAACATCATGCCCCTCTTATAGCGGGCCCTACATGGAAGATCAATACCACACCCCTGGAAGGACACTTATTGAATTAGTCTCATTTTTCAGACTTGTTAAGCTGTCCTCCTGTAGAGCTACCACCCCCTTTTTCAAACGCCCCTCCTCGAATGTTGACCCTTGACCTTTTTCGATGACCTTACAAGGCGACTGCTCACCGTCCTCTCTGTTTGCGTCTCATTTAATGCAGTTATTGCTTTAAAGGGTCAGAGACATAACAAGCGGTCAAAAGGCCAAACTCATCCAAAAAACATTTCCAC
The DNA here is from genome assembly GCA_027497455.2 of Sardinella longiceps. Classification (NCBI taxonomy): domain Eukaryota; kingdom Metazoa; phylum Chordata; class Actinopteri; order Clupeiformes; family Clupeidae; genus Sardinella; species Sardinella longiceps. The sequence goes on along the minus strand of JAODXP020000026.1, from coordinate 17,623,214 downwards.
GAAATGCATACGAGATATTTCCTAAAAGATGCAGGGTCGATTTAAGATCAATTTTGTCGGGGGGATGGAATAAACATTTCCTGGATATTAAAACCATTGTTATAGATGTCAGTGTTTTGATTTATGCCAGACCACTCTTAAGTCCTAACAAGGGAGCGGCAGCTTTGGCACAAACGTGCAACCCTGTCTAATCTAAAAACCTAATCTTGACGTAAAAGAATTTGGAAAATGCTTCTAGGCTACCTCAAGCCACATCTCACACTGGGTCAGGTCTAGCCTCGACTTTACCCCTCGTATAATAAAAAAATAAAAAAATAAATAAAATAAGGCATGAAACTGTACCATTTGACTTGGAATGCAACTGAACTTGATTGCGGGGGCCCAGACATAATTTCCGACATTCCAACAAACAGTTGAGAGCCGCATTTTTGTTAAACACAGGCACTTGGGTGACCAAACCACAGCACTCGGCGTATTTTTACCCCAGTGATTCAGCGGAAAGCGAGAGGATTGGGGTGGAGGTTAGTTTTTTCCTACAGTCTTTTTCGGCGGAACTGTCACAGTTACTGCTGCTGCAGAAGAAGTCTAGTAAAACACCCACTGGTCTGTGTTCTTCTTAAGTCCTGTACCACCGTCATTTCCACCTAACACAAACACCTCAAGTAGTTCAACTTCTGTTCTTTTCCCCCTTCTCTCTCTCTCTCTCTCTCTCTCTCTCTCTCTCTCTTTCTCTCTCTCTTTCTCTGTCTCTCTCTCTTCGTCTCACTCTGTCTCATTCTCTTTCTCTTTCTATCTCTCTCTCTCTGTCTGTATCTCTTTTTCTCTCTCTCTCTGTCTCTCCCCGTGTTAGAATCTACCAGAACAATGACAGAGTGAAGGCAGGCAGGAGTCTGAGCAGTGTGAAGAAAAAGAGGCTAGTTTGCCCAGTCTGAAGGAAACGGCACATCCATTTCCTCTGGGCTAACCGCGGCGGCGGCGGCAGCGGCTGCTGTGTCGGCGGCTGTTTCTGCTCAAGCTGAAGGCTCAGAGCTGGAGGGGCAGCACAGGGAGTGAGAGCAGGGTAGGCACATTCTTACAGTAATATCAAAGATCATGGAATAGTGAGCCCGCTTGAATCCTCTCTGGTAATATTAAAGGATACTAGAAGCACTTTTTAAGGTTCCTCCTTTCAGGAACCCTTTTAAAAAATACATTAGTTCTCTGAAGATTTTTGAAGGATACTTGAGGCTCTTGTAAAAGTTCCTCATTTTGGGTTCCACCTTTACAAGAGCCTCAAGTATCTTTCAAAGATCTCCAGAAAACAAATGCAATTGTTAAAAGGGTTCCTGAAAGCTCCCCAATGGGTTCCGCCAGTGTGGCGAAGTGAGGAACCTTACGTAAAGGAGCAGTGTGCAGGATTGTGGCCAAAATTGGTACTACAATCATGTTCAAAATATTTTGCTGCTTTCTTCATCTTTCAAAAGCATCTCCTATGCATATCCTTGTTTTATTTCTCACTTAGTCATGATTTTTTTTGAACAATAATGAGACAATTAATCAACACAAACAACAACATAATGACAACATAAACACTATGTGTGCGCTGCAACTTTCAGACAACTGTCAGTGATGTCAGAGTTTAAAATGAACATGATTCTTTCATGTCTGGTGACATATCAAGGTCATTTTATGATATTTTTATATATACATTTCTTACACACTGCTCCTTAAAAATGTGCTTTGAGTAGTTTAATTTGAAGAGTTTAGGACACACGGGTGAGCCAGGGGCAGAGGGAGCGAGCGATAATCGTTCATCAGGAGACAGACAGTCCCAACTCTGAGTCGTCTCTCTCCGACACGAGACCAGGGGGAGTTCTAGATCCGAACCACTCGACACAGAGACGGATGAGGTGGATTAAGGTGGACACTGGGATTTACGTAAACACAAACACAGATGCGCACACACACACACACACACACACACACACACACACACACACACACACACACACACACACACAATCACACACACACACACACACTCCCACATGCACAGAGAGACATTCGAACCATTCACACAAAACATCAATCTGAAGATGTATGGAGAAGGATTAGAAGTGACACATGCTTGGACAAATACTGTGATGAGCACAGACAAACACACACACACACACACACACACACACACACACACACACACACACACACACACACTCTCTCACACACACACACACATACAACAAGCACACACACACAACAACAACAACACACACACACACACACAAGCATGCACACACACAAACACAAACCATACCCCCCATCTAAATGTCATTTGCTTTCTTACCACCGTGACTAGTTTGTGTTAAGAGAACAAGTGAATTACGGTTCAAAGTTCCCAGTGCCTTTTGAGCGAGGCTTTAAAACGATGCCACCCGGTACATGTCACGGTACATGTCACACAGCCTGTCCAATCCTCCCATGCTCAACAATGACCATGACACTCAACACCCAGACGTGTTAGTCTTCAACACGTAGTCACCGCAACAAAGCACCTAAGACAAAACAAGACCTGCTACAGCCTGTGTACTGTGTGTGTGTGTGTGTGTGTGTGTGTGTGTGTGTGTGTGTGTGTGTGTGTGTGTGTGTGTGTCTGTGTGCCAAGGCTCGTAAGTCAAAAGGGGGTGCGTACGATGCGGCTCTGAATCCCCCTGTGTAAATACCAAACCATCAGTTTATGAAAGAGACTCGCCGAGGCGTGACTGTCCGTGCAAACAGCATTGAAAAGCACAGGCTGGACAAACACTTTCTCGAGCATCGTTAAAAATTGATTTACAAAAAAAAAAAAAAAAAAAAAGCAAAACAAGAGCTTTGCTGGTTGGGTGGCCCTGGATGAAGTAATGCAGCCACACGACCCAGTCTCTCTTTTTCTTTCTTTTTCTTTTTTTTTCTTTTCTTCCCCCAGCCCACGGTTTAATGAAATGGGTTGAGTTAGATTCCCGACGTGTTCCACATTCTCCCAGAGTTGCAAAGGAAACAGCCAAACAAACTTGCCTGTCTCAACTTAAATATTTCCAGCGTGCGTAATGAATTGGTTGCTCTGAATCACCCTACGGAATCCCTGCTCCACTTCTAACAGTACGTGACCTTTAGAACACCGTCTCCCCATCTCACGACAGGTTCAAATAAAACTTTTCTTGGAGCTCTTGAGTTTCCCTTGATAAGCACACATGGGTATCGGGCTACACCTCTGAGCTTTGTCCAAGGCCTAACACAGCGCTGTTTGTTATTGTGTCCCAAAGCGTGATTATTCAAAAGTAGCCTAGTTCGCGTGATCAGAGAAATATTACAAAGTCTGAGAAAACACTGGCATCACCTTCCTGTCAGTCTGGCCAAAAAACACAAGATTTTTTTTTTTTTTAGAGTTCGCTTTATAGCTCATTACACGATCACAAGACACTTTGTGGAAAATATTTCAGTGCCATACACCACTTCAATGCCATGTACATCACACATGGAAGGGGCTAGTTAGAACTCTCTAAATATTGGAAGGCAAAATATTAAACAAATGTTCATCAGAACACTATATAAACGTATACGTCTTGTATAAATTTGGCAGGGTTTAATACAATAGCTCCTCTGATCCAGCATGGCACATATTCTATGGCATTTCAACACAAACTGAGTTCATTGTGTTTATTATCCTTCTCCGTCGTGAATTAGGCCAATGCTCATCACATTTTTAGCACAGACGGCTGCATTCGATTGTGTTTATTATGGTGCTATGCTACTTGGCCCGCTGCGCCGGCTTCACGAGGCAGCGAGAGGAGAGATGGAATGTCAAGAGGCAGCAACTTCTCTCCACAAGACAAGATGCAATCGCTCCTGTTTGGGCCCGGTGAACCTGTGTCACCCCTGGGGTTGGGTTTCAGGAACCCCTGGGGGGCGCGGGGATGGGGGGTGGGTGGTGAGTGGTGGGTGAGTTTGTTAAGAGGAACGCGGGAGGGGGCACAAGGGGAGAGAAGGGGTTTAAAACTGGTGACAAGGCAGGAGAGAGGGGAGGTGGAGAGAAGGAGAGAGACAGAGAGATATATGGAGAAAGAAAGAGAGAGAGAGGAAGAGAAAGAAAGAGAGGGAGAGATAGACAGAAAGAAAAAGAGAAGGGGGTGAGGGGGGGGTTAAAACGAAGGGGAGAAGGCAGGAAGGTTCTCCACACTCCATAGAGCCGACCCTAGCCTCTACCTGTTTTCCACTCCTCAATCCATCCCTCCTTCCCTCCTTCCCCTCCTTCCCCTTCAGGAGTTTGTTTTCCCACCGAGTTGAAGTTTAGTTAGATCAGGGTCAGAATAATAAAGAAACCCACCCCACCCCATTCCGCTTCTTCTTTTGTGGAACTACAGAAATGGGCCAATTGTGTCTGTGTGTGTGTGTGTGTGTGTGTGTGTGTGTGTGTGTGTGTGTGTGTGTGTGTGCTCTACTCTGCTCTGCTAACACAGGTGCTGACCCACCTGCTGTTGCTGCTGCTGTTGGAGTTTCCCCTCCAGGACTGGAGACTCTTGGGGCCACTCAGACTTTAACTGCCCCAGAGAGAAGACCCACACTGAGCAAGACATGCAGGATGGAGGAGGAGAGAGAGAGGGAGAGAGAGGGAGAGAAAGAGAGAGACAGAGGAAGAGAGAGAGAGAGAGAAAGAGAATAGAAGAGATAGAAGGAGAGAGAGACAGATAGATATAAAGAGAGAGAGAAGGAGATAGATAGAGAGAGAGAGAGACAGAGAGAGAGAGAGAGAGAGAGAGAGAAAGAAAGAGATAGAGAAAGAGAGAAAGAGCAAGAGAGAGTGTTCACACTTGAGTCTGTGCTCCTCCTCTACTGTCAGTGAACATCTGGCCGTTTCTGACGGAGATCCAACTCCCGTCTCAGGAGATATATACGCCCCCACCCCGCCTTTCGCACCGTGGTGATTTACGGCTTGCGAAGTGAGATCAATTCAACCCCGTCCAGCCAGCCGCGCATCACGTAGTACAGTATGGCGCGGACTTAAATCACAGAAACAAACACACGGACCTGAGTTATGCGCACACCGCTGTGCTTGGGGCCCTCTCTGTCTCTACCTCCGTCTACCTTTCTGACATCCACCAACAACCGACAGCGAGACTCGAGAGTCGACAAGCCGTTCCTCACGGCCATCGGTTCCCCACCACAAGCTTCTACAACGAGCCTCACGAGAAACGGACAATGTAGTCATCCACATACATCACCCCTGTGAATCTGAAGCACACCTGCACGGTTTTGCAACTCCCGCCCACACACACACCCCTCCTCCCCCTCCCCCGATCGAGCGCTCATCATCAAACAGTACACTGCAACAACCCAGCAGGCCCATTTGCGACTCTTTCTTTCTGTGCTTCCGAACGCGGCGTGAGTGTTTCTCCATGTCGTCACGCTTGGCTATGCTGACGACTTCAGCAGAGCACGGCTAATCCCGAGCAGAGGAAAGGGGGGACCAATCAAATCCACACCTGGGCTCCCGCTGCAGGGCCGGACGTTTTTTCTTTTCCACATGCTGACCCTTTGACCGTAGGGGTCAGACATTTTTACAGGGCTGCAGTGCGTAGCAGGAGTCACAGAGGTCTTTTACGGTGGTCCACAACCCCCCCCCCCTCCTCCCCCCTCAACTCCAACACACTTCACTTCCCCTCACTTCACTTCACTTTTTTTTTTTTTACCTCCACCGAGGAGGTTATGTTTTCACCGGCATCTCTCTGTGTTTGTGTGTATGTGTGTCTGTGTCTGTGTACAACATAACTCGAAAAAAGTACTGCATTGATTTTTTGAATTTTCAGACAACAACTAAGAACTGATTCAATTTTGGTGGCGATCGGTGATCCAGAACACCATCTGGAATTTATCTTGTGTCTGTTGATACCACATTGCCTTGGCGGAGGTCTGTGCTCTCTGAGTGTTTTTCTAGTTTCTATTTAGTCTTTTTCACCCCACTTTTTCTTTCTTGTGCTTCTTTTACACCCCATTTGTTCTTTCTTCTGTTTCTTTTTCACCCCACTTTTTGGCAGCCCAGCTGCTGTACTCAAGTCAGTGTAGCCATGTGCCACTGAGTCAGTCAGTAGTTAGTCAGACTCGGCAGTGGAAAGACTCTGGATTAAACATTGCACAGCTGTGCACCACACATACACACACACAGATGGGGGAATGATAATGAACAGAAAATGAAACAAAGAGAGATAGAAAGATTGATGAAAGTAAGGAAGAAAGGAAGAAAGAAAGAATGTTAAGTAAGAAAGAAAGAAGGAAAGAAAGAATGAAAGAAAGAAAAAGAAAGTAAGTAAGTAAGAAAGAAAGAAAGAAAGAAAAAAAGAAAGATAGAAAGAAAGAATGCAAGAATGTAACAATAAAAGACATTCACAGATCAAGAATTCTAATTCGGAAAAGACAATACTGAAGAAACAAAAAGTACAAAATCATGATCTGTGCTGAATCAAATCTTCTTCAAGAATGAAAAACAAAACCGAAACAAAGAGTGGAAAGTCCGCAGACGTGATGACAGACACATAAAGCGAGTAAAATAAGGTAGGAAAGCCCTGAGAAAGATACCAACAGTCCTTTTCTCCATACATCAGACAAGCCCATCTCATCCAACACAAAGAGCACTATTCTCCCCAAACACAAACCCACTGGCAGCATGCCGCACCAGCATCTCACACGCCAGCCAAGGCTGTAACTCACCCGACACTGTACACCATAGTGTGTGTGTGTGTGTGTGTGTGTGTGTGTGTGTGTGTGTGTGAGAGAGAGAGAGAGAGAGAGAGGTGCGTGTCTGTGTTCTAATGCGTGTGAAGGGAAGAACAGGAAAGAGATAGAGAGAGAGAGAGAGAGAGAGAGAGAGAGAGAGAGAGAGAGAGAGAGAGAGAGAGAGAGAGAGAGCCAACCTAGGAGTTTAGTTTAAAGAGGAAATGAAAGATGTCCATAGGCAGACTGTGAGGGAGAGGGAGAGGCAGAGGGAGAGGGAGACCTGCTCCAAGTGCCTAAGTGCACAATGCCAAACAGCCAAGGCCGCAGCGAGGGCCTGACATTCTTGTCACCACAGAGACAGACACAGAACAGACATCCCACCAGACCGCCACCCCTCCTCCTCTTCCTCGCTCCCCCTTCTCATCAACACACATGCACACACACACACACACACACACACAGTCCGACATCCCCAGTCTCTCCACCTTCTTTAACACACACATATCCACTCTTCTATCTCCAGTCTGTCCTTCTTCTTTAAGACATACACACACACACACACACACACACACACACACACACACACACACAAAAATAATCACACACACACACGCCTCCACCCCAGTCTCTCCTTTAACAGAGGCACACACATACACACACACTCCTCCACCCCAGTCTCTCCTCACACACACACACACACACACACACACACACACACACACACACACACACTCACAAACACACACTCCTCGACTCCAGTCTTTCCCTTAACAGACACACGTGTGCACACACACACACACACTCCTCCACCTCAGTCTCTCCTTTAACACACACACACACACACACACACACACACACACACACACACACACACACACACACACTCCTCCTCCTTCTGCACTAGTTAAGGGCAATCAACCATCTCCTGTTTGAGGCACCTGTACAGTATCAGTGCTCTCCCCCTACCGCAAGACTGGAAGTCTGGAGCCTTTGAGCCTCGCTGCGAGAGAAAATAGTCCCTCCTCCTCCTCCTCCTCCTCCTCCTCCTCTCCTTCCTCCCATCCCTGAACTCTCAAGCCCATTAATAATTCAGTCAATGATCCATGTCAAGGTAATTAAATATGAAAAAATAAGAACAAACTAGCTGAATAATGAGGGACAGGACCTTCGTTGCACTCCTGGCGAATTAAAGTTTAACGGAGGAGAGGCGAGGAGACGTCGGCCCGAATGCATTCGCCTCAGACTCGCACAGTCACAGGCGTGTGTCGATTCAGAATTGATTCGCCGCATGAGTTGATGCATCGTTTAATTAGATGTGATATTGATTCATAACTCAAGTTCAACTCGGAGTCACGCATACACACTCCAACACACACATACACAAACACATACACACACACATAAATAAACACATACACTTACACAATGTACACACACAAGGAACACACACGTACCGTACACACACACACACACACACACACACGCCCTCTCACACACACACACACACACACACACACACACACACATACCTTATACTCAAACTCACATACACACACTCTCTCTCTCTCTCTCTCTCTCTCTCTCTCTCTCTCTCACTCACACTCACACACACACACACACACACACACACACACACACACACACACACACACACACAGATGAAATTCCAACAGTTCCCCAGTTCCCTTACCCTCTAGTGATTCATGATGCATCTGGACTCCCAGCTACACTGATTCATGTCACAATTAAGTTTTTTGTCCAGCCCTGATAACTGAGCACTTGCTCTAAAACGCCCATAAATCACAACACTTGTAAAAGCCAAATCCACTCTAATATGGACATGACAGGTAGAAGGATGAGCTACAGAGTTCAGAGGGGGGGGGGGGTAAGGCTCCCTAATAGCCCCTAAACCGGGTCAGTAGTGTCAGGTTGGTGTGTAAATCTGTCTCACTCAGGAGAAGAATGTGCAGGATACACACTGATAAAAAACATGTTTCCTCGCTCAAAACATTTACTAAAATAGTGTCTTTGCCAGAGACTGGATCAAACTCGATAAAATTTGTTCACATCATGAGACTAAACATTCGTTTAGACACAGACACGTGAATGTGTACACACACACACACACACACACACACACACACACACACACACATATTTTAGATACATATTGAGCAACATTAGCTAAGAAACACACACGTACACACTCACTCACTCACTCACACACACACACACGTATATTTTGGATACATATTCAGCAACATTAGCTCAGATACACACGCACACACTCACTCACACACACACACTCACACACACACACACACACACACACACACACACACACACACACACACTTATATTTTGGATACATATTCAGCAACATTGGCTGTTTCGTCTAACAGCCTCCCCTTTTGCACTGAAGATGTTCCAGTGTTAGGGATCAGTATTCTCAGAGACAGACAGTCACAGTCCGAAAGACACAATAGGTAGCAGCTCGCTCCTCCTTACCATTGAAAGTGATGAGGACTCTGGGTTGTGGAGTAGTGAAGGTGGACACGCTGGTGATGAAGACTAGTAGAAAAGCCAGGTACCCCATGGCTCTCAGCCTTCCGCATGACCCCACAGGCCAGGTCACATGACCCTGTGGCCACCCCATAATTTATTTGGGATGAGAAACGCCACCCAGACCAGAAAAATCTGTGAAGAGGGGAAAAGAAAAAAGAAAGAAAGAGAGGAAGGACAAAGAACAATGTGATTAATCAACATTTTGAGAACCAGCATGTCCCACACACACCACATGTCTTTTGGTAAGAGGAGGTTCAGCACGCATGGATCAAAGGTCTCCTGTGAGAATTGGGAAATGCACAAGCCTAGCCTACTGCCTTTCAAAAGACTGGTACAAAATGCATGAGTGAACTCTTTACTAAAAAAACACATGAGGGCCTCATCTGTGTGTTTTTCCCCTTTCTCTGAGACAATAAGTGATCAATAATGGATAAGGACAAGAAGAACACATCCTGCGTCGGGATTCATTTTTATCGCTGCAGGAGAGCTTAGAGGAGGCATTACTGGACAGAGAAGCGGCTACGCCGAAACAACACGCTAGTGCACTGCGTACAAATATATATTTATCTTTGCGTGGGGGAAATAAAAGGCGGTCTCCACGCTCATGGCTTATACATGAGTTCTTGTGAAAGATTGATGGCCGGCCTTGAAGAGGAAAGCAGGCGCTCAGGATATCTACGAAAGTTTCAATTTGCAGGTAATGGTTGAGTTCCAAAGGTCAGCCCGCCCTCTCTCTCTCTCTCTCTCTCTCTCTCTCTCTCTCTCTCTCTCTCTCTCTCTCTCTCAGGGCGGTGGATGGCAGCTGTGCAAAAAGTTCATTCTACCCACTACCCTCCCAGTCTGCCAATCTTGTACATGGGTTGATGTTGATGTATGTGTGTGGAAGTGCCTGTGTGTGTAGAGGACGCGTGTGTTTGTAATGAGGCTAATCGGGTAGCATATGGAAAACAGCGTAAAGTGGAGATTGCTTTGGCAGTGCGTCTAGGGGCATGGCGGAGGAATGGAAGTTGCCGGGCGAAGAGAGTAGCAACCATGCGAGGCAAGGCAACTCTCTCTCTCTCTCTCTCTCTCTCTCTCTCTCTCTCTCTCTCTCTCTCTCTCTCTCTCTCTCTCGTCCATGATGAGATGTCAGCTCCACAGCTGCTAGAGTCATCACCGGGAAACCCAGCAGGCTGCCACTGGACGTCATAAACCATTACGCCGAGATAAGACACCATGCGGGCCACGCCAGCTTACGCAAACTCATATACTGTGTACAGTTTATACATGCTGCCAAAAGTACACACACACACACACACACATTATATGGACATCTATGTAAACACACACTAACACCTCTGTGTTCACTCACTGGCCACCGTTCACATAATTTTACAGCTCTCACTTTTCCACAGTTTTGGTGCCGCATCCAGAGAGGTGAAGTCTGTTGGGCATTAACAGACACCAGAGGAATTCATTAAAAAGCACCTGAGCGCTGGTCCTGTCATGCCTGACTGCTTCTTTTTTTTTCTTTTCTCGATTTAATCAGCCAGTCGTGTCTCACAATAGCCCTATAACGAGGAATGCCCCACTTCATAACCAAACCCAGGCCCGCCAAACCACTCGCATCGTTTATAGTCTGGGACTTTTGAACACAGTCCAAGGATACTGTCAAAACGTCTGGCCAAGAATGTTTAGAAATGAAACTTTGAATGCCTTTGAATCAATGCCAGTTTAAAATAAACATAGAAACACATCCGAATAGAGAGTCGTGATAATCTGCTTTGTACTGTATTGTCTGGCAACTGGCCTAATGAATTTTCCATTTTGCCCTTACAGAAACCCTCCCTTTCAAAAACAAGCGATGCACACAAAATCATTAAATGGGTGATTTACGAAATCAAGGTTTGTTTATTTTTAGATGCTTAACTAAGTCCTTGAAAGCAGTTTCATTTTTATGTCATCTCCTGACCGTTAAGTCATTATGCATCTGTCGTCTGTGATGTGTAATGCATATGCACATAATCTAGTTTGTTTAAACTGTAGTAATTGACTAA
>JAODXP020000026.1:17596890-17604390 GCA_027497455.2 Sardinella longiceps | reverse complement strand
GGCGCATGCTTGCGGCCTGGCCTCTGCCACTTGGGCATGAAAGGCAATGAAAACAAAAGACAGGAGGGAGGAGGGTGTGTGTGTGTGTGTGTGTGTGTGTTTGGTGGGGGGAGGGGGGTTTAGATTAACAAGATCGGTGCCAAGATTTGAGTTGGGGGAAGGTTCTGGAAGGGTGTGTGTGTGTGTGTGTGTGTGTGTGTGCGTGTGTGTTCTGGGAGGGTGTGTTTGAATCTGATAAACATGTCTTGGCTCGGGTGGTTCCTCCAGTTTGAGAAGAGAGAGAACCGAGAACCGTCATCAGAATTCCACCGCAGTCACGCGCGCTGCTCAAACGCAGCTCGAGTGAGATTTCCCCTCGAAAACGCTCGTCTCCAGAAATCACTCCTGTCAGGCGTCCACAATTACCCTTGGATCCTTTTCCCTCTTTTAGCATGTTTCTAAACCACACATCACACACACCCTCACTCTCACTTGCCATATTTCTCTTTCCCTCTCTCCATCTTTCCCTCTCTCTCCAGGCCTGGACTGGGACCAAAAAATGGCCCAGGAATTTTTGGGCATGGTGGCCCACCATGATTTTATTCAATAATAATTTCATGGCAAGCAAAATAAGTTGGATAAATGGCATGGACGTGAGAGATTTAATTGGACGAGCCCAATATCTTTCAAGAACATTATGAGCAAATTATGACAGCCCAGGCTCAGCCCAAAAATGAACGTCGGCCCACCGGGCATTACCCTGTATGCCCTATGGTCAGTCCATGCCTGTCTCTCTCTCTCCCTCTCCTCTCTCCCATGGGTCTTCCACTGCTGTGTCTTAAAAGCCTTAGCTGTTCAGGCCCCCTCAGGACAGTGAAAAGGGGAGAATGACTCGGCGTTCGCGAGGGGGAACAGAGGCCGGCTTTAAGCGGGGCCAAGGGCATTTCCATATCTAAAGGACATCGGGAGGCGCGTGGTCGTACCACCCAACTGTATACGTCGGAGGGCTAAAAATTCTCCATCGTCCGCCCCCGGAGAATGAGAGGGAGGGAGAAATAAAGAGAGAGAGAGAGAGAGAGAGAGAGAGAGAGAGAGAGAGAGAGAGCGAAAAGAGGTGTCAGCATTACTGGGAGACGGACAGAGAGATATTCAGAGGACAAATGAGAGAGGTTCGTGAGATGAGTGGCTAACGTCAACGCTCTTTTGCACTTTAGCGACGCTAGCGAGACAGCGCACTCTTTGTCCGATTCAATTAGCCCATGAGTCACAGAGCACTCGGCCTCCAATGAAAGTCTCCCTTTGTGTTCCGACGCTCTGTTTGCCTTCCAATTGGATCAAGTCAGCCATGGGGGTGGGGTGAGGTGAGGTGGGGTTGGGTTGGGTGGTGTTGGGGTGAGGGGTCACGCAGAGGTGGACTTCAAGCCATTTATCAAAGGTAAACAAAAATAGCCTCCGACATCACCGCGACCTTATCGGGCCTCTCTGTTCTTCCTTCCTCTCTCTCCTTCCGTCAGTGCAAGTCCATCACATACCCCTCAGGTCGCTAATAAAGCCTAAATGACACACACATCATCAGGTGGCTAAGAATAGACGCATTTCTTCACAGCTATGTCTATGTGCTGCAGTACGACGCTGCCGCCACGCTGCCATTGTAATCCCCATGGGAAACTGTTTCTAAAATTGGGTCAAACAGCAGACTACATTGCGGTAGACAATATTACCATCAAAACACACACACACACACATACACACACACACACACACACACACACACACACACACACACACACACACACCGGATCCGGATGTGCACCTATAGACACATATCGCCTACATAGATCAGCCTACTACTGTACATTACAGTAGGCAATATTTTCCCCCCTTGCCCAAACATACACATACACATACACACACACACACACACACACACACACACACACACACACACACACACGCACACACACACAGATATAGATATGCACACACAACAGGATGCACATGTATAGAAACATGCAGCAGGCAGGCTACATAGATCAGCAAACTTTATTACAGCAGACAATATTACCCCCTCGTCCACACACACACACACACACACACACACACACACACACACACACACACACACACACACACACACACACACTTATAGGCTACATAGGTCAGCAGACTATATTACTTTGTACAGTAGACAATATTTGCCCCCCCTCACCCAGACACACAGACACCAGTCACACGCACACCAGCCACACAGACAGATACACACACACAACTGGATACACACGTATAGACTCATGTAAGCGAGGCTACTGTTCATAGATCACCCTAAGTACTACTGTCCTATAAAACTTTAATATGCGCGCCTTTGTGTCTGGCACAATTAATAGCCCTGTAGTTTTCTTTTGTTATTATTTTTTATTTTATTTTTTTTTTGACTGGATGTCCCTGCCAACTCTTTTTTTTGCTACTGAAAATCAGTAGTAAGTAAGTAAGTGAGATTAAACATTAGCCCATCCCTCCTACGGCAATATCCTCTCAATTACTCTCCCTGACATCTGGCACAAACTTCAGTCAGACAAATACATTGGGCCGGCCGGGGCTGTACAAGATATCAGCCCATTTCCTGTCACTGAAGGGGATGTTCCTTCATTTGTGTCTGGCTATGTTCTCATCGGTTCTTGTGATACAGGATGCAGTAATCATACAGATTTATAGTCACATATGAATGCCCTGGGTCGCTATCTTCCATAGAAGTGTTCCTCTTCGTTTGGAACAGTTTCTAACGAAATTGCGTGGCAAGATTTTGTGGGAGTCAGTTGTTGTGTGCTGGAAAATATGCAATAAACAAAAAACTCCTCTGGCTGGCCAGCTCATCGCAGAAACTTCATGTTCTGGATGTTGATTATATCACATGGGAGAATACAGTGGGACTTTTCAAGTGACGCTGACAATGTTCTGTCTATCCCCACCCTACTCACCCCCCTCTCTCCTCGCTCCCGGACTCAAAGTAGCTCTTCTCCGAGGCAACAAACATCTGTGCGCCATTACTCAACGGATGGAAGCAGCACTTAAATGAGTTATTTAAATGAGGAGTGAGATGGAGATGAGAAAGTGAGTAAGAAGGGGAAAGAGTGAGTTTGTGTGGATGTGTGTGCGTGTGTGTGTGTGTGTGTGTGTGTGTGTGTGTGTGTGTGTGTGTGTGTGAGTGAGAGAGAGAGAGAGAGAGAGAGAGAGTTTGTATGTGTGTGTGTGTGTGTGTGTGTGTGTGTGTGAGAGAGAGAGAGAAGGAGAGAGAGAGAGAGAGAGCGTGTGTGAGAGAGAGTGTATGTGTAGGTGTGTGTGTGTGTGTGTGAGAGAGAGAGAGAGGAGGGAGTGTGTGTGTGTGTGTGTGTGTGTGTGTAAGCCAGTGGGACAGATACAAGTAGGAGGAGAAGCCACTGTCTGACAGATGCTCCATGTGGTAATGCTTGGCAGTTATGTCATTACCGCCCCTTAGTTCCATCATAGTTTTCGGGGCGAGGTTACACTTCGAACAACGAAACGATGAACAGTTGTCGTGCGTCTCTGTTTTTCTGCTCCGCTGCCTCGGCTCATTCATTTCCTCTCGAAAAACAAACACTCCAGATTTCGCTCTCATGCTTTCATGTTCCAGCGCTTGTCGTGTCTGCTGTGTATAATTTCACTTCATTTCATCCTCCATTAAGCAAGTGTGTGTGCGCAGGCAGACCAGACCTGACCAGACCTACCGCCCATTATGAGGAAGAGTGATTGAGGAGACCTGACATCTGTCAGAGAGAGAGAGAGGGAGAGAGAGAGAGAGAGAGAGAGAGAGAGAGAGAGCGGTGGAATGCATGAGATGTGGAATTTGTTGGTCCCGTGCCAAAGTTCAGCCATGGCTTATTTGGGAGCCATTGCTCACCTAAATGATATGGTAACATAGCTAATAAATTATGTTTAAGTCAAGGAATAAAAAAAATGCCTCGATTTCAATGACCTATGAGTGCATACACTTAAATGGACACTAGGCAACTTTTTTTTGCCACTAATTGAGGCATCCTTTTTATCAGAGAATTTGCTTTGGTACCATCTCCAAATGAATTTGGATGACGTATAGACATATGAACAGTGGATAAATGTGGATAAAAGTTTTATTCCCACCAACCATCCAGGATGCACTGTGTGGTTCTGGGTGAAGGTAGCAAACCATCACTCAGAATAAAAGAAAATGTACAAGTAGTTACGGCATGACATTGCTAATTTGTTTGCTATCAGACATCATTAGCATGTTCTAGCAGTGCCAGACAGACTGAAAAATGTTTGTATGCCTTTTATGTAGCTAGTTCACTTGTAAAACGGCACAGTGTTCCTTTAATTATGATATTTCAGACTGCTACTTGAAAACATTTTTTTTTATTTGCTGAAAAATCATTCTCTTTTGTTGTGTTAAAGAACAAAAACAAAGGTCATGTAAAAGACAGCTGTGTAAAGGAGCGAGAGAGAGAGAGAGAGAGAGAGAGAGAGAGAGAGAGAGAGCTGCCATCTCTGCTGACCATACAAGCTTGCACAGAGGAGGGTGCACCTGAAAGTAATTTCTTGGCCTCGGGCATATCGTTTCCCAGGATCTCTTGGCCCAAGACACAGCTCCCGTCTCAGAATCACGCAATGCAGACGAGGCGGCCCTGGTCTACAGATGTAGCCTACATGTGGAGGATCTTTCTGGGGAAAAAAACAAAAGACTTAGCGGTCTATTGTGTAGCTCTAAGGCAGACAGGTGCTACTGAAGGCCCTCAGTCGTGGATGGATGGATGGACGTCTCGAAACACACAGCCTGCTCCCGGCGGAGAGGAATGTGTGTGTGTGTCTGTCCGTGCAGCAACCCACCCAGGCGGAGGAGAGCTGTGGATCTGGGTCGAAAGGACAGCAGAGGGGCGGCTTCCTCTTCTGGAGCTCGTGTCTGCGGTTGTTGCTTTAACCCCGATGAAAACCCGGCATCAGCAAAGTGCCAGTGATCTCGCTAGTGGGTCAAATAGTTGATGGAAATCTACTGTTGACATCTCTTGGTGCTGAGTGAACGCCTTCAAAATGAATACCACCACCTTGAGGGTCTTTTTTTTCCCCCCTTCTCTCTATTCTGTCAACTCACTGTTGCTATTTGAAGGCTGAAGACACACAATCACCCCTTGTGAAAACACCAAAGGGTTAGCCCAACATTCCACGTGAATCAATCAGTTGGAAAAGACTCTCCCATTATTCCAAACTATTAACCACGTCAGGTGTTCTGCAATGTTATCCTTCAGGGAAGGAAACTATCGTAGTTTGACTTCATTCTGTTTTGTCTGAGCTCTTTTAAATGAGTCTGTCAGTGAGGATCATCATTGGGGCCTTCAGCTGTTCATCCAAAACCCTTGGAGTGGAGAATTTTAATTAGCTTGTGTCAATGGGAGACTGTGGACTTTTTTTTTCTGGTAGTCTGGCTGCGGCTGTTGGTTAGAGTGACTCGATTACTGTCCGTCTCAAGGGCAGAGGCTCCAATAGAGGTCGGAGGTCAGAGGTCGTTCTTCAAGAGAGGGACTGGAGTCAATGTTGTTTCGTCTGTGTGCTGCTCCTGGTGAACCATGGCATGAGGTCAAAGACTGTCTATTACAATCTGACTGTCAATCACTGAAGGGATCTGCCAATCACTTAAGTGGTAACAACTTCAGCAAAACTCCAGCGAGCAATTGTTTCTCAATAGCCAATATTCCAGACCCTCGTACAAATACAAGCATAGACCCAACAGCCAAGGCCCTATTATAACAGAATATGGCAAATTCTCACATTTCATCACATCGTACAAACACAATGGCATTTTATTGGCATTATGCATGTGACCAATAGTCTACGTTCCATAATATTTCCATTTTCCTCTGCTCCTGTTTCTAAAATGATTGATTCCCACCACCAATATTTATAAACTAACTAAGGAGAGGCACTACACTGCACTGATGGTAGATTGACTTCTCTGGTGAAGAGCCTTGTAGACGCAACAACCAGGCCTTTGTCTGAATCAAATCAAGAGCCCTATGCATTAACTCTGAGAATCCACTTTCCACTCACAAATTAAACACACCCCGAGGACCCCTTCTCCGCTACTAAAGGATTTTTTTTTTTTTACCCGACAGAAGCTTGGCTGCGCTACAAACGGAACAGGCCGTTCGGCAGAAATGTTTGAAAACCGCCGAATTAGTGGGGAAGATTTAGCTTGGCAAAAAGTTCAGTGAAATTGGAAGTATTATCTTACCGAGCCACTTGAGCTGCCCACTGCTTTTTTTTTTTTTTTTTTCCTGAGCTGTACATTTCATAAGTTTTTTTTTTCTTCATCTGCAGATTCATTAGATAATGAGTTAGTTAACCTCATAGGATATGTGGCCTTGAAAGTGGAGTCTGAGGCTGTAGCAGGGTTGCTTGCCTGCTGATGCAACTGCCATCAATTAGCATATATCAGCAGAACGTTCTGGATGTGGGAGAGTTAGTTGCGTTTCCTTAGTTCTGCATATGCTACCTGGCTCTGAACAGATGTGCCAGAATCTTCTGACCCACACACACACACACACACACACACACCAGACCCAACACACCACACACACACACACACACACACACACACACACACACACACACACACACATATATATATACACACACGTACACACACACTTCTGACCCATACACACAGTCGCACACACACACACACACACACACACACATGTTTGCAGACTCACACAGTGCATGACGAATGCCTCCATTTCTCCACGGGTCATAGGTCAAATGGTATCGTTTACCTGGCGTGGCATTGAATGCAGACGCATGATGATGTCAGGCTCCCCGGCCACCAGGCTGAGCAGGAGCAAGAGCAAGAGCAAGGCCGACGCTGCATGGGAACCACACTGGGAACTGCGAACGGAGCGTGGAACTCCAACGGATTCCGACGGACTCACTCCCAGTGGAACCGCTTGACTAGCAACTAGAGAGGCAATTTGGTTCAAGCTTCCCCCAGACACTCGCCAAACACACTCACCTGTGACCGCAAACCAGACTTGGTGGTTCTGGTGGTGTGTGTGTGTGTGTGTATGTGAGGGGGGAGAATGGGGGGGCTCTAGGGAGGTCCTCTAGCTCTCCCTGAGGGTATGATAGGGGTGGGCCGGGGGGGTGTAGGTCATAGCTGGAGGCAGTACCATGCCCCTGCTCCGTACTTCACCCCCAATCACACTCACACACACACACACACACACACACACACACACACACACATACACACATACACACACACACTCTACACACATACACACATACACACACGCACACACACTCTATCCACACACACACACACACACACACACACAGATGTGCCCTGCCCTGCAATGTCCCGTCCTTCAGTTTCCACGCTTGCCATCCACACACAGGCCTGCCATTCATCTGGGGAACCAGAGCTGTGCCTGAGCCTGAGCCTGGCTTAGCTGCCCCCGTGTTCTGGTTCTGCCACGC
>JAODXP020000026.1:17579390-17591890 GCA_027497455.2 Sardinella longiceps | reverse complement strand
TATTTTGTTCCACTTGCTAACTAGCGCATTTAGCAAGCTCTTTCAACAGGGCTATGCTTGAATTCACTCCGGTACTCTCCTTTAAAGCCAGCATTCAGGTACCTAGAACAACAGGGTTATGTTATTGACTGATTCACACCGGATCTCTCCCTTAAGGTACTAAAGTCAAAGTCAAAGTCCAATTTATTTGTAGAGCACTTTACAATAGACAATAGTCAACCAAAGTGCTATAAAATAAAAACAAAACAAAACACAATAAAATAATAATAAAAAGCAAATAGTCAGAAACAAGAAGCTAAATATAGCTTAAATTAATTTTTTTTTTCAATTAATGAGAAAACAAATAAAAGTGGGGAAAATAAACTTAATCTTACTTATCTTAAATAACTTAGCCTATATTATGACTTAGATTAAAGAGAAGCTCTAAACAGAAGAGAAAAGAAAAGAAAAATAAAGATAAAATAGGTAATACTGTCTCTGTAAGGATGTTGTTCCTTTTCAGCAGCCTCTCAAATATCATTGTGCTGGGGCTTCATTAGTGAGTGAAAGCTCCTCTAATGGTATGGATAAAGAACAGACCATCACTAGAGTCTGACTCTGGGCGTTCCTGGCACTTGTTCCAGACGCAAATTTCCTGGACGGAATACAAGTCAGCTCAATCCAGGTGGAGGGATATAAAAAAGGACAACAGACAGAGAGAGAGAGAGAAGGAATGAAGGAATGAGGAGAGAGGAGAGGAAGGGAAAGAAAGAGAGAGAGAAAGAAAGAGAAAGGGAGAGGGGATGAAGAATGAGAGAAAGAAAAAAAGAGGGAATGAAAGAAAGAGACAGACAGAAAGAAAGAATGAAAGAGATGGGTAGAGGTTTTGAAAGAAAAATAACAGTATGTTTTCTTTTCTACCAACACATCAGCGTCACTTTGCCAGACATACTCGAGTTCTAATCTATATACCCACAGCCTGCATACCTGGGTTGATTGTGCACCCAACAAACGGCTGGGGATGACATCGTCATGGTGGACATAAAACCCCAGCGGTGCAGCCCTGACTTTATCGGAGGCCATGGAGCCCAGGGTAGGGTAGAGTAGAGTAGGGAAGGGAAGGGTAGGGAAGAGAGGCTGTTTCATACTGATGGAGATCCGTCACGTCCAGCATCTCTGATGAGAATCAGCAGTCATCTGGACTGTATTTGCACCACCACAGCATGTGTACTTAACAAAAGTATTTGTGTGTGTGTGTGTGTGTGTGTGTGTGTGTGTGTGTGTGTGTGTGTGTGTGTGTGTGTGTGTGTGTGTGTGTGTGTGTTGTATTGTGATAGGTTTAAAGAGAGTGTGTGTTTTTAAGTAAAAGCAAGAAATACATGAGGGTATGTGTGTGTGTGGGGGGGTATGTGTGTGTTTGTGATAGAGGAGGTCTATGGGCTGTGTGTGTGTGTGTGTGTGTGTGTGTGTGTGTGTGTGTGTGTGTGTGTGAGTGTCTGCCTGCATGTCTGTATGTGTTTATAGGTCCTCTGCATCTGTGAACTTTTTCTGTCACTCACCAGATGGCTGATCTTGAGGGGAACACGACCCTCTCTGAACTCCTCACAGCCTTTAAACCACAAAGAGCAATCAAAGATCAAAAAGTCAAACACCCACCACTTCCACTCCAGTCCTCGTTCATGAACTCTGACGTCAGGAGAAGAGGCCATCTTCACATTATTAACATTCACTGATGATTATTAAACTGTATCAAAAAGCATAAAGTGAAAGATTCTCTTTAAGAACAACGTCGACCGAATGAGGCGGTTGGACACAGGTGACGAAAGATGATTTTTAAACTGTATAAAAGTGCATAAAGTAAAAGGCTCTCTTTAAGAACTATGATGACCAGATGAGACGGATGGGTACAGGTGACGAAAGCCGTCTCATGATGATGAGGTCACAAAGGGGACGGCAATTGGCCCTAACACACTACATCGTCGCCAAACACTCGCGGTTGACACGCAGGCCTAGGAGTGTGTTGAAAGGCCTGGAGATGCAGGGGCCTGTTTTAAAGGCCTGTGTAGCTAATATGACTCCCTGGGGGGAAACACATAACACTTCACAGTCACTTTCACTCTAAACACTTTATGGGAAGGCCTGTGGCGAGTCCCAGATGTATGTATGTATGTATCTCTGTGTGTGTGTGTGTGTGTGTGTGTGTGTGTGTGTGTGTGTGTGTGTGTGTGTGTGTGTGTGTGTGTGTGTGTGTGTGTGTGTCCCTATGTCTGCAGATACTGTACATAGAGAGATAACTACACACTCACATGCATGCATGTGTATCCGGAGCCGTTCTCACTGCACTCAAACTCTCGAACTTGCCATTCCGTCAACTACAACTAACCCATGGCATGGGAGTCGAACGCTCTAACCACTAAGCCAAAAGCCCAGGCTTCTAACTCAGCAGTTAGAAGCGCCCAAGGAATTGAGTTTTGAGGATTTACACGTACTGCTGCCAGCTAGTCAAGCTAGTTGGCATCACATGCACACAAACACACATATCCACAGAAATGCACATACAAAGTACACACACACACAGGTTTGTCTGGTGTTTGGCCATTTTGAGTGCATTCTCTTTGTCATAAATTACACTTCATTGTGCTTCCTGCTTTGGCAATGCAAAGCATTTGTCATGCCAATAAACCATTGAATTGAATTGAATTGAATTTAATTGAATTGAATTGAATTGAATTGAATTGAATCTACTCCCATCTCTCACTCTGTTTCTTTATTTCTCTCTTACTCACTCAAATACACACACACACACAGAGAGAGAGAGAGAGAGAGAGAGAGAGAGAGAGAGAGAGAGAGAACTGCTTATGTATCAACTGCATACCTTTCTTTTTCATGTTTGCCTGGAGCTGTATGAAGCTATATCGTACCTCTGTCTCACTCTCTTATTAGTTCAAACCCCAAAACCACATTTAGTAAAAAACAAAAACGGTAAGTAGGCCTATAGTGTGTGTCTGCATGCATGCGTGCTTGAGAGAGAGAGAGAGAGAGGGGGAGGGGGAGAGAGAGAGAGAGAGAGAGAGAGAGAGAGAGAAAGAAAAAAGAGAGAGAGAAATGAGGGGCAGAATGGCAGGGCAAGAGTAAGAGGGTCAGAGTATGGGAGAGCATGTGCAAAATCTGTTAAAAAAATCTAATGATTTGGTAAAACAAACACCATTTCCTAACACATCCCCCTAGAGCTGAACCCTAATGTCCGACATCCGCTGGGTGTTTACACAAGAGCGCAACGCACAGTTGAGCTAAAGACGCCAGTCAAAGGCACACACACACACACACACACACACACACAGAAAGGAAAAATAAAGCCAACTGACCGAGCGATATACAGTAAGTCATCTAATGATTAATTTGAACATAAACACAGCAGAGACTTTGGTGGAGCAGTGCCAGAAGGTTTGAAACAGGGAACGAATTCACGGCTAGTCAAGTGCTCAAGGGCCGGACCACCTGCACAGCCACCCACCCGTTCAGCTCGCTAATAAGGCCTACTGTTCTCAGATCAGAGGGAGAAGAGTGTCATGACAGTCTTGACATTTCTCTGCCTAAAGGCCCAGCCATTCATACCCTACGTGTGTCCTGTATTTCGTTCTCTTCGCCCCCCCCCCCCCCTCTCCCTTTCGTCCATAAGCTCCCCATATTTTGTCAAAGTAGGATAACGTAACACTCCGAGTCCACACATATCCGTATCCATCTTTATTATATGAATAGGCCTTCAGAGAGAGAGAGAGAGAGAGAGAGAGAGAGAGAGAGAGAGAGAGAGAGAGTTGATTGTCATTTAGTGGTGGGATTGGTTGTTCAGTTGGGTCTCCCGTCACGAGTCATAACATAGCACAGTGTTTGCACATTACTCTCTCCCCCTGAAGCGGTGTAAAACCCAGAAAAAGAACGGTGAAATGTTTATGTTCACCTAGGCCCAATGTTCGGTTTTTCTGCACTCCAGGTTCACGGCTCGGCTCAGCTTGCCAAAAAAAAAAAAAAAAGAAAAGGGAAAAAAAGATGGATCTCATGCACAAGGCACCTTCAAAATTACAGTCTGTTATCGAATCTGAATCTGTCTAATGTAGTGATGTGATGTCTGTCTTGTTATGTTTCTTTTCTTTTTTAGCTATTTATTCTGTATGTACATTTTATGAGATATGGACCCTGGTATTGGTGTCTGAATTGAATGAATCTAAATATCAAATTGTTGTGGGTTTGCAGTAGCCTAAGTTGTACACAGCATACATTGTAACTTCACAACAACAACAACAAGTCCTACAGCCAGCAATTGTGGGTTGAATTGGTTATTTTATACAGTCTATGGTTTCAACCAGTAATGCATGGCTGTTTCTCAATGTCAAGAATGTGACCTAGATATAACGCTTCCTTGTGAGTTGGTTGCTACAGAGGTTTAAAAGATGCCAACTATGGGGTAGCTGGCGGCAGTCCGTGGAGAATAATGCCAAAGTGGCGCTTCTGTTGAATTTAGTCGTGCGTAGTTGAGTTCGTGCGCGTCTGTGGCGTCACTGCGCACTAGCAGACACGTCGGAAATGTTCCGAGAGTGAATAGGCTATCTTCACCACGGAGAAGAGGGGCTGCGGGTAGGTGACACACTCTCACTCACTTTCAGCCCTGGCTACTACTGCTGCATTCCAGAAGCATGGGATGTTGGACATATGAAGCCTACGAGGTCCAACCTCAAAGCGTTCCAGTCAAACAAAGTGGCTAAGAATCGCAGTTGGCTATTATTTTCCTAGAGGTGGCTCCACTATGGTGTGCCTCGCTCGTTTTGTTTACAATTCTATGCCTACTATAAACTTTATCCAGAGATAATATATAGCAACATATGTTTGCCCTTGTAGAACAGATGCTGTGGAGTCTTCAAATGGGTGAATATCACGTCATAGGCAGCTATGCATCGGAGAATGTCAAACAGACCAAAAATTGGCATTAGTCCAGTGAAACCACCCTGCTTCATTTTAATCACTTATTTTTTTTTAAAAAAAGACATATTTTATACCTTCATCATTGTTTTTATTTTATGTGTTATTAGGTCACACCAATTTAATTAGTTGGTTCTCAGATTTTTTCAGAAAAAATATGGAGCGAGCGAGCAAGCAAAATAAAAATAAAATTAAAAAAATGCTCTGAAGGTAAATTAGAAGTGGAAATGGAGGGTTTTAAATGGAGAGGACAATACATTATTGTTACACATTTCATAGGGTTCAATAGCTTAATATCATTCATAACCATTAGGGCCTAAGTATAATTGAAAATAAAAGGATGAAGCAGTCTTTGCGAACACTGGCTTAGCAGGATCCCCCTCCACAGGCATATTTCTTCTTACCTCACTCACGTCAGATCATGCGCTACGTAACTTTCGTAAGGCCTCCGCGCAACGATCTGATGTTGATGCCATTGGGAGGGATTTCAAGCCCAATATTTCCTAACCGGACCAGTCAGGGCTGCTGGCTGCTCTAGAGGGTGTGACGTAGCGAAGAAGCAACTGTTTTGAATCCAACCAATCCAACAAACTTAACCAGCGTCATCGGTTGGTTTCGATGTGGTTGGCTGAAGTGTACGTCAATTAAATTG
This sequence comes from Sardinella longiceps, assembly GCA_027497455.2. Taxonomy (NCBI): domain Eukaryota; kingdom Metazoa; phylum Chordata; class Actinopteri; order Clupeiformes; family Clupeidae; genus Sardinella; species Sardinella longiceps. The sequence goes on along the minus strand of JAODXP020000026.1, from coordinate 17,586,285 downwards.
ATGGACAAGCCGTTTGTCCAGTTAGATTCAAGGATTTCTGGCTCCTGAAATAAATCGTCTATCGCGGAGGATCAGATGTTCGCGCGTAGCGCTACATCTGACGTGAGTGAGGTAATATTTCTTCATGTCTCTTGCTGAAGTGAAATTTGATTGAACAATTTGATTGTTTCGATGTTGCTTGAACGCAACATGCATTCCTCAGTATTATAGCCATCAGCCATGGTGGGTTTTTTTTGTTGTTGTTGTTGTTTGTGGGAGTTCGAATTCGATTTTATTTTTTATTTCATTTTGCATATTTTTCAAGCTGCAATTCACCATTTTCACCTACATCACTATGAGGTACTAGAACGAGGCTTGGGTGGTAAAACTATGGGATGCCCCTCATCTGCCCAACTTTCCACCTGACCAACAGTAAGAGAGGGGACCAGCAGTAGATTTTCTGTCCGGCATCTGTGAGAAATTATTAATTATTATATTTATAAAGTGAAGGGAGTTTTCCGAGCTAGCAGCCACTAGCCTGGCCACGCCCTCCCAGTGAGCTGCCACCCTAATCAGTGGCAGCTGGCACCCCAAGCAGTCAACCTCCTTAGATGCAAAAGTAAAGCTAGACAGCGCAAATTTTATTTTTTGTATTTTTGTACACCATGGACATTGATATATGTATTGTATGATTTTGACATGATCTAAAAAAATGTAAAAAAAAAAAAAACTTCAGCGCATTAACAGACTTGGTGCACACCTGATTAAAAGTTCATTTTCTACTGAATGGAGAGTCACATAGTCTTGACAATAATATGAAATGGGGCAGGAGGCTTTGGAGATCACAATATAATGTCCAAAATGTACATCCATTACTCAGAAAAATAAGGCTTTTAAAATTTCGGTGGAATTCTTGGATTCTCTCATAGACTTCAATGTTATAGAATGAGCACTTCCACTGCATAAATCCGAGCACTGCCCAGAACTACCTTATTTGGCATTAGCCTCATGACTCCAGGAAGTGGGTCCTCATGATTTATCTCCGTAAAGAACGATCTCTGACCCGAGCCTCGTTTTCGTTCGGAACATGGCGGCCAGGTGAAAAAGGTGAATTCCGAGAACTGACTTATCAAATTGGTGTGCCATTACTACGCTATCTTATTTCATAGTTTATTAGCTGTATATGCTTAATGTTATTACTATTAGGCTACTACTATAGCCTATTCAAAACTGCCGTAACGGAGCATAACGTTGAACCTAACGTAAACGATGTCGGGCTGAACATACTGTTGTGTCACGTCAGTGCAGCAACAATGGAAGCCTGGAGGGCCATTCTGCTCGTGGTGTCAGATAAGGAAATAGCTGAACTGGACAACAACCTCAGTAGTTAAAATCCATCATTGTTAGGAATATTACAAAATGATAATATTACCGCTGCTTTTGATGTCACCGGAGGACAGTCCAACACAACATGAATTTGGGTTATATTTAGCACTAGCGCTTTAACTCTAAGAGCTTCCTATAGATACAGACGGCAAATCTGACCAGACCCACAAATATAGCTCCGCTGTGGGGGAATTAGAGAAAAATAGTCCCATCTGGGGGAAAGAGCAGGATCACACAGTGGGGAAGTCAATGGCATGCTAAGCTAGAAGTTACACTGAGCACCATCTACAAGGAGCCTGACACATTTTTGAGGGCAATGCCTGAAGGTAGTAGCCTGGCGAATGCCAAACTAAAATCACAAGTGATATTTAGTCTGGGGACCTACCTATTGCATTTCTCGTAGTGGAAGCATCGTTTACAATTGTCCATAGCCGTTTATTGGGCGCTACGAATGTCTATCATAGCGTCTGTACATACCTCGGAGCCAATACCAGAGCCACCACGTGACGTAAAATACAATCGAGGGCTGTACAAATCCCTTTTTGTTTTGAGATTGGATACCGAAAGCAGGCGAGAAAAACGGCCATGGTCACTATGCTGCTCTGCAGAGTGATATGAAATAAGCTCGCATAGGAGCATGTGAATTCCCAGGCTATGAAGGTAGTAATGATGGTCAGATAGTCCGATGTGAATTCTGAACTTGACACCCCTCCAAACGCGATACTGATGACAATTTAGACAATGTTTGTTAGCTTCATTAGCTTGCTAACAAGCCAACTTCGTTGATCACCACAGTAAATGTAGCTAACTTTAGCTTGCTTAACTGAGCTAATCAGACTTGTGATTGAAAGTTGCTTTACTTTTGACAGGAGCAGAGACAGCTCATGACATTTCTGTTAGTGTAACTGCAATAAACAAATGATGTTAAAATTATTTTAGTCAAAACACAAGCAGGCAAACAGGTCATGATTAGACAATACATCTAATATGGACTTTGTTCAATTTTACTAAGCGATCTTTCATTGTTAAGCAACTTTCTCTACCTTGTCCATTCACCATAATGTTAAATTGGCCTCTGTTATCCCCCACGCTGACTCCACCCGCGCATTTTGGGGGCGTTAACCGTACTTGCCGTCTGTATCTATACACCTACATGCTGATTGGTGAACACCTCTGACACACCCATCAAACGAGAGTGAACTACCTCAGAAGCATGTTGCGCACCGGTGTGGAGCGTAACGGGCAAACTTATCATTCAATTAGGCCAACACAATGCACCGGTGCGTAACAAGATGCTGTTGAATGGACCCCAGGTTTTCATGCTTTGGTGATATGATGAGTTTCAACTGAGTGCCAATTAGCAATCTAGCTGAGTGCCACTAATCAGGTAGCCAATCATAGTACAGGGCCAATTAAGGGAGTGGGAGGCGTGGTGGAAAGCACCTGTTACATATAACGCTCACATTCCACTGTCACCATCAGTGTTGGGGAGTAACGGAATACATGTATTCGGAATACTGTATTCAGAATACAAATTATGAGTAACTGTATTCAGTTACAGTTACAGCTTAAACGGGTGGCATTTAAAATACAGTTACTTTGTAAAAAATCAAGGGATTACTCAGCGGTATTTTACAGTTTCTCGTGTTTAGCCATCCCCTCTCTAATTTGGGTAATTCCCCGCATTGTCGGAAACTAAGCCAAACAAAGTGCAATAATATCTATTAAACATCCTCCTAACGATGATGTTAGTAACACAACTGCGCCTAGCAAATGAAATGCACCCCACTCAGCGGCAAGACAGATATGCCTGTTACATATAATCATAAGCAAGTAGGCCTAGGACTAAATAATAAAGCTGGCACAATTAGAAATAAAATTAGCTAAATAACATTTATGCATTCTGTCCATAGACTGAAAACGTGTGTTTATAGAAATCTCCACTTTGCCTGGCTTTTTTGAAAATGTTTTTTTTGGTTTTGCTAGGTCCTGTTAATGCAGAAGGAAACAAACTTTAAGCTCATCTAATTAATAAAAAAAGTGTTATGTTTCCTGAAGCCAGCTAGTGGCCGAGGCCATACTGCCCATGTTGCCCTTTAGGATAACTAGTCCTTGCTTATGTTAACAAACCCTAATATCTCATCTACTGTAAAGGTATGTATTGGAGACTGGGGCTGAACAGCCAATTTGTTGATAAAAACAAACATTTGCAGGATGTGATTACTACATACATGCAGTTGTAAAAAGGCGTAATATTAAAAGTAATCCAAAGTATTCAGAATACGTTACTCATATTGAGTAACGTAACGGAATACGTTACAAAATACATTTCGGGGCATGTATTCTGTAATCTGTAACGAAATACATTTTAAAAGTAACCCTCCCAACACTGGTCACCATGCTCAGCCAATTCACCTCACACCGACTGATAACAGATGCTGAACTTTGTACTAGGGATCAAGAGGATATCAAAAAGACAATCCACTTACAAACCACTGCACCGTGTTGCTAACCATCTGGTAGAATCTAAAATGGTCGGTAAGTATAGACCTTCTATTTTTTCTGCTAATCTACTAAATATCATGAGTGCTGCCTCAACAAGTAAAGTGGCAATTCAGCATAGCCAGCAATGTTGAATCATATAGCCTACTAACATTCTCAAAATGTTTTTTGTTTTGTTTGAGTAGACCCAAAGGTTGTGATTGGTGCTGCTGTCGGAGCAGGCAAGTAAAATTCCATGATTCCAAATATGTTGGCCACTATACTGTAAGCCACCTAAAAGCTTCATTCACAAAAGTGTGAATAGTAAGTGTGTGTTTTTTTTTTTTTTTTTTCTGCTGTCTCCTAGTTGGAAGCCTGTTCTTGGCGCCGGCTGCACTGTCTGCCATTGGCTTCACCTCTGCGGGCATCACGGCAGGCTCTTCAGCAGCTGGCATGATGTCAGGTGCTGCGGTAGCTAACGGAGGTGGGGTGGCAGCTGGGAGTTTGGTTTCTGTCCTCCAGTCAGCTGGTAAGAGTCCACTGGAACTCCAGATATTTCCTCCTAGCCTGGGCCCTCCCATACTTCCTGTCGCTGTATGAAATTTTGCAATGAAGTCAGTATGGCCAAGGAGGCAATTTCCTCAACTCTCGAGCCTAGAGAAATCAGGACTTAATGAGAAACGAGCAGGCTGAAGGAGGCGAGCTTACGATGACTCTGTTCAGCTCTGTCCCATAACATTGAAGTTTTATAGCATTTGATAAATTAATCCTGCCCGGAATTTCATTTTTCAACACTAGATCTTTCCTTGCCTGACAAGCCAGACTATAACATAAAATGTATTGTCTGACCACGACTGATGGACCTCGGGTCACGCGGATACAACCAATCAGAGCAACTAACAAGTCGATTCAAACAACGCTAAGCCCGCCCAATGACTCCCTGCCCAGATAGAATGTTGTGATTGTCTAAACACCACGATGTCTGAATACAACCTCAAGCGTTATGACTGGATAGACACCTCTGATGTCTAAGTAAAACCTACAGTATGGCTCATACAGTAGCTAGACTTTACTGTGCCAATTCAATTTGCTACCGCTGGAGTACGTCTAGAGTTCTCGGTTTGGTCTTTCCACCACGGAGCTAGAACGGTATAATAAAACTAGCTAGCTTGCTTTTAACCAAAACACAATGAAATGGGCAATTTGAATATCTATACATAGGCCTATGGGTGAATTTTTACTTTTGAATATATTTCACAATACCTTATCTTGGGACCTTGAGAATCATTTTGTGGTTTCAGTTTATCAGTGTATTCAATTTTCAGTACAAAATAAGACCGGTGTGTGTGTGTGTGTGTGTGTGTGTGTGTGTGTGTGTGTGTGTGTGTGTGTGTGTGCGGTTTAGGGGCAGTGGGCTTGTCCGCTGGAGCGAAGGCTGTGGCCGCAGCTGTGGGAGGTGCATTTGGAGGCATAGTGGGAGCCTTTAGGAAGTGATGACCAGGAGAAGCCCAGACCAGAAACCTCCACACTGGAGCCTGGCATCTGAAGAGGCGCATATCAGAACAAGTCATACACAACAGTTACCAATTCTAACTAAATGTTTACTAAAATAAATTAACATGAATTCATGTGTGTGTGTACGTGTACCTGGCTATTTTATTTTACTATGTATGCAATGTAATAAATTTGACTTGACACATGATATATGGTAATTTCTTTATTTATCCTTTATATTCTAGGCTATTCTAATCTTACAGCACAGCAAAATAATGTGATTATTTGTCACAAGCTTGTCCAGCCTTGGGCTCAAACCTGCAACCTCACAACAGCAATATTAGATTGGGAGGCAAACACTGTGAAGCGTCCGCACATAGACTCCTGATTGACAAAGTATAGATGACTGTGCCTCCAACATTATAAATTCTGTTGTCACCGCTGCCTGTTAATTATAATTCAAGTCTTATTTTGTTGGAGCCCTTCATTAACATCACTTAGTGGCTATACTGTACTGTGTTTGTTGCTTGTAGTGTGTTGCATATGCAAACCGCATATACCAGAGAAAATGTATTGGTGATTTATTTGTCATATTTATAAACCAACCTTGTGATACTAGCTAGAGTGACCATGGATTTCAAATAGGCTACTGATAGCTCATGGCATGCTAACATTGTTTCCATTTCTGCACTGACACGCCTTGGAAGGCAAAGAGGAAAATGCTATCAATACACACCTGTCACTGATAAGATTGTAAAGCTTGCTGTAATCACTTGTGATTTTGGAAACTGTTTTGAGTTTCTGAATTGTATAAACAAAACCAGATAAAGCTTATGTTGAGAAATTTACTCTATGTTGTGTAACATTTAATTTATAAAAGTTTGTTACCATCTCCTTGGTTGCAGAACTATCTGTATACTGTATTCTGCCTCTTTGTAATGATTCAACAGAGTACTTTGAAATTGGGTCTTTGTGTCTCTCTGTTTCACTTCATCAGCGTTATTTTGTGATCAAATTAGAAAATATCCCACATGTAAACAAAACCTTTTTTAGTCTTATAAACTACTTAAAAAAAATTTGGACATGACAAAAAAAGATCCAGAGGCAAATACTTAATAATTACAGCATTCTAAAGCCTACCACAAAAGATAAAAAAAATCTCTCTCTCTCTCTCTCTCTCTCTCTCTCTCTCTCTCTCTCTCTCACACACACACACACACACACACACACACACACACACAGAATTTTGTTGATTGTGAACTCGGGCTCACCTGGCTGGAACACATTGCAATTAGAAGAACCTCTGCTCTCCCTGCCTGTTTCTTATTCCCTGTCCCTCAACGTGGCCCAAATGCCTCAGGTATCATACAGTAAATGATTGCATGCTAGGAAGCAGAGCACCAAATGGAAAGTACCATTTGTCACAGCCAGGCATATAGAGCGACAGCGACGACTTCAGATATAAATCTATAACGCCCCGCGCAGCACTCTCCAGATGCCGGAGACCGTTGGATCTCATCCAGGTCACTGAGAATTCACTGGACCCTTTAAGAGG
>JAODXP020000026.1:17536890-17574390 GCA_027497455.2 Sardinella longiceps | reverse complement strand
CGGTGGGTCGATGTTGTGAGGGAAGGTGACATTTTGTTGTCTGTCTCATTTTCACCCTCTGTACCTCTGGAACAGACGGGTAAATAAAGTCACTATGGCTTCTCTCGGGAGGGCTTTCGGTGTCCTCCGAGGTGGCATGCAGCTCGTTCGACGAGGGCCACAAAGACTTGTCGTAAGGAGGTAAGCTTACCACTCAGGATTTTGTCGTAGAAGTTTGCTTCGCTAAAACTAGCATGTAGCTTCCGAGTTAGCCCGTAGTTTATACTTGCAAAAGATGTAAATAAACTGAATTCCTGAACTAACGTGAAATCATTTTGGTGTCAATGTCAATGTGCCCTAATGTTTATGGCCAATTAAGTTTCTGAAAGTTGATTGCCAATAGTCGTTCTATTAACCTTGTCAGTTAGCCAGTTAGCTAACATTACATGACACTTTGGTACAGTAACGCATATCTATGCATGCTTATCAGTTAGTGGTTATACTGTCCATGCGTCTGGTCACTTCGTTTTTGTGCCACCATCGTAGTCCTAGAGGGCAATGTTTTTGAGGTGTGAACAGATAACCTTAACGTTACCGTGTCAACTCAAGGGACACCGTGCAGTTGACTTGCTGCATAAAAGCCATGCAATCATTTTCAGAGTCTTTCTGGCATTACGAAAACATGCTAACAATGTCTGACAATTATCTGCCATGCTATAACTAGGTTTTAGTCTATTTTGAGGTTGTTTCCTACCTGGAACTACACAATACGTTACATATCTTAGCTTGTGGGAATTCACTATCCACTCCTTCAAGTAGGCCTAGGCCTACATTCGGAAATGGTACCAAAACAAATTCTCTTGATAAAAAGCATACTTCAAACAGTGGTGAAAGGTTGCCTAGTGTACCATGGTTACTGAAGGAGTAGCTATTATATTGTATCTCTCTCATACCTGTCTCTGTAGGGCGGGTGGTGGTCCACACATTGAGCCCCAGTACAGGGCACCTCCTCAACTGACCAAGAACCAAGTTTTCCAGTCGGAGCTCCTATCCAGCGCTATGTGGTTCTGGATTCTATGGCACTGTTGGCATGACCCAGACGCCGTGTTGGTGAGTATCTGGACTGTTGGCACAGTTTCAAACAAGAGTTAAATACTTAATCCTCACACATATTTAGGTTCATTAGGTTATGTGCAGTATTAAGAGATATGTATCGCGGAATAAACTTATGAAATACGAAACACCAGAGCTCAGTTTTGCAGTTTTGTCTAAGGAAGGATGGAAATGCCCCAAATGTTAACAACAACAAAGGATACTTGAAAAAGGGTCTCCGGGGTGTGTGTTTTTTTTTTTTACAGTTTACAACAAGGAAATGTTCTCCAAAATGTCCATAGCCTTTCTGCTTTGTAGGCCTACATGAAGTATAATGTGAACTTGCTTATCCTGCTGAAGCATTGTTACACTGTCTGTTAGCTTATTAGCTGTATGTTAAAGTACATAGGCAGGGTATATGGATATCAAAGCCATTTTCATTTGTAGCCTAACTAAGCCTACAATTTCAATTGTATGACTACAGCCTGGCCATTGCCTGTGCAATTAAGTTCAGTCCTCATCTCCCTTCAGTACTGTCTGGGATTCTGGCCATAAGCCTCGTTGACTGAGAATGAAAAAGAAGACCTCAGGCAGTGGAAGATCCCACTGGTGGATCGAAACTTTGCCGTTTGTGTAATGAAATAAAGTGCATTTTTTGGAGCACATGCCCAGTGTGCGGACCACTCTATCACATTGTCGACCACTCTTGTCCGGCACTGGATTTTTGTTTTTGAGGATGTGCCACTCCAACCTCCAAACGCTTTTGTCCCTTCCCATCCTAACTTTAAGAATGCAGTGTTGAATACAATAGGCTATTAGTCAAGGGCTGATCCATTTTTTTTTTTTTTTTTTTTTAATTTAAACATCTCTAGCAAGCAGTTTCTCAATAGCTGAAATTCCAGACCACATAGTATGAATATTAAGTGTGAGCAAACTGTGCTTAACTTAAAGGAGAGGTGTGTAAGTAATGTATTCCAAATAGGCTAATCTTAAAATGGCCCTGATATGTCCCCAAGGAATCATGTTAATTTCAAACACTGATATCACTAACAGTTGTAGTCCAGCCAGCATTTGCATCTGAAAAGCTAAGTTGCAGCCCACAAGTTGTGTTTATTTTGTTATTTCAAGTGTTTTTTGTATTGTTGTCATTGTCAAGGCCTCATTATGCTTCCAATATACATTGTGACAAAGAGCAAAATAAAACAAGGATATGTATAGGAGATGCTTTTGAAAGATGGAGGCAGCTGAAAAGAGCAAAATATTTTGAACATGACTATTGTACCAATTTTGGCCATAATCCTGCACACTGCTCCTTTAACTCACATTGTTTTCTGTGCAGGGTCACTTCCCGTGGCCAGATGCCTCTGCATGGACAGATGAGGAGTTGGGTATCCCGGCCGATGATGCAGGGGACGACGAGGAAGAGTAACGTTCCGCCATATTTATGTTACTGACTTTCAGGTGAGTCTCTATCCTGTGATTATGAAGTTGTACAGGTGGGTGGAAAAGATGCAGGATTAATGAATGTTAGTTAAATTACACCTAGTTAGTAGTGTAATAGTAGCTTGACAAGTAATGGGTAACTTCCCCCTGGCTAGCAACTAGCTCGTATACATCGAGGGAAATGTGTCGCCCAGCCTGAAAGTTCCTAATGTAGGTGTGTGCATGGTCGTGTTAGGCAGCGTGTGCGAGGCTACTGTGGATGTAGTGAGAGGGGTCGCCGGCTTACCTCCTCTAACGTGGCCAGCCCACACGATGTCTCCACAGACAACCTGCCGTGGCGTACTTCAACAGTTCACTTTCTAGCGAAGAAAGCCTCCCGAGTGACAAAACAAACTAACAAAACATGGAGATGTCCAGACGCTGTGCGCTAAGTGAAACAATATGAAAGTGGATGGTCAATTTGTAGGCTACTGTGATATGGCCTCGCCCACAGGAAATGGCAACATTTCATTCAGCACATAGAGGGAGGTGTTGTGAATGCACAAGAATGCTAAAGACTATCAGTCTAGAGTTAATCTAATCTTTTTTTTATTTAAGTGCTTCCAGCAAGTGATCTTTTATCAATACCAAAATGTCCTGACCCTCTGTACAAAGTTTACCAGGCTAATTTATTTATTCATTCATTCATTCATTCATTCATTTTTACATAAATGTCGTAACCACAATTACACACAATAGACTATGCTTTGACTACCATATAATCCTGTCAAACTGATTTCTGTATTCATACTACTGTTGCTTAGACATAACCATGGACTAGACTAGTGACTGTATGGGTACCTTGCTGGACCCCTGGCAGTTTAGTTGGGCTGAGCTCCTGAGACATGGTTCAGCCTGTGGTTTCTTCACTAAATTCTGCAAATAGACAGAGACATAGAATAAATTCCTGCAAATAGTCAGGAGTTTTTCTCCTTACACCATTTTCTCATGGGTGCAAGGCAATTGTATTGTTTTTAGCACTCTACAAATAAAATAAAATTTAATTGAATCAAGCCATTTGATTTTATCTTTTTGCTGTAATGACGGTCCTAAGGTAGTTCTAAAAATGGCAGAAAATAGAAGCTGAGTTGTATAAAGACCTAATGTTTTTTTTCCAGTTTGCCATTGTTCCTGGTGACTGTTTTCTGTTTTCTCAGTTTGGAAAATGGTTATACATGGTCATGAATGGTATACAGTACATGATGCATGACCCATAGACTAACCCTTGGGTGAATTGAATCATTCCAAGGTGCAATCACAACAGTCCTGTGTTTAAAATCTAACCCTAAACAACATGGAGAAAGTCTAAACACTATTAAGTGTTTGATATTTTGTTGAATCACTTCCAGTTTTGATTGTTGCGCTCCTACCACTGCAGTGATTTGTCAACATATTTGAATTTATCTTGTTAATTCATGCAAATTTGTTTGTTGTTGTTTATTTGTAGGTCCTGCTATTCCACCTGAAGATCTGAGCCATGGGAAGGCCCCGAGTTCATCCTGAAGTCAGTGTTGTAAATAGACCGTCATGAAAGCCCAGTTTCAAGAACCTGTACACACGGATGTGATGATAAATGAAACAGCTGACATGTTCATAATTGTTTTGACTTAATAAACAGATTTATTTGCCACTTGAAATCTGGTTCAAAGCTAGTATAAAGAACAAACAGTTCATACACAAAAGAATTCTTTTCTTGTTTTTTCCAATATTTACAGGCCATTTTCCAAAATTAACTGACATTGCATTTGATTATATTCTTTTTTTTTAAAGTACTAAGCACATAGAAAATATTGAAATTGGTTCCATTCTATAAATTCAAACACAGTGACCCATTCCATTCCATACCACAGTTGTGATGTGATCTAGACATGAAGCCAAATAAATACTGTACATGTGACTATGACGGCATGAGCAAACCCCTTGCCAGCAGGCTAGCACCTCTAATTGCAAACGTGTGTGTGTGTGTGGAAATGTGACTTGGACACTGACATGGACATCTAGCTAAGTGGTTTGCAATGCTAACTTCTGTAGAAGGGAACAAAGAAAGGGGTGCATTGAGGGTGGTAAAGACGTCTAATGCTTGTAATAGTCAAGTCTCTATGGGAGGTATATATTTGCCATTGCTTTCACAAGCGAAGCAGGATCTGAATCAGAATATTGAATCAGAATCTGGTTAGTTTACTTGTCTGGTCAGGGTTTTTGTTAAAGCTTCAAAAATAGTGTGCTTAAAATCAATCACTATGGGATGCAAAAGGGGGAAAAAACGAACACTTAATAGTATTGGGTAGATGTTGAATACCCAGTACTCATGTCATTGGAAGTAGTATACTAGTTCTTATTAAACAAGATCTCCTTTCATTTTTCTACAAACAGGCGACGCAGACCAACAGTCAGTAGCAACAAGTATGTTCACATCTTAAAAAGATTTAAATCTGTTCAGAAACTGACATTTTATGTCTTTCAAAAGGTAGAGGTGCTTTAATTTTTAGTTCATTGTTAGTTCTGCTTGAATATAATTTTTCACTCACCAATAAAATAAACGCGCAACATACTCCAAACGCAGAAAATATGTTATCAGATGCAATCACAAATGAGACTTACATTGAGGTACTTTTCTTATTTTTGCTCTAACATTTGGTCAAAGTACAACCATGGTTTACCTACATGTAGGTTAATCTGCTAGATCTGAAATTACAATATTGAGTTATGAGGGCCCTCCAAGTATTTTTTTTTATAAGCAACTATTATAAGATGGTTATTAGGTAGCATTTCATCATAAACTTGGCCAAGGCTCAGGATCGAAGTCATAACTACATAAGTGTAGAAAGCAAAAGCGTTGTCATGGTAACTAAAAACCATAGTAACACAGATGGACATTGCTGGTGATGAAATCAAATGTCAGCTCTGTGATTCGTTCCCTGAGACAAACTGCAGACCCTCTTAGCAGTTAGGCACCAATACCATCTTATCAGACCATTTGGAATTTTCCTTAAAATTCAGAAATAAGCAAACAAAAAAAGATAAGGTGAAGGAAACAATCACAGAAATTGCATGAATTTAGAAGGTGTAACAGACTTCTTTTTTCTTCTTTTTTTTTTTGCCTTTCCCCAACAAATGAAATTCAAATTAAAAATATATTATTTACCACTCCATAACACATACGTGGTATAAAAAAAGACAAAGCAAATTGTTTTTTTTTCTTCTTTTTTTTTAGCACACTAATCAGGCAACTGAGACCTAATGAGGATTGGCTGCAGTTTTGCCCAATCAATACCCAATGCCTCTTTCAAAGACAGGCATTTTTATTTTTAAATGCCTGACATTTTTAAAATGTCAAGGAAATTTACTTAGTGTGGTGCGAGGTTGAGCTAAAGTAAACTGTTTAATAACATCAACATTTACAAAAAAATACTTTGTACAGTGTGGAGGTGAGAATATAGGATGCATTCAGGACTTAATAATAATAAATACACAGTTGAAAAGCCATCAAAAGAAAATGATCAAGTCAGATACCAAAAAAAAAAAGAAGCAAATAAATTAAGTAGGATACTCTATCATTCATCCATCCCTGTACATCATCTAATGCCTTTAAAACCAAGCAAACTCCTACCCTATGAATACTAAAGATGGCAATCTCATCATGTCTTCCTCTGACCACTAGGAGGCAGCAAAGTACTCTTCTGTGATTTTGAGTGTAAGCGTGACTTGCGCTGCATTTTTTTTTTTTTTTTTTTTTTTTTGCTTTGCTGAACACTAAAACGTATGGCTTTGATACTTTTTTTTAAAAAAAGACAATACACACAACAGTTACCGTACACAGATGCTAAACATGAGGGCATTCCGTTTTCCGACAACGTCAACGACTGTGACTGCAATGCTAAAAATACATGTGAAGTGTACATCCATTAAAAGAGGTGACAAGGGGTCTGAGTGATCAGAGGAAGACTTGACATTTGAGAATGCCCTCTAGGACCTAAGTTCACTTCACTCAACATCAGGTCATCATTATTGCTGGTGTGACTGAGATAGGGGGGGGCAGGGGAGAGGGAGAGCGTGGGGGGGAAACACACGTATACACACACAGGACACATGAACTTCAGCACCATTAAGGAATTTCCAGTTAATCGCCATAGCACCGTTCCCTTCTCAAGGTCTAGAAGGACCCCATGTAAAGACAGACAGACAGACAGACAGGGTGACAGCTATCTAGAGTAGAGACAGAAGGAAAAATGTAGAGGGAAGATAGATTGATAGATGGATCGTTCGATAGATCGATCAATTGATAGAGTGTAAGAGATAGATAGATAGATAGATAGATAGATAGATAGATAGATAGAATATGAGCAAGAGAAAGAGATAGAGAGAAAGAGAAAGCAAAAGCGAGAGAGACCAACCTCACAACTAGGTGATCCCCCACCCCAGTGTTTAACCTCAACAGGCCACAAACAGTAGCCTGTCCTCCATGCGGAGTTTGTCCTTGATTGTCCTAGGCCTCAAAAAAAGCATGAGGCTCGTTCGCTCTCCTCAATCGCCTCACCTCGGTCGCTACAGGGTTCCGTGGAGGTAGGGATGCAGTGGAAGCTCCAATAAGCATGGAGACGAGAGGAAAAATAATAATGCAATGCAATGCAATGCAATGCAAGACAGGCTGGTTGCAACTGCTGTGACAATCAAATTCAATTTCTGGGATGCCAACGTGGAAGGGAAGGCTCCTCATTCTTCTTCTTGGCAACAATTCGGGCAAAAAGTTGTTGAATAGCTCATGAATTTCAAAATGTTAAAAAAAAAAAAATTGTCGTCACAACCATCATATTTTTTTTTTCCACAGTCCCTGCAGTGTTGAGAACATATCTTTTTCTTTCTTTTTTTTCCTTTTTCTTTTTGCTCCACCTTCTGAATGTCAAAGAGGGGCAGATGTGTGTGTGCTTGCTTCCATCCAAACGTACCCTGTCTCATAAGCATGCACAGTGAGCGTGCCAGAATGTGAATGAGTGTGTGTGTGTGTGTGTGTGGTGTAAGTATGTGTGTGTGTTGAAGGTGCGCATGCTCCAGGCGTAGCTTTCGTGGCTTTTGTATATATGTGGTAAGTTCTGTGTCTAATTTGAAAAAAAAAAAAATTAGCAAATCATTACAAGCCCAAAGAGACAGCAATGCTCTTTGCCGTCTTCTCTATCCAATCTTCCTATTATACGAAGAGGCGGTTGTGTCTGTTCAGCTTTAGGATCTTCCCCAGTCTCTGCTTGGCCGTTGCCATTCCTTTCTTCGGCCGCTTGCCTAACAAAAAAAACAAAACACACAAATAAAAACACTAAAAATACTTGAATGAACTAGCTCCCGTTTAGCTTCTTTTATTTTAAGTGAACGTTTTCACTTTTTTGTCCTGCACCTACATTTTGGATGTGCACCACCTTTTGTTTGATTGAAATGAATACTTGAAACAAGCAATTGGATGACTGACAATCATCATATCACAGTTGCAAGCCATGCAAGTTTATCAATGGATTTCAGAACTTTGCCATTTTTAGCAGTAGTATGCATCACTCTTTGGCCAAGAAGCTAACTAGAGTCAGAAACTAGAGTCATACTCAATGCAAGAAAAGCAAATAAAGGGACATTATGATACATTACTTGCGTTGCAATGTGTGTAGTGAAAATTGCACCTCCTGATGCGATGCAACGACATTTGTGACAACATGGAAGTTAAATAATGGAGCAATTTGCAGTGGTGCCGCTAGAAATTTTGGTCCCTATGACAGAAAATCCTTATGGGCCCCCTGTCCATTATTTCACTTCCATGTTGTCACAAATGTAGTTGCACATTTGCATACAGTACACATGAGCTTGTGTACATAGCGACCCTTGCATACTCGCATTGACTATGCCCTTTTTTGAGATAGGAATATTTTTGCACAAGGGTTATGTAGATAAACTTGTATTAACTAAGACGCACAATCACATGCATGCATCTAAAACAAACCAAACGAGGATTGTGCTACTAAATCGCAAAATTCCTTGAAAATTTAAAGGAAATGACGCCACAAAATCAGTCATTTTGATCGCAAAAATCACAAATAAAAAAAAAATTCTGGAGGGACTGGCTGTACCTTTAGTGGCCTGATTGCTGATGGGCGGGGGGTTGGAAGCGTGTCTCTTGGAAGGATGCAGAGGAGGAGACATGGAGTTCTCTCGGTACTGGAAGTCCCTCTGCGGGCTCTCCCCCGACTCCTCCTCCTCCTGACGCAAGGGGCTGGGGGGAAGCTCGTGGTGATCCCAGGCCTCGCTGCTACTGTTGCCCTGGCTGTCCATGAACCCTTTGCTCTCCGTGCCGGATGGTTGCTTCAAGCCCTGGTGTCCCGGAGACAGGCGGGCCGGACTGGACCACCACGGCTCCTGGGAGCGGTTGTCCTCGTCGGGCCGTCTTGGGTAGAGCAGCCCAGCCATGGACAGCATGCCCTGAATGGCTTCTTCTGTGCTGGGTGAGGTAGGACGTTCTCTGCAGGTTGTGGGAACACATGAAGAAGAGTTTTGATTATCTCTTAAGGCAGGGGTGGGCAATTATTTTGGCCAAAGGGCCACATTGGGTTTTAGATTTTGATTAACGGGCCGGGAGTTAGCAGCCAACCGGTTAATGGGTGTTGATCCCAGTAAATTGGCAAGTCTCAAACTAGTAGCCCCACTTACTTTAGATGACATGTTAACATGCAGGGTTAGAAGGTGAGATTAGCATTTCAAGTATCCGACAAATTTGATAAATCAGGCCTACATTATAAGTCACCTCGTCTAAATGACAAATTATTCTATTTTGGGAAGGCTCCATGGGCCGGATTAAATAGCTCAATGGGCTGAATGTGGCCCCCAACCAACGTTGCGTCCTCACCTTTTGAGTGGCCTGTGTTTGTGATTGTGTTTTGAGTTAGCCTGCTGCTCCATCCCGCTCCCTGAGTCCTTCTTCACTGAGTCCTTCACATCCTCATCCTCCCGCTCGTCCTCCGAACTCCCTGAATCGTCTGAAGAGGACGAATTCCTCTGCTTTCAAGAGACAAACACTCAACGTCAGTCTTGTTGTTTTAAATTTAAATGTTAAGCGGTGGGTCAAACTTTTGCTGATCAGGGATCACTAGAAAATAACCTTTATTCTTTTATAAAAATTACAACTACAAGGCAGTTCTTCCTTGTACTGGAAGCCACAAGGCAACTGTATTGTATTTGGCGCTTTACAGATATAATTTAATTGAATTAGACAGAATGAATGGAACGAGACACAAACCTCTGTGCTTCCACTGTCCTCTGATTCGGTGTCAGAAACACCCGACGCTTCTCCCCTGAGTTCTCGCTGAGTGCCTGTGAGACTATCTGTTGGGATAGAGAGAGCTGCTTCACATCCTGACTCAGTCAGCGGCTGAATCTCAATGGGCCTCATTCACCAACCATTCTTACAAAGAAATTTGTTCTTAAATCCCACTCTCGCTGTTTTTAAGAAGATTTGTATTCACCAATATAGGGTTTTTCAATAAAAGGACCTTAAGAACAAATTTAAGAAAATTCTTGCAAAGATATTAGTGAATGAGGCCCAATGTTCCCACTAAGTCCTGAACCCTATAGGACTTAATTAGAATGAGTCTGCCTTGTGATTGGATAGTTCATGCCAGTCTGCCTTGTGATTGGATAGTTCATGCCAGTCAAGTCTTCGAGGGTTCAGGGCTTAGGGTAGACATTAGGATTCAGTCAGAGACTCAGTGTTTCAAGACTTCAAACACAAAGTGCAGTAGAAAATCCAACAAGGAAGTTGGATTTCCCTCCAACAAATACTAATCAAATCAGCAAATACTAGTTTTCCTGAAGGATCCTGAAGAGACAGACATCCTTCGGTTCACTTACCTTTACCTGTGGAGCTTTGTTGCTCTGAATCCGAATCCATTCTTTCAATCTTGACCTGCTTGATAAGTTGATATCCCAACATATTTCCGTTCTCAGCTTTTACCAAAGTCTTTGTTAAACCACGAGGCCGCTGATCTCTGTTAAATAACAGACACAGATAGTTTTCTTTTATTGAAGTGCCAACTCCCCTGTTAGGCAACAACTGCTCTACAAAGCACTAATGGTGTCAAACACCAAGTGTGACGGTGACCACGAGCATGACCTCCTAACATAGTTTCTAAAATTGCATAAACTCTTAACATTTAAGATACTAATTGAGGCTACTGGGTTCAGGGCGCTAGTAGCAGCATTCAGTTTTTAGATTCCAGGACAGGACATCTGAGGACTCTTGAAGATGAATCCAAGTATCTCTTTAAAAAAAAAACTCTCTGGCCCAAAACATGACATGCCTTTCAGCAGTGTCCAAAAGGGTGTGCTTAGTTGCTCTTCACTTAATTAGTACCCAAGTTTTCAGTTTGCTTAAAATCTCTGGTGAATACAAAAGATTGTTGTAACGCATTGGCATTTAGACAATATTTACTAAACGCTTTTAAACTTTAGGAGTGCCTCAAATGTTTCTATTTTTTGCATCCATGTTTGCTTACCTGACAATTCTGCCGTTGCACATCACCAGGTGCACGTTGTTGTCCAGACCCCTCTCGATCGTCACAGCAGAAGCCATGGAGACCTTGTTAAACTTTTCATGCACCCTTGTGCTAAATTCGGGATCCTAAAAGACATGGGATTTTAAGATTTATTAAGGAGGATCAAATCAAACAAATATCTCTGAGAGTTTGCCAGTACAACCATATGACTGCGATCATCTCTAAAACATCAGTTGCACTCAAGATTTTCTCTCATCTGGGCATGTTTTTTTGTCCAGGTCTTGAAATTGGATCCAAGTCATGTGAATCGCAAACACATTTAATTTTCAGATGATGCGTTTGAGCGTGTGCAATACGTTGCCCAGCTAATTTCATCCACAGAATCCTTTAAACGTGCCCGAAAATTCTGATCTCACGGCAACAGACATTATCCTCCTCAATCTTCCATTTCTGAGTACGACACATTGATTCCATTCAGTGTTTCAAACATGACCTTCATCCATCATAATCCCTTTGCTCTTGCCCTTTCCGAAACAAGTCCAACTCTAAATCACTTCCACTACGTTAGCAAATTAACTTCGCTTTGAATTGACACTTATGCAAGCGGAGGGCACTGTCATCAAAGGGTCCCTGGGGGTTGATAACAGGGCTACATTACGGATACCCTTTAAGGGAAACGGGAAATCTTGTCAGGAGTTGTTTTCATAAAAAATTACGAGTGCATTTCTGGGAAACGGGCAATGCGCAAACAAAGAGGAAATGTGTCGGGAAAGGGTCTAGGGGGTTCATCTCAGAAAGGGCATCTCTTCTAAAACCTACTGTCTGATGTTTTTCTCTCCTAAAACCTACTGGCACACCTACATAAAACACACTACTACTCCTGTCATCACTCTGTTGCTCTTGGGTGCTCTTGTTAGTGCGCCCCCATCCCCTGCCACTGGCTACTTTTCTAATGCATCTCTGTACTGCAAAAATTGGCAGCTGGCACAATTTCTCTGCATTTTATACACTAGTAATGATATGCATATGTGTGACAAATTGTCTGCCATCCCATGATGCTCTGCTGTGCTGTGCTCACCTCCTCCAGTGGGCCGACTTCCAACCTCTTGAGGACCTCACGCGTGTGCCGCTCCAAGACGTCCAGATTGTTGGGCAGCTTCGGGGCGTGGTGCTGCTGCTGCTCACGCAGCCTTCGTGCCACCCGCCTGGCATGGGATCCCCGCTCCATGGTGGAACGCGTCAGGAGGCACCCCCCATTTCCCTGAGTTTTCATTGGCTTGTGTCCGCCACTTCCACCTCCGTTGTGGTCCTCCTGTGGAACATGGGACAGATTCAATAAAACGATCGTGCTCACAATATGAGGGAAAACTGGTCACTAAAAAGTTATATGTGGTAACAAAGCTGTTTTTAGTACGTTCTGATCAAAGGCATAACACAAGGCTCCAGTCCTCAATGTCGATAATGCACAAAAAGCATGCATATCCATCTAAAGGGGCTGCAAGACAAAACTTAAGAATCAATAAGATAGAGAGAAAGCCACCAACATCAAGTTTTACTCCCAGACTTTATTCGGCCTTTGTCCTTAAAACTAGTGTTGCGGACTTTCTTTCTATCTGATCCAGTCCTCAATGGCCCTACACAGACACACGGCATGACTCCAGGTGTGTCTACTCCAGGTGTGTCTACGCTCAAATTCCTCCGTCAGTTGTTATCTCTAGTGTTAACCTACCTCCAGGTAGCGGATTTCCTTGGTGAGCTCCTTGACGAGATGGTGTGGTCTGATATGGTCAGGGACCTCACTGGTAGGCTCGGTCACCTGGAGAGGAAAATACACACACACACAGAACAGTAAGAAGCCTGTGCTGGGTTTGCACTTAGCTAAGTTATACTTCCTGTGGGGGAAAACACTGCATTCAGCTACACCTGGTCTGTGAAGTGATAAAGTCACCAGGTCTTAGTGGCCGTTCACACCAAGAATGTTAACATTAGCGACAAATATATATCACTCCAATTAACATGAATGAGAACGTTCACACCACAGCTAAAATGACAATGACATGCGCAACGATATCTTTGAGATCATGTTCAGAGCATTTTTTTTTTAAAGAACAATAAACAGCCAATCAGAAACTAGTTCACATGAGGACAGTCTTACATCATCATTGGTCAGTGTGAACAAAAATATTGTTATAGTTACAGATATCTTTATAGTTATTATGGTTCCAGGTGTGAACGGCCCTTTACTGTTGCTGCCAAGTGTCATCTTAAGAAGAGCCGTTTGCCATACCTCTCTTTTGAGCCATGTCCTCAGTGCACTGATTAAAGCTTTCACCCCTTCCACAAGGTAGGATGGAGGCGGGCAGTTTTCCTCTCGCGATTCTGAAATGAAATGGGTACAGCGTTGGTGCTCACATTGAATGGTTTAGCAGAGATTCATTGTCCTAATCATGAGGTCCCATGATGACTGATGACAATTAGATCATTATAACAGTCATGTAACCCAGTGTTTCTCAAACTTTTTCAGACGACTTTGGCCAAAAAATAATGTTTTTCAGGGAACATCTGCCCTCCCGCCCCCTCTCCAAGTCACATGCTGCTACCCTTTAACCAAACCAGCTGGCTTACATAGGCATTGCATAGGCAATTGAATTGCATAGGTAATAGGCATTTCTATGCACTTTGAATTCAGATAGCCTGAAGTTTTAAATAAATTACAGGCATGCTTCATAGTATTCAGTGACTAATTAATCTTTTGCCTTCAAATAGTGTCAGTAAAAAAACACAATAAATTCACATATTTTTTTGGAAATCCCCTCATGGACCACTTGCTTGTTCACACAACACCAGTGGTCTCTAGACCACACTTTGAGAACCACTGATTTAACCAATATCTAAAAGTGTGTGTGTGTGTGTGTGTGTTGTTTACCTCTCAATGTCTCCAGGAGATTCTTGGCCACATACCAACAGATTGCCTCAAAATAGGGGAACTTAAAGAGGTCAGGAGTCTTCAGACGTCGCTCCATTTCATAACACCTGACAGATGCAGAACACAACATCAGTGTTATTCACTAACCTTGGTCAAACAAGCAGGTTTATCTTATAGCAGGGGTCTCCTAACCAAGAAATCTTGACGTACTCTAGCGGCAGCAAATAGATTTGTTCAGCCAGTACGTCTAGTAGCAAGCCATAGGGAATTTGTGACCAATGGTGTCATTCAATCCATGCTCTATGCCATTTAGGGCGGGCTTCGCCGAAAACAACTGTCTTTTGAATTGTGGCGAATTCAACGGGCGTAACGTTTTGTAACATAACGTAACAGTTCCCCTTCATCCCTATGGGTGACGTAGTAAACGTTTTGTAACGTTACGTCGTCTTGAAAACGCCATACGTGTTTCCATCTTGTTCATTCCTTTGATTGGTCATAAGCTATCCCAGGGGTAGGGAACCTATGGCTCGGGAGCCAGATGTGGCTCTTTTGATGGTTGGGTCTGGCTCGCAGACAAATCTTTAATAAAAAGAATGATAACTTTAAAAATAAAACATTCTCATGTAGGCCTATTTCAATCCATTCATCTATCTATTTCAGTCTTGAATAGCACTTGAATAGCAATTGTGAGAAATGGAAAGCCATTCACAGATGAGGAGTATGCCAAAACACTCTTCTTCTGTACTTTTTGATTACTTTTCGAATAAAGATAAGATAAATTAATGATTAAAAGACAGGCTTGTATATTGTATGGCTCTCATGGAAATGAATTTTAAAATATGTGCCATTCATGGCTCTCTCAGAGAAAAAGGTTCCCGACCCCTGAGCTATCCTATTGGTGACGTAGTAAACGTTTTGTAACGTTACGTCGTCTTGAAAACGCCATACCTGTTTCCATCTTGTTCATTCCTTTGATTGGTCATAAGCTATCCTATTGCGTGAAGAAGTCATTTGAAAGATAACTGCCTTGTTCCGCCCATGATTAAGTTCAGTCTGTCTATTGATGCCAAGCTATACATTTTAATGTTATAGGATGGCTTGCCAGGCTAGGGGTCTCCAACAGGTAGCTCGAGATCTACCAGTAGCTTGCCACCTGTTTAAGTGTACTGGTAGCTCACAAGAGGGTCAAACAAAACAAAACAAAAAAAGTCACAAAAGTAGTGCACACTAGATTTGGCTTCGGCTATGGAAAATAAAGGTGCCGCAGACGAGCTTTCACATTAGTGTTTGATAATAATATAGTATCGTTAACACCAATGTAGAGGACTTGGTCTTGGCCACGTTGACTTTGTCAAAGTAGTTCTCAGAGAGGAAAAGTTTGACTTTGTCAAAGTAGCTCTCGAAGAGAACCCTGTCCAAACCAATCGTGTCCATGTGGATGTGTTTAGATGTGTGGAATTTCCAGTTCCTTCCATCTTACCTGAGCTGCATGCCTATATTTAAGTTGTGAAGAAAGTTTCCTCCAAACGCCATGCAATCCTGAGAGGTGAGAACGGCATGGATCCATCCTACAGAGGGCAGCAGAGAGAAGTACACAGTGATTAGCAGACAACAACCACAACCATGTCAGCCACTACAGACAAGAGTACACATCCATTCACCTCACAACAACCCATCTGATCAATATCTCCTGTCTGACGCACCGCAGATTAGAAGAGCTCCACGTTAGCGGAGGAGTTAGATAAAGGCGAAGCGTTAAGGCAAGAGTGAGGGAAACCAGATGCTCTAACAACACCAGTGCCAGAGGAGAAGGATCTATGCCTGAGTGGCTCTTCGCTCTTCACTTATAGAGCAGTATTCTCCCAGGTGCTTAAGTCCAAAAAAGTGCTTAGTGCAGGCAAAAATGCATGGAGCTTAGCACTTTTTTTTACTTAATCACCTGGGAGAATACTTCCCTAATACCCAAAACACAAACCTGTAGCCTCTCCTCCTCCTCCTCTCCTCCCAAACCTGTGATAAGGACGACTCCCGCAACACAACACCCCCAACCGGGAGTGTCTTATCTCGTGTTTACAACGCTCTCCTGATCCTTTTTTGTGGGGCTTTACGCGCCACTGGGTCAAAGCTGCACAGGATTGCATTCATTCCACAGAGGCACATCTGTAATACAGTCAATTGGGCCTGTGGTGTTGTTTACTTTTCTCTGGTGCCTGGCAGAGATTCTCTGTTTTGCATTCCCCTGGCAACCAGTAGGGTCGGTCGACTCGTCAGTCACCCCCAGCCTCACTCAAGTGCTGAGCCAGATTTTCCTGGCAAGCTCCCTGGGAAAATGTTGATATTATTTTTGACTTTGGATCTGTTTTGATGATATTTGCTCTATTTTTTTTTTTTTTATTTCTTATTTTTGTATCATAGTCTCTCCAAGAAACTGTTTTCTGTTTAATGGGGGGAGGAGGGGGTCAATCGAGGCCACCAGCCAACCAAACGTTGAAGCCAAGTTATCTAGGAACTGGTGCCCCAGCTGTGAGTTCTCTTCACTGGGTAGTGAGTTAGGAAGTGAGCGACATGGGGTGCATTACCTAAAAGCATAGTGGCTAACCAGGGGTCGGCTTCCCAGAAGCACAGTTGCTAACTAGGTGGGAATATAGGAAATATATAATAATTATAATAATAATAATGCATTTTATTTATAATGCCCTTTACATCACATAGATCGAGGGCTACAGGTTAAAAGTGGAATAGAAGGAGTAAAAAATAAAATAAAATAAGATCAAATAGAAAAAGAATATTTCCCTATGGGAAATATAGGGAATATATGGGAAATAGCAGTGCAACCAACAAAGTATCTTAACTGGTTATCAACTATGCTTTTGAGAGACAGATACACGTTAGCAACTTTGTTGCTTGTAATGTAACCACTCATTGCCAACCAACCAAGTAGCTAACTTAGTTCTTACTTAGTGCACTCTTGGAAGGAGATTCTCTCTCACCTGTGGGAATGAGGAGAGTGGTTCCTTGCCGCACCACGCACTTGTAGCACTTCTCCACCTTCTCTCCGAAAAATACTTCACTCTGATTGACTGAGGAGCTCCATGCCTCGTAAAGTGCGAGGTTCGCCTTGGTCGGCTCAATCAAGTAAAATATCTTCTCTCCCTGTGAAAGAAATGGCGGAATGGGAAAAATTAAGCAAAATGTAGTTGGATGACTTCAAACTTTTTCCGTTTCACTCTGCCTGCACTGTAGATGGTGTTTTTTGCCCACAACGGCATCTTCCAGGCAGCACAGCCTAAAAGGCACTACCTTAACCATATTCCTAACCCTAACCCCCTCAACCCTCATCCTAACCCTAAACTGAGGGACATAGTGCCTTAAAGGAAGGCACCGTTGAGGGCAAAACATACCAAAGACCGCACTGTACCTAGTTGTTGCTGGGAACAGATTCATATCTTTCAGTGCATGCTGGATCAAAACATGCTGTAGCATATGTGCATAAACAGACTTATTTTATATTACTGTCTCAACATAAACATTTCCAATGCTTGTATATTAACACAGCAGCTTGCAGGGAGCAGCGAGACATCCTAAATCTGCAGAAGCGTCTCTGTAAAGCTCAGACCTGCTCGTACCTCATCCTGCACTTGATAACACTTCTGCACCCTCACACTGTTAAGCCCTCTCTAGTGATAGGCTTCCTAAGACTTCCTTGATGTTGCTTGATTGTTAATCCTCTTTTTGTAAGTCGCTTTGGATAAAAGCGTCTGCTAAATGCATAAATGTAAACAAACACCGTTCCCACTCTTTTTGTACGTTGCTTTGGATAAAAATGTCTGATAAATGCACAAATGTAAATGTAAAGCGTACCCACTCTTTTTGCAAGTTTCTTTGGATAAAAGTGTTCTACTAAATGCATAAATGTAAATATAAACCGTACCCAAAGGACGTGGTACCACACAGAGGTGCCTCCAAAGTCTATGTGGAAGTCTGTGTAGCTGTCCTTCACCCCCATCAAGCAATACTTCTGCACAAAGGGCTTGGGGAAGAAGGAGTCATCCGGCCAGTAGTTCTCCACCCAGGACATCTTCTGGGCCACATCCGGCACCACCACCAAGTCAGACATCCTGACAGGAAAGGATGGACAAGCAATCAGTATATTCCATTGTAGCACTTTATAATTAGCCTGGCAAGCCACAGCATACATACATAAAACATAAAATGTATAGTCTGGCCACAATGGATAGAGCCTATGGGTGGAATCTTTCAAACTGCCTCTGCGTGCCATAGGATAGCGCTATGACCAGAGCCATAGAAAGCACTTTGTATGTCTCTAGCTACAACCAATCCAAGCAACGAACAGGCTACTTTTTAATAACCATCCTCTAAAAAAAGGTTGTTAAATAGCTAATTAACATCAGTAAGAAGTTAATTGGAGAGTAAGTGGTTTCAATCAGTGATATGACTAATTCCATCAACTGCTTACATTTCTCATTTAGCCATCTGTTAAAAGGATCCCCGGCTAGTTGGGCATGTTAGCGTTATAAGACTAGCATTGGCGTCAACTTTAATTGACGTTATTCAAAAACATTAAAAATACGACGGTTTTAAAGAAAATGTTTATTAGAAGCTGAAATTCATTTCTCTAGTAAAGTTCCATTGTTGTTACGCCTCAATGACATATGGGTAAAACGTGACGACAAATGGTTGCACTGCTTTCGGTCAAGCTGGGGCTACACATGGACAACGTAAATATTGATCCTCTATCGTATCCTCACCTCTCCGATCATCTTCCAACACCGTGTACTGTCTTCCGCGTTGTTCCCTTAAATCATGGTGGCGTTGGTTTAAACGGCAAACTTAACAGAAGAGGTATTTTACTTTGCAATAACGTCCTAAACTGGTCCTGTAAAGCCATAGAATTTTGCTGGACAACCATTTGATGTCACGATTTACCCGTAAGTCATTGAGGCGTAACCGTAATAGAACTTTACCAAAGAAATTATTTCCAGGTTCTAATAAACATTTTCTTTAAAATAGTCGTATTTTTAATGTTTTGGGGTAACGTAAATTAAAATTGACGTCGTTACTAATCTTATAACGTTAACATGCCAAAGTAGCCGGGGATCCTTTTAAGAAACTAATTAACTATTCTGAGAAATACTGTTTAATTACTGTACTCTTACCTAAATGTTATTTGTTAACAGTTAATTAACTACTCACTGGTGTTATTAAGCTATTTATAGTGGACGTTTATTATAAAGTGCTACCTATTCCATGGTCACATTGTCCATCCCTCTTGGGGACAAAGTCTGATATTATTCATTGTTCTACACAGGAAGACTTACTTTGTGTCTGAGAATTCCAAGCTGATCAGGTTCAACACTTTTGGTCGGTCTGGTTGGTAGTAATACTTGATGAACTCTCTGAGCTTCATTTTGCTGTCCGCTTGTCTGGCAACGTCAATGACATCAATGACTTTGTCACCCCCTGCAAAATCAATCAAAAGCAGCAATTTTGAGCTACAGTATCATAAGCAAGGTTAGCATTTCTAGCAAAATCCCATTGGACATTTGCGATGACCATTTAAAATACTAAAGCAGGCTAAGGTGCCTCTTAGCCTTGAACTCTAGACACACTCTAGCAGCAGTCAAATAGAATTCGCTCAGCGAGTACATCTAGCTATCGGCCATAGGTTCTACGCAAGAAATCGGTCGTGTCTGAGCTGTGTTTCCACTCAACACGCTCTAGGTTGTATTAAGTCATTGTGTTGTTTAGCAAAACATTCAATCTGGACAGGGATTCATTGCTTAGCGTTGTTTGAATCAGCTTGTTAGTAGCTCTGATTGTTCGTAGCCATCTTACCCGAGCGTCTGTCACTCGTGGCCAGACTATACATTTTATGAGATAGTCTGGCTTGTCAGACGAGGTGCCTCTGGTGCTATGTAGAAGATTCTGGATCAATAGATTCAGATTGTGTTAAGATTACTGAATCATGAGATCCCTGGGCCATCGATAATTTTGCATTTTGCAGTGCATTTCTCTCCTGACTCTTTGTCAGAAAGCATGTATCACTTGAAACACAGCTTTTCCAGAGACATCTTTGTAGGCCATTTCATTTCATGCCAGGTGTTGCTTTCATACTGCTTAATAGCAATTTTGTTTTCCATCTTATTGCAGAAGAATCAAGCTCAACCACAACAACAGCAATCATAATAGAGCTTTAAAAAAAGGCTTTAAGGTTCCTCCTCCAAATTGAGACTCCATTTCCCTAACTACTGAGCGTAAATGGGGATTGCTTAATTGCTGCGCCTGGAGGTAGCCGTTATTTCCACACCACTGTGCTACTTCCCTCAGGGAATTTCTCACTCGGTGGGGCGGGGGGTTACGTGACTGAGCTGCCCAGGTGGAAGCAGAGGCAGGAAAGGTGGAAAAGTGAAGCTGCAGGAGCGCCAGAGGTCGGAGAAATACGGCCTGTTCGACACACACACACACAGCTGCAGGACAGCAAATCAAACCCGCCACGGCGAAGGGCCGAGCGAGGGAGCAAGCGGACGAACAAGCCGGAAACAAGACAGCCAATAAGCAGAGAGAGGACAGCTGGCGTTTGTGTGATCACCCTGCCCCCCACTGCTGCTGCCAACCTCACACACACACACACACACACACACACACACACACACACACACACACACACACACCACACAACACACACACACACACAAGTCGAGCCCAGCTGGCCAGCGTCTGATGACAGGGAACAGCTGGAGATAGAGGCAGCGCTTAGGCAGCGCCACTGGAAACCGTTTTGGAGCACCACTGTCTCTGGACCTCTCCTCTCACCAATCAACCTCTTTTCCAGTGGGGAATGGGAGGAGGAGGAGGAGGGAGGAGAGAGAGAGAGAGAGAGAGAGACAGAGGCGTCACTAAATACCTCTATCCCAGTGAGACAACTTCTCTCCCTCCCTCCCCACGGACAGACTAGGGAACTGCCTTTGCCTTTAGGGAGAGGAAGCCACCAACTCTGTCCCAGTCCCAGTCTAGCTATCTAGGAACAAGACCGGAGGAGGGGGGGGCAGGGGTCGGATTACTTTTTTTTTTTCTCCCTCTGCTCTATCTTGGCAAGCACAGGTGTGACGGGATACTAAAACAACAATGGGGGGTGGAAGGGCCCCGGGAGTTCACAAGGACCAGAGGCCTCTGCTGACACTGAGAGAGAGAGAGAGAGAGAGAGAGAGAGAGAGAGAGAGAGAGAGAGAGAGAGAGAGAGAGAGAGAGAGAGAGAAGAGAGCAAGAGAGAGAGAGAGAGAGAGAGAGAAAAAGAGCAATAGAGAGATACAGACTGGGAGAGAAAGAGAGGGACAGAGAGAAAGAGAGAGAGAGAGGAAGACAGGAAAAAGAGAGAGAGAGAAACATAGAGAAAGAGAGGGACCGAGTAGAGAGGGTCAAGCCCTCCTCCACCCCATTGTCTCCAACACTGTAAGGATGTAATGCGATCAGGCCGAGGGGGGGCCTCCACCCCGTCACAACACCTGCTCCTTTTTAAAACAAGAGGCGCTTATTGCTCAATGGAGCAGAAGAGGTAGCGTGTAATTGGAGCTTAAGAGATAAAACACGGCCGCCATGGCAGTGAACCCGAGACGCTCACTCGCTTGCTTGCTCGCTGCTCGCCAAAAAAAGGCCCTGTAATGGGAGCCACAATGTACCAGATCCTCCGCAGTATGAAGAGGAAATACCTTGAACTTATAGACCTTGAAAAGCCAGACCATCGCTATCTTAGATTACGCTACAACTTTTGATTAATATTGGTTCAACAAAACCAAATTGTAAACCTTATCGTAAAAAAGCTTCCATCTAAACATTGTTTTTTATACTGCTTGCAATAACCTTTGTCTCAGTTGTCTCATTTTATGATTTGTAATCATGGAATTGAGATTATATTGCGTATTGTATTTGCTGCAGGTCATAGCCGCCAGTCACAAAATATGTACAGAACATTCAGCACTGAAAGTCAAATGGACTTTTAGAATTTATTTGTACATATTGGTTCATAATATCAATTATTAGGGGGACTGCAAATCTAGACGTAGCAAACAAAGACCAACATGCCGTGCACACACACACACAAACAAACAGACACAGACACACACAAACACAGACACGACACACACAAACACAGACACACACAAACAAACACAGACACACACAAGACAAACACATACAGACAGACAGACAGACACACACACACACACACACAGAGCCAGCTTGAGCACAATGAGTCTGGTTGCCTTACCCACGTACTCCTCTACGTTTTTGACGGAGAAGGAGGGAGGGGGTAGCTTGAGCCCCAGCCCCTCATGGTCCAGCAGCATGATGGGGTAGTTAAAGCCGTGCTTCTCCAAATACTTTGGGGTCACCTGGTGCCCCTGCATTCGCAGGACAATCTCCTCCGCACTGGAACACACACACACACACACACACACACACACACACACACACACACACACAAAAAGCCTTCAGTCATCACTTCATTAAAGCTAAAGACTAAATATAATTTCACTGCATCTTTTACACCAGTAATTATATGCATGTGACAAATAAAATCCCTTGATTATTTGATTCACAAGAGCTTTAATAAAGTCAAGTCTATTTTTGTTCTTGCATCCTTTACAATATTAACACACGACACTTGTACACACACAACATTATTTCAACCCATGCTTTTGCAGCTGTCCTCCATTACCCAGAAACTAATCAATTTCACTGCGGTAACTTTTGGCTCTTGCAGCAGATGTGAGATGTGACCTAGCCTTCTGATGGTCCTGGGGTTCGTTCCAGGCAAAGTTAGCAACTGTTGGTTGCTATTGTGGTTGCCCATTGGCAACTAACTAAGTTGCTAACTGGTTAGCTACCATGCTTTTGGGAAACAGACGGCTAGGGTCTGTTTCCTAACTGCATAGTTGCTCATAACAAATTAGCAACTTACTAAGTTGTCAAAGGGAAAATGCATGGCCACCAACACAGTTGGTAACTTATAAACACCTGGCATCCACTTCCCAAAGGCATAGTTGCTAACCTCTTACCAACTTAGTTATTTGGCTATGGGAAATTGCATTGCAGCCAACACAGTTAGCAACTATGGCCTCCACCCCACCCCCCCTCCACTCAAGTAAATAAACACAGGTTTTTGGGCCTCTTACCTGGGAAAGCTCCTCTCCTGCAGCTCCCGCACAAACACTGAGGTCCCCGCCTGCACCGGCTTTGTGCCGTCATCTGGCTCCGTGTAGTCATGGCGATGCCAGTTATTGCGCTTTTTCACTGCAATGGGTTAGGGGTTAAAGGAACATGTTAAGGGCATGATGTCTTTTATTACTTATTAAGTAATGTCTTTTATTACTTAACTTGAATTTAGTTTGGCCTTGAATCGTAAGCCTGTTTATGAGCAATCACCCTATGAAACTGACAATAACTTGTGCTTCAATTGCCTAGCGCGCACACACACACACACACACACACACACGCTTGCTTTGCTCTCTTGGTATTGCTCTCTTTCTTTCTCTGTCTCTCTTACACAGACAGAAACTAAATTTGCTTGCTTGCTCTAGCTCTTTCTCCATCACACACACACACACACACACACACACACACACACACACACACAGTAGTATTTCTCTTCCCTGCATCCCATAACCACAGCCTGAGTGCAGACTCAATTAAAGGATTACTCTACCATTCAATTAGCCTGTTACCATTTGCCCCCAGCACTTAGGAGGGGGGTCATGATCAGAGCCACACACACTGCGCTAGGAGGACAGAGAATGATCAGGTCCCCAGAGGGCTATTTATCTCTGCAGTGCCGTCTGTGGTCAGACAGGCCAAGAGCTAGAGTTAGGGCATCCGTAAACAGGTTCCGACAGCATTGCAGTGCATTTCTGAATTCGGCTATTTCGCAAACAAACTACAGTACAGTAGCCTGTGGAATGAACAATGGATGTCAATGGACGGCTCCGACCAAAATTGACTTCAATAGTAATTCACAATCAATGTCGGAAGAGTTTGGCGCTAGTGTGCGGGGTTGCATTGAAAACAATGGAATAGAATGTTGGAAGATGAGTGCAGAGCACTGCGCTTACAACATTCCATTTTATTTTACAACCCCCCTCTGCCACGGCCGAAAGGTGAATAAAAATACTCGAATTTGAAAGCGCACCACAATGCTGTCAGAGCCGGTGTGTGGC
The DNA here is from genome assembly GCA_027497455.2 of Sardinella longiceps. Classification (NCBI taxonomy): domain Eukaryota; kingdom Metazoa; phylum Chordata; class Actinopteri; order Clupeiformes; family Clupeidae; genus Sardinella; species Sardinella longiceps. The sequence continues at coordinate 17,550,160 of JAODXP020000026.1, read as the reverse complement.
CAAATTAAAGGAAAGCTCTGGAGTAAGTTTAAGCACAGCCCTGTTGCATGAGCCTTCTAACAGCAATGTATTTTGCATGGAATGAAAGAATTTCGAACAGCATAGACCTAACGCAAACACGAAACACGTTACGTTGAATCAACGACCCCTCAGATCTTACTTTCCGTTTCGGATAATGAGGATCCATTGATTCAGTGTAAAGTTCTTGTTCGCTTCTGCTCTCACGTTCGGTCTATGCTGTTCAAATTATTTTGTTCCACTCGCTACCTAGTGCGTTTGGCAGGCTCGTTCGGCAGGGCTATGCTTGAAATCACTCCGGAGCACCTCTTTAAGAGCTACTTACTCAAGGAGGGTCCGTGCTGGACATCACAGTTGGGACAGTGATAGACGTCAATATCGGCCGCATGGTGCTCCTCCACATGGACACAGCTGAAAGGGGGAAGAGAGAAGGACGCAGTCCGTCAGAGATCAATCCATTTAGGCCGTAACAGAAACACGTACAAAAACACAGGCAATTTTATCTTTTTCTGAATACGCAGTCCGTCAGGGATCAATCCATTTAGACTGCAACCGAAATACTTACAAAAAGACAGGCAATTTTATTTTTCCTGAATACAAGAATACAAGAACTCTTTACTCTTTGGTTGAATCTCAATGTAAGCCCTAAGCCCTGAACCCTAAAAGACTTAGCCTAACTAGAATGAATCTGCCTTGTGATTGGCCAGTTCAGGGCTTAGGGTGGACATTGGGATTCAGCCTTTCTCTCTTTAGGGACAGAAAGCTGAAAGAGGAAACCAAGGCAGTTTCTTGTTGTCATTGTTAAATACAAGAGCTCTGGAGGCGCCATGGTTCAGTGGGCATGAGCAACATACCATGGTCTAGGCTAAATCCGGGGACCCAAGTTTGAGACCGACCCGAGGTCATTTCCTGATCCTTGACCAACTCTCTCTCTCCCACTTATTTCCCATCATTCTCTCTACTGTCCTGAGAAAAATTAAAGCCAAAAGCCCTAAAAATATCTTGAACAAAATGGATACTCTTTCTTTTAAGCATCGTCTTGATTCCTTTTTCCTAGTTCATTTCCTCTCTCGTCTTTCTGGTATCAGTCTTCACATGTGCGTCTTGTTACGATTTTGTCGTAATATCACCAGGATTTTGAAGTGCCTTGAGCTAAAGGCCTCAGAGTTCTATGAATATACACAAAGTTTCAGTAAGCCTATCGTCATACTATCAGGCATATCTTCAAATTGTAGTCTAATGGAAGACATCCTGCATTTCTCTATCTCTCTATCCCACTGTCTGCTACCATGATGTGCTTGGAGGGGAAAAACAGACTATTCTATTTATGGATTCAAAAAGGAAAAAAAAAAGAAATATGTAGCCTGGCCTATTTTATGGGTTTATTGTATTATGTGGATTTTCATAGTTTTATGGATTAGTCACTTCATCAGAGGATAGACATTTCCACACTGCCCCAACACACTCCAAAATTCTAAAAGCTGGGAATACTTTGTTGAAGTCTTAAGAATGTTCACAAAGTTCTGCTCCATCTCCATGTTCCCTCTTTATGCAGACCAGAATCAAGCTCTGAGGCAATGCGTTGACATGAAAGATAATTGAAAAGTATATTCTGACGTAATGCACAAATGCAGACCAGAATTATCCACATTTGCTTCAATTTTCCAAACATATTCTGCTGTTCTATCTTGATCAGTAGACTAGACTAGACTATCCAATGATCTTTGGTCAAATTGACACAGTGTCATCCAACAATCACAGACTGACATTCCACAACATGCAGCTGCAACGCTGCACTTCACTGCACTGCACTACACACCACTGCTCTGTAGCCATACTTGTCTTTTAAACTCTCCAGGACTCCAACTGAGTGAGAGAGAGACCCTGGTGAACCCTTCCCTGGTTAACATTGTGAGTAGCCTGGATGGTGTTTAAATGTGCAGCCGAAGTAAGATCCTTGAGTCAAATCAATCATGCAGTGAGACATCCAGTCACATTCCGAGAGGATGACCCCTTGGGGCAAGGGTTCTCAAAGTTTGGATACCTGGGCGCCAATTAAGGGACCCAACATTGAACTGAGGGTGGGTGGGGTGGGTTAAACAAAACAAAACAAAAAAAACTGGGAAAAAAAAGGGTCCCATTCTTACTGACCACATTGCATCTCTACAGTTTACATTAATATTACAATATGCCTAAAGATACTGCTAAACACCACTTAACGGAGATTCATTCTTTCAAAGCAATGTACAGTTTTAACAGTTTAACAGACGTCATCAGATGACGCCAGAAATGTTTCCGTGGGCCACCATTGGCCAAGAACCTATGCCTTAGGGGAAATGGCCAAGACTATGTTGTTAAGAAAAAGCTGAAACTCTTGCCCATATCGTTGTGCAAAATTATATCATGTCAAGAGACCCATCACAACGCCCTCAGCAAGGTTTAAAGCGGAGGTCTTTTGACGCCACTTCTGTGCAGACATACAGCTGCTTTATTATAGCAAGGGGTTCTTTTTCTGTCCCAAAGCATCACTGGAAACCACAGCCACTCGGGGGGAAAAAAGACCCAAAAAACCACAAGGCAATTTCAACAGAAGCATTCTTTAAGTGACTGCTAAACCCTTGTTGCTAACATAATAAAAGGAATTAGTATGTTGCTTTTGTATTTCAATCCCCATATTTGCACTGCAAATCACCTCTGTTGACTTTTTTGACAGTCTGGTATGCATAAAATGTTCCCATAGACAGGGCCGTTTCAAGGTACTTAGGGGGCCCCAAGCAAACAGGACATGAGGGCCCTTCACCTCCCATAAAAACCTACATGAACCACATTATTACAATCCTCAAGCATCATAGGCTACATCTTTCATTAATTAGCCTAGGCTATTTGTGTTAAAGTATTACATTTAGAGTCGTCTAACTGTAGACAAAGTCAAATTCTATTGAAAAACACCACCAACTTGACTACTAAAATAATTATAGTTGATCTTGGGGGCCCCTTTCAGCTTGGGGCTCTAGGCAATTGCTTGGTTTGCCCGTCCTGTTGCGACAGCCCATAGAAAGAGTCGAACAGTTCAGCCTATGCAACATGCTGGGGGGGGGGGTGCTAGACTGTTATGGGTAGGCATGATCTGGCTTGCTGAGCAAAGCTATGTAGCCTAGCCTACAATTTCACAAGATTGCGTGCATCAAAACAATATCTCAGTATCATTCCTCTTACACCACAAACCTGTTGTAAAACCTGTACCTGAACGTACTACAACAGATAAGGCAGATAGGCTACAGTAGGCGTGCCGTGACCTAGCCGACTCATAGGCCAACTTGGGCTGCTGTTGTTGTAGCCGTCCTCATGCAAACTTGCAAACGACACTTGCAAACTATTGTGGGCGAGTGGGTGGGGGTGTCTGAAATGCATGATTTGCTTAACATTTTGGTGAACACACACAAACATAAATACAAACACACGCACACACCCTCTCACTTGCAGAGTCAAAACACCCTCAGTGATTAGTCATATGCATCTGGCCTTAGACTGGCCAATCTCAGAACTCCACTTGTCTGAGTAACTTCAGGTCATTCTTCAGGCCAAGTTGTTGGCTGTAATTGAAATACTTTAAAGTTACAAACCCACACCAAATACACGTAATAGAACAGACCAACATGACAAGTATCAACAACCTCAGTGTTCAGTGTGGCCATTTGTGGTGAAAAGTGTTCTGTAAATGTCAAGTCAAATATAACAGACCCACACATAATAAAACAGGCCAACATGATAAGTATCAACAACCTCAGTGTTCAGTGTGGCCATTTGTGGTGAAAAGTGTTCTGTAAATGTCAAGTCAAATATAACAGACCCACACATAACAAAACAGGCCTACATCACAAGTATCAACAAACTCCATGTTCATTGTGGCCTTTTGTGGTGACAAGTGTTCTGTGACTGGAATGTTGACACACTGAGAGTGGAGCAGTAAGCCATGTTATGCCTACAGTGACACAACAGAGAGAAACTAACACATTAGAAGCAGGTGACACAACAGAGAGAAACTAACACATTAGAAGCAGGTGACACAACAGAGAGAAACTAACACATTAGAAGCAGGTGGGTGATACTAGTAGAACTGGAGCAAGATTACATTAACTTGTTCTCAGGCAAACACACATTTAGGACAGGAGAAGCCTATACTACCTACAGTACACATTTAGCCAATGAGCCAAGCCTCTTAAGGAATAGCCTAGGCCTAAGTCTGATAGGCCTTGCTTTAAAATTGATTAACCAGCCTAAATGAAGCATTTCACTAACAATTGTACTATATAATTGTATGCAAAAATTTGACAAATAAAATGTTATTTGAAAATAAAACTGCATTGTTGGGGACATCAGCCTACATGGTACTAACCAACAAAGGTTACAGAACAACAAAACAACAAACAACAAAAACAACAACAAAGTCTTTTTTGGGAGAGTGCATGATTTCTGTGGTCACTCCCTCACTTAAAACAGAAATAATCAAACATCCACCTGTGCATTCCAGCACACATTATTCACAGACAAGTGCTCCGGCTTAAAAAAGCCTCCACATCAAAGCCAAGCTTCTCACCCCATCCTCTGAAGAAGCAGAGGAGGCCATGTTGAAACTGTTGACACAGTGGTTTTTAAGGACATAAGGGGGGACAACAGTGAAGGGGGAGGAAATGGTGTGTGTGTGTGTGTGTGTGTGTGTGTGTGTGTGTGTGTGTGTGTGTGAGTGTGTGTGTGTGAGTGTGTGTGAGTGAGTGTGGGGGGGGGCAGGTCAGAATTAGCAAGCCGACCCTAGTCCTCTACCCCAGCTGTTACGGAGGAGGGAGGAGCAGTGCATTCCACTAGCTGTTAACCTCTTTGATCTGCCACTTATGGCAGGAAACTGTAAACGGAAAACAAAAGCAACTTCATTAGCACCCCTAGGAGCTGTTTGTTGGTTAGTTGCCTCTGGTGGTGACAGTAGTGGTGGTGGCCTAAGCTAGGACACATGATCTCCATCTACTGTAGGCTACTTGCTAGACTGTCCTAACCAGCCTTTATCTGCCTTGACAGCACTGCACACACCCTGCTGCTGAGGGGCAGACCATGGAGGGCGACACTGTTTACACAGTATACTGTTGAGAGTATTTATTTAACTATGGGTATTTATTAATTAGACTATTTATGGGTATGGGTATTTATTAAGGAGCTTTCACATGACCTGCGGTGAAAAGCTCAGCTCGCCCTTGACGTGGCGCTTATTCCAAAATGTTGATTCTGCATTTGACTAATATACCGGCAGCTAGGAGAGCTGTGACAGATGAAATAGCCTGCTAGTTTGTTTATGCTAAAAACACTACAGCAGCGCTGAAAGGTCAGTGTCAAAATGGTCGAAGATCAACAAATTTGAACTTTGAGCGTCGCTTTAAAAATGCCAGCGCTGGCCACAACGCGATGCCGAGACTGAAGTAGCAGCTTTTAACGCCTCTTCATAGAAAAATAGTTGCCCAACACGCGTCACAGGCGTTTTGAAGCTGTTCGTGTGAAGGTCCCTTTAGGCTATGTATGATCTATTGCTTGGTGGAGGTGTATTAGTTTTGCTGCCTGTCTAGGCTATCTACAGACAATAAAGGCTCATCTCTCCTTATCTTACAAAGCACTCCATGTGTGAGAAGAACAAGGGATGACGCCGAAATCCAAACACATGGAGAACATGGTTGTCAAATACATTCATCGCTTTGTGCATAAACAAAATTGACTACATAAATTGCTTCTGCAGCTATTGATACTATTAATACTACTTTGACCCTCATCATACGCAATATTTCATGAGGGATGCATTTCATACACCGTTCTTAACTTCTCCACACTAAGAATAAGTATTAGGCATAGCCAAAGAAAGCAGTAGCCTAACATTACATTTAAATACATTTAGGCCTAGCCCATTATTTACCCAAACTATATTATTTAACATGGATAGCCTAGGCTTATATTTTCTTTCAATCCTCCTACTTCCTAAGAAAGAAAAAAATAATGATCCACTTCTGATGCCAGGATCCTTGAGAAGCTTAATCTGGTGACAGAGGATGTGTGTGGGTGGGTGACATGACGGGCGGGCCAGCCAGCCAGCGGAGTAGAAGACTGCATAATATCCCCCCAGTCCCCAGCCCAGTCCCCAGCCAGTAGTCCCACACAATAGCCCCCCTCACAGTGTCAGTGGCCCTGCCTGCCTCTCTCACTCCCTCTCTCTCTCTCTCACTTCCTGCCCCGACGCCGGAAACAATAGCACAAATATTCTCTCGGCTCTCTCTGCTGTTGTTACTGCTGCTGCTGCTGCTGCTGCTGCTGCTGCTGCTGCTGCTGGTGTTGCCACAAGAGCAGCTAGCCACTCAGGAAGACACTCACCGCCACAGAGAGAGAAACATTTGAAGTAGGCTACATGTTGAAGAGAGGTTGAAAGTGTGCACAAGAGACAGTGAGAAGGCTTTGGGGTGTTGCTGTGCAATGCTTTGGCAACACTGCAAAACATTGCAGCCATGCTAATAAAAGCTTCTTGACTCTGACAGTGGGAGAGAGAGAGAGAGAGAGAGAGAGAGAGAGAGAGAGAGAGAGAGAGAAAACAAGCAAGCAAGCAAGCAAGCAAGAAAGAAAGAAAGAAAGAAAGAAGAGAGAGAGAGAGAGAGAGAGAGAGAGAGAGAGAGAGAGAGAGAGAGAGAGAAAGAAAGACAAGGAAAAACTTCAGTCACAAGGGCAATTATGTCATGCGGGGCCTGCAGGGCGACGTGCGCGTGTGAGTGTGCTGAGGTAAGGGAGGCAGGTTATGGCTACTCCTACTCCTACGCTCACTCTCACTCCAGTCCTGGTCTAGCCTGGCCTCGCCTGTCCTGGCCCGGCCCTCCCCTCCCAGCCCTCGGGCCCTGCTGGTGTTGTGTAACCGGCCCGGGAAACAGGGCACTGTGCCACAGGAACAGCTCTGAGTCAGCGAATATGTCACGTCACCTGTGTGTGTGTGTGTGTGTGTGTGTGTGTGTGTGTGTGTGTGTGTGTGTGTGTGTGTACTGATTAACTGCCCAACAGGCCCACAAAGTTGAGAAGAGAGGGAAGGGTAGGGAAGAGAGAGAGAGAGAGGGAGATAGACAGACAGAGGTGGAAAACAGAGAGCGAAATAGACAGAGAGGGAGAGACAGACAGACAGCACTGGCTCTCTTAAGAGTCAGTCGGAGTCATGCAGTCGTCCCCTGTGCGTCGTCACACTGAACCGACAGAGCGGCGAGCCGTCCGTTTTTTTAACGATGACCAGGACAAAGCTTGTCATGTTCAGCTTTGAGATTAGACTGACCCATTCGCTTCTAATTATCTTCGAATTAGCCCAGTTTGGACTCAACCCGCACCAACACCCAAGGAAATGATGATGTGTGTTGTTGAAAGCGCAACACAGTTTCAAACGCAATCCTTAATACCTCTCCACTGCTTTTTCACTGTTGTTTAGCATCCACAAGAACAAGACAACTTCATTACCATAACTGTCGCCAAACCACAGTGATAAAGTCTCAGTGTTGCTGAGAATCCCAACCACTACGCTGGCTGGACACAATCAGAATTCGCTCATGTTGCTCAAATGTCTCATGACGCGTCCATTGACCTGGCTCATCATCAGCCAAGAAATGCTGTAGGACTCTTTGGTTGACTTTGGTTTGTCTGTCGCATCCATTTTCACTTTTCACTTCATTTCATTTTTTTAAAAAACGGACGAAGTCATGGAAAGACATGGGCTAGAGAGAGTAAGCAATGGCTCCATTTTGTCCATTACCAGAACTGATAGCCTGATTAAGTAACTGATTAAGTGTTAGGCACTTAATCAGCCTAGAAAATGCTGACGATTTTATTCCCACCATCATTTTAAGACGCCAAAGTGGATTTTAACCTATTCTGTGCTAATCTGAAACAAACATCTCAATACGACCTCCACAAGGAAAGGGTCCATGCATGCATGCTTTGCAACGAGGCCCCAAAAGAGTTCCTGGCTCCTGAGGAAAGTGGCGTGACATCTCGGCCCCCTTTGCTCCCCTTTGCTCCTTCTGAGCCGCGGGGGTGTCACATTAGTCAGCGGTGCTGCGACGACGGCCTCATTGTTTCTAAAGATGCTCGCAGGAACACAATAGCAATGGGCGGGACGAGCCATTTGTGTGGGGAACCAAATAACACCCCCTCCCAAACACACACACACACACAGACACACACAGGGGGGATCCGAAACGCCTTCATTACGGAGCTGGCACTTTTCAAATAAATTAAGGGGTGGTGACTAGAGAGGGGAGTTAGGGCGGGGTGGGGTGGGGGGGCAGAAGACACACCATCATAGACCCCAGGCTGTGTTGAGTGCAGCGAGGCTTGGCCCGTCAGTTCAGGCTGTGAGCACCTGGGCAGTCTGAAAGAGTCGAGTTTGTCTTGTTGTTTGGGTGTGTAGGGGGTGTGTGTGCGTGTGTCTAACTTAAACTCCTGTCACCACTTTACCAAAGTGCCGCCTAAACAGGGAGTGCAGACAGAGTTCAAAAACTAGCTCTGGGAGACGAGTCCAACCGGACAGACATTTGAGCTCGCGGGGAAGGAAGTAAGCCAGACTTGTCCTCTCACGCCGCCAGCAAGATTGTATAGGCCACACTGCACACAGGAAGTCCAGCCTGAAGCACCAGAGGCTATTTATCCACAGTCAAACACTGGTGGCACCATAACAGATGTAGGCTAGAAGATGTCTGAGGAAGGGCCACTTGCCCGAAATGTCAAGGTTTTGTAAATAAATGTTTTGAGAAGCTAGCTCTGGTTGAAGCGAATTTTTCCTTATACATTGGGGATTCCTCCATTAGTGTTGCTCCCAGTTTAAGATTTTGGGATGTGCTTACCTTCACCACACTGTGCCATAACAGATGTAGGACTGACACCAAGCGATCTCAGTAGAGGTGCAATTTTAGTTCTACTTCCATATTCCATTCCATTCCCTTGTCCAAAACAGCTAGATAGTTCTATACTGAATCTGATGTGATGGATTTTTAGGAGATTTAAAACAAACACCGATTCTGATAAATAGCCTAGCCTATGTTCTTATGTGATGAATTATGATCAAATGTTAAATTTAAGACCAACTTGGATCAATATGTTCCCCTTTGCATATCCAGATGCACTGGTCGTGAAGTCAGGTCCAGAACAGGTCAAGTATCAAATCAATGACTTTAGTGTTCACTCTTCAGCCATAATTACACAATAAATCATATGATTTATACCCACTACATGTATACAGATTATTTTAGTCTCAATTTCAAAGAACGTTCACAATTAAAAACACCAAATATATCCACAATACAGTATATTATACTTATGAAAATATACCCAATATACCTTTGTTTACAAAATTTAGCAAGAGCACAGTGGCAGAAAATCAGAAGAGTAACTCGAATGCGTAACCTGATTCAAGCGAAGCTATTAGGCTGAAGAGGAAGACACATTCATCTGTCTTGTGTGTTTTCCTGCCTGTGGGATGGTGACGGATGGGCCATTGAACTTGGCTCAGCGGCTACGCCATCAATCTTTCCCCCTGTCTAATGAGTCTCAACTCGTTCATACACACACACACACACACACACACACACACACACACACACACACACACACACACAACCAAAGCTCAAGCCCCGCAGTGCTAGACACAGTGCAGAGATTCTACAGCAGCTATAGTATCAGTAGTGCCCAGAGAGGAGAGGAGAGGAGAGAAAATTAGCCAATGCCATAATATGACTCAAGAAATTAGCTAAAGTAGGCTATTAGGGTCATTCAGTTGACCCAGTATTACAATTGCTTTCGAGAGCAATTTTAGCCCAGAGGTCTCATAGCCTAGATTACAACATCACATCAGAAGAAAAAAAAATCCATCTCAGAAAGGAGCAAAAGCAAAGGGTTTCTTTTAAAACAAAAAAATAATAATTATTAAAAAAATATATATGATGGTCCGCATTTGAAGATCCCAATTACGCCATTGCCAAGTAGCCTACTAAGCGCCGTTTATCTGCCAAGATTTCGATCCTTGCTATGTGTATGCATGGCATGAGTCTAATGCTATAGGCCTAGTGTTAGATGTTGGCAGGGAGAACAGACTGTGTGATAACCATTATGAAGAGGCCCATAATCCTATTGAAGCCTCCCCCGTACAGGCTCATAGTTTCCTGCTGATTAGCACACGTCCCCATGGTTGGGTAGTGTACGGTAGTGTTGGGTAGGGTTGGGTAGGCGGCATAATCCCATTTAGTGGCACCAGTCTTGCACACAAAACGAGGGGCCTCAAAAAAAAAAAAAAAAAAAAAAACACGAGAGGGATGAGCGCAGTGGCAAGGCAGCAAAACAACATCCAATCATGCCTGGCTTACTCTCGTCCAATCCCACAGTCACTAGGCAAGATATGGTGAGAGAGAGAGAGAGAGAGAGAGAGAGAGAGAGAGAGAGAGAGAGAGAGAGAGAGAGAGAGAGAGAAAACAAAACATAGCTCTCTCTCTCTCCCGAGTTGTTCACAGGCCATCAAGAGTCTGAGGTCTAGGCTACATAGTATGATTTTAAACCATTTTTTGTTTATGTTTATGGGTTCTTTGCAGACACTTTCATCCAAAACCACATATAATACAGATAAAACGTTAACAAATAATGGGCTAGGCCTAAATATTTAAAAACCTACAAGTCCTTAGGAGCCTCAACATGTAAGCAAGAATAGATAAGCTTTAGCATACGCATTAGCCTATCTATTAACAAAGCACATGGTCTACTTTAAACACAAAAATCAAGAGAATCTCTTCTTTCTTCTAGGCCTAGGGCCTCTGTGTGTTTGCAGGCCCTCAATTATCAAAGGTGTCCCCAACGACCTGGCGTCAGAGCTTGGGAAATAGTGGCAAGAAGCCCATTTGGTTCAAAGCCCAGCCGGTCATGTGCAACTGCTTATTAGTCATAAATGGGAAAGGCTTTGCAATTGTTCCCTCTTCATGACATGCCCAGATTCTGACAGCAATGTGTGGTTATGAAAGACCTTACGACACAATCACAAGAGGAAATCTCTATATTCAGGCTTGGGCGTGATGCTGACATGGGATCTGTAACCTACTGTCAACCAGAGGAGAAACACAGAAACACAGATTTTCACATACACACACATCTGTACACAAATAGGGGAATTGCTCAGTGTCTTCTAACAGAATAGGATATACACCATAGCTGCATGAGAGTTAAACTGAAAAATAAACATATTCAAATATTACCATCAATGTCAACAGCGCATGAATGAATGGTCAACAGCACTACATCCATTGCGGTACACTGCCGTCTGGATGTTAGGAAACGTCCCTTTAAATTGCAATCCCTCTCCCGTCCACTAGTGGGTATGTAATGTGTCTACTTTTGTTCAGGGCAGGCATTTAAATCCCCCGACCTAAACCAAGCAACCCACAATATGTTTGTACTCAACCCTTCATATGGTTAGTTATATACCTAGTTGATTTGTGAGCAAGCCGCGAAAACAACACCAGACATTCTGTGAATAACCTCGCTGTCCCCTAATCTCTATTTTGACAAACTAATCCGAATTAAAATAGCAAGCTAAGTTAGCTAACTTGCTAACGTTGTATGGAACGATTTCGGTGAACCTAGGCTGCCTGAACCCCACAACATTTTAGTGTCCAGAGAGTCAATATGACACATCCAACTGTCGTGGTAGTTTGTGCTGAAACCATAATTAGATAAGCAATCGATCACATTAACACCAGGGTCGTTTTCAGTGGCCTGGGACAGGAAACCCGCATATGTGTACGAGTTTCTCATGGGGTTTACGAGCGAGAGAGCTAATTTAGCTAGCTTGCTGTCAACCTTTACAGCTCCGTGGCTAACGTTAAGTTTACACGTAAATGTATAGAAGAAAATGTTCCAGTCTTCACGTCAAATGACGGTATCGGTCATGGTAAAACAGTACACAAATATACAGCCCATAAAAACAAAAACCTCAGTCTCCTATCTGACAGCTGAATCCATTCACAAACTGATATGAACAAAAACTTGACACAGTCCAGCAACTATCGACTTGCCAGTCGGTATCGTTGGCTTACGTTAACTTAAGCGTTACGTGCGCTGATTAAATCCCATGAATAGAAGACCCGTGAAACCAGATGGCAATGACATTACAACTGATACAACATATCCCATCAAATTGGAAACCAATATGATGTTTGAAATCCATGTCTAACTGTGGTACCATAATAGTTCCAAGAGGGGTAACTGTGACAATAAAGACGCGTGAAGAGACCCCCAGGATCTCAGTTCGACCGCATGACATGCCCAGATTTCTCCGACACTGCGGACCTCCAACGAAATGTACACAAACCAATCTCTTCCTTTAGCAAGAGGAAACAATAATACACATACCTGCCGTGAAACCAGTCCTTACAGATGTCACATTCGATCATAAACCGGCTCACATCATAGGGCTGCCGGCAGACACAGTATAGCGGAGCAGCCGCCATCTTCCTACTGTCCCCAAACAACACAGGAATCAAGTGGGGCGGGGATTGTGTAACATACACGGAAATAGCCGAAGGAAACCCCGATTACACGCGGAAAAAAAGCTGACCATGCTTGGGCATGCCGGAGATTTGACGTCAATATAAAAAGCATTTATTCCGTCAGAGGAGATAGAGACAAACAAGGCCACATTATGTTTTTTTTTTTTTTGGTACTTTCTTCAGGCCTATCCAGGCGGGATCTTTAGTTAGGCTACAATGTGGGCTTGGGTTATGTCATGCAGTTCAAAGATGGGAGCCAATTTTTCAAGGATGTTAAAAATGTCAAGGGTCATATGAGCTTATAGTTCAGTGATAATCATCATGACCAATATGATGACCAAATATGATGTATGACATTGCCTCAAATCAGTTAGTGCGCCGGTCCACTTTTTCCTTTACTTTCTTTTTTTTATAGAGTTTGATTGAAGAGTGGGAGTGGTGATACCAGAGAGGATTCAAGCATGATCTTTGGTGATATTGTGGGCCCCTGGAAAAGCATAATAGTTGGAATTTGTCACTTAGCCTGTTGGCCGGCCTGAAGTTGTCTAAACCATGAAGACATTTAGTATACATCTAGCCTTTTCAACAGGTATTAGTGAAAATAAATCCAAAATGCAGATAATGCAGACGTCTCAGGGTCATTTCAAGGTAGGCTTCTTCCAGGCAGATAG
>JAODXP020000026.1:17487800-17535300 GCA_027497455.2 Sardinella longiceps | reverse complement strand
AATCTGTGCAATGAACAATGTGTCATATTGTACAGTATAGTGTATCCCCAACTACTAGTGCTCTCATGACCATCTCTGGCAATCTAATTACACACTCAGGCTATGACCTACCTCGGGCCAAGCAGCTCAATTACTCTTAGTGAGATGACCCCCCCCCCACACACACACACACACACACCCACACACACACACACCCCTGCTGATATCCACCCTTATACTACCTATGACATCAACAGGAATCAATACTACTCTAGCAGGGCCAAGGAGAGGGGAGTAGCCAGTAGCCGGCACCCCAGGGACAGACCTCCCTTTTGGGCCTCCCTGCCCAGAAGTGCCCCTGGGGGTCTCCGGCTCCCAGCACTGTGGGGCTCCAGGACCACTGCTGGGTCCAAGCTGGTGATTAACCCCTGGGGCTGAGTGCGATGAGCCCCATGGAGCCCTGGCCATGCAGGCCGGTACTGTACGTGGATGAGCTGGGCCTAATTAAGCTAAAGGCTGACCACACTTAGAGCCCTGGCCCTGGTCAGGACTGTGGTGTACGTGGATGAGCTGAGCCTAATTAAGCTAAAGGCTGACCACACTTAGAGCCCTGGCCCTGGTCAGGACTGTGGTGTACGTGGATGAGCTGAGCCTAATTAAGCTAAAGGCTGACCACACTTAGGTAATTCCTAATTAGCTCCTCATTGATTCGTCAGCAGTAAGCCATGCGCAACCTCTCAACCCCACCCAGCACACACACACACACACACTCACACACACATGCATGCAGACTAACTCATTATCCTACACACACACAAATAACACCTTCTCTCTAACTCTTCTCTCTCCTCTCTCTCTCTCTCTCTCTCTCTCTCTCTCTCTCTCTCTTGCACACACAGTCACGTACAAACATGCACACACATTCTCTCTTTCATACACACACACACACACACACACACACTTTTCTCTCTTATCCATCCCTCTTTCTCTCACTGTGTGAGTCACACACACACACACACACACAAACACACACACACACACCCAACCACGTCCTCTTTCTCCGCACTGTGTTGCCAGCCGGCCAAGTGTGTCTGAAGCCAGCAGCCACTGTTGTGCTGCGTCTGCAGATTTGGAAATCCTCTCACTTTGGGTCCTGCAGCAGGGCAACGTGGTCGACGTGGTTCTGTGTGTGTGTGTGTGTGTGTGTGTGTGTGTGTGTGTGTGGTGTGTGTGTGTGTGTGTGTGTGTGTAGTGTGTGTGTGTGTATGTCGTCCTGCAGCAAGGCAACATATCATTAGTGTATTACCATGTCAAGCTCTAATACGCACCACACTGACTTATGTGTCTCCATTACACATAAATTACTACATGCCAGGAGTGTATCGACAGTCTTAACATTGAAAACTTGGGTTATTTTGTATAAAGACTGTATAAAGAAAAATACACTGTGCCCAGTCGTAAGGTGCCAGAAGGTCTCATAAATAACTAGAAAAGAACACATTGCACACTTACAGTGTATCCATTTGAAAAAAAAAAATTTGTATTGATCCGAGCTTTTGGTCATACAACCTTCATCAGGGCAGTTCATATAAAAAACGCACTGTGAAATGGATACAACAGAAAAAAGCATGTGTGAGATCATGATTGTTTGCAATTGGGATAATTATGGTCCAACAATTACAATTAATAGTCCAGATGTTCAGATAAACAGATATCCTGCCTGAAGATGAGCAGAAAAGCTTTTTGTTCTTAGGATGTAAACCACCTAATCTATGCGAGACAATTACAGTCACTGTCTGTAAATGAGATCTCATGTTGACTACTTTAAAGGAGAACTCCAGTGTAAATCAATCTAGCCCTGTTGTTCAAACTCACCAAGTGCTGTAGGTAGGAAAAAGCATAAGAATGACAACAAAGACAAAGCAGTGAACCGGCAACTAACACTAAGTGAATGGGGCATAACAACTCACTTTCAGTTTCAGTTCAATATGCCCCATTCAGTCAGTATTAGTAACCGGTTTGTTTTTCTGTATATGTAGCATCAAATTCTCTTGTTCTTTTTCTTAAAGCAATATACCGGAGTAAGTTTAAGCATAGCCCTGCTGCACGAGCCTTCTAACAGCAATATATTTCGCATTAAATGAAAGATTCTCGAACAGCACAGACCTAACGTGAATGCGAAACACTTTACATTGAGTCAATGTAGCCTCAGATCTTACTTTCGGTTTCCAACAGTCAGGTCCCATTGATTCAGTGTAAAGTGCCTGTTTGCTTCTGCGTTCGCGTTCGGTCTGTGCTGTACCAAATTATTTTGTTCCACTTGCTAACTAGTGCATTTAGCAAGCTCTTTCAACAGGGCTATGCTTGAATTCACTCCGGTACTCTCCTTTAAAGCCAGCATTCAGGTACCTAGAACAGCAGGGTTATGTTATTGACTGACTCACACCGGATCTCTCCTTTAAGATACCGTCTCTGTAAGGATATTGTTCCTTTTCAGCAGCCTCTCAAATATCATTGTGCTGGGGCTTCATTAGTGAGTGAAAGCTCCTCTAATGGTATGGATAAAGAACAGACCATCACTAGAGTCTGACTCTGGGCGTTCCTGGCACTTGTTCCAGACGCAAATTTCCTGGACGGAATACAAGTCAGCTCAATCCAGGTGGAGGGATATAAAAAAGGACAACAGAGAGAGAGAGAGAGAAGGAATGAAGGAATGAGAGAGAGGAGGAGGAGGAAGAGAGACAGAAAGAAAGAAACAGGGAATGAAAGAGAGAGAGAAAGAAAGAGAAAGGGAGAGGGGATGAAGAATGAGAGAAAGAAAAAAAGAGGGAATGAAAGAAAGAGACAGACAGAAAGAAAGAATGAAAGAGATGGGTAGAGGTTTTAAAAAAAAAATAACAGTATGTTTTCTTTTCTACCAACACATCAGCGTCACTTTGCCAGACATACTCGAGTTCTAATCTATATACCCACAGCCTGCATACCTGGGTTGATTGTGCACCCAACAAACGGCTGGGGATGACATCGTCATGGTGGACATAAAACCCCAGCGGTGCAGCCCTGACTTTATCGGAGGCCATGGAGCCCAGGGTAGGGAAGGGTAGAGTAGAGTAGGGAAGGGAAGGGTAGGGAAGAGAGGCTGTTTCATACTGATGGAGATCCGTCACGTCCAGCATCTCTGATGAGAATCAGCAGTCATCTGGACTGTATTTGCACCACCACAGCATGTGTACTTAACAAAAGTATTTGTGTGTGTGTGTGTGTGTGTGTGTGTGTGTGTGTGTGTGTGTGTGTGTGTGTGTGTGTGTGTGTGTGTGTGTGTGTTGTATTGTGATAGGTTTAAAGAGAGTGTGTGTTTTTAAGTAAAAGCAAGAAATACATGAGGGTATGTGTGTGTGGGGGGGGTATGTGTGTGTTTGTGATAGAGGAGGTCTATGGGCTGTGGTGTGTGTGTGTGTGTGTGTGTGTGTGTGTGTGTGTGTGTGTGTGTGTGTGTGTGTGTGTGTGTGTGTGTGTGTGTGTGTGAGTGTCTGCCTGCATGTCTGTATGTGTTTATAGGTCCTCTGCATCTGTGAACTTTTTCTGTCACTCACCAGATGGCTGATCTTGAGGGGAACACGACCCTCTCTGAACTCCTCACAGCCTTTCAACCACAAAGAGCAATCAAAGATCAAAAAGTCAAACACCCACCACTTCCACTCCAGTCCTCGTTCATGAACTCTGACGTCAGGAGAAGAGGCCATCTTCACATTATTAACATTCACTGATGATTATTAAACTGTATCAAAAAGCATAAAGTGAAAGATTCTCTTTAAGAACAACGTCGACCGAATGAGGCGGTTGGACACAGGTGACGAAAGATGATTTTTAAACTGTATAAAAGTGCATAAAGTAAAAGGCTCTCTTTAAGAACTATGATGACCAGATGAGACGGATGGGTACAGGTGACGAAAGCCGTCTCATGATGATGAGGTCACAAAGGGGACGGCAATTGGCCCTAACACACTACATCGTCGCCAAACACTCGCGGTTGACACGCAGGCCTAGGAGTGTGTTGAAAGGCCTGGAGATGCAGGGGCCTGTTTTAAAGGCCTGTGTAGCTAATATGACTCCCTGGGGGGAAACACATAACACTTCACAGTCACTTTCACTCTAAACACTTTATGGGAAGGCCTGTGGCGAGTCCCAGATGTATGTATGTATGTATCTCTGTGTGTGTGTGTGTTGTGTGTGTGTGTATGTGTGTGTGTGTGTGTGTGTGTGTGTGTGTGTGTGTGTGTGTGTCCCTATGTCTGCAGATACTGTACATAGAGAGATAACTACACACTCACATGCATGCATGTGTATCCGGAGCCGTTCTCACTGCACTCAAACTCTCGAACTTGCCATTCCGTCAACTACAACTAACCCATGGCATGGGAGTCGAACGCTCTAACCACTAAGCCAAAAGCCCAGGTTTCTAACTCAGCAGTCAGAAGCGCCCAAGGAATTGAGTTTTGAGGATTTACACGTACTGCTGCCAGCTAGTCAAGCTAGTTGGCATCACATGCACACAAACACACATATCCACAGAAATGCACATACAAAGTACACACACACACAGGTTTGTCTGGTGTTTGGCCATTTTGAGTGCATTCTCTTTGTCATAAATTACACTTCATTGTGCTTCCTGCTTTGGCAATGCAAAGCATTTGTCATGCCAATAAACCATTGAATTGAATTGAATTGAATCTACTCCCATCTCTCACTCTGTTTCTTTATTTCTCTCTTACTCACTCAAATACACACACACACAGAGGGCCCTATTTTGACGACGCAAAGTCAACTGTTGTTTGACGGATGGCGCATATGGTTTTGGGGGCGTGTCGGCGGCTTTTTGCTATTTTCACAGAGCAGAAAATGAACTTCGCGCCGGCGCAAAGTCCAAAAAGGTTGGACTTAGGATGCCTAATTAATCATGGGTGTGTTATGGGTGTAACACAGACATAACCAATGACAGATCAATCTCTCATTCCCTTTAAGAACGAACAGCGCAAAGCGCCTGGTGAATTGCTATCACACCAGCTGATCTCCCCCTTGTGCATTTAAAGAAATTAAAATTAGTGCTGTCAAAATTAACTGATTAATCACGTGATTAATCCAAAAATTTTAACTCAGATTAAAAAAATTAACTCAGATTAATCCTGATGGATATGGTTCCACTTTCATGGCATTTCTAATGTTCAATTTTAGATAGAAAATGGCTCGGCTATCAAGTCAAACTATACAAAGATAATGGCCTAGCTCCTGATTGTCCAACAACATGTTTGGGGAACCCTTTGGGGTAGGAGACAGGTGTGAGTTGCCCCATTTGAGAAGAACAAAGCCAACTATTTAGTATCAGGGCCTTTACAGGGCAAAATAAGGATCCAACTTACCCTAGCATCCAAATTCTTACTGGAGGAAATGAGTTGCGATTAAAAGTGATTAATCACGATTAATCATTGCAAAATTTTGTGATTAATCAGATTAATTGTTTTAATCATTTGACAGCACTAATTAAAATATTGAATAGCGAGCAAGCTCATACGTCGGGTCTAGTCATAGTCAGAGCCGTAATGGGTATGGTAATATTAAATTGATGTCCACAGGCTGCACAAGACATGAAGGAAGCTGTTTTATTCCTGATAGATATCTCGGAATATTCATTCGAAAGCGAAAGTAAACTTGATTCTCCATTTAACGTCCCCCCTTCTTATATTCTCGCGTTTTCTGTTGCAGGCTAATAAATTGTGGTCAACCACATCTTCCTGAGCATCATAATGATTTTCCGATTGTAATAATTATTGTTGTGACCGTCATTGTTATGCTGGAACAAGGACTGCATTACCTATTGCGTTGTGCGTCCATAAAATAGCATTTCAGGAATGCGTGACTGACGAATGACCAGGTTTTTTCCAGTCACTAGCGGATCCCTTTCTCCGTCTGTATAATAGCATCTTTTGCGCTTTGCGCCTAGCCTGACACACCTCCGAGGGCCCTATTTTGACGACGCAAAGTCAACTGTTGTTTGACGGATGGCGCATATGGTTTTGGGGGCGTGTCGGCGGCTTTTTGCTACTTTCACAGCGCAGAAAATGAACTTCGCGCCGGCGCAAAGTCCAAAAAGGTTGGACTTAGGATGCCTAATTAATCATGGGTGTGTTATGGGTGTAACACAGACATAACCAATGACAGATCAATCTCTCATTCCCTTTAAGAACGAACAGCGCAAAGCGCCTGGTGAATTGCTATCACACCAGCTGATCTCCTCCTTGTGCATTTAAAGAAATTAAAATATTGAATAGCGAGCAAGCTCACACGTCGGGTCTAGTCATAGTCAGAGCCGTAATGGGTATGGTAATATTAAATTGATGTCTACAGGCTGCACAAGACACGAAGGAAGCTGATTTAGTCCTGATAGATATCTCGAAATATTCATTCGAAAGCGAAAGTAAACTTGATTCTCCATTTAACGTCCAACCCTCCTTATATCCTCACACGTTTTCTGTTGCAGGCTAATAAATTGTGGTTAACCACATCTTCCTGAGCATCATAATGATTTTCCGATTGTAATAATTATTGTTGTGGCCGTCATTGTTATGCTGGAACAAGAACTGCATTACCTATTGCGTTGTGCGTCCATAAAATAGCATTTCAGGAATGCGTGACTGACGAATGACCAGGTTTTTCCAGTCACTGGCGGATCCCTTTCTCCGTCTGTATAATAGCATCTTTTGCGCTTTGCGCCTAGCCACACCTTTGACACACCTCCGAGGACGCAAAGTCACTTGCTAGTTAGACAACGTGAATTACTTGACAGAAAAACGAACCATGCGCTCGCACAAAATAGCAATGACAGCTTGCGCGAGTCGCGAAGGCATGGTGCGCCGCCTGCAAGATAGGGCCCCGAGGACGCAAAGTCACTTGCTAGTTAGACAACGTGAACTACTTGACAGAAAAACGAACCATGCGCTCGCACAAAATAGCAATGACAGCTTGCGCGAGTCGCGAAGGCATGGTGCGCCGCCTGCAAGATAGGGCCCAGAGAGAGAGAGAGAGAGAGAGAGAGAGAGAGAGAGAGAGAGAGAGAGAGAGAGAGAGAGAACTGCTTATGTATCAACTGCATACCTTTCTTTTTCATGTTTGCCTGGAGCTGTATGAAGCTATATCGTACCTCTGTCTCACTCTCTTATTAGTTCAAACCCCAAAACCACATTTAGTAAAAAACAAAAACGGTAAGTAGGCCTATAGTGTGTGTCTGCATGCATGCGTGCTTGACAGAGAGAGGGGGGGGAGAGAGAGAGAGAAAGAGAGAGAGAGAGAAATGAGGGGCAGAATGGCAGGGCAAGAGTAAGAGGGTCAGAGTATGGGAGAGCATGTGCAAAATCTGTTAAAAAAATCTAATGATTTGGTAAAACAAACACCATTTCCTAACACATCCCCCTAGAGCTGAACCCTAATGTCCGACATCCGCTGGGTGTTTACACAAGAGCGCAACGCACAGTTGAGCTAAAGACGCCAGTCAAAGGCACACACGCACACACACACACACACACACACACACACACACACACACACACACATACAGAAAGGAAAAATAAAGCCAACTGACCGAGCGATATACAGTAAGTCATCTAATGATTAATTTGAACATAAACACAGCAGAGACTTTGGTGGAGCAGTGCCAGAAGGTTTGAAACAGGGAACGAATTCACGGCTAGTCAAGTGCTCAAGGGCCGGACCACCTGCACAGCCACCCACCCGTTCAGCTCGCTAATAAGGCCTACTGTTCTCAGATCAGAGGGAGAAGAGTGTCATGACAGTCTTGACATTTCTCTGCCTAAAGGCCCAGCCATTCATACCCTACGTGTGTCCTGTATTTCGGTCTCTTTGGTGCCCCCCCCCCCCCCCACCCCTCACCCTTTCGTCCATAAGCTCCCCATATTTTGTCAAAGTAGGATAACGTAACACTCCGAGTCCACACATATCCGTATCCATCTTTATTATATGAATAGGCCTTCAGAGAGAGAGAGAGAGAGAGAGAGAGAGAGAGAGTTGATTGTCATTTAGTGGTGGGATTGGTTGTTCAGTTGGGTCTCCCGTCACGAGTCATAACATAGCACAGTGTTTGCACATTACTCTCTCCCCCTGAAGCGGTGTAAAACCCAGAAAAAGAACGGTGAAATGTTTATGTTCACCTAGGCCCAATGTTCGGTTTTTCTGCACTCCAGGTTCACGGCTCGGCTCAGCTTGCCAAAAAAAAAAAAAAAAAGAAAAGGGAAAAAAAGATGGATCTCATGCACAAGGCACCTTCAAAATTACAGTCTGTTATCGAATCTGAATCTGTCTAATGTAGTGATGTGATGTCTGTCTTGTTATGTTTCTTTTCTTTTTTAGCTATTTATTCTGTATGTACATTTTATGAGATATGGACCCTGGTATTGGTGTCTGAATTGAATGAATCTAAATATCAAATTGTTGTGGGTTTGCAGTAGCCTAAGTTGTAGAGCATACATTGTAACTTCACAACAACAACAACAACAAGTCCTGCAGCCAGCAATTGTGGGTTGAATTGGTTATTTTTACAGTTTAAACCTTTTTTATACAGTCTATGGTTTCAACCAGTAATGCATGGCTGTTTCTCAATGTCAAGAATGTGACCTAGATATAACGCTTCCTTGTGAGTTGGTTGCTACAGAGGTTTAAAAGATGCCAACTATGGGGTAGCTGGCGGCAGTCCGTGGAGAATAATGCCAAAGTGGCGCTTCTGTTGAATTTAGTTCGTGCGCGTCTGTGGCGTCACTGCGCACTAGCAGACACGTCGGAAATGTTCCGAGAGTGAATAGGCTATCTTCACCACGGAGAAGAGGGGCTGCGGGTAGGTGACACACTCTCACTCACTTTCAGCCCTGGCTACTACTGCTGCATTCCAGAAGCATGGGATGTTGGACATATGAAGCCTACGAGGTCCAACCTCAAAGCGTTCCAGTCAAACAAAGTGGCTAAGAATCGCAGTTGGCTATTATTTTCCTAGAGGTGGCTCCACTATGGTGTGCCTCGCTCGTTTTGTTTACAATTCTATGCCTACTATAAACTTTATCCAGAGATAATATATAGCAACAGTTTGCCCTTGTAGAACAGATGCTGTGGAGTCTTCAAATGGGTGAATATCACGTCATAGGCAGCTATGCATCGGAGAATGTCAAACAGACCAAAAATTGGCATTAGTCCAGTGCAGTGTTTCTCAAACTGTGGGGCGGGCCCCACTAGTGGGGCGCAGACACATGACAGGTGGGGCGCGAGACATCTCTTTGCCCCCCAAATTCAAAGCTATTTGTCAGATATGCACATTTGACAGTAAATTGAGCTTTCCAATGGTATTATTTGCTACTTGGTGTGATGAGTTAGAGAGAAATTTGGCTTAGAATTAATAACATGAAAATTCAAACATTGACAAAAAACCTGTACTCGCAAGGTATTTCTCAAAGAAATATTGTGGGCAAATTGAGCCTTCCAGGTGGGGCGTGAAAAATTCTCTGCCTTTTTAAGTGGGGAATGACAGAAAAAGTTTGAGAACCACTGGTCCAGTGAAACCACCCTGCTTCATTTTAATCACTTATTTTTTTTTAAAAAAAGACATATTTTATACCTTCATCATTGTTTTTATTTTATGTGTTATTAGGTCACACCAATTTAATTAGTTGGTTCTCAGATTTTTTCAGAAAAAATATGGAGC
Organism: Sardinella longiceps; assembly: GCA_027497455.2. Classification (NCBI taxonomy): domain Eukaryota; kingdom Metazoa; phylum Chordata; class Actinopteri; order Clupeiformes; family Clupeidae; genus Sardinella; species Sardinella longiceps. The sequence goes on along the minus strand of JAODXP020000026.1, from coordinate 17,525,564 downwards.
GAGCGAGCAAGCAAAATAAAAATAAAATTAAAAAAATGCTCTGAAGGTAAATTAGAAGTGGAAATGGAGGGTTTTAAATGGAGAGGACAATACATTATTGTTACACATTTCATAGGGTTCAATAGCTTAATATCATTCATAACCATTAGGGCCTAAGTATAATTGAAAATAAAAGGATGAAGCAGTCTTTGCGAACACTGGCTTAGCAGGATCCCCCTCCACAGGCATATTTCTTCATGTCTCTTGCTGAAGTGAAATTTGATTGAACAATTTGATTGTTTCGATGTTGCTTGAACGCAACATGCATTCCTCAGTATTATAGCCATCAGCCATGGTGGGTTTTTTTTGTTGTTGTTGTTGTTTGGGGGAGTTCGAATTCGATTTTATTTTTTATTTCATTTTGCATATTTTTCAAGCTGCAATTCACCATTTTCACCTACATCACTATGAGGTACTAGAACGAGGCTTGGGTGGTAAAACTATGGGATGCCCCTCATCTGCCCAACTTTCCACCTGACCAACAGTAAGAGAGGGGACCAGCAGTAGATTTTCTGTCCGGCATCTGTGAGAAATGATTAATTATTATATTTATAAAGTGAAGGGAGTTTTCCGAGCTAGCAGCCACTAGCCTGGCCACGCCCTCCCAGTGAGCTGCCACCCTAATCAGTGGCAGCTGGCACCCCAAGCAGTCAACCTCCTTAGATGCAAAAGTAAAGCTAGACAGCGCAAATTTTATTTTTTGTATTTTTGTACACCATGGACATTGATATTGTATGATTTTGACATGATCTAAAAAAATGTAAAAAAAAAAAAAACTTCAGCGCATTAACAGACTTGGTGCACACCTGATTAAAAGTTCATTTTCTACTGAATGGAGAGTCACATAGTCTTGACAATAATATGAAATGGGGCAGGAGGCTTTGGAGATCACAATATAATGTCCAAAATGTACATCCATTACTCAGAAAAATAAGGCTTTTAAAATTTCGGTGGAATTCTTGGATTCTCTCATAGACTTCAATGTTATAGAATGAGCACTTCCACTGCATAAATCCGAGCGCTGCCCAGAACTACCTTATTTGGCATTAGCCTCATGACTCCAGGAAGTGGGTCCTCATGATTTATCTCCATAAAGAACGATCTCTGACCCGAGCCTCGTTTTCGTTCGGAACATGGCGGTCAGGTGAAAAAGGTGAATTCCGAGAACTGACTTATCAAATTGGTGTGCCATTACTACGCTATCTTATTTCATAGTTTATTAGCTGTATATGCTTAATGTTATTACTATTAGGCTACTACTATAGCCTATTCAAAACTGCCGTAACGGAGCATAACGTTGAACCTAACGTAAACGATGTCGGGCTGAACATACTGTTGTGTCACGTCAGTGCAGCACTGACCTCAAAAAAAGAACTTTTTTTTTTCTTGAGGTCAGTGCAGTGCAGCAACAATGGAAGCCTGGAGGGCCATTCTGCTCGTGGTGTCAGATAAGGAAATAGCTGAACTGGACAACAACCTCAGTAGTTAAAATCCATCATTGTTAGGAATATTACAAAATGATAATATTACCGCTGCTTTTGATGTCACCGGAGGACAGTCCAACACAACATGAATTTGGGTTATATTTAGCACTAGCGCTTTAACTCTAAGAGCTTCCTATAGATACAGACGGCAAATCTGACCAGACCCACAAATATAGCTCCGCTGTGGGGGAATTAGAGAAAAATAGTCCCATCTGGGGGAAAGAGCAGGATCACACAGTGGGGAAGTCAATGGCATGCTAAGCTAGAAGTTACACTGAGCACCATCTACAAGGAGCCTGACACATTTTTGAGGGCAATGCCTGAAGGTAGTAGCCTGGCGAATGCCAAACTAAAATCACAAGTGATATTTAGTCTGGGGACCTACCTATTGCATTTCTCGTAGTGGAAGCATCGTTTACAATTGTCCATAGCCGTTTATTGGGCGCTACGAATGTCTATCATAGCGTCTGTACATACCTCGGAGCCAATACCAGAGCCACCACGTGACGTAAAATACAATCGAGGGCTGTACAAATCCCTTTTGTTTTGAGATTGGATACCGAAAGCAGGCGAGAAAAACGGCCATGGTCACTATGCTGCTCTGCAGAGTGATATGAAATAAGCTCGCATAGGAGCATGTGAATTCCCAGGCTATGAAGGTAGTAATGATGGTCAGATAGTCCGATGTGAATTCTGAACTTGACACCCCTCCAAACGCGATACTGATGACAATTTAGACAATGTTTGTTAGCTTCATTAGCTTGCTAACAAGCCAACTTCGTTGATCACCACAGTAAATGTAGCTAACTTTAGCTTGCTTAACTGAGCTAATCAGACTTGTGATTGAAAGTTGCTTTACTTTTGACAGGAGCAGAGACAGCTCATGACATTTCTGTTAGTGTAACTGCAATAAACAAATGATGTTAAAATTATTTTAGTCAAAACACAAGCAGGCAAACAGGTCATGATTAGACAATACATCTAATATGGACTTTGTTCAATTTTACTAAGCGATCTTTCATTGTTAAGCAACTTTCTCTACCTTGTCCATTCACCATAATGTTAAATTGGCCTCTGTTATCCCCCACGCTGACTCCACCCGCGCATTTTGGGGGCGTTAACCGTACTTGCCGTCTGTATCTATACACCTACATGCTGATTGGTGAACACCTCTGACACACCCATCAAACGAGAGTGAACTACCTCAGAAGCATGTTGCGCACCGGTGTGGAGTGTAACGGGCAAACTTATCATTCAATTAGGCCAACACAATGCACCGGTGCGTAACAAGATGCTGTTGAATGGACCCCAGGTTTTCATGCTTTGGTGATATGATGAGTTTCAACTGAGTGCCAATTAGCAATCTAGCTGAGTGCCACTAATCAGGTAGCCAATCATAGTACAGGGCCAATTAAGGGAGTGGGAGGCGTGGTGGAAAGCACCTGTTACATATAACGCTCACATTCCACTGTCACCATCAGTGTTGGGGAGTAACGGAATACATGTATTCGGAATACTGTATTCAGAATACAAATTATGAGTAGCCTAACTGTAATCAGTTAAGCTGCTTCCAGACTGCCCCAACAAACGCTAACAAACTCTAACAAACGCCAACAATCACAAACAGTTGGGTCAGTGTGGACCATCAGTTTGCATTTGTCTGTTCTATTCGGGAAAAGTCGGAAAAGTTCAACATGTTCAGTCGGGTCGGGTGGAGTTGTAGAATGTCTGACCAGTGCAGACAGCTTTCCAACAAACTACAACATTCTAAAAGCTTGTTCCCTCGACAACTAACCAAATAGAATGCACCAGAGATGTCAGTATTCCATTGATCTTTGATGCTCACGTGAGCGCTTGCTTAAGTTTTATAGCCTACTGCAACTGCATCGTTTTTCGCTTGAAATGGCTTATTTTTTGGACACATGAACGCGAAGAATGGAAAGAGAAAACATGGTTAGAGCTAGCCTACATCTTCAAAGCTCCATTCTCAATTTAAGCTATTGTAGTGACAGAGGAACGCACGGTTATGAGATCAAATTAAACATCATATCTTTTCATATTTCAGGGCTTGCATTTGCCATTGTCATTGTAGGCTATGTGGCTTGGGCGATGCGCAAAATGGGTCAGCACGAAATTTTTCTCTCGCATCCCAGTGAGCAGTAGCCTATCTACTCGAGATGAAATAAAAATGTAAAATCATCCCCCTTCTCAAACGGCATCCCCCCCATACGCTATTTTACCTGTTAATGTGGAAATTACAATTATTTTAACATTAGATAAGCCTACTACCATTTGAACGTTTAGAGGCTTTGCGTTTATGTAGCCTACACAATTAAATAAAACGGGTTTCAGCGATAACTCCGGCCAAATTGCAGGTTTCTGAAAACTCCCTCAGGCATTCCATAAAGCTGGCATGAAGCTGACTAGCGAATTTATCGTGCGAGCGCATTTGCGAAATAAAGTTTGTCTACTGTAGGCTATCACGTAGATGCCGGTCACACGCAAATAGGGTGGCCAAGAGTACACAGAAACAGCGCGTATTTGACCCTCTTTATACTGCGCAGTGCATGAAGAGCTAGGCCTTTCAGTGTGACACACGCAGTTGACAGAGAACTCATGCAACTCATACGCGCAAGTCTATTGGCTAATGCTCACTTTATGACTGATGTAATAACACTGATTATGCGGAAGGTTTAGCCTACTTGATATTATTGAATAATTCTATTTTGAAATCAGCTTTCTATAACATTGGGCTGATGATAATAATGATCAAGGCATGCACATGACATTATGTGCCTTGCTGGCACATGTTGCCTCCATGGACTGGGAAATGGACAGATGAGGAGTTAGCACAGTGTCTAAAATTCCAAATATTAAACAATTAGGCTACTTAATTATGCATAGGCTAGTAATTAAGAATGCCTCATCATTCCTGAATCATAAATCATGGAACAGAAGTGCACAGCATGGACCTCACATTCCACACTTCTGAAATGTAAAAATGTCCAGCAACGCAAGTCATAAAATAATTTCAACATGCCAGGGGCGCCTGCAGGATTGAATTGTAGGGTACGCACAAAAATTGAATTTTAACATTGACTAACATGAACATTATCTAGCTGAACGATAAACTCGACAGTGAACTTTTGTTGCATTCACACACACACATGCGCGCAGTTACAGCTTAAACGGGTGGCATTTAAAATACAGTTACTTTGTAAAAAATCAAGGGATTACTCAGCGGTATTTTACAGTTTCTCGTGTTTAGCCATCCCCTCTCTAATTTGGGTAATTCCCCGCATTGTCAGAAACTAAGCCAAACAAAGCGCAATAATATCTATTAAACATCCTCCTAACGATGATGTTAGTAACACAACTGCGCCTAGCAAATGAAATGCACCCCACTCAGCGGCAAGACAGATATGCCTGTTACATATAATCATAAGCAAGTAGGCCTAGGACTAAATAATAAAGCTGGCACAATTAGAAATAAAATTAGCTAAATAACATTTATGCATTCTGTCCATAGACTGAAAACGTGTGTTTATAGAAATCTCCACTTTGCCTGGCTTTTTTGAAAATGTTTTTTTTTGGTTTTGCTAGGTCCTGTTAATGCAGAAGGAAACAAACTTTAAGCTCATCTAATTAATAAAAAAAGTGTTATGTTTCCTGAAGCCAGCTAGTGGCCGAGGCCATACTGCCCATGTTGCCCTTTAGGATAACTAGTCCTTGCTTATGTTAACAAACCCTAATATCTCATCTACTGTAAAGGTATGTATTGGAGACTGGGGCTGAACAGCCAATTTGTTGATAAAAACAAACATTTGCAGGATGTGATTACTACATACATGCAGTTGTAAAAAGGCGTAATATTAAAAGTAATCCAAAGTATTCAGTATTCAACGGAATATGTTACAAAATACATTTCGGGGCATGTATTCTGTAATCTGTAACGAAATACATTTTAAAAGTAACCCTCCCAACACTGGTCACCATGCTCAGCCAATTCACCTCACACCGACTGATAACAGATGCTGAACTTTGTACTAGGGATCAAGAGGATATCAAAAAGACAATCCACTTACAAACCACTGCACCGTGTTGCTAACCATCTGGTAGAATCTAAAATGGTCGGTAAGTATAGACCTTCTATTTTTTCTGCTAATCTACTAAATATCATGAGTGCTGCCTCAACAATTAAAGTGGCAATTCAGCATAGCCAGCAATGTTGAATCATATAGACCACTAACATTCTCAAAATGTTTTTTGTTTTGTTTGAGTAGACCCAAAGGTTGTGATTGGTGCTGCTGTCGGAGCAGGCAAGTAAAATTCCATGATTCCAAATATGTTGGCCACTATACTGTAAGCCACCTAAAAGCTTCATTCACAAAAGTGTGAATAGTAAGTGTGTGTTTTTTTTTTTTTTTTTTCTGCTGTCTCCTAGTTGGAAGCCTGTTCTTGGCGCCGGCTGCACTGTCTGCCATTGGCTTCACCTCTGCGGGCATCATGGCGGGCTCCTCAGCAGCTGGCATGATGGCAGGCGCTGCGGTAGCTAACGGAGGTGGGGTGGCAGCTGGGAGTTTGGTTTCTGTCCTTCAGTCAGCTGGTAAGAGTCCACTGGAACTCCAGATATTTCCTCCTAGCCTGGGCCCTCCCATACTTCCTGTCGCTGCATGAAATTTTGCAATCAAGTCAGTATGGCCAAGGAGGCAATTTCCTCAACTCTCGAGCCTAGAAAAATCAGGACTTAATGAGAAACGAGCAGGCTGAAGGAGGCGAGCTTACGATGACTCTGTTCAGCTCTGTCCCATAACATTGAAGTTTTATAGCATTTGATAACCATTTAGATGAATCCTGCCCGGAATTTAATTTTTCAATGCTAGATCTTTCCTTGCCTGACAAGCCAGACTAATAACATAAAATGTATTAGTCTGACCACGACTGATGGACCTCGGTCACGCGGATACAACCAATCAGAGCAACTAACAAGCCGATTCAAACAACGCTAAGCCCGCCCAATGACTCCCTGCCCAGATAGAATGTTGTGATTGTCTAAACACCACGATGTCTGAATACAACCTCAAGCGTTATGACTGGATAGACACCTCTGATGTCTAAGTAAAACCTACAGTATGGCTCATACAGTAGCTAGACTTTACTGTGCCAATTCAATTTGCTACCGCTGGAGTACGTCTAGAGTTCTCGGTTTGGTCTTTCCACCACGGCGCTAGAACTGTATAATAAAACTAGCTAGCTTGCTTTTAACCAAAACACAATGAAATGGGCAATTTGAATATCTATACATAGGCCTATGGGTGAATTTTTACTTTTGAATATATTTCACAATACCTTATCTTGGGACCTTGAGAATCATTTTGTGGTTTCAGTTTATCAGTGTATTCAATTTTCAGTACAAAATAAGACCGTGTGTGTGTGTGTGTGTGTGTGTGTGTGTGTGTGTGTGTGTGTGTGTGTGTGTGGCGGTTTAGGGGCAGTGGGCTTGTCCGCTGGAGCGAAGGCTGTGGCCGCAGCTATGGGAGGTGTAGTTGGAGGCATAGTGGGAGCCTTTAGGAGGTGATGACCAGGAGAAGCCCAGACCAGAAATCTCCACACTGGAGCCTGGCATCTGAAGAGGCGCATATCAGAACAAGTCATACACAACAGTTACCAATTCTAACTAAATGTTTACTAAAATAAATTAACATGAATTCATGTGTGTGTGTACGTGTACGTGTACCTGGCTATTTTATTTTACTATGTATGCAATGTAATAAATTTGACTTGACACATGATAGGGCCTATATGGTAATGTCTTTATTTATCCTTTATATTCTAGGCTACTCTAATCTTACAGCACACAGCGAAATAATGTGATTATTTGTCACAAGCTTGTCCAGCCTTGGGCTGAAACCTGCAACCTCACAACAGCAATATTAGATTGGGAGGCAAACACTGTGAAGCGTCCGCACACAGACTCCTGATTGACAAAGTATAGATGACTGCCTCCAACATTATAAATTCTGTTGTCGCCGCTGCCTGTTAATTATAATTCAAGTCTTATTTTGTTGGAGCCCTTCATTAACATCACTTAGTGGCTATACTGTACTGTGTTTGTTGCTTGTAGTGTGTTGCATATGCAAACCGCATATACCAGAGAAAATGTATTGGTGATTTATTTGTCATATTTATAAACCAACCTTGTGATACTAGCTAGAGTGACCATGGATTTCAAATAGGCTACTGATAGCTCATGGCATGCTAACATTGTTTCCATTTCTGCACTGACACGCCTTGGAAGGCAAAGAGGAAAATGCTATCAATACACACCTGTCACTGATAAGATTGTAAAGCTTGCTGTAATCACTTGTGATTTTGGAAACTGTTTTGAGTTTCTGAATTGTATAAACAAAACCAGATAAAGCTTATGTTGAGAAATTTACTCTATGTTGTGTAACATTTAATTTATAAAAGTTTGTTACCATCTCCTTGGTTGCAGAACTATCTGTATACTGTATTCTGCCTCTTTGTAATGATTCAACAGAGTACTTTGAAATTGGGTCTTTGTGTCTCTCTGTTTCACTTAATCCAAGTTCTTTTGTGATCAAATTAGAAAATATCCAACATGTAAACAAAACCTTTCTTAGTCTTATAAACTACTTAAAAAATTTTTGGACATGACAAAAAAAGATCCAGAGGCAAATACTTAATAATTACAGCATTCTAAAGCCTACCACAAAAGATAAAAAAAATCTCTCTCTCTCTCTCTCTCTCTCTCTCTCTCTCTCTCTCTCTCTCTCTCTCCCTCTCTCCCTCCCTCACACACACACACACACACACACACACACAGAATTTTGTTGATTGTGAACTCGGGCTCACCTGGCTGGAACACATTGCAATTAGAAGAACCTCTGCTCTCCCTGCCTGTTTCTTATTCCCTGTCCCTCAACGTGGCCCAAATGCCTCAGGTATCATACAGTAAATGATTGCATGCTAGGAAGCAGAGCACCAAATGGAAAGTACCATTTGTCACAGCCAGGCATATAGAGCGACAGCGACGACTTCAGATATAAATCTATAACGCCCCGCGCAGCACTCTCCAGATGCCGGAGACCGTTGGATCTCATCCAGGTCACTGAGAATTCACTGGACCCTTTAAGAGGGATTTCCCTCACACACACGCACACACACACACACACACACACACACACACACACACACACACACACACACACACACACACATAAACACACACACACACAAGATGTGTTTAATGTATAGACGCAAAGGCCTGGGGCTCAAGATTTTTACTCTGTGCATTTAGCGCTCTGTGTTAAGACTAGGGTATAAACACAGTTCACTATGCACAGTGTCCTGCATAGCATGATGGTTGCCCTATCCGATAAGCCATGGCCTGATGGGCGATGATGAGTGTGTGGCCCAGACAAGACTAGTGTGTTAAGACTTTCCAGGAGCACATGTAGTGTGATGACTGATCACTACAAGCTGTCAGCAACAGCACTGATGAATCATTTTTCCGTATTTTTGGACAGATGTACGTAACATGATAGTTGTTGCTGTGTGCATGTTTATAACTAAGGGTCCTTTGACTGCAGGTCCAATTATTGCATTAAAAGAAAAACACTGGTTTTAAGGATCATTTTGGCATCATCACTATCTTCAATAAGATAATGGCCTTCAAAAAAACAAGACAAGTTTTCTCTGCAGGCCTAACAAATGGAGCTCTGTCTCGTTGCCCAACGTGCACATTCTTTGGACGCGCTGCTGCATTCCTGTCGCTGATGTCTGAGAGTGATAAGCACTCTGGCTATGTGTGTGATGTCATTGTGAGAGAGTGGGCACCAGGCCTTATTTTTTTAAACCATATTCCTGTGGGCTCAATGTGTGCGGTCAGGGGCGTTGTAGTGGATGGAAAAGAGAGACTGAGTTACCAGGACCCTGTAATTTTATTTTCTTTTAAATATTAATTAATGTAATTTATTGGTGTGAGAGGGCCTCATGGCCACAGCTTATGCATAGGGCCCAGAATTTGGTGCTATGCCTCTGTGTGCGGTGGACTTCATGGCTTCTGAGATAATGGTAATGGCAACATAAATCTAAGTATACCCGATAAACTATATAAGTGACAGACTGACTGACACGAGCATGTGTTCAGATAAACCTATCAGGGCCATACAGTAGTTTCCCATCACATATTAAGCATAATTCTCCATACCACCCATGGAATTAAACATATATGCAACACATGAACAAGTGCTCATAGTGTCGGTCTCAGGTTTAGGTTATCAGAGCATAGCAATAGCCTTTTTTTGTTGTTGTTCCTTTTCAATGTATTGAGGCATAGTCACACTAAGCCTCCAAGTGGCGGCTGTAATTAATCAAAAGCAGCACTTGCATTAAATCACTCTCTGGCTCATACGGGCGGGTCGGGCGTCCCGTGGGGGAGACGCTCTCAGAGCCGGAGGATTAGTGCGCGGAGAAAATCAAATTATACACACAACAGGTTGGGGCTGAAGCGAAGCAAGACTAAAGATAAGCATTACAGCAATCCCGGTCAGCTCTCTCTCTCTCTCTCTCTCTCTCTCTCTCTCTCTCTGTGCATATTACAACACTAGATAAGGAGCCTCTGAGATCCAGAGCTGGGAACAGAGGGGGGGGGGGGGGGGGGGGGGCAGAGAGAGAATGAAAGAGAGACAGAGAGAGATAATGAAAGAGAGAGAGACAGAGAGAGAGAATGACAGAGAGAAAGAGAATGGATATAGACACAGAGAAAGAGAGAGAATGATAGAGAGAAAGAGAGAGACAGAGAGAGAATGAAAAAGAATGAGAGAAAGAAGGAGAGAGAGAGAGAGAGAGAGAGAGATAACTGTGCACCACACCCCTGTTTATCCCTCGCGTCAGGGGTGTTAGTCTGGGCAAATCCACACTGTGGGAACACGGCGGGGTAGATTCCACAGGTCTCCTGAGCGCTCCATAGCAGCTCCATAGCAGCGCAGTGGCGGCGGCGGAGGCAGCAGCAGCACGCGGGGCCAAGGCTGCATGAGAAGGTCAAGCCAGTCTCACGGGGAAACTTACTGTGCACAAGTGTGCGGACTTTTTATGTACTCCTCCTCCGGCCATGCTGGAAAAACATGCTCGTCGTAACACGGGTTTGATCTTACTGACAGGATATTACTGGACCTGCGTCCTCTGAGCACTGTCCAAGTGGCTCAAAGACAGGGAGAAAAGGTTGTGCTGTCAAAACAGAGTTCATGACACAGCAATGTTCCCCAAACGTTTGTGTGTGTGTGTGTGTGTGTGTGTGTGTGTGTGTGTGTGTGTGTGTGTGTGTGTGTATGTGTGTGTGTGAGAGTTTGTGTGTGTGTGTGTGTGTGTGTGTGTGTGTGTGTGTGTGTGTGTGTGTGTGTGTGTGTGTGTGAGAGAGAGAGAGAGAGAGTTTGTCTGTGTGTGTGTGTGTGTGTGTGTGTGTGTGTGTGTGTGTGTGTTTGTGTATGTGTATGTGTATGTGTATGTGTATGTGTGCGTGGGCATTTGTGTGTGTGTGTGTGTGTGTGTGTGTGTGTGTGTGTGTGTGTGTGTGTGTTTTCTGTTCCAGGAGTGCAAGAAACAATATGATACTATTGAATGTTTGTTGACTTTTTGTTTCTTTGGGTTATCGCAGTAGAACTCCTACTTGCACAGATAGAGAGGAGCTGGTTGTTTTGGGAAGAGTGCCGGCCTGCCTGCCTGTCCTTCACTCACTCAGTGTGTAATTGGCTGTTTGATAACCATGCTTGTTCCGTCCCACTCCTCCCCACGCATTCTCTGGCGCTGCCGGCATTCCGAGGCGTGGGCCGGGCCAAGCGGCCAGGGCCAGGCTCCACAGGCATTATACACGCCACATCTGTCAGGCCGACACGCTTGAGGGGAATCCAAAACAACTGGGTGTTATTTGCACTCTTAAATAACTCCAAGTGTCACCTTTTCCAAGTTTTGTGCAGTTTTTTTTTTTTCTCCTTTTTTTGGCTCCCCCCTTCCCAATGTGTGTGTGTCACAAGCTGATCCCAAGTTAGGGGTATGTGGAAGGCGCTTCTACTACTGTGCAACACTTCATCCATATATATCAGACCCTTGGGTGGGCAAGGGGCGTAGCACCAAATTCTGGGCCCTATGCACAAACTTGGGCCATGGGCCCCCTCACCCGACACAATACAATTCCAGACTCCTCAATGGCCTTCGCCCTACTTGGGGCCCTGGTACTGTAACCCCCAACACACACACACACACACACACACTACGACACCCCTGTGGGTGGGACAGAGGTTTGGCCATTGCTGTGCCAGGACAATAGGGGTGTGTAAAGGTAGCAAAGGTAGCAGTGGCGCTGAGGTTATGACCTTACGCCATGCATGGCTTTCTTCCATTTACCATGGAGTATAGCCAACACATCTGGAATTATTGAGAACACATTTGGCCCCCGATACCGCCATGCTTGCGACAGTGATTAATAAAAATATTTGCCTTTAAGAGCACTTTAATATGTCATGTATGTTTCCCCTGTGTGTGTGTGTGTGTGTGTGTGTGTGTGTGTGTGTGTGTGTGTGTGTGTGTGTCTGTGTGTGTGTTTCTCCCCGGTACACACATATTCTTTCAATGTATTTTCAAAGGGGAAAATCTAGCCCACATGCTCCTTCATCATTGCTGCCAGGGGAATGTTTTTTTTATGCCGGGACTGCCCGGTGTGTGTGTGTGTGTGTGTGTGTGTGTGTGTGTGTGTGTGTGTGCGTGCATTTGTTAGAGTTGTGTGTGTGTGTGTGTGTGTGTGTGTGTGTGTGTGTGTGTGTGTGTGTGTGTGCGATGACCTTATGGGACATGGATTGCCACCTGGTAATATAGACAGGCAATGTCTTTTTATATATATATTTATAAAACCTCATACTAAAAAGACATTGCCTGACTATATTACCAGTTGGCAACCCACACACACACACACACACACACACACACACACACACACACACACACACACACAACACACACACACACACACAACACACACACACACACACACACACACACACACACACACACACACAACACAACACACACACACACACACACAACACACACACACACACACACACACACACACACACACAACAGTGTATATATGGCCAAGTGCCCCTCTGGTCTCCACATAGGCCAAGATACAGTCCATTTGTTGCAGTGACAGAAAATATGGGGCTATGTGGTCTCTCACATGTGGGGCTTGTTAAGTTTGCGCTTACCAAAGAAAAGAAGGTGGATAGATGGTGGTACAGTGCTTTGGGCCCCTGCCAGGCGTTTAATAGGATCTCATAACAGTGAAAAGCTCAGATGATATCAATAATGCTTCACTTCTATTGGAAAGGAGATGAGGGGAATTACAAACATGGTAATGGCAAAACAGCCCAGCCCAACTTGAGGACTTTTTTTTTTTTTTGTGCTGGAGTCCAAAACAAAGAGGACCCCTGCTGAGATGGCGATGACAGGGTGAGAAAAATATTTGTTCCTCCCTCTCGTTCTTTATGCTACACAACCATGCTGCTACATTGCATTAGGCCCATTAGTCTCAGTTCAGTAAGGTGAATTGAAGTCAGCAGGGTCAGAGCTGCTCTGAACATACGACTCTGAATATAGTCAGAGCCGATACGGCTCTGAATATAGTAGTACTGTATTGCCCCCTAGTGGCTCACTAGGGAAACTGATAATGAAATTGAAAACCCACAATATGACCCAAGTGCTCCTGAAAGCCTGTATAAACTCTGTGTATTTGTTTTAATAATAATAGAAAAAATATATGATCTACTTTGTATTGATAGCCTAATAAGCTATCAACAATAGCCTAAACCACCATTATCAAAAAGGCATTTCAAAAGCTTGGTTAGGTTGGCTATAAGATCATGCCACTCCTTCAGTACTTGAGGACATTCAATATGAAAGCTGTTTCCTAAAAACTGCCGTTTGAAGCAATTCCTTGTGGAACAAAATGTGAATAAAAAATTATTAGGCTACATTTTTCACTGTGCCCACTGAGTTACAATTTAATCATTATCACTCCGAAACAGCAGGTGGAGAAACTGCTCACATGTGTCACTCTGCCCTTTCCAAATGATGACCAAGAAGAAATGGACCAATGATGTTGCAGATTGTTGCATGGTGAGGCCGGTGGGTCGATGTTGTGAGGGAAGGTGACATTTTGTTGTCTGTCTCATTTTCACCCTCTGTACCTCTGGAACAGACGGGTAAATAAAGTCACTATGGCTTCTCTCGGGAGGGCTTTCGGTGTCCTCCGAGGTGGCATGCAGCTCGTTCGACGAGGGCCACAAAGACTTGTCGTAAGGAGGTAAGCTTACCACTCAGGATTTTATCGTAGAAGTTTGCTTCGCTAAAACTAGCATGTAGCTTCCGAGTTAGCCCGTAGTTTACACTTGATGTAGATAAACTGAATTCATGAACTAACGTGAAATCAACTTGGTGTCAATGTAACGTTACTGAACAATGTTTATGGGCAATTAAGTTTTTGAAGGTTGATAATCAATAGTCGTTCTACTAACCTTGTCAGTTAGCCAGTTAGCTAACATTACTTGACACTTTGGTACAGTAACGCATATCTATGCATGCTTATCAGTTAGTGGTTACACTGTCCGTGCGTCTGGTCACTTCGTTTTTGTGCCACCATCATAGTCCTAGAGGGCAATGTTTTTGAGGTGTGAACAGATAACCCTACCGTGTCAACTCAAGGGACACCGTCCAGTTGTTGACTTGCTGCATAAAAGCCATGCACTCATTTTCAGAGTCTTTCTGGCCTTACGAGAACATGCAAACAATGTCTGACAATTATCTGCCATGCTATAACTAGGTTTTAGTCTATTTTGAGGTTGTTTCCTACCTGGAACTACACAATTACGTTACATATCTTAGCTTGTGGGAATTCACTATCCACTCCTTCAAGTAGGCCTAGGCCTACATTCGGAAATGGTACCAAAACAAATTCTCTTGATAAAAAGCATACTTCAAACAGTGGTGAAAGGTTGCCTAGTGTACCATGGTTACTGAAGGAGTAGCTATTATATTGTATCTCTCTCATACCTGTCTCTGTAGGGCGGGTGGTGGTCCACACATTGAGCCCCAGTACAGGGCACCTCCTCAACTGACCAAGAACCAAGTTTTCCAGTCGGAGCTCCTATCCAGCGCTATGTGGTTCTGGATTCTATGGCACTGTTGGCATGACCCAGACGCCGTGTTGGTGAGTATCTGGACTGTTGGCACAGTTTCAAACAAGAGTTAAATACTTAATCCTCACACATATTTAGGTTCATTAGGTTATGTGCAGTATTAAGAGATATGTATCGCGGAATAAACTTATGAAATACGAAACACCAGAGCTCAGTTTTGCAGTTTTGTCTAAGGAAGGATGGAAATGCCCCAAATGTTAACAACAACAAAGGATACTTGAGGTCTCCGGGGGTGTTTTTTTTTTTTATTTATTTATTTTTATTTTTTATTTTTTTAACAGTTTACAACAAGGAAATGTTCTCCAAAATGTCCATAGCCTTTCTGCTTTGTAGGCCTACATGAAGTATAATGTGAACTTGCTTATCCTGCTGAAGCATTGTTACACTGTCTGTTAGCTTATTAGCTGTATGTTAAAGTACATAGGCAGGGTATATGGCCATTTTCATTTGTAGCCTAACTAAGCCTATAATTTCAATTGTATGACTACAGCCTGGCCATTGCCTGTGCAATTAAGTTCAGTTCTCATCTCCCTTCAGTACTCTGTCTGGGATTCTGGCCATAAGCCTCGTTGACTGAGAATGAAAAAGAAGACCTCAGGCAGTGGAAGATCCCACTGGTGGATCGAAACGTTGCCGTTTGTGTAATGAAATAAAGTGTATTTTTTGGAGCACATGCCCAGTGTGCGGACCACTCTATCACATTGTCAACCACTCTTGTCCGGCACTGGATTTTTGTTTTTGAGGATGTGCCACTCCAACCTCCAAACGCTTTTGTCCCTTCCCATCCTAACTTTAAGAATGCAGTGTGGAATACAATAGGCTATTAGTCAAGGGCTGATCCATTTTTTCTTTTTTTTTTAATTTAAACATCTCTAGCAAGCAGTTTCTCAATAGCTGAAATTCCAGACCACATAGTATGAATATTAAGTGTGAGCAAACTGTGCTTAACTTAAAGGAGAGGTGTGTAAGTAATGTATTCCAAATAGGCTAATCTTAAAATGGCCCTGATATGTCCCCAAGGAATCATGTTAATTTCAAACACTGATATCACTAACAGTTGTAGTCCAGCCAGCATTTGCATCTGAAAAGCTAAGTTGCAGCCCACAAGTTGTGTTTATTTTGTTATTTCAAGTGTTTTTTGCATTGTTGTCATTGTCAAGGCCTCACTTAGTGCAAAGTAAAACAAGGATATATATTGGAGATGCTTTTAAAAGATGGAGGCAGCTGAAAAGAGCAAAATATGAACATGACTATTGTACCAATTTTGGCCATAATCCTGCACACTGCTCCTTTAACTCACATTGTTTTCTGTGCAGGGTCACTTCCCGTGGCCAGATGCCTCTGCATGGACAGATGAGGAGTTGGGTATCCCAGCCGATGATGCAGGGGACGACGAGGAAGAGTAACGTTCCGCCATATTTATGTTACTGACTTTCAGGTGAGTCTCTATCCTGTGATTATGAAGTTGTACAGGTGGGTGGAAAAGATGCAGGATTAATGAATGTTAGTTAAATTACACCTAGTTAGTAGTGTAATAGTAGCTTGACAAGTAATGGGTAACTTCCCCCTGGCTAGCAACTAGCTCGTATACATCGAGGGAAATGTGTCGCCCAGCCTGAAAGTTCCTAATCTAGGTGTGTGCATGGTCGTGTTAGGCAGCGTGTGCGAGGCTACTGTGGATGTAGTGAGAGGGGTCACCGGCTTACCTCCTCTAACGTGGCCAGCCCACACGATGTCTCCACAGACAACCTGCCGTGGCGTACTTCAACAGTTCACTTTTTAGCGAAGAAAGCCTCCCGAGTGACAAAACAAACTAACAAAACATGGAGATGTCCAGACGCTGTGGGCTAAGTGAAACAATATGAAAGTGGATGGTCAATTTGTAGGCTACTGTGATATGGCCTCGCCCACAGGAAATGGCAACATTTCATTCAGCACATAGAGGGAGGTGTTGTGAATGCACAAGAATGCTACAGACTATCAGTCTAGAGCTAATCTAATCTTTTTTTTTATTTAAGTGCTTCCAGCAAGTGATCTTTTATCAATACCAAAATGTCCTGACCCTCTGTACAAAGTGTACCAGGCTAATTTATTTATTCATTCATTCATTCATCTTTACTTCAATGTCGTAACCACAATTACACACAATAGACTATGCTTTGACTACCATATAATCCTGTCAAACTGATTTCTGTATTCATACTACTGTTGCTTAGACATAACCATGGACTAGACTACTGACTGTATGGGTACTTCACTGGACCCCTGGCAGTTTAGTTGGGCTGAGCTCCTGAGACATGGTTCAGCCTGTGGTTTCTTCACTAAATTCTGCAAATAGACAGAGACAGAGAATAAATTCCTGCAAATAGTCAGGAGTTTTTCTCCTTACCCCATTTGAATTTAATTGAAGCCATTTGGTTTATCTTTTTGCTGTAATAACAGTCCTAAGGTAGCTCTAAAAATGGCAGAAAATAGAAGCTGAGTTGTATAAAAACCTAATGTTTTTTCCAGTTTGCCATTGTTCCTGGTGACGGTTTTCTGTTTACAGTTTTTCTCAGTTTGGAAAATGGTTATACATGGTCATGAATGGTATACAGTACATGATGCATGACCCATAGACTAACCCTTGGGTGAATTGAATCATTCCAAGGTGCAATCACAACAGTCCTGTGTTTAAAATCTAACCCTAAACAACATGGAGAAAGTCTAAACACTAAGTGTTTGATATTTTGTTGAATCACTTCCAGTTTTGATTGTTGCGCTCCTACCACTGCAGTGATTTGTCAACATATTTGAATTTATCTTGTTAATTCATGCAAATTTGTTTGTTGTTGTTTATTTGTAGGTCCTGCTATTCCACCTGAAGATCTGAGCCATGGGAAGGCCCCGAGTTCATCCTGAAGTCAGTGTTGTAAATAGACCGTCATGAAAGCCCAGTTTCAAGAACCTGTACACACGGATGTGATGATAAATGAAACAGCTGACATGTTCATAATTGTTTTGACTTAATAAACAGATTTATTTGCCACTTGAAATCTGGTTCAAAGCTAGTATAAAGAACAAACAGTTCATACACAAAAGAATTCTTTTCTTGTTTTTTCCAATATTTACAGGCCATTTTCCAAAATTAACTGACATTGCATTTGATTATATTCTTTTTTTAAAGTACTAAGCACATAGAAAATATTGAAATCGGTTCCATTCTATAAATTCAAACACAGTGACCCATTCCATTCCATACCACAGTTGTGATGTGATCTAGACATGAAGCCAAATAAATACTGTACATGTGACTATGACGGCATGAGCAAACCCCTTGCCAGCAGGCTAGCACCTCTAATTGCAAACGTGTGTGTGTGTGTGGAAATGTGACTTGGACACTGACAAGGACATCTAGCTAAGTGGTTTGCAATGCTAACTTCTGTAGAAGGGAACAAAGAAAGGGGTGCATTGAGGGTGGTAAAGACATCTAATGCTTGTAATAGTCAAGTCTCTATGGGAGGTATATATTTGCCATTGCTTTCACAAGCGAAGCAGGATCTGAATCAGAATATTGAATCAGAATCTGGTTAGTTTACTTGTCTGGTCAGGGTTTTTGTTAAAGCTTCAAAAATAGTGTGCTTAAAATCAATCACTATGGGATGCAAAAGGGGGAAAAAACGAACACTTAATAGTATTGGGTAGATGTTGAATACCCAGTACTCATGTCATTGGAAGTAGTATACTAGTTCTTATTAAACAAGATCTCCTTTCATTTTTCTACAAACAGGCGACGCAGACCAACAGTCAGTAGCAACAAGTATGTTCACATCTTAAAAAGATTTAAATCTGTTCAGAAACTGACATTTTATGTCTTTCAAAAGGTAGAGGTGCTTTAATTTTTAGTTCATTGTTAGTTCTGCTTGAATATAATTTTTCACTCACCAATAAAATAAACGCGCAACATACTCCAAACGCAGAAAATATGTTATCAGATGCAATCACAAATGAGACTTACATTGAGGTACTTTTCTTATTTTTGCTCTAACATTTGGTCAAAGTACAACCATGGTTTACCTACATGTAGGTTAATCTGCTAGATCTGAAATTACAATATTGAGTTATGAGGGCCCTCCAAGTATTTTTTTTTATAAGCAACTATTATAAGATGGTTATTAGGTAGCATTTCATCATAAACTTGGCCAAGGCTCAGGATCGAAGTCATAACTACATAAGTGTAGAAAGCAAAAGCGTTGTCATGGTAACTAAAAACCATAGTAACACAGATGGACATTGCTGGTGATGAAATCAAATGTCAGCTCTGTGATTCGTTCCCTGAGACAAACTGCAGACCCTCTTAGCAGTTAGGCACCAATACCATCTTATCAGACCATTTGGAATTTTCCTTAAAATTCAGAAATAAGCAAACAAAAAAAAGATAAGGTGAAGGAAACAATCACAGAAATTGCATGAATTTAGAAGGTGTAACAGACTTCTTTTTTCTTCTTTTTTTTTTTGCCTTTCCCCAACAAATGAAATTCAAATTAAAAATATATTATTTACCACTCCATAACACATATGGTATAAAAAGACAAAGCAAATTGTTTTTTTCTTTTTTTTTAGCACACTAATCAGGCAACTGAGACCCAATGAGGATTGGCTGCAGTTTTGCCCAATCAATACCCAATGCCTCTTTCAAAGACAGGCATTGTTTTTTTTTTCTTCTTTTTTTTAGCACACTAATCAGGCAACTGAGACCCAATGAGGATTGGCTGCAGTTTTGCCCAATCAATACCCAATGCCTCTTTCAAAGACAGGCATTTTTATTTTT
This sequence comes from Sardinella longiceps, assembly GCA_027497455.2. NCBI lineage: Eukaryota > Metazoa > Chordata > Actinopteri > Clupeiformes > Clupeidae > Sardinella > Sardinella longiceps. The sequence continues at coordinate 17,505,957 of JAODXP020000026.1, read as the reverse complement.
AAATGCCTGACATTTTTAAAATGTCAAGGAAATTTACTTAGTGTGGTGCGAGGTTGAGCTAAAGTAAACTGTTTAATAACATCAACATTTACAAAAAAATACTTTGTACAGTGTGGAGGTGAGAATATAGGATGCATTCAGGACTTAATAATAATAAATACACAGTTGAAAAGCCATCAAAAGAAAATGATCAAGTCAGATACCAAAAAAAAAAGAAGCAAATAAATTAAGTAGGATACTCTATCATTCATCCATCCCTGTACATCATCTAATGCCTTTAAAACCAAGCAAACTCCTACCCTATGAATACTAAAGATGGCAATCTCATCATGTCTTCCTCTGACCACTAGGAGGCAGCAAAGTACTCTTCTGTGATTTTGAGTGTAAGCGTGACTTGCGCTGCATTTTTTTTTTTTTTTGCTTTGCTGAACACTAAAACGTATGGCTTTGATACTTTTTTTTAAAAAAAAAAACAATACACACAACAGTTACCGTACACAGATGCTAAACATGAGGGCATTCCGTTTTCCGACAACGTCAACGACTGTGACTGCAATGCTAAAAATACATGTGAAGTGTACATCCATTAAAAGAGGTGACAAGGGGTCTGAGTGATCAGAGGAAGACTTGACATTTGAGAATGCCCTCTAGGACCTAAGTTCACTTCACTCAACATCAGGTCATCATTATTGCTGGTGTGACTGAGATAGGGGGGGGCAGGGGAGAGGGAGAGCGTGGGGGGAAACACACGTATACACACACAGGACACATGAACTTCAGCACCATTAAGGAATTTCCAGTTAATCGCCATAGCACCGTTCCCTTCTCAAGGTCTAGAAGGACCCCATGTAAAGACAGACAGACAGACAGACAGGGTGACAGCTATCTAGAGTAGAGACAGAAGGAAAAATGTAGAGGGAAGATAGATTGATAGATGGATCGTTCGATAGATCGATCGATTGATAGAGTGTAAGAGATAGATAGATAGATAGATAGATAGATAGATAGATAGATAGATAGAATATGAGCAAGAGAAAGAGATAGAGAGAAAGAGAAAGCAAAAGCGAGAGAGACCAACCTCACAACTAGGTGATCCCCCACCCCAGTGTTTAACCTCAACAGGCCACAAACAGTAGCCTGTCCTCCATGCGGAGTTTGTCCTTGATTGTCCTAGGCCTCAAAAAAAGCATGAGGCTCGTTCGCTCTCCTCAATCGCCTCACCTCGGTCGCTACAGGGTTCCGTGGAGGTAGGGATGCAGTGGAAGCTCCAATAAGCATGGAGACGAGAGGAAAAAAATAATAATGCAATGCAATGCAATGCAAGACAGGCTGGTTGCAACTGCTGTGACAATCAAATTCAATTTCTGGGATGCCAACGTGGAAGGGAAGGCTCCTCATTCTTCTTCTTGGCAACAATTCGGGCAAAAAGTTGTTGAATAGCTCATGAATTTCAAAATGTAAAAAAAAAAAAAAAAATTGTCGTCACAACCATCATATTTTTTTTTCCACAGTCCCTGCAGTGTTGAGAACATATCTTTTTCTTTCTTTTTTTCCTTTTTCTTTTTGCTCCACCTTCTGAATGTCAAAGAGGGGCAGATGTGTGTGTGCTTGCTTCCATCCAAACGTACCCTGTCTCATAAGCATGCACAGTGAGCGTGCCAGAATGTGAATGAGTGTGTGTGTATGTGTGTGTGTGTGTGTAAGTATGTGTGTGTGTTGAAGGTGCGCATGCTCCAGGCGTAGCTTTCGTGGCTTTTGTATATATGTGGTAAGTTCTGTGTCTAATTTGAAAAAAAAAATTAGCAAATCATTACAAGCCCAAAGAGACAGCAATGCTCTTTGCCGTCTTCTCTATCCAATCTTCCTATTATACGAAGAGGCGGTTGTGTCTGTTCAGCTTTAGGATCTTCCCCAGTCTCTGCTTGGCCGTTGCCATTCCTTTCTTCGGCCGCTTGCCTAACAAAAAAAACAAAACACAAATACAAAATGGTTGAAATGAATACTTAAAAATGAAATTGAATGTCCGCACACTAGCTCCCGTTTAGCTTCTTTTTATTTTAAGTGAACGTTTTCGAGCTTTCCACTCTTTTTGTCCTGCACCTACATTTTGGATGTGCGCACCACCTTTTTGTTTGATTGAAATGAATACTTGAAACAAGCAATTAGGATGACTGACTACATCATCATATCACAGTTGCAAGCCATGCAAGTTTATCAATGGATTTCAGAACTTTGCCATTTTTAGCAGTAGTATGCATCACTCTTTGGCCGAGAAGCTAACTAGGGTCAGAAACTAGAGTCATACTCAATGCAAGAAAAGCAAATAAAGGGACATTATGATACATTACTTGCGTTGCAATGTGTGTTGTGAAAATTGCACCTCCTGATGCGATGCAACGACATTTGTGACAACATGGAAGTTAAATAATGGAGCAATTTGCAGTGGTGCCGCTAGAAATTTTGGTCCCTATGACAGAAAATCCTTATGGGCCCCCTGTCCATTATTTCACTTCCATGTTGTCACAAATGTAGTTGCACATTTGCATACAGTACACATGAGCTTGTGTACATAGCGACCCTTGCATACTCGCATTGACTATGCCCTTTTTTGAGATAGGAATATTTTTGCACAAGGGTTATGTAGATAAACTTGTATTAACTAAGACGCACAATCACATGCATGCATCTAAAACAAACCAAACGAGGATTGTGCGACTAAATCGCAAAATTCCTTGAAAATTTAAAGGAAATGACGCCACAAAATCAGTCATTTTGATCGCAAAAATCACAAATAAAAAAAAAAATTCTGGAGGGACTGGCTGTACCTTTAGTGGCCTGATTGCTGATGGGCGGGGGGTTGGAAGCGTGTCTCTTGGAAGGATGCAGAGGAGGAGACATGGAGTTCTCTCGGTACTGGAAGTCCCTCTGCGGGCTCTCCCCCGACTCCTCCTCCTCCTGACGCAAGGGGCTGGGGGGAAGCTCGTGGTGATCCCAGGCCTCGCTGCTACTGTTGCCCTGGCTGTCCATGAACCCTTTGCTCTCCGTGCCGGATGGCGGCTTCAAGCCCTGGTGTCCCGGAGACAGGCGGGCCGGACTGGACCACCACGGCTCCTGTGAGCGGTTGTCCTCGTCGGGCCGTCTTGGGTAGAGCAGCCCAGCCATGGACAGCATGCCCTGAATGGCTTCTTCTGTGCTGGGTGAGGTAGGACGTTCTCTGCAGGTTGTGGGAACACATGAAGAAGAGTTTTGATTATCTCTTAAGGCAGGGGTGGGCAATTATTTTGGCCAAAGGGCCACATTGGGTTTTAGATTTTGATTAACGGGCCGGGCTGGGAGTTAGCAGCCAACCGGTTAATGGGTGTTGATCCCAGTAAATTGGCAAGTCTCAAACTAGTAGCCCCACTTTCTTTAGATGACATGTAAACATGCAGGGGTAAAAGGTGGGATTAGACGGGATTATCGTCTAAATGAGAAATTATTCTATTTTGGGAAGGCTCCATGGGCCGGATTAAATAGCTCAATGGGCTGAATGTGGCCCCCAACCAACGTTGCGTCCTCACCTTTTGAGTGGCCTGTGTTTGTGATTGTGTTTTGAGTTAGCCTGCTGCTCCATCCCGCTCCCTGAGTCCTTCTTCACTGAGTCCTTCACATCCTCATCCTCCCGCTCGTCCTCCGAACTCCCTGAATCGTCTGAAGAGGACGAATTCCTCTGCTTTCAAGAGACAAACACTCAACGTCAGTCTTGTTGTTGTTTTAAATTTAAATGTTAAGCGGTGGGTCAAACTTTTGCTGATCAGGGATCACTAGAAAATAACCTTTATTCTTTTATAAAAATTACAACTACAAGGCAGTTCTTCCTTGTACTGGAAGCCACAAGGCAACTGTATTGTATTTGGCGCTTTACAGATATAATTTAATTGAATTAGACAGAATGAATGGAACGAGACACAAACCTCTGTGCTTCCACTGTCCTCTGATTCGGTGTCAGAAACACCCGACGCTTCTCCCCTGAGTTCTCGCTGAGTGCCTGTGAGACTATCTGTTGGGATAGAGAGAGCTGCTTCACATCCTGACTCAGTCAGCGGCTGAATCTCAATGGGCCTCATTCACCAACCATTCTTACAAAGAAATTTGTTCTTAAATCCCACTCTCACAGTTTTTAAGAAGATTTGTATTCACCAATATAGGGTTTTTCAATAAAAGGACCTTAAGAACAAATTTAAGAAAATTCTTGCAAAGATATTAGTGAATGAGGCCCAATGTTCCCACTAAGTCCTGAACCCTATAGGACTTAATTAGAATGAGTCTGCCTTGTGATTGGATAGTTCATGCCAGTCTGCCTTGTGATTGGATAGTTCATGCCAGTCAAGTCTTCGAGGGTTCAGGGCTTAGGGCAGACATTAGGATTCAGTCAGAGACTCAGTGTTTCAAGACTTCAAACACAAAGTGCAGTAGAAAATCCAACAAGGAAGTTGGATTTCCCTCCAACAAATACTAATCAATCAACAAATACTAGTTTCCTGAAGGATCCTGAGGAGACAGACATCCTTCGGTTCACTTACCTTTACCTGTGGAGCTTTGTTGCTCTGAATCCGAATCCATTCTTTCAATCTTGACCTGCTTGATAAGTTGATATCCCAACATATTTCCGTTCTCAGCTTTTACCAAAGTCTTTGTTAAACCACGAGGCCGCTGATCTCTGTTAAATAACAGACACAGATAGTTTTCTTTTATTGAAGTGCCAACTCCCCTGTTAGGCAACAACTGCTCTACAAAGCACTAATGGTGTCAAACACCAAGTGTGACGGTGACCACGAGCATGACCTCCTAACATAGTTTCTAAAATTGCATAAACTCTTTTAACATTTAAGATACTAATTGAGGCTACTGGGTTCAGGGCGCTAGTAGCACAATTCAGTTTTTAGATTCCAGGACAGGACATCTGAGGACTCTTGAAGATGAATCCAAGTATCTCTTTAAAAAAAAAACTCTCTGGCCCAAAACATGACATGCCTTTCAGCAGTGTCCAAAAGGGTGTGCTTAGTTGCTCTTCACTTAATTAGTACCCAAGTTTTCAGTTTGCTTAAAATCTCTGGTGAATACAAAAGATTGTTGTAACGCATTGGCATTTAGACAATATTTACTAAACGCTTTTAAACTTTAGGAGTGCCTCAAATGTTTCTATTTTTTGCATTCATGTTTGCTTACCTGACAATTCTGCCGTTGCACATCACCAGGTGCACGTTGTTGTCCAGACCCCTCTCGATCGTCACAGCAGAAGCCATGGAGACCTTGTTAAACTTTTCATGCACCCTTGTGCTAAATTCGGGATCCTAAAAGACATGGGATTTTAAGATTTATTAAGGAGGATCAAATCAAACAAATATCTCTGAGAGTTTGCCAGTACAACCATATGACTGCGATCATCTCTAAAACATCAGTTGCACTCAAGATTTTCTCTCATCTGGGCATGTTTTTTTGTCCAGGTCTTGAAATTGGATCCAAGTCATGTGAATCGCAAACACATTTAATTTTCAGATGATGCGTTTGAGCATGTGCAATACGTTGCCCAGCTAATTTCATCCACAGAATCCTTTAAAAATTTCAAGACATGCCCAAAAATTCTGTTCTCACGGCAACAGACATTATCCTCCTCAATCTTCCATTTCTGAGTACGACACATTGATTCCATTCAGTGTTTCAAACATGACCTTCATCCATCATAATCCCTTTGCTCTTGCCCTTTCCGAAACAAGTCCAACTCTAAATCACTTCCACTACGTTAGCAAATTAACTTCGCTTTGAATTGACACTTATGCAAGCGGAGGGCACTGTCATCAAAGGGTCCCTGGGGGTTGATAACAGGGCTACATTACGGATACCCTTTAAGGGAAACGGGAAATCTTGTCAGGAGTTGTTTTCATAAAAAATTACGAGTGCATTTCTGGGAAACGGGCAATGCGCAAACAAAGAGGAAATGTGTCGGGAAAGGGTCTAGGGGTTCATCTCAGGAAGGGCATCTCTTCTAAAACCTACCGTCTGATGTTTTTCTCTCCTAAAACCTACTGGCACACCTACATAAAACACACTACTACTCCTGTCATCACTCTGTTGCTCTTGGGTGCTCTTGTTAGTGCGCCCCCATCCCCTGCCACTGGCTACTTTTCTAATGCATCTCTGTACTGCAAAAATTGGCAGCTGGCACAATTTCTCTGCATTTTATACACTAGTAATGATATGCATATGTGTGACAAATTGTCTGCCATCCCATGATGCTCTGCTGTGCTGTGCTGTGCTGTGCTGTGCTGTGCTGTGCTGTGCTGTGCTGTGCTCACCTCCTCCAGTGGGCCGACTTCCAACCTCTTGAGGACCTCACGCGTGTGCCGCTCCAAGACGTCCAGATTGTTGGGCAGCTTCGGGGCGTGGTGCTGCTGCTGCTCACGCAGCCTTCGTGCCACCCGCCTGGCATGGGATCCCCGCTCCATGGTGGAACGCGTCAGGAGGCACCCCCCATTTCCCTGAGTTTTCATTGGCTTGTGTCCGCCACTTCCACCTCCGTTGTGGTCCTCCTGTGGAACATGGGACAGATTCAATAAAACGATTGTGCTCACAATATGAGGGAAAACTGGTCACTAAAAAGTTATATGTGGTAACAAAGCTGTTTTTAGTACGTTCTGATCAAAGGCATAACACAAGGCTCCAGTCCTCAATGTCGATAATGCACAAAAAGCATGCATATCCATCTAAAGGGGCTGCAAGACAAAACTTAAGAATCAATAAGATAGAGAGAAAGCCACCAACATCAAGTTTTACTCCCAGACTTTATTCGGCCTTTGTCCTTAAAACTAGTGTTGCGGACTTTCTTTCTATCTGATCCAGTCCTCAATGTCCCCACACAGACACACGGCATGACTCCAGGTGTGTCTACTCCAGGTGTGTCTACGCTCACATTCCTCCGTCAGTTGTTATCTCTAGAGTTAACCTACCTCCAGGTAGCGGATTTCCTTGGTGAGCTCCTTGACGAGATGGTGTGGTCTGATATGGTCAGGGACCTCACTGGTAGGCTCGGTCACCTGGAGAGGAAAACACACACACACACAGAACAGTAAGAAGCCTGTGCTGGGTTTGCACTTAGCTAAGTTCTACTTCCTGTGGGGGAAAACATTGCATTCAGCTACACCTGGTCTGTGAAGTGATAAAGTCACCAGGTCTTAGTGGCCGTTCACACCAAGAATGTTAACATTAGCGACAAATATATATCACTCCAATTAACATGAATGAGAACGTTCACACCACGGCTAAAATGACAATGACATGCGCAACGATATCTTTGAGATCATGTTCAGAGCATTTTTTTTTTTAAGAACAATAAACAGCCAATCAGAAACTAGTTCACATGAGGACAGTCTTACATCATCATTGGTCAGTGTGAACAAAAATATTGTTATAGTTACAGATATCTTTATAGTTATTATGGTTCCAGGTGTGAACGGACCTTTACTGTTGCTGCCAAGTGTCATCTTAAGAAGAGCCGTTTGTCATACCTCTCTTTTGAGCCATGTTCTCAGTGCACTGATTAAAGCTTTCACCCCTTCCACAAGGTAGGATGGAGGCGGGCAGTTTTCCTCTCGCGATTCTGAAATGAAATGGGTACAGCGTTGGTGCTCACATTGAATGGTTTAGCAGAGATTCATTGTCCTAATCATGAGGTCCAATGATGACTGATGACAGTTAGATCATTATAACAGTCATGTAACCCAGTGTTTCTCAAACTTTTTCAGACGACTTTGGCCAAAAAATAATGTTTTTCAGGGAACATCTGCCCTCCCGCCCCCTCTCCAAGTCACATGCTCCAAACCAGCTGGCTTACATAGGCATTGCATAGGCAATTGAATTGCATAGGTAATAGGCATTTCTACGCACTTTGAATTCAGATAGCCTGAAGTTTTAAATAAATTACAGGCATGCTTCATAGTATTCAGTGACTAATTAATCTTTTGCCTTCAAATAGTGTCAGTAAAAAAACACAATAAATTCACATATTTTTTTGGAAATCCCCTCATGGACCACTTGCTTGTTCACACAACACCAGTGGTCTCTAGACCACACTTTGAGAACCACTGATTGAACCAATATCTAAAAGTGTGTGTGTGTGTGTGTGTGTGTGTGTGTGTGTGTGTGTGTGTGTGTGTGTGTGTGTGTGTGTGTGTGTGTTGTTTACCTCTCAATGTCTCCAGGAGATTCTTGGCCACATACCAACAGATTGCCTCAAAATAGGGGAACTTAAAGAGGTCAGGAGTCTTCAGACGTCGCTCCATTTCATAACACCTGACAGATGCATAACACAACATCAGTGTTATTCACTAACCTTGGTCAAACAAGCAGGTTTACCTTGTAGCAGGGGTCTCCTAACCTAGAAATCTTGACGTACTCTAGCGGCAGCAAATAGATTTGTCCAGCCAGTACGTCTAGTAGCAAGCCATAGGGAATTTGTGACCAATGGTGTCATTCAATCAATGCTCTATGCCATTTAGGGCGGGCTTCGCCGAAAACAACTGTCTTTTGAATTGTGGCGAATTCAACGGGCGTAACGTTTTGTAACATAACGTAACAGTTCCCCTTCATCCCTATGGGTGACGTAGTAAACGTTTTGTAACGTTACGTCGTCTTGAAAACGCCATACGTGTTTCCATCTTGTTCATTCCTTTGATTGGTCATAAGCTATCCTATTGCGTGAAGAAGTCATTTGAAAGATAACTGCCTTGTTCCGCCCATGATTAAGTTCAGTCTGTCTATTGATGCCAAGCTATACATTTTAATGTTATAGGATGGCTTGCCAGGCTAGGGGTCTCCAACAGGTAGCTCGAGATCTACCAGTAGCTTGCCACCTGTTTAAGTGTACCGGTAGCTCACAAGAGGGTCAAACAAAACAAAACAAAACAAAAAATGTCACAAAAGTAGTGCACACTAGATTTGGCTTCGGCTATGGAAAATAAAGGTGCCGCAGACGAGCTTTCACATTAGTGTTTGATAATAATATAGTATCGTTAACACCAATGTAGAGGACTTGGTCTTGGCCACGTTGACTTTGTCAAAGTAGTTCTCAGAGAGGAAAAGTTTGACTTTGTCAAAGTAGCTCTCGAAGAGAACCCTGTCCAAACCAATCGTGTCCATGTGGATGTGTTTAGATGTGTGGAATTTCCAGTTCCTTCCATCTTACCTGAGCTGCATGCCTATATTTAAGTTGTGAAGAAAGTTTCCTCCAAACGCCATGCAATCCTGAGAGGTGAGAACGGCATGGATCCATCCTACAGAGGGCAGCAGAGAGAAGTACACAGTGATTAGCAGACAACAACCACAACCATGTCAGCCACTACAGACAAGAGTACACATCCATTCACCTCACAACAACCCATCTGATCAATATCTCCTGTCTGACGCACCGCAGATTAGAAGAGCTCCACGTTAGCGGAGGAGTTAGATAAAGGCGAAGCGTTAAGGCAAGAGTGAGAGAAACCAGATGCTCTAACAACACCAGTGCCAGAGGAGAAGGATCTATGCCTGAGTGGCTCTTCGCTCTTCACTTATAGAGCAGTATTCTCCCAGGTGCTTAAGTCCAAAAAAGTGCTTAGTGCAGGCAAAAATGCATGGAGCTTAGCACTTTTTTTTACTTAATCACCTGGGAGAATACTTCCCTAATACCCAAAACACAAACCTGTAGCCTCTCCTCCTCCTCCTCTCCTCCCAAACCTGTGATAAGGACGACTCCCGCAACACAACACCCCCAACCGGGAGTGTCTTATCTCGTGTTTACAACGCTCTCCTGATCCTTTTTTGTGGGGCTTTACGCGCCACTGGGTCAAAGCTGCACAGGATTGCATTCATTCCACAGAGGCACATCTGTAATACAGTCAATTGGGCCTGTGGTGTTGTTTACTTTTCTCTGGTGCCTGGCAGAGATTCTCTGTTTTGCATTCCCCTGGCAACCAGTAGGGTCGGTCGACTCGTCAGTCACCCCCAGCCTCACTCAAGTGCTGAGCCAGATTTTCCTGGCAAGCTCCCTGGGAAAATGTTGATATTATTTTTGACTTTGGATCTGTTTTGATGATATTTGCTCTATTTTTTTTTTTTTATTTCTTATTTTTGTATCATAGTCTCTCCAAGAAACTGTTTTCTGTTTAATGGGGGGAGGAGGGGGTCAATCGAGGCCACCAGCCAACCAAATGTTGAAGCCAAGTTATCTAGGAACTGGTGCCCCAGCTGTGAGTTCTTCACTGGGTAGTGAGTTAGTAAGTGAGCGACATGGGGTGCATTACCTAAAAGCATAGTGGCTAACCAGGGGTCGGCTTCCCAGAAGCATAGTTGCTAACTAGGTGGGAATATAGGAAATAAATGGGAAATATAGGGAATATATGGGAAATAGCAGTGCAACCAACAAAGTATCTTAACTGGTTATCAACTATGCTTTTGAGAGACAGACACCCGTTAGCAACTTTGTTGCTTGCAATGTAACCACTCATTGCCAACCAACCGAGTAGCTAACTTAGTTCTTACTTAGTGCACTCTTGGAAGGAGATTCTCTCTCACCTGTGGGAATGAGGAGAGTGGTTCCTTGCCGCACCACGCACTTGTAGCACTTCTCCACCTTCTCTCCGAAAAATACTTCACTCTGATTGACTGAGGAGCTCCATGCCTCGTAAAGTGCGAGGTTCGCCTTGGTCGGCTCAATCAAGTAAAATATCTTCTCTCCCTGTGAAAGACATGGGGAAATGGGAAAAATTAAGCTAAATGTAGTTGGATGACTTCAAACTTTTTACGTTTCACTCTGACTGCACTGTAGAATGTCGCTGCTGGGAAAAGATTCATATCTTTCAGTGCATGCTGGATCAAAACATGCTGTAGCCTATGTGCATAAACAGACTTATTTTATATTACTGTCTCTACATAAACATTTCCAATGCTTGTATATTAACACAGCAGCTTGCAGGGAGCAGCGAGACATCCACTGCAGAAGCGTCTCTGTAAAGCTCAGACCTGCTCGTACCTCATCCTGCACTTGATAACACTTCTGCACCCTCACACTGTTAAGCCCTCTCTAGTGATAGGCTTCCTAAGACTTCCTTGATGTTGCTTGATTGTTAATCCTCTTTTTGTAAGTCGCTTTGGATAAAAATGTCTGATATATGCACAAATGTAAATGTAAAGCGTACCCACTCTTTTTGCAAGTTTCTTTGGATACAAGTGTTCTGCTAAATGCATAGATGTAAATATCAACCGTACCCAAAGGACGTGGTACCACACAGATGTGCCTCCAAAGTCTATGTGGAAGTCTGTGTAGCTGTCCTTCACCCCCATCAAGCAATACTTCTGCACAAAGGGCTTGGGGAAGAAGGAGTCATCCGGCCAGTAGTTCTCCACCCAGGACATCTTCTGGGCCACATCCGGCACCACCACCAAGTCAGACATCCTGACAGGAAAGGATGGACAAGCAATCAGTATATTCCATTGTAGCACTTTATAATTAGCCTGGCAAGCCACTGTAACATAAAATGTATAGTCTGGCCACAATGGATAGAGCATATGGGTGGAATCTTTCAAACTGCCTCTGCATGCCATAGGATAGCGCTATGACCAGAGCCATAGAAAGCACTTTGTATGTCTCTAGCTACAACCAATCCAAGCAACGAACAGGCTACTTTTTAATAACCATCCTCTAAAAAAAGGTTGTTAAATAGCTAATTAACATCAGTAAGAAGTTAATTGGAGAGTAAGTGGTTTCAATCAGTGATATGACTAATTCCATCAACTGCTTACATTTCTCATTTAGCCATCTGTTAAGAAACTAATTAACTATTCTGAGAAATACTGTTTAATTACTGTACTCTTACCTAAATGTTATTTGTTAACAGTTAATTAACTACTCACTGGTGTTATTAAGCTATTTATAGTGGACGTTTATTATAAAGTGCTACCTATTCCATGGTCACATTGTCCATCCCTCTTGGGGACAAAGTCTGATATTATTCATTGTTCTACACAGGAAGACTTACTTTGTGTCTGAGAATTCCAAGCTGATCAGGTTCAACACTTTTGGTCGGTCTGGTTGGTAGTAATACTTGATGAACTCTCTGAGCTTCATTTTGCTGTCCGCTTGTCTGGCAACGTCAATGACATCAATGACTTTGTCACCCCCTGCAAAATCAATCAAAAGCAGCAATTTTGAGCTACAGTATCATAAGCAAGGTTAGCAATTTCTAGCAAAATCCCATTGGACATTTGCGATGACCATTTAAAATACTAAAGCAGGCTAAGGTGCCTCTTAGCCTTGAACTCTAGACACACTCTAGCAGCAGTCAAATAGAATTCGCTCAGCGAGTACATCTAGCTATCAGCCATAGGTTCTACGCAAGAAATCGGTCGTGTCTGAGCTGTGTTTCCACTCAACACGCTCTAGGTTGTATTAAGTCATTGTGTTGTTTAGCAAAACATTCAATCTGGACAGGGATTCATTGCTTAGCGTTGTTTGAATCAGCTTGTTAGTAGCTCTGATTGTTCGTAGCCATCTTACCCGAGCGTCTGTCACTCGTGGCCAGACTATACATTTTATGAGATAGTCTGGCTTGTCAGGCGAGGTGCCTCTGGTGCTATGTAGAAGATTCTGGATCAATAGATTCAGATTGTGTTAAGATTACTGAATCATGAGATCCCTGGGCCATCGATAATTTTGCATTTTGCAGTGCATTTCTCTCCTGACTCTTTGTCAGAAAGCATGTATCACTTGAAACACAGCTTTTCCAGAGACATCTTTGTAGGCCATTTCATTTCATGCCAGGTGTTGCTTTCATACTGCTTAATAGCAATTTTGTTTTCCATCTTATTGCAGAAGAATCAAGCTCAACCACAACAACAGCAATCATAATAGAGCTTTAAAAAAGGCTTTATGGTTCCTCCTCCAAATTGAGACTCCATTTCCCTAACTACTGAGCGTAAATGGGGATTGCTTAATTGCTACGCCTGGAGGTAGCCGTTATTTCCACACCACTGTGCTACTTCCCTCAGGGAATTTCTCACTCCGTGGGGCGGGGGGTTACGTGACTGAGCTGCCCAGGTGGAAGCAGCAGCAGGAAAGGTGGAAAAGTGAAGCTGCAGGAGCGCCAGAGGTCGGAGAAATACGGCCTGTTCGACACACACACACACAGCTGCAGGACAGCAAATCAAACCCGCCACGGCGAAGGGCCGAGCGAGGGAGCAAGCGGACGAACAAGCCGGAAACAAGACAGCCAATAAGCAGGGAGAGAACAGCTGGCGTTTGTGTGATCACCCTGCCCCCCACTGCTGCTGCTGCCAACCACACACACACACACACACACACACACACACACACACAACACACATACACACATACACACACACACACACACACAACACACACACAACACACACACACAACACACACAACACACACACAACACACAACACACACACACAACACACACAACACACACAACACACACAACACACACACACACACAACACACACACACACACACACACACGAGTCGAGCCCAGCTGGCCAGCGTCTGATGACAGGGAACAGCTGGAGATAGAGGCAGCGCCACTGGAAACCGTTTTGGAGCACCACAGTCTCTGGACCTCTCCTCTCACCAATCAACCTCTTTTCCAGTGGGGAATGGGAGGAGGAGGAGGAGGGAGGGAGAGAGAGAGAGAGAGAGAGACAGAGGCGTCACTAAATACCTCTATCCCAGTGAGACAACTTCTCTCCCTCCCTCCCTCCCCACCTCCCCACGGACAGACTAGGGAACTGCCTTTGCCTTTAGGGAGAGGAAGCCACCAACTCTGTCCCAGTCCCAGTCTAGCTATCTAGGAACAAGACCGGAGGAGGGGGGGACGGGGGTCGGATTACTTTTTTTTTTCTCCCTCTGCTCTATCTTGGCAAGCACAGGTGTGACGGGATACTAAAACAACAATGGGGGGTGGAAGGGCCCCGGGAGTTCACAAGGACCAGAGGCCTCTGCTGACACTGAGAGAGAGAGAGAGAGAGAGAGAGAGAGAGAGAGAGAGAACAAGAGAGATAGAGAGCAAGCGAGAAGAGATGGAAAAAGAGCAATAGAGAGATACAGACTGGGAGAGAAAGAGAGGGACAGAGAGAAAGAGAGAGAGAGGAAGATACAGGAAAAAGAGGGAGAGAGGGAAACAGAGAGAAAGAGAGGGACCGAGTAGAGAGGGTCAAGCCCTCCTCCACCCCATTGTCTCCAACACTGTAAGGATGTAATGCGATCAGGCCGAGGGGGGGCCTCCACCCCGTCACAACACCTGCTCCTTTTTAAAACAAGAGGCGCTTATTGCTCAATGGAGCAGAAGAGGTAGCGTGTAATTGGAGCTTAAGAGATAAAACACGGCCGCCATGGCAGTGAACCCGAGACGCTCACTCGCTTGCTTGCTCGCTGCTCGCAAAAAAAAGGCCCTGTAATGGGAGCCACAATGTACCAGATCCTCCGCAGTATGAAGAGGAAATACCTTGAACTTATAGACCTTGAAAAGCCAGACCATCACTATCTTAGATTACGCTTGACAACTTTTGATTAATATTGGTTCAACAAAACCAAATTGTAAACCTTATCGTAAAAGCTTCCATCTAAACATTGTTTTTTATACTGCTTGCAATAACCTTTGTCTCAGTTGTCTCATTTTATCATTGGTAATCATGGAATTGAGATTATATTGCGTATTGTATTTGCTGCAGGTCATAGTTGCCAGTCACAAAATATGTACAGAACATTCAGCACTGAAAGTCAAATGGACTTTTAGAATTTATTTGTACATATTGGTTCATAATATCAATTATTAGGGGGACTGCAAATCTAGACGTAGCAAACAAAGACCAACATGCCATGCACACACACAAACAAACAAACACAAACAAACAGACACACACAAACACAGACACGCACACACAAACACAGACACACACAAACAAACACTGACACACACAAACAAACACTGACACACACAAACAAACACTGACACACACACACAGAGACAAACACATACAGACAGACAGACACACACACACACACACACACAGCCAGCTTGAGCACAATGAGTCTGGTTGCCTTACCCACGTACTCCTCTACGTTTTTGACGGAGAAGGAGGGAGGGGGTAGCTTGAGCCCCAGCCCCTCATGGTCCAGCAGCATGATGGGGTAGTTAAAGCCGTGCTTCTCCAAATACTTTGGGGTCACCTGGTGCCCCTGCATTCGCAGGACAATCTCCTCCGCACTGGAACACACACACACACACACACACACACACACACACACACACACACACACACACAAAAAGCCTTCAGTCATCACTTCATTAAAGCTAAAGACTAAATATAATTTCACTGCATCTTTTACACCAGTAATTATATGCATGTGACAAATAAAATCCCTTGATTATTTGATTCACAAGAGCTTTAATAAAGTCAAGTCTATTTTTGTTCTTGCATCCTTTACAATATTAACACACGACACTTGTACACACACAACATTATTTCAACCCATGCTTTTGCAGCTGTCCTCCATTACCCAGAAACTAATCAATTTCACTGCGGTAACTTTTGGCTCTTGCAGCAGATGTGAGATGTGACCTAGCCTTCTGACGGTCCTGGCTGGGGTTCGTTCCAGGCAAAGTTAGCAACTGTTGGCTTCAATGCAATGTCCCATTGCCAACTAACTAAGTTGCTAACTGGTTAGCTACTATGCTTTTGGGAAACAGACGCCTGGGGTTGGTTTCCTAACTGCATAGTTGCTCATAACAAATTAGCAACTTATTAAGTTGTCAAAGGGAAAATGCATGGCCACCAACACAGTTGGTAACTTATAAACACCTGGCATCCACTTCCCAAAGGCATAGTTGCTAACCTCTTACCAACTTAGTTATTTGGCTATAGGAAATTGCATTGCAGCCCACACAGTTAGCAACTATGGCCTCCACCCCACCCCCTCCACTCTAGTAAATAAACACAGGTTTTTGGGCCTCTTACCTGGGAAAGCTCCTCTCCTGCAGCTCCCGCACAAACACTGAGGTCCCCGCCTGCACCGGCTTTGTGCCGTCATCTGGCTCCGTGTAGTCATGGCGATGCCAGTTATTGCGCTTTTTCACTGCAATGGGTTAGGGGTTAAAGGAACATGTTAGGGGCATGATGTCTTTTATTACTTATTAAGTAATGTCTTTTATTACTTAACTTGAATTTAGTTTGGCCTTGAATCGTTTATGTTAATGAGCAATCACCCTATGAAACTGACAATAACTTGTGCTTCAATTGCCTAGCACACACACACACAGACACACAGACACACACACACACACACACACACGCTTGCTTTGCTCTCTTGGTATTGCTCTCTTTCTTTCTCTCTCTCTCTTACACAGACAGAAACTAAATTTGCTTGCTTGCTCTAGCTCTTTCTCCATCACACACACACACACACACACACAGACACACACACAGTAGTATTTCTCTTCCCTGCATCCCATAACCACAGCCTGAGTGCAGACTCAATTAAAGGATTACTCTACCATTCAATTAGCCTGTTACCATTTGCCCCCAGCACTTAGGAGGGGGGTCATGATCAGAGCCACACACACACTGCGCTAGGAGGACAGAGAATGATCAGGTCCCCTGAGGGCTATTTATCTCTGCAGTGCCGTCTGTGGTCAGACAGGCCAAGAGCTAGAGTTAGGGCGTCCGTAATCAGGATCCGACAGCATTGCAGAGCACTTCTGAATTCAACTATTTCGCAAACAAACTACAGTACAGTAATCTGTGGAATGAACAATGGATGTCAATGGACAGCTCCGACCAAAATTGACTTCAATCGTAGCCTAATTCACAATCGATGGTGGAAGAGTTTGGCACTGGTGTGCGGGGTTGCGTTGAAAACAATGGAATAGAATGTTGGAAGATGAGTGCAGAGCACTGCGCTTACAACATTCCATTTTATTTTAAAATCCCCCTCTGCCACGGCCGAAAGGTGAATAAAAATACTCGAATTTGAAAGCACACCACAATGCTGTCAGAGCCGGTGTGTGGCCAAATTAAAGGAAAGCTCTGGAGTAAGTTTAAGCACAGCCCTGTTGCATGAGCCTTCTAACAGCAATGCATTTTGCATGGAATGAAAGAATTTCGAACAGCATAGACCTAACGCAAACACGAAACACGTTACGTTGAATCAACGACCCCTCAGATCTTACTTTCGGTTTCGGATAATGAGGATCCATTTATTCAGTGTAAAGTGCTTGTTCGCTTCTGCGCTCCAGTTCGGTCTATGCTGTTCAAATTATTTTGTTCGACTCGCTACCTAGTGCGTTTGGCAGGCTCGTTCTGCAGGGCTATGCTTGAAATCACTCCGGAGCACCTCTTTAAGAGCTACTTACTCAAGGAGGGTCCGTGCTGGACATCACAGTTGGGACAGTGATAGACGTCAATATCCGCCGCATGGTGCTCCTCCACATGGACACAGCTGAAAGGGGGAAGAGAGAAGGACGCAGTCTGTCAGAGATCAATCCATTTAGGCTGCAACCGAAATACTTACAAACACAGGCAATTTTATCTTTTTCTGAATACGCAGTCCGTCAGGGATCAATCCATTTAGACTGCAACCGAAATACTTACAAAAAGACAGGCAATTTTATTTTTCCTGAATACAAGAATACAAGAACTCTTTACTCTTTGGTTGAATCTCAATGTAAGCCCTAAGCCCTGAACCCTAAAAGACTTAGCCTAACTAGAATGAATCTACCTTGTGATTGGGCAGTTCAGGGCTTAGGGTGGACATTGGGATTCAGCCTTTCTCTTTAGGGACAGAAAGCTGAAAGAGGAAACCAATCCATTTAGAAACCGAAATACTCATAAAAAAACAGGCAGTTTCTTGTTGTCATTGTTAAATACAAGAGCTCTGGAGGCGCCATGGTTCAGTGGGCATGAGCAACATACCATGGTCTAGGCTAAATCCGGGGACCCAAGTTCGAGTCCGACCTGAGGTCATTTCCTGATCCTTGACCAACTCTCTCTCTCCCACTTATTTCCCATCATTCTCTCTACTGTCCTGAGAAAAATTAAAGCCAAAAGCCCTAAAAATATCTTGAA
>JAODXP020000026.1:17467342-17487700 GCA_027497455.2 Sardinella longiceps | reverse complement strand
ACTTGTACGGCCCTTGATTGCATTTTACGTCACGTGATGGCTCAGGTATTGCCTCTGAGCTTTGTACAGACGCTATGATAGACATTTGTAGTGCCCAATAAACGGCTCTGGACAATCATAAATGATGCTTCCGCTACGAGAGATGCAATAGATAGGTCTCCAGACTAAATATCACTCGTGATTTTTAGTTTGGCATTCGCCAGGCTAATAAGGAAAAGGACTATTTATCACTAATGTGAAATCTTTCAGATAATCTCTCAGAAATAACTCTGCCAGATATTTGTCCTCTTTGTTAATTGAATTTAAGTGATACTGTGGTCAACTCAATTTGTTTCTATGCACACAGTTTGTTTGTACATTACTAGCCTAAAAGTATACTTATCTGAATGTGTTGTGTGATTTGTTGTGTGGAAGACTGTTGTACTTTGAACTACAGAGGTGGACTTGTGAAGTTTGACTCCACAATTGTGGTAACTTGTAATCAGAGGTTGAGTGAAACCAGGACTGGCAGTGAATTGCATCAGATGTTCAGATCAGATGTGAGGAAAACCAGTGTCAGATTTGATTGATAACAAAAGGATAAAATCACAGTACATTTATGAGTTCTGCTGGAATGTCACCTACAGATGATATACTATTGTGTTTTAGTACATTCATGAAAAAAATAATTGATGAAAACATGATCATTATTCCCATAACTGTAAAGTCGTCTTAATTATACCAGTGCTGTTATACTCGCCTTTTCACCTACACTTTTGTAGGTAATACCATGTTTTAAAACAAGATTCTCTTACACTTCCTTCTCAACACAAAACATCTTTCTTTTTTATGGATTTAAAAGCCAGATTGTGCCTTTATGTGTCTGACAGCAACTCCTCATCATTTGTGGAGGGCCAAGCAAGGACTGCGTTTGGCTGCATGCGGTTCTCTAGGGCTTCACTTGGCCTTTACCCCTGCAATTTGCCTGTTGCTAGGGAACCCCGACGCCTCAGATGAGTGGAGTCAGTGGACACATCCTGGTGGCACGGCTGGGCTTTGTGCTTTTCTTCACTTACACACAAGCCAAGCACACAAGTTGTTCTCATCAACTAATTGGTACAGACGCTGCCGTGTGCATTCAATAATCTTCCTCATTTAGCTGTTTGCAAAGGCCATCGTCGTGAGAAATGATGTTCCCAGACTCAGAGAGAGTGTGTAGAATGACAAATAAATAATATTAAGGCTGATGAATTTGTGTGTGTTCTTTTTTTGGGGTGTGTGAGGTTGGTATGGGAGGAATGTGAGTGAGTGTGTTCACACTGGGACTGCGTATGGCCCTGTGGGTTGTCTATTGAGGGTTAGTGAGTGACAGCTCATCAAAGGCAGAGGCCCATGCTTTCCCACTGCCTTTGGATGAAAAGAATCACAAGCCCGACTTATTTGTGTGTGTGTGTGTGTGTGTGTGTGTGTGTGTGTGTTTGCAGTTGGGGGCGGCTTTCCCTCTGTAATTGTATGTGTGTGTGTGTGTGTGTGTGTGTTGTGTGATGATCACAAACTGTATATCTCTCTGTGTGTGTGTGTATTATGTGTGTATTTGTGTGAGATGAGACCTTGATCTTTCTTCTCTTTGTAATTCTCTGGAGGAAAAGGCAGACTTAACAGACCAGAGCTGCAGTGACATGAAGCTCCCGATGTAAACAATTCTCATGTGGAAATATTCAGGGGTGCGGTACTAGTTTTACAGAAGGTCAGATGAGCAGAAAAGCTGTTTGTGCTTGCATTACATTATTTCCTGAAATAGGATAAGGGCATTTGAGGTGAGATGTCCACTCAAAGATTCCCATATGATATAATGCGAGACCTATGATATGATGTATGTATGTCAGAATGTGCAGTCACAAACCCATTTTGGCATTTATATGTTATTCTGTTTGTGCATTGCTATGTGAGAGGGTGTCCTGTGGGCACATTTATTTGTTGTGGAGTGTGTGTACATGTGTGTTAAAAAGACAGATGGCTGTACAAACAAATAAAAGTTTGATGGTTGTTTGCATGTGTTTGTGTATCTGTTTGTGAGAGAATGTGAGAGCTAGAGAGCCTTTGTGTGTGTGTGTGTGTGTGTGTGTGTGTACAGTATGCGTGCGCTGTGTGTTTTGCCACAAGCCTCTCGCTTGATCCCTCATCTTGTCGCTGATGCTCTGAGGGAGGCCCAGACATGCAGTCTGAGCCGTGGCTGGCATGCTCGTCCGCTATGAAAGCCCTCTCGCTGTCCCCCTCGCAGGCGCCGCTCTCTGGAGCGAGGGAGACCCCTGATGTTGCATGACAGTGACTTCCAAGACACTGTGAATGGATGAGAGGAGGCCCCGCGCACTCAGCGGTATGAAGAGATCTCTATTCTGCAATGACAGCATCATTTCTTCCACGCTACTTGGGCCTCAACAGGATGCACTGTTTGCTTCCCAAGAAGGTTAATACGGTGATAAAGTAAATGTTATTGTTCAGCGAATCTAAGAGACGCTGTCTGTGGTAGCCATAGAAGGCTCTTTAGGCTGAGCCTACCCTCTGCTTAGGGAAGCACTTGTTAAATTGGACGTAACATCAGTGTTAATGCTATACACAAGGGAATGAGAACACACACATCATCTGCATTGGCTCTTGCATAATTCTGCCCACCAACAACCCTCAAGAGGATTTTATTATGTATGACTTTAGAGTCCCCTGAGGGTGGCAGTTTTGTGTACTAGCCTGCTAACACCCTCATCTGTGATTCAGTGTGACAGACATTGATTACTCTGTGGTGAGGGTAAGTGTACGGGATATTGAACTTCAGCTGCACAGCTGTTGGTCAATACCACAGACAATAGCAGACTGCTCTAGGTTGTCAGTCATCCAGCTAGCAAAGTGATGGGGAGGAACTTAGGGGTTTTCTCAGGGTAGTGGGGGGGTAACGGAAGTAACTGTGGGTGAAGAAAAAGCAGCACCCCTGAAAGGACACAATTGTTGCTGCCTTTGAGTAAAAAAAGCGAAGAATTCTATTAAAGAAAAAACTTTAAAATTGCCTCAGATGGCTACTCTCTTCATTGACAGTTATGGGAAAAGCCTGGTCTACTGACACGTTTCCTGAGTCTTGTTTGTTTGTTGGCTTTCCTTCTATCCCATGGTTTAGATATTTATCTGCAGTAACTCTAAACCAAGGTGTGGCTGAGTGCTACTTGGACCCATCATTGTCACGTTGTTTACTGTCCGATGCCCCCTTTCTCCTCCTTGCTGTAATTGATCCTGTCAGAGAGTGAGTCGACATCTCTCACCAAAAAAGCCAGGCACTCCTTCGACCAGTAACCAAATATTCCCCCTGCGCTCCCTTAGCTGTTCTATTGCAGTTGGAAATTTGCAAGAGGCTTCTTCAGCTACCCATCTCCACACCTGGGTCCCTTGTCAGCTCATGGGAAGGAGGCTTTCTCATGGTGTGTCTTCTTTCAGTAAATCACGGCCTCTCTCGCTTAGTCTGTTTTCCCATCCTCCAGGCTGGGAGTGAGTGGCTTTTGTTATAAATCAGTGTTTTGCAGCCTGCCAAATTGTATGGCATTGTTCCACAAAGCTGCCAGCTTTGACAACAGCTACCTGTTTGGAGCTGGCCCGAAGCATTCTCTATGGGGCTTTAGTGTCTTGTATTTATGTATTTATTTTTTGCCTTAGGATAGACCATAATTTCACTTGGGATACATGTTTTGTATGTCTGAACACTTATACAGCTGAGCATTGCATTTTATTCCTGTTTTGGAAAATCGTATCCCTAAACTGAACTGATTAAAAAAAACATCTCTTTCATCAACTAAGGGTTTTGATTTGCATTGGACTTGGGCAACTGGACAATAACAACACCATTTCAGTTGATCAACAAGTTGTTTTGTCTATGCTCTTAGCATAATTACTTGCGACCCAAACAACAAGGGTCTTTTTCAATGCCTTTTTTCTTGTAAGAGAGAAGGGAAAGTGCCCTGTATCAAGTTCCTTTGGGGAGAGAAAATGTGGTCGAAGAAGTGGAATGGGGATCCTGCATAAATTAAAGATAATCTCTGTTAAATTATGTTAATTTATGCACTAAACGGATAACAAGTAGAAAGCTTGAAAGTAATATGCTACCTTGTGTTTTTCTTCATTTCGTGAGGCCAGACTGGACAAGGCTGTGTTTTGTAAACTGTGTACTCAGGAAATTATTTTAGACATCACAGTTAGAGGTGTCTCTGGGCTTGTCTAGGTAAAACTACTTGATAACTTATTTGTAAACATATTCATTTTAAGGCTTAAGCAGTTTATACATACGGTAGGCTATTTTCAGTAGCCTACATTAGGCTATATCCCTGAATTAACACACGCATGACACACAGTAGCCTACACAGGGGAACACACAGCTTCCTGAGAAGGCTTGCTTCAACCACAGGCTTAACACAATATGTCTCAATCATTTTGATTCCGTGAAATGACAAAATGACAGGTGTCCTCATTCAACGCACAACTTAAACTAGGCTACCCATTGACCTGTCTCGACAATGTTGTCGTGGGACGATCCATGTGGATGTCTCCGTTGGCAACCAGTGCGCGTTAGCGTAAAAAAAAGTGAACTGTGGGCGGCGCGCGCACGCAATCTTTCCCTCTGCTTTTTCTTACCAGGAGAGCAGCGACCGTATGTATGGGAGCGCACTGGAGTAGTAGGGAGACGGCTTGGAACCCATCGAGACCGGGTTAGAGTCGGCATGAAGCAACTGTAGCATCCTCGCATGCCTCGAGGCTTCCTTTATCTTTTTAGAGATTAGCGGTTAAATTCTGTTGGCCACATTTTAGTGGTTACATTAAATGAAAATGGAGGTGGCCATAAGACGTTTTTATGTCCTGATTGCACATCTTTGGATCGTCTGTCAAATAGGTAAGCTTGCGGAGCATTGGTTGTAGATTACGTTCATAGAGATTCTAGCTTGTATTTTTCTGTTAGTGTAAAGTTCATGTGCTATTTATGGCAACTCTGGGTTTTCTTGGCTGAGACACATTAAGACTTCAAGGGGCAAGTCTGCCCTGTTTTATGTCGATGCTTGTGTGAGTGTCTCTGTGTGCAGTGATGAGATGTGGCAGATTACGTGCCACAAGCCCCGTTAGTATGGTAAATCATGGAATACTGTTGAGAGCTCCGGGGCAAAACAAGTGTGCTTGTGTTTATGTGAGTGAACTATAAAGTGCTGCAGTCAGCGAATACGTTCTTCTCTTTACTAACAAGTATTTCCATATTTTTTGGAGAAACTTTGCATCAGTCCACTTGTGATAACATACTGAGCTATTTTCTGAATGAACTGTGTGAATTGCTTAATTGGGTTTACTTTGATGCATTCTTCCATTAGGCTAGGCTATATTCATTTGATTTTCTCTGTGATCTTTTTATAAAGGATTCCGGACTTTTTGTGCAGATTATTCTAGTCTTAATTATCATTTTCTTATTTTTTTTTATTTGTGGTAAAATAGAAATAAAAAAAAAGGTACAGGTACAGTATATAATGCAACTCCATGCATTTGAGATCCAAAAGAAGGGGATAAAAGCTCCCAATGATGGTCTGTCAAGTCATTCACCATCTGTTCTGGCATTTCGCCTGCCACCAATATGGCATAGAGAGCATTTGTCATGTATAACATGTATAACATATTGCTTCAAGTCTCTGTATAATCGCATGTCATTCATGGCTATTTTGGCTTGTCATCATCTCTACTTTTCCGTCCGACCCAACCACAATGTCTACCATTGTCCTGAACCATGTGTTCTCACATTTGTCAAATTACCACTGGCATTAGATGTCCAGTTCTCCTGGAGGGTTTTTTGTTCCCTTTTGCCTCCTTCCGTGAGCCCGAGCTGGGTTGGCAGCTGCCAGGGCCGGATTTTGGGTTGTGTTGTGGAGCTGGCAAAGGGCTTCGCTGGTGCTCGGTGGTGGGATCGAAAGGAGCAAAGGGGAAGCCCACTGGTGGGCCAGTGCAATCAAAGCAACCAAACATTCGATAAATGCCAAGGGCATGGCAGCATGTCAGCCCTCCACTGTCTGGATGGTATCATGATGATCGGTATCATAACTGCAGGGCAGGGGCTCGTGCCTCATGCTGTAACTGAACTGTATGGGGCCTGGTGACCCTGTGCCATGTATCTAAATAAACTGGTCGTGATGAGGCAGATTGGGAGGGCAACAGTTGTGGTATTGACTGACTGCTATTGGCTGATTGCTTTCCTATCACCCCTCATGCACGTGCGGTGTAAGCCCAGCATTGACATTGAGCACGAGGAATCAATCCAAATTCCTGCTGACTGAAAACATAGTATAACGTTAAATCAATGTTACAATGCCAACACGTGATTGAGGATGAGCCTCTCTCTAAAATTTCCCATTCAACCCCCTGGATGTCAATATGGATTCAGTGCACAGCCTGTGTGACTGTTGTGAACTGTAAAGATCTGGCAACAAGTCGGTGCCAAGCTTGAGCAGGGACGTGGAAACGACTGTCTAGCTCTGCTGCTGATGTTTACATGCAGTGATGGGCCGTGTCATTGGCCGCAAACAGGATCTTTCCCCCTAAACAATGCTCTTATCTAAATGGTCCGGTAAACTGCTCAGGACAAGCCTGGGGTACGTTAGACTCGGAAAAGCCTAGAATACCAGAGCACTGGCAGGATGTGGTTATGCCTGTGTGTTTGGCAATGTTTGTCTTCACAAAAAAGCCACTGTCCTATTTCTTGGCTTTGCCAGGCTTTGGCTACAGTAACCCATAATTAGCCATTGAACCTTGTCAGTGTTACGTATAATGCAGCACACAGAACTGAGGCTACTGAACACTCTATAAAGACTCTTGCCAGTTCGGAGACTGAAAAAGGCTGCCTCTGTTGTGCACTGCTGTGTCTTAAGCCAGTCCGGTCTACAAAATGAATGACAATTATCCAACTCCAATGTCCACTCAGTCCACCAGTAAATCATTTCGATCTACGCTCTGCATGAAAGGTTACATGTTATGCAGAGTTGCGCTCTGGGAAATCCAAAGGGCTAAACAACAGTGCCGAAATCAGTCCATGTCTTAAAGGTCACATATTGATTGAGATGTGTCTGACATTGGACAGCCGATGTTGTCCTTGTCACTTCAATATTTTTCTCTCACTCTTTTGAGCTGAGTAGATTTGCTTCAGGTGTGCCCACTGCCCTGTATTCTTCAGTGGGTATTTGTTGGGCAGACAATTTGCAAGCTGTATTGTGATTGAGTCTAACAGTAGCTGTTTTGTGTACATGGCGCTGGTTTGTGTCTGTGTTTGTGTTTGTTGAGAGGATAGCATGTGTAGGCAGTCTTTGGAAACAACACAGATGGAGAAAAACTGTATGAGTAACACATTCAGTAACCCCCCACCCCCAAACAAACACACACACACACACACACACACACACACACACACACACACACACACACACACACACACACACTGTGTCCAGTGATGTGAAAATGCCTCCCTGCTGGGGCAGATATTATGGATCTATGGC
This sequence comes from Sardinella longiceps, assembly GCA_027497455.2. Taxonomy (NCBI): domain Eukaryota; kingdom Metazoa; phylum Chordata; class Actinopteri; order Clupeiformes; family Clupeidae; genus Sardinella; species Sardinella longiceps. Next base: position 17,480,168 of record JAODXP020000026.1, on the reverse strand, counting down.
AATGCCAGAAATCAATGCTTCACTAGACCTCGAAAATATTAAATACAATAGGCTAAAAAATACATGTTAAAATCTTTTTGCCATGCCTGTTTCCATAGCAACGCGGGTAAACCAGCAAGATGCTGAGGCCAAAGAGAATGAGAGAAAAAAAAAGAGAACGAGAAAATCTATTGCAAATCAAGGAGAGGCAGCATGGGAATTATTTCTCCTGATTTATTTGCAATTTGATTTTTTTTTTTTTTGGTTGTGGCAAATTTGGATTCCCTGCAGAGCAGTTTCTCCCCGCTGATTAAATACAATCTGTGCTCCTAAAAGAGGAAGCCCTGAAACAGAACAAATCTGACAGACCCTTAAGCCGGCCAACTGCTTTGCTTTCCCCCCTGTATGCAGAGTCTCCTTTGTGCTGTGGTGCTTGTGTGTCCTCCAAGCAGAGGATAAGATGAGCCCCATACACACACACATGCACGCGCACACACACACACACACACACACACACACACACACACACTCTCTCTCTCTCTCTCTCTCTCTCTCTCTCTCTCACACACACACACACACACACACACACACACACACACACTCACTCACACAAACACAGACACATACTCACACACACACACACTTTGTGATTGTTTGTAATGTTTGGTGCTTAGCACAAGTCCGCAGTGTCTCATTTGGAAAACACGGTCTTCATGGCTGCAGCCGACTATTTACCAAGTTGTAAATATTTTCTTCTTTCCCCGAGAGACTTTATTTTGCCGAGGGAAACTTATCACTGGGACGTGTTTATGAAGCCTGAATGTAAAAAAAAGTCTAAAAGGTTATTAAAAAATATACTTCATTTTGTTTTTCTCTCCCGTGCCCCTCAGCTTTACGCTTCCTCCCAGGTGTTTTGCTTTCATCTAAATTTCTTGTTGAGCGCTCGTTGAATTTCTCGTCGAGCGCTCTGGTTATATGAGCGATGAGTCGCCGGTGGGTGTAGGTGGGGACGGTTGGAGCCACGGTTTGAGAGCTGTCGCTAAGTGTGGCTGCAGCATCCAGAACATCCTGCCTAAATCATCCCTCGGCCCTTGTGTAAATGTTTAGAGACGGAGCAGAAACGAACGACGGAGAAAATGGCCCGGTGCCCGACAGCAAAAGAGGCATTTCTCTTCCCTCTTGACTTTCAGGAAGTGAGGATCTGGAGTTACACTCGGCGGACAATAAGTGAGATTGTCTGTGAAGTCACAAAAGGTGACCTTTTTTTATTTGTTTTTTTTTTTTTTTAAAAAGAATTGGCTTGGCCTTGCCTGGTATTAGGAGGGTCTGGTCATGGGGGTCTTTAAAAAGAGAAAGCGAGACAGAGAGGGTTCGAAATAGGAAGGCAAGAGAGCAGGGGGATGAAGAAAGGAAGAGGGACTTAGTCGGCTTTTGCCCCCCTTCTATAAAAACGAGATGGAGTCTCCGGGACCCTTCAGTGAAAGGTGAGGGGCAGAGTCTGTAACCATAGCGATGGACTGAGGGAGCGGAGGAAGTCTGCGGTGGCCGGGCGCCACTGGGAGGGATTGCCTGTTGTCAGGGCGCCTGCTCTGGCACGTCCGGCACGGTGAGGGAGCGGAGCGAAGCGGAGACCTGCTCACCGTCAGACGTGGCCAGCAGCACAGATGGAGATGGGGCAGCACTACAGCTCTGCAGGCCTGGCAGCGAAAAGGACTACAACAGAGCCACACACACACACACACACACACACACACACACATACACACACCTCTCCATCTCCTTCCCTCTCTCTCCCTCCTCTCTTTCTCTACCTCAGCTCCTTTTTCTGTCTCCCTCTCTGTTCTCTCTCCCTCGCTTTCTCTCTCTACTCTCTTTTAGTGTTTATCCTCCTCTCTCTCTCTCTCTCTCTCTCTCTTTCTGCCTCCCTCTGTTTGTTTTCATCCTCTATCTCTGTTCTGTTTCTGTCTGCCTCACTGCCAGCAGTCAGCTCACTGGCCTCATAGAGAATGACCTCATCATTATAAGCACTCCCAGCGAGGAACTCATTGTAAAAATGGCTGAATGCGTAAACCCACTGAGCTACTGAGAGAGAGAGAGAGAGAGAGAGAGAGAGTTGCATTGGCCAACAGCACAAGTGAATACCTGGCACACACACACACACAAAAAGTGGCACTGTATGCATACGTCTAAAAATGCTCCATATTCAGAGCATCATCTCTAAAGCGCTCACTACTCATCACCCCAAACCCCTGGGGGATCTTCCGATCACTTACTAATTTATGATCTCTTCCTGTGATGCGGCCTGTTTTCTCAGATGCTGGAACTCAAAAAACATGCTGTTTGTTATTTTAGGATCTTTCTCTTTTTTTTTTTTACATCGCAAGGGACGTCTCGTGCGAGTAGAAGAGATTTACGAGAGCTTTTAAGAAGGAAGGAAAAAACCCTGAGGAGTGAATCGTTTGCGATTTCATGGCGTATTAGAGTATGTGGGAGAGCGAAAGCAAACAGTGCCACTGGCCTGGTTTTTTCGCAGACTTCGCTCGGGCAGTTTAGTGGATGTTATTTATGGACGCTCGGAAAGCTGTCCTGAAATCCTACTCCACTTCAAGAGGGCACGAGACGCGATGACAAAACTAGAAAACACGAGAGCCGAGCCGGTGTGGTGAGGTCTAGGCTAGCCTGGGTGTCGTCACCACACGCATGGCGGCATGTTCCTTGAAAACAGACCCAAATGCATCTTAGGCATCACAGCTCCCCGCAGGTAACTCAACTCCGTGGATCCGGGCAGTGCAAGGCATGCTGGGAAGGCCCGTGGGGAAGGGTCGCTGCTTTTTGAAGAACATGTAAAAGCCCAGCTGTTCAGAGGCATTACCACCTCCAACTGCCGGCCCCATGCATTCTCACGGGTGCTGCGTGTCATTTGTCCCCCTGCTCCCTCTTCAACAGCTGGGTGCATACATACAGTATGTGTAGCTCCACCCACTTTCTGTCTCCATACACAGTATCAGTCACAAACCTGTATGATGAGTCATCGCTGATGACCCAAAGATACTCACATGAACACACACAAACACACAGCCACACTTAGTGTCAGAAAGAACCCCATACCCACCCAGGTCTACACACACACACAGTCACAGACTCACAGTCAGCCACATATATTTTCATATACCCTGTCATATGAAAATTACATACACTCTGAAATGTATGCCCCTTGAACACCCACACACTTTTGCTTCCCCACAAACACACACACACACACACACACACACACTCATCCGTAATAGCAGATGCCTGAACATACCCACACCCACATGCATCTATATGACCTATGACCTAACCAGCTGTGCTTTTAAAGCCTTGGAAATGAAAACTGGGGACCACGCTGGCAATTGAATTACCCATTGAGACTAAACACCCGTCGCGTGGGAGTCGTGATGTAGCGGTCGTTGGTGCAGATGTGTGTGTGTGTGTTGTCTCACACTTTCTCCGGCACACCCTTGCGTTAATTGAACAGGTGTCGCCGGAGCTGTGTGACTTCAGATTGTATATCGCCCGGGGACTGTGAGACACAGTTCTTTCCCTGAACTCTCACTCTTTATTCGATGACCTACCACTACATCGTGGTGTCTGGCGATTGGCGAGAGAGGTAATTTCACGAGCCGATGCACTGATTCATCATTCTCATCATCGGTATCACATCGAGGCTCACTAACCCATCTCACTAACACCAAACACCACAACACACACACACACACACACACACACACACACATACACACACACACACACACGGACAGCGGCCTTTAGCCCCTGGTATACGCCGGATCTCTCCCTTGGGAGAAGACTAATCTCCTTTGCTCATTGCCAGTCGGTGCCAGCGCTCTCGTCCGCCACAGTTTTACAGCCTTCTTACATCCCCGCTGTTTCTATACCATGAGCTCCGAGAGGCCGCCCCTCTTTCTCACGCTCTAAGGATATGGTCACAGCGGCGTTAATGGAACCCTTTCTTTCCACACACTGAATGTTTTTCGAGGCCTCTCTTGTTTCATTGACTGGCGTTGAATAACGAGGCTGCCCGACTGGCCGGGGCCAGCGCGCCTCGTCGCTCCGTCCCGTTCCGTTCCGTCTGCCGATTCTGTCTGGCAGGGGCGGCGGTTCAGCAGAGGTGAGCCGGAGGTTTTTTATTAGCTCTGTGTTAGTGTGTGTCCCTGGATGCTCTGTACTTGAAGTCATTTCCAGCCAAATCACTGTCCGAGTGTTCAGTATTAACTTAGTAAGACAGTTCATAGTCTTTTGTGCTTTCGGATGTAGAACACTTAGCTACTGCATACTAATGATTTGTCGTCCTGCTCGCCATGTTTGGCAATGGGAACTGTGGAAAAATGTGTTCAAAAGAGAAAGAGAGAGAGAGAGAGAGAGAGAGAGAGAGAGAGGGAGTAAAAGGAGAAGAGAGGGAGGTCAATAGGTCAGGGTATTGATAATGAACTCATCAAGATCACTCTTGGGAGGTTTTTAATCTAATTGGCCTGGCTGGCTTTTTGCACTCTTAACACTGTGAGGTGGAGCCCAGCCAGACAGCCAGCTAGGCCTGCCTCAGGGCCCTGGGGTGGGGGGAGGGGCCGAGGGAGAGGTGGTGGCTTCACTCTCCCCTGCAAGACGGATAGTAACAGTCTTCCTCTAGTTCCCGTCCGACTGGAGAAAGTTTGCAGTGGTCCCAGCTCTCAGGCCTGGCCTCTGGTAGGAGCGTGACCACAGTAGCACAGCTGAGGGAGGGAGTGCAACTGCTGCTGGCTCTGAGTTCATGACCTTTGACTGACCTAGGGGTGTCAGTGAGACAAATGTGTGACAATTGGCATGTTTAAAAATAATTTGCGTAATAAATGGGGGTTATGTATGTGTGGGTGTGTACGTCTGACTTCAGTGTCTGTCTCTGTTTGTATGTTTGTGTGTGGTGTGTAGTGTATAGTGTTTCCCGCTGAAAATTAGTTCGTCAAGGTGGGGGTGTGCGCGGGTGGTCGGGTTGGGACCAGAGACTAGTTGCTAGTATTATTGGAAAGGTTATGTTGTGTAGTTTCATATGAGAGGGGAAGCACATATACATGCAATTTGTGCAATTTTTTGTAAAGCACTTTTTGAAATTATGTTCAAGATATAAAATATTTATCTTTTCTGGGATCTCAATCAAGGTGGGAGGTGTTTGTTGCTATGGTGGCCTCCTTAACTATGAAATGCTGTGTGTGTGTGTGTGTGTGTGTGTGTGTGTGTGTGTGTGTGTGTGTGTGTGGCTGAAGGAAGATTTTTAAAAACACTGTCCTTACACTTATGTTCCTTTTACACTAATTACTTCACCACAAAGTGAACATTTTCGAGCTTTTTCAGACTTTACTTAAAACAAATTCTACTTTGGATGTGCACCACCACCAGTTAACTTTTTAAAAACCCTATCCTCCCACACATTGTACAGTATCTCAGTAATCTCTTCTCTCTCTCCCGTGGCTCTGGAGTGCCTCTCTCTCTCTCTCTCTCTCTCTCTCTCCCCTAACCCCACGAGAACAGGTGTCTGGCATTGTGCACTTATGACAGAGAGAGCGAATTCTATCTGACACTGATTCCCCTTAAGACCCTGAAGTCTGGGCTTTGTGTGTCCCTTATTCAATTAGTCATCGACACCCCACTAAGGACCCCCTACCCCCCACCCTAGTCTCCATGTGTGCCCTAGCAAGGAATCAACCTCACCAGGCCTGCAAGAGAAGGCACATCGTGTAATGAGGACCCTCAAATGATTTATGTAAGAGGTGTAGGCACAGGAGAAAGGGGGGTGCAAGCGAGCGAGTTGGAGAACTGTGGAAATGGCGGTAATGCTCTTAAACTGGCTTTGATATGGATCATTAGCTTCCCATCCGGCTGAGGTTTTTCTCCTCAGAGCTTCAAATCCCCCTAGGCAGAGTAAGAGCAAGAAGGGGCCTCTTCCAACTGGGGTCGGGCCACGGCTGAAACTGTAGACTAAACCTGAGTGGGTTGGTCTCTCTGGTCCCTCTGTGTGTGTGTGTGTGTGTGTGTGTGAGTAGGTGTGTGTGTGTGTGTGTGCTTGTGCGTGTGTGTGTGTGTGTGTGTATGTGTGTCTGCTTATATCCCCTGTCAGCAATGACTTAGCACGGGTGGTTCATGCATTAATGCATCTGTAAGTCATCAGCACAGGAATAAAGTGAGTCTTGTAGTGTATGTGCCTGTGCCCAGCCCCTGTGTCCTGTCACTGCTAAATACAGCAGCCTCCCTCTCCAGCGAGCGAGCAAGTGAGGCCAGCACATATTTCTTTGATCTCCCAGCACTGTGCTTCAGTGACTGTACCCGCCTGAGCCTCTGAGTGTGTGTGTGTGTGTGTGTGTGTGTGTGTGTGTGTGAGTGTGTGCACATGCGTGTGTGTGTGTGTGTGTGTGTGAGTGTGTGTGCACTGTATGTGTGTGTGTATGCCTTTGTGAGAGAATACAGTATGTGGCCAGTGCAGTATGTGTATGTGTGTGTTAATCCATGCATGCATGTTTATTCTGTGTGTGTGTCTGTAAGCACACCTCTGCATGTGTACTGTGTGTGCATGTGTGTGAATGTGTGCACATCTGTGCATGCATGTTTACTGTGTGTGTGTGTGTGTGTGTGTGTGTGTGTGTGTGTGTGTGTGTGTGTGTGTGTGTGTGTGTGTGTGTGTGTGTGTGAATGCACATATGTGACTGTATATCACCGTAACCTTTGCTGTCTCTGCAGGGGGAAGGCTATTCCATTAATGGCCGTGTGTGTGTGTGTGTGTGTGTGTGTGTGTGTGTGTCTGTGTGTGTGTTCCCCCTCTGCAAGACACAGCATTTTGTTTGTTTACCACCGTGCCTGAGAGTCATAATGGCCACCCTCTCATCAGTTTCTCATTAAGGCAGGGAGGCTAGTGTGTCACGGTGTCAGTCTGCTTAGGGGCTTTGTGTTTGTGCCTTTACCACAGGTGAGTGGGGGCTTCAGCCTTCAGTCTTGCTGGATTAGGATAACATGCGTGAGATGGGGGGGGGAAGAGCTTTATCCTTTCCCTAGCGCTCTTTCTTTCTCTCCCTCCCTCCTTCTTTCTTTCTTTCTCTCACTCTTTCCTTCCCTCGTTCTCTCTCTCTCTTTCTCTCGTGTTCTTTTTGCTTATCGGTTCTGTTGACCCCAGAATCTCAGGGCCGTGCTGTGCTCTGAGATGCCCAGTGGACAACTGCCCAGTGGTGCTCTAGAATAACAGGAATAAAAGATGCTCTTTCACTGTGTGCCATTTTTATAAGAATGCCAATCTGTTCTCTTTGCCGTCTAAAGTGACAGAAGGTTCCAAGGTTACTTTATGGCCTTCTGTGTACTTCTGTGTCTGTGTGTGTGTGTGTGTGTGTGTGTGTGTGTGTGTGTGTGTGTGTGTGTGTGTGTGTGTGTGTAAACTTTAATGTGTCTCTCTGGGTGGATATGTTGCACAGTTCGAGTAACTTCTCGTTCTTTCTCCTTTATCCCCCCCCTCTCTCTCTCTCCCTCTCTCCCCTCTCTCCCTCCTTCTCTCCCTGCTGTAGATGTGGCAGGCGCATTCTTCAGGGGCCAGCGCAAGTTCTCTGAGGACGTGGACTGGTCTTACACAGGTACGTTTCTAAAGCACAGAGACACGGATCACCCCAAGTAAGCGGAGAACAGACGCCGTGAATGTCAGGGAGTTTTGTCAGTGGCAATATTTTCCCCCTCCTCCACTCCCCCCCTCCTCATCCTCCTTCTTGATCTCTCTCTCTCTCTCTCTCTCTCTCTCTCTCTCTCTCTCTCTCTCTCTCATCTCTCTATCTCTTACTCTTATACTCTGTCCTCCCCAGCACTTCAAATGCCAGCAGCTCTCCCCCAAATCCCCTCTCCGCTGCTGGAGCTCAACATTGATCAAGAGTGAGATAAGGCGTTTAGAGATACAGCCGGATAAGTGGGAATTTCGCACTGCCACAAGCACTGCTGCTGCTCTTACTACTACTACTACTACTGTGCTACTTGCTGCTGAAGCGGCTTTTGGTGTCTGCCATCAGGGCATGACTGCGTTGTGGTCTTAGTGTCGTGAATGAGATCTTACACACAGACAACACATTTGGCTTGGGAGGGAGATTAGCAATAGGGATTAGCCTGTGTTAGATATCTAAAGCTTGGGGAGAGAGGGTGATTATCAGGTCAGAATTGCAAGAACAACTTGGCGTGGTGTCCAGTTCATGTCGGGCTGTGTGGTTTGTAGGGTGTAGAAGGAATATACTGTACTGTACTGAGGTGTCAGATGAATAATGCATGTTTGGAAGAGATGAGATGGTAGACGAGATTTGATTTAAATATTCTCATTTAAAGTGATGGGAGATCTTCAAGATCTTTTTTCAATATCTCTGTGGAAAAAAAAGAAAGAATAAAAAAATCCAAATGACCTTTTCTTGGAAATGAAATAGTGAAGCCGCGGGGGTAATAAAACATATTTCCTCACTCCCATCTTTTAATTCTCACACTTTAAGCAGAGACACGGCTCGGAGGTACAAAAGGCCTGACCTTCAGGAGGAGGACTCTTCGTTTTTCCTTCTATGTGCCTGATTCTGATGCTAATGCCTTCTTCCTAGTCTTAACTACCCCCTCCTCCATCGCCACAGCGCACCACACACACCATTCTGTTACCCTAGCCTAGCCTACCCTAGACTGCCCTACCACCCTCCACCACCACCACCTTAGCTCCGGGTCGCGTCACAATAACCAGCGAGCCGACCCAGGACAGGGGCCCAACAAAGAGGGCTTTATGGGCAGAGATTGAAGGGCTGGACAACAGAGGGTCACCACTGAACCCTCCTACCCCCCCCCCTTCCCGTCACCCTCCGTTTACCACCCTCGCCACCCAATAAACAGGATGCTCTTCAAACGATGTGCAGGGGGAGACGAATAAAGAAGTTTATGGCTTCATGAAACATCACTTCCCGGTACTGTAGAAGCCTCTGGTCGTGAGTTGCATTTAAGTTTCCGGATCTTTCTCTTACAATACAAGAGAGAGAGGATATAGCATGTCAGGTGGTTGTATGCACTGCATAGGTCTTTAAAGAGTCAGGAAATGCAGCGCCACAAATCGCTGTTGCTGCCGCTCTTTAAATGAGAAAAAAAAACAGCATGTAAATCTTGTGGTGCTTACCATTGCGTGGCTCACATGTTGGGCTAGTAGGGGTTGTTTTTGCTGCCTGGTAACATGGGAGTGGGAGAGGTGGCCGTCAGTGGGTGTGCACTGGGCCGTGAGTAACGGAATTAACATGTGAAAGAGCACGCTCCATTGTGAGTCCCTGCACAAAGTTATTGAGAAAGAGGGAAGAAGGAGAAAGAAAGGGAGAGAGTGGAAGAATGAGAGAGAGAGAGAGAGAGAGAGGGAGGGAGGGAGAGAGAGAGGAAGAACGAAAGAGAGAGGGAGGGAGAAACGAGAGAGATATGTATTCTTCCCCTGCTCTCTCTCTTTCTCGCGCGCACGCAGGAGTTTACGGAGGCTCGGAGCGAACAAAAGCTGTCAGGGCTGAATGATGATCCGCTCGCCCGGGCAATTGACATGACACCCTCCCGCAATTTGTTTTCAGCCCTGAAAAAAGGGGAGCTGTTCGGGAATAAAAAAGGCGACCGTATGAAATACCTCATTGAGATCTTTCAGATATCCCAGCATGCCGTTGGAATTTTAACTTCCTGTTGATGTATTCAAAGTGCAGTGGGCCAGAAAAAAAAAAAAGAAAAAGAAAAAAAGTGCGGCAGCTTGTGTGTTAATCAGATGACATTACCCATCTTGCCTCATTACTATGTATGTACAGTGTGTGTTACACAACCGTAGCCATTATCAGTGTCAATCTCTGGATGTGTTGTGTTGTGTAGCTGGGCATACCTGCCTGTATGTGTATGTGTGTGTATGCGTGCAAGTGGGGGTGTGTAATGCCATGCATCCGTTTCAAGCAGACCCACTTCCACGGTCCCTAGGGGGTCCTCAGCGATCCCAGCGTTTGGCATCCGTCCCTGCCTCTTCCATCTGCTGGGGCTGGGGCTGGGGCCATGGCCGCACTGTGTGTGTGTGTGTGTGTGTGTGTGTGTGTGTGTGTGTGTGTGTATGTATGTGTGAGTGTGTGTAATCACCACGCTCTGATAACTCCAGGCTGGGGGCCAAGGATGCCATGGGGGCCCGATGCCACGCTCACCTCCTCCTCCTCCTCCTCCTCCTCCTCATCCCCCTCTTCCTCCCCCTCCTTCTCGTCCCCACTCCTCTCTCTGCCTGCCTGTGCTTCAAACTCTTCTGTGGTCCTCTCTTTCCCTCTCTTGTGTGCGTACCGTGCCCACATCCTTCCACCGCAGCCACTGCTGACTGAAGGATGGGATATCGATCCGTCGCTCTGGACAAGGCAAGAAGGAGAATGAGAAAACGAGCGAGATGGAGAGCTAGAGTGAGATGAGAGTGAGACTAGGCACTGCCAGGGAGCTGGAGGACTCGATGACAGCTGCTCCTCTTAGTAAACATTGCCTTACACCCCTGAGTCAGATAAGACTGAGCCTGACTCTGTGTGCTGCTCCAGGACCCTGGATCTCTGCTTCAGTGAGACCCAACAACACACACAGGAGTGGGACCACAGGACTGGCTCTAGTGCCAAATTGACTATTGATGGATGTCAGGCTATCATGTTCAGCCACAGATGGGGAGATAACAGCAGTTTGTGGGTTTGTGGGTGTTTCAATCTCATCGACTTAGTTTACATGCACTGGCTTCTGCCAACAGTTGCTGTTGATGCCACAACACATGCTAGACGGTTTATGGTCATAAACAAAGCCTGTGATCTATATTTTGGTCAGATTTGAAATCAGCTTCAGGTCCCCATACACTATGATGTGTGTATGAAGGAGATGTAGTAAAGGTCTTCATTGTGCTGTCAGTCATTGTTCTCGACCCTATTGTGAACCTTGAGACAAATCCCTCTTGATGGCTTTGTCAGGCATGATGTCATTGGCTACACCTCGGAGTGTGATAAGACCCTTTGGTATCACCCATCATAGCGACGAATCTGATTTGCCGCTGTTCGTTTCGCCCAGCAGAAAGCAGACAGAGAAATCTACCCCCTACTCTCCCTTCTCCAGCCACTCCGACCCTGTCGTTACCATAGCAGCGCCACGTTTGCGTGGTTCTGCCTTGTCATCGCTTTCATGTCAAACCGCAGGAGCCAGATGTGCTGTTGGGAGTGGGGTGACCTCCACCACCCACCCACCACCCCAAACACCACCATGCCTGCCTGCCTGCCTGCCACCAACACTGCCACCATGACAGAGACAGACAGAGAGAGAGAGGGAGATGGAGAGAGAGATGGAGATGGATGGAGCGACAGACACAGAGAGAGATGGGTGGAGATAGAGAAAAAGAGAGAGAGAGGGAGAGAGAGAGAGAGAGATAGATGGAGAGAAGGATACAGAGAGAGATGGGTGGAGTTAGAGGCAGAGAGAGAGAGATGGATGGAGAGACAGATACAGAGAGAGAGAGAGAGAGAGAGAGAGAGATGGATATAGATGGAGCAACAGACACAGAGAGAGGTGGGTGGAGATGGAGGGAAAGAGAGAGAGAGAGATGGATGGAGAGAGAGGCAGGAGAAAGCCCATCAAAAACTACTCATTCAGCCACAGCCTTGAAATATAGTGATAAACAGTAAATAAATCAGGCAGTTTATTTCCGTCTCATTAAAATGCTATCACAGACTCCTACCCTACATTTAATTTTGATAGTTTTTCTGTTTACATAAACCCCGTAAACACAAACTCCAAAAAAAAGCCCCGCTTTGTAGATTGGTGGCAGCAATTTGCTGCAGGGCTGTCACATCGACTCCGGAGAGAGACCAATGAAATATGTGTATCCTCTTGGTAGATTAGCTTCGCTAATTAGCTCGTAATTATTCCCTACAAATCATCCTCAGGACTCCCAGTCATCTTCAAGGCAGACTGGTACACCGTTGACTAAGACAGCGGCGGCGGTGCCTCTAATGGGCAATGACTGGGGCTTATTAAGGTCAGGCGGGATGTGCGGTGGTCTGTGGGTCAAGAGAATAATGACACAATGAAGGAGGTGTTTATGGAGTACTCATAGACTCGGCACGGCATGGAGCCATTGAGATGGTAATGCCTGTGGGCCAGATACAATAGATGTGTTGAATTGCATGTAGTGCGGATGAGTTTTTGCGGATAAAGACACAATAGTCCCCAAAGGCATACTGTTACGTCAGAAAATATGTACTGTATGTGTGTGTGTGTGTGTGTGTGTGTGTGTGTGTGTGTGTGTGTGTGTGTGTGTATAGGGAGGGAGTGTTTGCATGCAATGTACCTGCTCAGCCATGTGTGACCCTTTGCCATCTGCCCCATAAGGCCATCATCTGCTCGGTTCTCAGGAGGGCATCTCTCTCACCCACCCACCCTCCCTCTCTTCTTCTCTCTCTCTCTCTCTCCCTCCCTCCCTCTCTTCCTCCTCTCTCCATCTCTCTGTGTGTGGCCCTGTACATTGTGTCATTGTGTTATATGCTCCTGATGGTGATTAATGGTTAATTCTTCCATATTGTTCATGTCACAAAGGCTTTGTCATGCTGTAACTGCTATGAATGTCATGAAGCGTAAAATGTCAGACTCATTGGTATTTTATTTATTCATTTATTTATTTTTACCCCAGGTAAACAACAACAACAAACAACTTTGAAACTCAACATATTTCCTTTAGATTTATTTGAAAACTATATCACACAATACGCAGCCCTAAAATTGGATTAGAGATTGGTTTGTTCAAATTCCAAGGGAATACAGG